>OX638062.1:63913340-64644275 GCA_951804385.1 Trifolium dubium | reverse complement strand
AAACCCTAAACCCTAAACCCTAAACCCTAAACCCTAAACCCTAAACCCTAAACCCTAAACCCTAAACCCTAAACCCTAAACCCTAAACCCTAAACCCTAAACCCTAAACCCTAAACCCTAAACCCTAAACCCTAAACCCTAAACCCTAAACCCTAAACCCTAAACCCTAAACCCTAAACCCTAAACCCTAAACCCTAAACCCTAAACCCTAAACCCTAAACCCTAAACCCTAAACCCTAAACCCTAAACCCTAAACCCTAAACCCTAAACCCTAAACCCTAAACCCTAAACCCTAAACCCTAAACCCTAAACCCTAAACCCTAAACCCTAAACCCTAAACCCTAAACCCTAAACCCTAAACCCTAAACCCTAAAACCCTAAACCCTAAACCCTAAACCCTAAACCCTAAACCCTAAACCCTAAACCCTAAAACCCTAAACCCTAAACCCTAAAACCCTAAACCCTAAACCCTAAACCCTAAACCCTAAACCCTAAACCCTAAACCCTAAACCCTAAACCCTAAACCCTAAACCCTAAACCCTAAACCCTAAACCCTAAACCCTAAACCCTAAACCCTAAAACCCTAAACCCTAAAACCCTAAACCCTAAACCCTAAACCCTAAACCCTAAACCCTAAACCCTAAACCCTAAACCCTAAACCCTAAACCCTAAAACCCTAAACCCTAAACCCTAAACCCTAAACCCTAAACCCTAAACCCTAAACCCTAAACCCTAAACCCTAAACCCTAACCCTAAACCCTAAAACCCTAAACCCTAAACCCTAAACCCTAAACCCTAAACCCTAAACCCTAAACCCTAAACCCTAAACCCTAAACCCTAAACCCTAAACCCTAAAACCCTAAACCCTAAACCCTAAAACCCTAAACCCTAAACCCTTAAACCCTAAACCCTAAACCCTAAAACCCTAAACCCTAAAACCCTAAACCCTAAACCCTAAACCACAAAATCTTTGAAACCACGAAATGAAACCACAAATTCGTGGTTAACCCTAACCCTAAACCACAAAAATACTCGAAACCACAAAATTCCAGAAACGATTAATGAAACTACAAATTCCTTTAAATCACGGCTGAAACCACAGAACCCCTGAAACAACGAATGAAATCTCAAAATCCTCGAAACCAAGAATTAAATCACAAAATCCTGAAACCATGAAACCACGAATCCACGATTCCTTGAAGCATTTCTTGGTTTTTTTTCAACGTTTCATCGTTTCAGGTAGCGCTGCGAACAAACCGACAAATCGACATAACTGCTTATACATGGAAGCATATGGTCGAATGTAGGTCGGGTCTCGACCCAATAGTTTTGGAAAATCTATCTTCAATAGTTATATTTGAGCTAGTTCGGGTCTCTAAAAATTTGTTTTTTCGTAACTAAAATCGACCGAACAATTACCATATACATTTTTTTTTGTTTTTCATTTTGAGAACCTCTTGTCTCTCTCACAAACTCTAATATTTTTCACTTTGTTACTTTTATCCATCTTATATAAAGAAGAAAATGTTATATTTTATAAAGTTGTACTATGTTAACTGTGAAAAATACACTAATATTATATTTTAAATATATTTTAATTTGTAATTCTCGTCAATCTGATATGATTGTATTAGGATCTATAATTTGAAAACAAAGTAACAACATCGCACTTTCTTTTTTGTTCATTCTATTTTTCTATAATTCTTGTGGCTTTGTATAAAAGTTATTAAACTATTTGAAGAATATAATTTTTTGGATGGATGGAGTTTTGAATTTAGTAACCAAGTTTTAATTTAACCCGTGATAACTGACTCGTTCTACCCGAACTTGGATAAACCGAACTTATACACAGTCGATATTGAGTCCAAATTAAGTGGTTGCGATTTGAACAGTTTTTTTGGCCCGAAACCGACCGATGCTCAACCCTAGTTTCAAGGATTCATGGTTTCTGTTGTGGACTGGCCAAAGGCCCAATACAAGCATTAGTCCAAGCCCACTAACATGTGGGGACCCGTCTCGCATCACAAGGGCATTCCATCCTAAAGCTACAGTGCACGCGCTGTAGACGGATCAAGCAATACCTTGGGATCTCCACCGTTGGATAAACCGTCACAAACTCCAATAGTCAAGATTCCTACACGGAATCCTTCTTGTCCTCCAAGGCAAAATGCTTATAAATAGGTGGTTTCACACCACCTCATGGTAGGATTCTGAACCCTAATACTCTCTTCTTTCACACTTACTGACTTGAGCGTCGGAGTCCCTTTCGTGCAGGTACCCCCCCCCCCCCCCCGTGTCAAGGAGCTGAGCCACCGTTGCAATCACCTATCACCACCCGGATAGAACAGTTTCATTGATCGAGTATCCAGTATCTCATAGAACCTTTCATCTCGGACGTTTGACATTCTTTTCTTAAATTCTTTTTCGTCGTCACATCGATCAGTTGCTATCTCAACAAATCGTCTCTCTTGATCTTGTTCTTTATCTTCTTCAAGTTGTGCTTTTCCGCACTCATATTTCTTTAGCATCAAGTGTTTCGGTTGAATATTCATTAATGCACGAATTGTTGCTAAGAATTGCTTCCCATAGTTTAAAGGAGTTTTCCCCACAATTCGTGGACTATAACCCACGAAAATTGTTAAAATACTAACGAAATAAATAAAATGGTTTTCAAATGATTTTTTTTTAAGAATCTTCAATCTCAACACATATAGTGTGTTCATGATTCTATTTCTGCCAGGAATCAAACAATTCTTAATTTTTCACCGAGATTGGAAAATTCCTAATTTTTGTGGACTATTCCCACGAAAATCGTTAAAAAATTAACGAAATGAATAAAACGGTTTTTCGAATGAATTTTTTGAAAATTTTTTAATCCCAACACATATAGTGTGTTTGCGATTCCATTTTGATGAGGAATCCAACAAATCTTAATTTTTCACCAAGATGGAAAAAATATCATAGTTCGTGGACTATAACTTACGAAAATAGTTAAAATACTAACAAAATGAATAAATAGTTTTTCGAATAATTTTTTTTAAGAATCTTCAATCCCAACTCATATATTGTGTTTGTGATTCCAATTAGATGAGGAATAAAAAAAAATTAATTTCTTATCGAGATTGAAAAATTCCCAATATTTGTGGACTATAACCCACAAAAATTGTTTAAATACTAACGAAATGAATAAAACGGTTTTTCTAATGAAGTTTTTGAAGAATCTTCAATCCCTACACATATAATGTGTTTGTGATTTCATTTAGATGAGAAATAAAACCATTCTAAATTTTAATTAGAGGATTGGAAAAATCCCACAATTCGTGGACTATTACCCACGAATTCGTTAAAATACTAACGAAGGAGGAATCAAACAATTCTTAATTTTTCATCGAGATTAGAAAAATTCCACATTTCGTGAACTATATAACCCACGAAAATTGTTACAAAACTAACTAAATGAATGTAATGGTTCTTAACTGAATTTTTTGAAAAATCTTCAATTCCAATACATATAGTGTGTTTGTGATTACATTTTTTTTCTATTTATATTTGGAAAAAAATCTATTTTTTCTATAAAAAAATCATTTTTTTTATTTTACTTGTGTTTGTTTCAGATTTTTTAAAAATCATTTTTTTAAAAAAATCATTTTTTTAAAAAATGAAAAGCTATTTCAAATAGCTTTTTTCAAAATATATTTTTTTTAAACATCAATAGCTATGTGCAAAGTAAAGGCAATGAAATCAAATTAGATTTTAATGATTGTAAACAAACACAAAATAACTTTAAATTTTTTTCAAAATCTCTACAAAATAAATCTATTTTTTAAAAATAGATATTTTCAAAAAAATCTATTTTATTTTAATCTAAAACAAATAAACAAACTATAAACCATAAAGAAATGGTGTTGCCAGAGTCAAGTAACAATAACAATAGTACACCGTAGAAAGAAAGAGAGAAAGAAAAAGAGGGATGAGAGGGAACAGCGGGGTCGTGTCGGCTTGACCCAAACATGATCTTATCACAGAGATCAAATTTCGATCTATTCTGTGTTTGTTTCTTTCCCCTTTCCCAAACCCTCAATTTCAACTTGGAGCTTCATCTTTTTGGTTCTGAATTCTGATTCTGATTGTTGAGCTCCGATTCTGCTTCTGTTTGCCAGATCCATCGTTTGTTCTTTCCGCTCGATTTCCATTCCTCTACCTCATCTTTCCTTTCCTTTCCTTTCCTTAGTAAGTGCGCGCTGTTAATTAATTACCTAATTCTGCTGTAATTAATGGATGCGCTCTTGTTGTTAGTAACCTAGTTAGTTAATGCTATTGATTTTATTTGCAGCAGAATTGAATACTCAGGAGGAGCTCATATGGCTTCAAATCACTTGTCTGCAACTAATGATGCTTTATACAAGGAATTGTGGCATGCCTGTGCTGGACCCCTTGTCACTCTTCCCCGTGAAGGGGAGAGAGTTTATTACTTCCCTCAAGGTCACATGGAACAGGTAAAAGTTGAATGCCCCATGCATGTGTTCTTAATTTCTAACTTTAATTCTATAGGGTTATGCTTGTGCTACTATTTAATTGTTCTGTTTTGTATGGTTTAAGATCTTATTGATGTTGGATGGTGGGTATTATCTTTCCAGTGTTGTCCCTTAACAATTTTTTCTGTAATACATTTGTTTTTTCTTGACTTGGCTTTGTTTCTTGTTAGGGTTGACTTCGGTTCTGACTTGCTGCTTTTGAAACTGTTCAAGTTGTGTCTAAACTTTGTATTCTGATGAACTGTTTATGCTTGTTCTTTCGATTATTACATTGTCAAGTTACAATGTGTATCAATTTCTATCATCATAGCTTTTTAAATTATATGTAACTATGATTCATAGCACCTGACAATTTATGTGTTTACTGTTTACCATAAATGGTTTTTGTTATATTGCACTGTGAAGTTTTTTAATCTATCTTATCTGTGCTTATTTATTTTATAGCTCGAGGCATCTATGAATCAGGGATTAGAGCAGCAAATGCCTTCCTTTAACCTGCCTTCTAAAATATTATGTAAAGTGGTCAATATTCATCTTCGGGTTAGTCATAATCTTTATCCACAATATTATTGGATATTTTCTTCACTATCAATCACTTATTTGGAAATCTATTTTGCTTTACTGCAATCATCATTTTATTGTTAAAATCATCTTGGTCGTGTAGGCTGAACCTGAAACAGATGAAGTATATGCACAGATAACTTTGCTACCTGAAACCGATGTAAGTATGCTATTCTTTGTTTGACATGGTTGTTATATTTATAATGGTTCTTTTCTTTTGATTCGTCTCAACTCATTTTTCAGTCATTTTGTTTCTTGCCTATTTGGTTTCTTTTTTGTCTCATTTTATGTATGTTTTATTTTGTGTCCTGTTGGTTTAGCAAAGTGAGGTGACAAGCCCAGACAATCCTCTGCCTGAACCTCTAAGGTGTACAGTTCATTCATTTTGCAAGACACTTACAGCTTCTGACACTAGCACTCATGGAGGTTTCTCTGTTCTTCGAAGACACGCAGATGATTGTTTACCACCACTGGTTAGCAACTTTATCTTCTTGAAAGTCATTAAGGTCGCTGATCATGCCTGTTCTTAGTTGTCATTTACACACTATAATTCCTTAATTCTCTTGTTTCATTCAGGACATGACTCAGCAGCCACCATGGCAAGAATTGGTTGCAACTGATTTGCATGGGAATGAGTGGCATTTTCGACATATTTTTCGCGGTAACTAGCTTGGCTGATATTTTCTTGGTTTATCTTTGAACCTTATTTATAATGTAAAAGAACAATCTAGTGTTATAAAAGTATAAAACTATTTCTATAGCGGGATAAAAATCAAAGCTGTTGTGGGTCTGTTGACTCACCTAAGTTATTGTTGATAGTACCATAAATTTCTGGGTTCCTACATGCACTCTGTTATTATATTGTTGATTTGTTTAGTACAAGATTTTGATGTTCATACTTTCAGTAAGTTCCTGACTATGAGTAGTTTACAGGGCAACCTAGGCGCCACTTACTGACCACTGGATGGAGTGTCTTTGTCAGTTCCAAAAAATTAGTGGCTGGTGACGCATTTATATTTTTAAGGCAAGTTGCTTAGCAGAAGTATTATGCTTTCCTTTAGGGGCAAGAAAGAGCACTTGCATTTGTTTTTGTTTTTCATTATTTTTGTTTCTTAATGTTGTTGTTTGTTACTGCATTTAATATTTTAGGGGTGAAAATGGAGAGCTCCGAGTTGGAGTCAGGAGGCTCATGAGACAGCAAAGCAATATGCCATCTTCTGTTATATCTAGTCACAGCATGCATCTTGGTGTTTTGGCTACTGCATCTCATGCCATTTCCACTGGAACATTGTTTTCTGTGTTTTACAAGCCCAGGTCTTGTATTTAACACTGACATTATTAGTAATTTTTAGTTCACAAGGTTGTTGTTGCCAACTTGCCATAAATTTTTTCCATTGATTATTACCTTTAGGTTTAAATAAGTTTTTGGTCCCTATAAATATTTGAAATTGAGTTTTAGTCCTTCAAAACTTTTTTGACACTTTTTGGTCCTCTAAATGTTTTTTTGTCGTGACTTTTGGTCCCTCCTTTTGGCCAAGAAATTGTTCCACCCAAGAATCCAACCCGGGTTCTCCCGAAATTCGTCCTTTGGTGAAGCTCATTAACCACAAAATTATTATAATATTATAAAAATATTTCCCACAAAAATTCATATTTTTTAACAAAAGATTAATTTAATATGATTTTTTAAGCTCCAAAAACTTAAAAAATTCATATTTAATTCATCTCTTGTTAAAAAAATTTAAATTTTTGCAAGAGAGTTTCTGATACTGTGTTAAACATTGCTGCAAAAAACAATTACAATTTTTGAAGGATACACATGAGTTGACTTAAAAACAAGGACCAAAAGCCATGGCGGACAAATTTTTGAGGAACCAAAAAGTGCCAAATTTTTTTTCTGAGGGACTGAGACTTAAAATTTCAAATACTTATAGGAACCAAAAACTTATTTAACCCTACCTTTAACATGCTTAGAACTGTTCTGTATGTATTGTTACACGTGCCATCCCGCTTTCTTGCAATTAAAGAACTGTTTTATTTTTGGGTGAAATAATTTGACTGGGATGATATTTGAGTTTGCTTTGCTTTTTACTTTACGTAGTTGAAATTTTCTGCTGACTTATCAATATTTATCTTAGAACAAGCCGGTCAGAGTTTATTGTAAGTATTAACAAGTATCTTGAAGCTCAAAATCATAAACTTTCTGTTGGGATGCGATTCAAAATGAGGTTTGAGGGTGATGAAGTACCTGAAAGAAGGTGCGTGAGCTGGTTGTTTCAAAATTGATTTTATTTTATCAAATTGTCTAATATAATCGATGTTCCTCACCCACTGAATACAGGTTCAGTGGTACAATTGTGGGTGTTGAAGATAATAAATCGCCAGTCTGGGCTGATTCTGAGTGGCGATCATTAAAGGTTAGTATTCATGGTTTTAGATGTGGCTTCCAGTGTTTACTTTTATAGCTTGTAATCAGTAACATTCTAAATATATTCATTCTAGTTTTAGTAAAGGCTACACAAAGTAGAGCTTATTCTGGCATGGCATCTATTTAAATTAGTCCCGAGAGGTTGATGCTTTGTTTATGAAACAATCTAGTTCATGATATTATTATGTTTAAAAATGTAGCAATGTACTTCTTAACTGTAGCTCTAAAATAAATTTAGCAACAATAAAATGGCCAAGATTTTGTATATAAGAGAGTACAAAATACAGCATGCTGCTGACACTTCTAGTTAGTATGATTTGAAATTTACATGGCTGCTTTTTGTTTTCTAATCTTATATAATGCGTGATGTATCTCAGGTTCAATGGGATGAGCCGTCAACAATTCTGCGTCCAGATAGAGTTTCTCCATGGGAACTGGAGCCGCTTGTATCTACCCCTCCTTCAAACTCCCAGCCAACCCAACGAAACAAGAGATCACGACCTCCTGTTCTACCTTCAACAATGCCCGATTCTTCTCTGCAAGGTGACTTGAACTTGATCATATGTAATTTCCCTATATAATTCCGTTATCCGTGTTGCTTTTATACATTATATCTATTTTTCTGTGCATCAGGCATATGGAAATCACCAAATGAATCTCCGCCTTTCTCTTATCGTGACCCTCAACATGGACGAGAACTCTATCCATCACCAAGATTCAGCTCTACTGCGACCAGCTTTCTTGGTTTTGGTGGGAACAGCCCTGCTTCTAACAAGTCAATATATTGGTCGAGTAGATTGGAAAACTCTACAGAACCTTTTTTGCCTATAGCACTTAAAGAATCTGGGGAGAAGAGACAGGGCACTGGAAATGGCTGTAGGCTCTTTGGGATTCAGTTACTTGAAAATTCTAATGCAGAAGAAAGTCTGCAAACAGTTCCTTTGTCAGGAAGGGTGGGTGAAGATAGGTCTGTTCCTTCCTTGGATGCTGAGTCTGACCAACATTCTGAACCATCAAATGTTAATCGGTCTGATATTCCTTCAGTAAGTTGTGATGCTGACAAATCATGTCTGCGGTCTCCCCAGGAGTCACAAAGCAGACAAATAAGAAGCTGCACAAAGGTGCGTAATTGCTTTTAAATTTAAGGCTTAAGTATCATTTTTGTCCTTGTATGTACGCAAGATTTTGGTTTTAGTCCCTGTATCTATTTTTGTTCTAAATAAGTCCCTGAATCAACCAAACTTTTTTATTTTAGTCCCTAAAGCAAAAATCCGCAGGAAAATTCGTAGGAAAATCTGCAGGAAACTTGCGAATTTTCATGAAGATTTTGCTCCTCTATTTTACAAGAGGGAAGTGTAAATGGCTGCATTGTGTGATAGATTGTTTATGATACAAGTTTGATATTGCTCCAGGTTCACATGCAAGGTATGGCTGTTGGAAGGGCTGTGGATTTAACACGTTTTAATGGATATGAGGATCTGCTTAGGAAATTGGAAGAGATGTTTGACATTGAGGGTGAACTCTGTGGAGCAACAAAAAACTGGCTGGTTGTTTACACTGACAATGAAGATGATAGGATGATGGTTGGGGATGATCCGTGGCTGTAAGATTATTTGATACTACTAACATGCATTCTCTTTTACACTATCATCTGTAGCATAGTAGTTTGCAATTTTATACACGTGTATATTGAGTTGTCTGGCTATTTTACTGCAGTGAATTTTGTAGCGTTGTGAGGAAAATTTTCATCTACACACCAGAGGAGGTGAAGAAGCTCTCACCTAAAATAGGTCTTCCGACCAATGAAGAAGGTAAACCAAGCAAACTGGATTGCGAAGTAGTTGTCAATCCCGAGGACCAGTCATCTATTGTGGGGTCTGGTTGCTAATACTCTTAGGCCTTCCAACACACCGGTTGTTATATACAATAAATATTGGTATGAAATTAGGAGGTAGAACATGCGAGAATGAACCTGGCAAGCATTTCATCATGGTTTATAGGAGCATATCACTGGTTTATTCTACACCTATGCTGGATTAGCGTGGCAGAACCATCTTAGAGGGCTTGTTTAGTATAATTTTGTTTGATGATCAACCTTGAAAGATGACAGGCTTCAGATGTTGTGGTTTTTCTATTTCTTCTATAGCTCGGTTTTTGCCAGGGGTCTCGGCCCTTTGCTTGTTCAGTTTTGAATAAGCTGCGAGCATGAAGAAGAAATGTCTTTGCCCAATTATCGTACTATGTATCCATTTGATTTTTGGTTATTTTGTAATTCCCTTGATGTGATGCATCTCATTTATGTATATAGCTATATAATCTTTGAATACTATTTAATGAATGTGTATGGAGCCATTTTTTCCAAGCCGTGATCTGGCCCGAAGTTTTCTATTACATTAGTAATCTAATTCCAGTCTCTATATTTTTTGTTCAATTTGGAAGTATCTTAGTTCAAGCTTCAAATCCTTGGTTACAACCCTTTTTGATTAAATTTAATTTAATTAGGTAAACAGGCAATAAGTTGTATAGTTTTTCTTCAATAGGAAAATATTGTGTTTATTCAAATGTAAAGTATAAAGATAAAGATGAATAATATTTTTGTACAAAAGAAAATGAATAATTTTTGTAGCGTTTGTTGTTAGAATCATTGATTTAGGTAATGAAAAGGTTATATATTATATAATCAATTCTATATTTCTATTCTATTATTAGTTTTGAAGTTGAGTCAAACAAAAAGATGTCGAGTCCAATATTTTGAATAAATAATTTATATAAATAGTATGTTTAAAGAGTTCGAATCTTTAAGACCTATTAAAATGACACCCACACCTCTCTAGTTTTAAAAATTACACCAACTTCTCTTAATTTTTCATGACATAGACAAACACCTCATTTAAAATTAACACCGTTAATATTCCGCTTAACTTTATTTTTTTCTTAGAGATTTTAGGTTGATTTTAGGTACGTAGGCGAAATGGAAAATCTATTGAAAATTCACACACATAAAATGAACTGATCGAGATTTGAATCCCAGTCACAAACATTAGACCTAGCAATTACAATATTTTCTGTCGGTTGAGCTATAACTTCTAGACATTTCTTAGGTTAATATTTAATGGATATTTGTGAATTACTACTGTTAATATGGTCAAAATACCAACCTCTTCATGTACTTTGTTGATTCCATGTCAATAATTTATTATTACCTCATTTTGTAAGATAAAATGGGATTTTAAGCTCGACTAAAAAAATTAAGTCGGTGGTGTTTGTTTTACTAAATAAAAATATTCATTATTTAAATTGATAAAGTATATCAATGCAGTATAAATCTAAAACTGCTAAAAATATAGAAGGATGAATTTGCAAACAAACTCCATATAAATAACATAAAACAACACATTGGATAAACCTACATATTTGACAATATTGAAGTGTTTTAAAATATTCATGTCTTCGAATTTGTAGTGTTCATGACACCAATAGCAGTGATTCGATCTAATGGGTTATTTTGATATACCACTGATCAAGTTTTGTTTATGTTTTGTATTGCAGAATTTAGTAGAATTTATTTTTATACAAAGAAACTCTCTTGTTATATGGAGTACAAATGTTATAGAATACACTAAATATATTGTTTTTCTGATTCTCATTATTATTCAAGTTATATAGCTCTATATATTTCTAGATCATATTTATCTTAGATAACATACAACTCTTAAAAATTCTAAACAGAAATATAAATCTTAAATCATAATGATATCTATATAAATCTAAACTATATTTAAAAATAAAATCTTCAAAAAATAATTAAGCATTTTTCTCAGCAGGATCTGTACTAGATCGAACTTAATCTTTCAACCTAAAAAAAATAAATACTGCACCAAGACGAAAAAACAAAATAAAACGCACTATGACAAAAAAATCAAAACGAACAACGCCGCACTATATAAGACGACGAAATTAAAAAAAATAAAGAAACACTAAAAGTATGTCGAAACCACATTTATTTAACCAAAATAGAAAGAAAGACAATTTGAAATAGTGATTCTAGGCCTAAATTGACTTTAAATCACTCCTCTCTGATAGATTTAAAAGAATAAAAACATTAAACAACTAAGGTTTGAAGAGAAGAAACTAGGGTGTTAACGGTTAATTATTGTGTCTATAATGATCCCATCTATATTTATATATCCATGTACTTTTGGGTATTTATTTTCTAAATTGAAAATCCTTATATTTTCTACATTTAGGCAAAAGATTATGATATTTTTGAGTTTTGTCTTTACAACATTACAAGAAAGGCACATATACACCCAATATTTTCACAAATATTTGCCAAATATAGAAAAATAAATTGTAGAGAATCTTGAGCATATCATTGGATGTCTATGTTTGTATATATTGCACCTTTATCCCGCTGTTACTACTAAAAAAAAATAAGAGAGTGTTCAGAGATTAAGAATAGCCAATGACCACAAATTGTCCCTTTTATTTTTATTATTATTATTATTATTATTATTATTATTATTATTATTATTATTATTATTATTATTATTTAAGTATCTTTGTTTTTTTGTTAGTTTCACATTCTTTCCTTGCTTTCTTCTTCTCCAAGCAAACCTGAAATTAGAACGAAGAGCGTTTGTTTGATTGCTGAAGAAGAACTGGTGGAAAAGAGGTTTATTTTGCTCCTTAGGGCGGTTTTCGGAGACTCCGAAACCGCTCTAATCATTAATTTGCTACGCACATTAATTGATCGATCTTAATCCTTTGAAATTGAATGAATTGTAATTGATGTTTTAGTGCATGACCTCAATTTGCATGCCATTTCCAACAACAAACAAAACAAAGGCTTCTTCAAACAAAGGCTTCTTCCTCCTCCTCCTCCTCCTCCATCGACCTATTTTTCTTTTGTAATTCTTTTAATTCCAATTCATATTATATCAATATTTGTATCATAATATTTTGACAAGTTCGAGTATTGGGGAATTCCCTCTCCTCCATCATCATAATCAGTGGTGGAAGGGATTCAGGGAATTACGAGATGGGTGGAAGAATAGAATGGATGAAGGGTAAAATAGTTGGATGTGGATCTTTTGGAAATGTTCATCTAGCCATGAACAAATCCACTGGTGGACTTTTCGTAGTGAAAACAGCACATTCAGAGGTAGGACGTGATGCTTTGGAGAACGAGGTGAATATACTAAATATATTAAATAATAATAATTCATCATCACCCTATATTGTCCAATGTTTAGGGACAGAGTATGATCATCAAGATAACCAATTGCATGTTTTCATGGAATATATGGCCGGGGGTAGTTTGGCTGACGTGACACACAAGTTTGGCGGTTCATTAGATGAAGATGTCGTTCGTTTGTATACTAGACAAATTATTTGTGGATTATATCATCTTCACCAACATGGAATTGTGCATTGTGACCTTAAGTGCAAAAATGTGCTTTTGTCGTCATCTGGGAACGTCAAATTGGCTGATTTTGGGTGTGCAAAAACCGTAATGAACAAGAAAGACTTGAACATGAACAAATCATCATGTACTAATATTGCTAATGGTGGCACTCCTCTATGGATGGCTCCTGAAGTGTTATTAAATAATGACAGATCAGTTGTTGATTTTGCAGCAGATATATGGTCTTTGGGGTGTACTGTTATTGAAATGGCCACTGGCAGGCCTCCTTGGGTCGACGACAGTGACAAGCTCATTACTATTTCAAATCCAATGGCTGCTATGTTTAAGATTGCTTGTGGTGATGAGATACCTCAATTTCCAATTCATTTCTCTCATGAGGGTTGCGATTTCTTGAGGAGGTGTTTGGTGAGAGATCCCAATAAGAGGCCTACTGCACAGGAGTTACTTAACCATCCATTTCTTGTTTCAACTACTTTAACCCATCACAAACGCTGTTCTGCTTCCTCACCTGCAGCTGTCTTGGACGTTCATCAATTTGAGGATGATGATGATGATGACGACGATGACGACAACGACAAAGAATTACAAAGTCCAATAGGAGGTTGGAACCATTTCTCCATCACAAATGAATTTGTGTCCCCACAAGGAACAACAATGTGGCAACTAGAAGATGGTGCATCAGGGAATCATTGGATCACTATTAGATCAAGGTGATCAATAAAGGGAGATAGATTGAAGCCTTTTAATTAAGTCATGTTGATAGACGACTCAACATATATTAGGTACAATTTTGAGTAGGACACAAATATATAGGTTTGTCAAGGTTTTACTTCCTTCTGGAATGATCTTATTAGTACTGCTACCATATTTGTAATTAAAAAGTTGTACCAATATATCAATTCATTTGAGTTATAAACTCACATATATAATATGGAAGAACCGGGGATCGAACCCTATTTATGGATGTCTGTTCTAATAATTTTAACATTTTTTTGACAGTTAAGTTAAGATTTCTAGACATCACATCTAACTTCTGATAACCACATTTGTTTATGGTTAATCTCACCATAAATATTCCATTTGTTTATGATGCTTTTTTTGTGTGTGTCTATATATTTATTTTGTGTGTGTCTATATATTTATTCACTAAAAAGAGTAAACAAAGTGTGTTTTCATTTTTTTTAATAAGCAAAAACAAATATTTGCGGGTTGATAAATGTTTGTTCAATTCTTTTTTTGGCACAAATATTTTTGGCAAATTTTATGGTACATTAGACATTTTCTGATGTACCGGTACATGAAATATTAAATTAATATATAAAATGAAATATTTTTTAAAAGAATTTATTTTTTTATCATTAAAACATTATAATAATCAAATATTATTAACCAAAATTGTCAAAAATATAAATTTTGATATTTTTTGAATTTTTATTCTTCATAATAGTCAATATTCAATTTTTTTATTGAAAAATATTAGTGTAATCATTATAAACTATAAAATTATATTTTTTTTTGTGCTATTTTATAACTTCATATACCGTAGAAGCTCCCATTTACAAAAACTACTTGTTTTGATTTTTGTACCTGTTGCACTGTCTATATTTAAGGTCGGCCCTGTCGAGAAATTACCCTTTGATCCTGCGGATTTCCCAAATCCGATCAAATAATAATAATATAATATTAAATAATAAATACTATTTTTTTAGTGCATGTAATTGTTTTATAAAAAAATTATATAGATATTTTTATGGTCGAGACCGGGATATCCACCGCCGAACGCAGTGATTAATCTCTTGCTAGATTGGAGGCACTTTAAATGGTGAGATAGCTGGCCCAGAGATTTAAAGTTACTCTATACCCAAAGTGAAGATCAAACCCTCTACCTTTGGTACATGATTTTCCTAGATTCTGGCTATCTAATTTGGGGCTAAAACTTTTCGCTGTCAATAGAAGAGAGAATTTAGTCCCTAACCTTTGGTGCATATGTAAATCTAATATTAATCCTACTACTATTTCAGTTGACAATCAACATGTTTCTTTTTCCTTTTGTGATAATGGTCAAACTTTGTACATGGCTGCAATCTATGCTTCCACTTGCTATTTGAAAAGAAGAGAGCTTTGGAATAATTTAACTGACATTCAGCTTCAACATCAAGCCCCTTGGTGCTTCATAGGAGATTTTAATGCCATTATGGGAGCTCAAGAGCACAGTGGTTTTGCAATTCCTTCAAGAGCTGCAATTGAAGATTTCCAATGTTGGACTGACAATAGTCTTCTTATGCATCTTCCAACAACAGGAGCCTTTTTTACTTGGTCAAATGGAAGAAGTGGTGCAAGACATACTGAGAGGAGATTGGATAGATCAATTTGTAATCAAGCTTGGATGAGTATTTGTTCTTCTATAAGTTGTTCAACTTTAGTGAGAAACAGGTCAGATCACTATCCTTTGCTTCTAGAGTTTCAAAGCAATAATCTTAAATATATGTCTAGCTTTAAATTTCTTAGAATGTGGTCCACTCATGATACTTGTAAAGAAATCATAACTAACAGTTGGAATGAACCTATTGTTGGGTGCCCTATGTATATTTTGAACATCAAGCTTAAAAGGCTTAAGGATAAGCTCAAAGTTTGGAACAGGGAAGTTTTTGGTAACATTCATGATTATGTAAAGGATGCTGAGAATCGGTTACAGGACATTCAACTCCAAATTCAATCAGTTGGTCACAATGATCATCTTATGAGTTTGGAGAAAGCTGCTCAATGTGATTTGGATCAGGCTCTTGAGAGGCAAGAACTGTTTTGGAAAGAAAAGTCAAGTTCAAAATGGCATACAGAAGGAGACCGAAATACTGCTTACTTCCATAGGCTTGCAAAAATTAAAAGTGCTACCAAGTTGATTTCATTTCTCAAAAATGGAAATGATGTGCTAACTGAACCTAATCAAATGGCAAACCATGTGGTTAATTATTTCAAATCTCTTTTTTGTACTAACTCTCTCGTGCAGGATTCTTTACTTGTTGAAGAAGTTATTCCTTCTCTAGTAGGCGACAATGTCAACAATATGTTAACTTTGTTACCTTCAAAAGAAGAAATTAAAAATGCTGTTTTTGATCTTAATAAAGACAGTGCTCCTGGGCCGGATGGATTTGGTACTTTTTTCTATCAAGCTTATTGGGAAATCATTCAACATGATGTTGTCAATGCGGTTGTGCAATTCTTCACTTCTGGGTGGATCCTCCCTAACTTCAACTCAAACACTCTTATTCTTATTCCCAAAACGGATAGTGCTGATTCTATTGATCAATACAGACCCATTGCTTTGGCAAATTTCAAGTTTAAAATCATTACTAAAATTCTGGCTGATAGACTTGCTCAAATTTTGCCATCTATTATTTCTAAAGAACAAAGAGGGTTTATACATGGAAGAAACATTAAAGATTGTATTGGTTTAGCTTCTGAGGCTGTTAATCTTCTTCATAACAAAGCTTTTGGTGGGAATATAACAATGAAAATTGACATATCCAAAGCCTTTGATACCCTTGACTGGTCCTTTCTTCTCAATGTGCTGAAGCAGTTTGGTTTTAATAGCAAATTCTGCAATTGGATTCAAGTTATTCTGGATTCTGCTCAAATATCTATTTCTATTAATGGGGCTCTTCATGGTTTCTTCAAGTGTAAGAGAGGTGTTAGACAGGGTGACCCCCTCTCTCCTCTTCTTTTTTGTTTGGCTGAGGAAGTTCTAAGTAGAGGTATTATAAAGTTAGTCTCAGATGGCAAGGTTGATCTCATCAAAGCCTCTAAAAACACTTATATTCCATCTCATTGTCTTTATGCAGATGACATAATGGTGTTTTGCAGAGGTAAGTCATCTTGTATTAAAGCTCTTAAAGATCTTTTCACTAATTATGCTATTTGCTCAGGGCAAGTTATTAATGCTTCAAAATCCACTATTTACCCTGGAGGTATATCTCAAGTAAGGCTATCTAATATAGTTAACTTGATTGGGTTTAACATTGGCACTTTACCTTTTAACTATCTCGGTGTCCCTATCTTTAAGGGTAGGCCAAAAGCTAGTTTTTTCTATCCAATTGCTGACAAGATTAAGTCAAAATTGTCAGCTTGGAAAGCCTCTCTTTTGTCAATTGCAGGCAGAGTCCAATTAGTGAAATCTGTAATTCAAAGCATGCTTATTTATAGTCTTTCTATCTACTCTTGGCCTGTGTCTATTTTAAAGACCATTGAAACTTGGACTAGGAATTTTATATGGAGTGGAGACATATCTAGGAAAAAATTAGTCACTGTTTCTTGGAAAAAGGTTTGTACTCCATTTGATGAAGGTGGTCTTGGTTTGAGATCCTTGGTAACTATAAATGAAGCTGCAAATTTAAAGCTTTGCTGGGAGCTTCTGCATTCTGATGAGGATTGGGCACACATTCTAAGAAGTAGAGTAATAAGAGGTCAAAATGTTATCAATCATCATATTTACTCTTCTTTATGGACTAGCATCAAATCTGAAATGTCTATCATCAAGGATAATTCTTGTTGGAAAGTAGGAACAGGCCAAAGAATAAATCTCTGGTATGATGCTTGGTGTGGAATTCCTCTAGCCGAATCTCTTCACATTCCTCACAGTGTGATTACTTGGCTTCCCCAACAAGTCAGTGACATAATCTTGAATCAACAATGGCACATTCCTCCAACTTTGGACCTCATGTTTCCAAATCTGAAGACCATGGTGCAGCACATTACTCTTTCAGTTGATAACATTTCTGATCAGCTTTGTTGGAATGAGTCCTCTTCTGGTAAGATCTCATGGAATATAGCATATGAATTCAAAAGAAAGCACTGCAGTTCAAAACATTGGGCCAAATCTATTTGGAGTATTGATGTTCCTCCATCAAAATCCTTATTAGTTTGGAGGTTGATGCATGATAAAATTCCCACAGATGATAAATTAATGGAGAGGGGCTGCAATATCCCATCCATGTGTTCTTTATGTCATAGGTGTGCTGAAACCGCTTTTCATGTATTCTTTGATTGCATCTTTGCTTTATCTTTATGGCGCTGGTTTGCTTCAGTGATGAACATAACTTTACAATTTAATTCTATTGAAGATATCTGGCACTTATGTGACAGAACTTGGTCTCCTCAGTGTAAAATTACAATCAAAGCTGCTTTAATCTATCTTTTGAATGCTATTTGGTCTGCTAGGAATACTGCTAGATTCAATGATAAAGATACTAATTGGAAGTCTGCTATAGCTTGGATTATGTCTAACACATCTATAACAGGTAACAAAACTAAATGTGTATCAACTTCCTCTATTAGAGACTTTATGATTCTTAAAAGTTTGAATGTCTCCATTCATCCTCCTATGCCTATTGTTATGAAAGAGATCATTTGGCAACCTCCTTTGGTGCGTTGGATTAAATGTAACACCGATGGAGCTTCAAATAATCTCACTTCCGCTTGTGGAGGAATATTCAGAAATCACAATGCAGATTTTTTATGTGGATTTGCTGAAAACACAGGTCCGAAGTCAGCCTTCATAGCTGAGCTTTGTGGAGCAATGAGAGCTATAGAAATAGCTAATAGCAGAAATTGGAACAATCTCTGGTTAGAGTCAGATTCATCTCTTGTAGTTTCGGCTTTCAGCTCCTCTTCTTTAGTGCCTTGGGAGTTAAGCAACAGGTGGTTGAATTGTACTAAAATCACTAGAAACATGAACTTTGTGGTTTCCCATGTGTATAGGGAAGGAAATCAATGTGCGGATGGTTTAGCTAACATTGGTCTAAGATTAGATAGACTTACTATTTTGACTGATCTTCCGCCTCAAATTAGAACTTTTTTTAATGACAATAGATTAGGTAAACCTTGTTTTAGGTTTGTTCGTATTTAAGGAGGTTTTGGCCTAGTCCCCCTCCTTTTTTTGTATATCTCTTGTCACTTTTTTGATATATATATTTTGAGGTAGTAGCTCTTTGCTTCTCCTCTTTTTGAAAAAAAAAAAAAAAAAAAAAACCCTCTACCTTTAGTTAAGAAAGGAAAAAAAAAATATAAATATAATTCCCTGTGTCTTATTTTAAAATAAGAAATATTAAAATATTAGTCTCATGTTTTTGATATAAAAAATATGTTTTTTTTCGATGTTCATGGATCTCCAAAGATATTGTATGTATCCGTCGATACAAGGATGGAGAAAAAAATCCTCTCATAGTGGGGATCAGGGGTATGGTATATATGGGGAACATATTGTAAGGGCAAAGCGGAGATAAGAGGAGGCTCCTCCGACATTTCCTGCCCCATAATTAATAGAGGTTTTTATATCCTAATCGGTTCAAAATAAATTGCAAATTGATCCAAATAAATTGAATATTATGATTTGATGTCCTTTTGTGAAAACATTAGGATTGAATTTTGAATTGATATATCAAAATCCGCATACATATATTTTAATATTTTAATTGTTATACATTGACGTATAAATTAATTTTACACATACATTAGATCAAATGATACTATAATGCCACTTTAAATTAAATTCATATTTTAATATTTATATTTTTTTATTTAGAATTGTATATCGCATTAACTAATTTTTTGTTGGTTTTATTGTTTTTTTATCCGGTGGTATTAAAAAAATTAACTCTAGTTACTAGTTTAATTTAATCTATTTAATTTTACCCTGTTGGCCAAAAACATGAATATTGATGAACTTATCTGCTACTCTGATTCTTTACTCTGTGTTAACCTCATCAAAGGTCCACAAGTTAAGTATCATATTTATGCTGTGTTAATCCAGGATATAAAGGAGTTGCTATCTCAAACCAATGGTACTCTCCATCACACTCTTAGAAAAGGGAACCAATGTGCAGATTTTTTCGCTAAACTTGGAGCATCATCAGATGCCGACCTCCTGACTCATACATATTCTCCAGAAGACCTTCGTGAACTTCTTAGAAATAACGCAATAGGAACTTTCTTCTGCTTAATTTTTCTTTTTAGTTTTCTTTTTTCTTTTTATTAGCTTCCATACCAAAAAAAAAACTATTTAATTTTACTATATTTCATATCTTTCAAACATAATTAATAGTATTATCTTTAGTCAAAAAAAAATAAGAGGCCTATTACTATTAGTATTAGTATAACACACACAGAAACAAACAAAAAATACTAAGTACTCTTTTCCCTTCTTCATCTATTATAATCCATCATATGTATCAACCTCCTCTTCTTCTTCTTCTTCTTCTTCTTCTTCTTCTTCGAGATAGATAGATAGATAGATAGATAGGTAGATAAATGAAATGAATGGTTTTAATTCTATAACCGTAAGTACTTCCTTCTCAAATCATTCCTTATTTTTATCTGTTACTACTTTCTTTCTTTTTTCCACAGCTTAATTTGGTTGACCAGACCAGACCAGACCATTGCAATTAGTAGTACAGAACAACAACAACAACTGCTACTTTAACTTTTTTAATATGTTAATTTCTTTCTTTCTGGTTTTCACCAATTCTATTGCATGTCTTGCTTGCTGCTGCTGCTGCTTATGTTAATTTTTGTTCCCTATTTTTGGGGTGTAATTTGTGTTGTAGGGGGATTTTGTCTTTCTGGATCCAAAGAATAGGCGGTTCCTTTCAACCTTCCTCCTTCTCGTTTCTTTCATTTGCGCTGCTTATTTCCTTGCTGATGCTTTCTCTCCAAAGGACTACATACAAGAATTTAATCTATTTAATTTTACCTTGCTGGTCAAAAACATGAATATTGATGAACTTATCTGCTACTCTGACTCTTTACTCTGTGTTAACCTCATCAAAGGTCCACAAGTTAAGTATCATATTTATGCTGTGTTAATCCAGGATATCAAGGAGTTGCTATCTCAAACCAATGATACTCTCCATCACACTCTTAGAGAAGGGAACCAATGTGCAGATTTTTTCGCTAAACTTGGAGCATCGTCAGATGCCGACCTCCTGACTCATACATCTCCTCCAGAAGACCTTCGTGAACTTCTTAGAAATGACGCAATAGGAATTTTCTTCCGCTTTTTTTCTTTTTAGTTTTCTTTTTTCTTTTTATTAGCTTCCATACAAAAAAGAAAATCTATTTAATTTTACTATATTTCATATCATTCAAACATAATTAATAGTATTATCTTTAGTCAAAAAAAAAATAATAGTATTATCATTCAATAATATTAATTTTAATACATATGTTATATTTTACATAAAACTTATTATTTTATTATATATTTTTTTTGGACAAAGGTGATCTATCTTATCTTTACTCTTAATTTGATTTGATTTAATTTTTGTGTTTGGAGAGTACGTCAGTATGATGATGTTCCAGTCCCAGTCTTTTGACTACCACGAAGTTTTGTTTTTGTTTTTTTATAATGACTAGAATCACTATCTTTGTTGGTGTGTTTGTTTGTTGTCTATCTACTATTAACATAATGAATAATTAGATGAGTGAAATCCAATTTTGTCCTTCACAATTCAAATACACTGTTTTTCAAATACACTAAAAGTAGAGGGCAATTGTGGAATGTTTTAACTGAGCTTCTCAAATCACCACACTTAAGATATTGGGATATCAAATTGGCCTTCGAAGTACTGTACAAGCCATTCTATTGAGCCACGTGGCACTTCAAATTTATACAAACCCTCCACGTATCAAGAAAATTTTAGTAGCGGGTGGCCCACATTAAAACCTATTGCTAGATTAGTGAGAAAGACAAAGGCATTAATTGTTTACTGTTGTACTTTTACAGAAATCAGATGTCATTTAATGTTTTTAACTTACATAGGAGCCTCTCAAGTCTCAATATGTACATAAGTCTATAAATATCAAAAGATTGGCAAAAAAAATTTACACACCAAATCTTTCTCTACCACTAAGAAATATCAAAACCATAACCCAAAGACCTTTTTACCATGGTTTCCTTTAAGCATAAATTGATCACAATTGCCAACTTATGATGTTACTCTTATTATATGCAACTTATGCTATTGATTATTTCTTCAACTAGGAGTTAGTTGACCAATCTTGATTTCATTTTCTGTCATTGTCTTTGTTTTCACTTCATTATGAGCCTGAAAATGGAAAAAGGAAACATAAATATATGAAAAAAGATTGAGGCTATGAACAAATCATCTATGCAATTTAATAGTAATTTCTTTGTATTGTTGTCATTATGTTTGTTTGTTTTTTTTACAGGTGAGGCTCACTTCTTGATCTTGCTTCTATGTTTCAAAGGTAAGCATATAATTTCTTTCATGAATATTGTCTTTAGTAATACATTATTAAATTACTATCTCATAATTTTGGTGACTTTATGTTTAGTTTTTCTTTATAATTTTAAAAGCAAATTACATAAGAGTATCATCACAATATAATTTATAAGTAGAAAATCAATACCATATATCAGACCATCTAACATTGCATGCCTAACTTAGTATTAATCAGCTCTTAATTTATCATTGTACCAAATCATATACAATATCTAACTGTAAACAACGTTATTTATCATTCAGACTGAAAATGTGTTTAATGACTTAATCTACAAAAGAAAATATCAATAATCCCATGGCAGGAAAGTATTCAATTTTCCGAAATCAAATAGCTGCTGACAAATTTGATCAAAGTCAAAGGACAATAGAGGATCTTACAAGTTTTGTTGTTCATTCATCCGATGAAATTTCTTAGCTTTGTTATCTGGGTGGATCTAATTTCAATTGCAGCCTCAAATTTTCCTTTGTTTGATTTTTCCTGAAATCATTAGAGGAAACTGTTGAAATGATAAAATGAATGACTTGAACAAGGATACTATTGAATAAGAAATGGACAGTAAAAGTGCCAACACAATGTAAAAAAGATCAGTGAAAAAAGGATTGAAACTGAGTGAGTGTTAAGAAAGATTGTGTTGTACAAGATCAATGAGAATAATGAGAAAACTGTTTAATATACTTTTATAAACAAATAACCGTACAAGTAAAAAAAAGTTCAGTGAAATATAGTCCCAAAAATAATAATGTCAAATATGTAGTCCGAAAATGCTACCATCCTAACAAGGAAGTGAAGATCACAAACCTTATCCTCCAACCACTGCATTCAAAGAGCACCGAAATTGTGGTCAATAAATCCAACCCCCAATTGACTTGCAAATTATAAGAATATATTCTCTATTATTGCAAGCCATAACCCTCCAATAACTATCCTCTACAGGCTCAACAATGGCTGGTGATAAAGATTGAGACAACAGATCGGTTGCAGTAACCTGTATGATTAGCTTGATCAGTAAGAAATTGAAATGTTTGCTTTGGTGATAATATATGTTGCATGCAGATGTAAGAACATAAAACAAACAGGTTGTTGACTAAATTAAATGTTTTTAAAAGCGTTTTGATAATTATAACAACTCCAGAAACTACAACAACCTGATTCACTTCATTAAGCATGCTGATGATGGAGTAACAATGTTTTTCTCCAATCAGTCAAAAATGAAAGAATATTTTTAGAAGAAAAACAAAATATCCTTTGATTTAATTAATAAGTTTCATCAGAAAATGATTTGTTAATTAAAAAACTTAACAAAAAATAGCTAAAAGCACAACTGTGAATTAGAGAAAAATTTGAGTTAGGGTTAGGGTTAGGTTTCTACACAAAACAAATTCAAACAAGCATATATCGCATATTTGAGAAGAAAAGATGCAAATAGAGATCGAAAATATGAATGGAGTTATACCTTGCGGCGGTGAAGATTCCCGGCATGGAGGTCGCCAATAACACTGCTCATAAAAGCAGTCGAAAGTTAGCACATATTATGAGGAATACAGATCTGGTATCGATATCTACAGATTAGCTCAGGGGTGGTCGAAAATAGAGTTTTTAACGACGATGGTCTGGAAACAAACAAGAACGGTCGTTATTTTTTTTTGGATAGATTGAGACAGTTGAGGAGAAGAAGGAAACATGATTCTCACACTCATTTAGTAAAAATATTGTTCGTAGAATGCAGAGATCGAAGTTCGAATATTATATGTCAACTTATTCATCGTTAAGACTGAACCACTAATCTATTTAATCAAAAAAAAAATACTTAACAGACCCGTGCAATCGCACGGGATACAAACTAGTTTATTCTCATTTTAAATAATACTCCCTCCGTCCCAATATAAGTGTCGCAGTTGACCAAATCACACACTTTAAGAAAAGTGTGTAAATGAAAGAGAGAGAATAATACTTTTACAAAAATATCCTTACTTTTTATTGGTAGTAGATATTGGTATACTAAAAAGTAAATTTTTTAGTTACTTTATTAACTTTTGTAATCATTACACAATAAAGTAATAAGGGTAAAAGAAGAAAAAACCATGTTATAAATAGCATGTGACACTTATTTTGGGACAAATAATTTTGGCAAGTGTGACACTTATTTTAGGACGGAGGGAGTAGATGAAGAGTAGTAAAGTAAACTATCACACTTCAGCCAACTACCTACTTTTTGCGGTACACTTCTCAAGGTTGAAAAAAATGTACTTTGATTTGATTCAAGTTGAGAGAGAACAAAATTTATTTTCCTATTCATGTTCTCACACTCTGGCTTTTTTCTTCTTCTTCTTCTTCTTCTTCTTCTTCTTTCTTTCTTTCTTCCCATCTTCCCTCACACAACCACTCTTCACTTTTACAGATCCAAACTCAACCCTTAACAAGAGAAGGAAAACACAGAACAAAAAACAAGATCCATGGGAGAAGAAGAATACCCGCGAGGAAGAAGAGCTTCATAGGTTAGTAACAAATATTTTATTCCTCTACAATCATTTTTCTCTTCTCTTCACTCTCACATATTTCTCTTCACCTTTCCCGATCCACAGAAAGGAAATGTCGGTGTGGTGGATTCTGAGTACATAGTTCATCTTGGCCTGCCCACTCTTGGGGGATCTAATGGGAATGAGGTAAGTGATTCCATTTTTTATGTCAATTGACAGTTTTTACCTTGTATCTATAAATGCCATATGCAGTATAAAATGGAAGATATTAAATTTACACACATTTTGAGTTAAGCTTCACCTTGTTGAAGATTTATGATCCTAGCAGTAATCACTTCTTTTAGTTAAAGTTGGCAATATATCAAGTTTAAATGTTTGAAAACTCATTTGTGTGCTGATGCTGATGCAGGTAAATTTACTTGTGTTTTATCTGGCAGTCTAAACTATTAACAAAGGGTTCGTCTTTTGGTTTGCAGGTGTCGTCAAATTCCCTTAGAGATAGTGATAGACCTAAAGTAAGTGTCTTTATGATGTATAATGTAGATTTAAACACTTAATGCAGCCCTTTAACTAAGAAAGGAATGTACTACATGATTACAGGTGAGGATGCAGTCCTACATTGAAATGCAGATTTTTGGGAAAAGATGGAAAGATGCAGCAGAGAAGGACCAATGTTGGATTGATCCATATGAACAACAACAGGCAAATCAGACTAGTCATTAGTCAGTTTTGTGAGGTTTTAGCATATCAAAATCCATGTTCACAGTCAATGTTTCTAACTTACCGAAGTCCCATACAACATATCAGATTTTGCTGAATAAAAATGCGTGCTTTTGTGATTAAGTCATTTGTTCACTTAAATATTTGTGTACTCTGTACATAAGAGTGGTGATATAGGGGGGAGTGGTTATGGTGCATAAGCTTTTTCCTTATGCACCGTGCATAAGTAATGAAAATTGCTTATTGTATCCCTAAATTGCTTAATACACCTCTCAGATTACTTAGCGCACCCCTCAAATTTCTAGCACACCCCTAAAAATTTGAGGGGTGCGCTAGAAATTTAGGAGGTGCGTTAGAAATTTGAGAGGTGCACTAAGCAATCTAAGGTATTTATGCACGGTGCATAAACATATGGCTTATGCACCATAACTTGTGCCGATATAGGGGTGTTAACAGGAGGACAACAAAAAAAAGTTAGTTAGTTAGTTAGTTAGGTAACAGGTTTTTTTTCCGCCCCTCTAGTGGTCAATGTAAATAGGTTATGTGGCCGAACAATGTTATCAATGTTATTATTCGGATTCAGATGATTCAAATTTACTCAGCTCTAAACTCTAGTTAGCTATTAATGTTGTTGTTATTCCTTGCTACTTCGGATTGGAACCATTCAGTTGAAATGTTTTGTTTGATGTAACTTACGTTATTGAATCGTGGTTTTGCCACAATATCCAAATTAGCAGTGAAATTTAGCTTGTACTAGTCTTTTTAAATATCGAAAGCTAATTGCATTTAGTACACATTTTAAAACATAGAATGCTAATTGCTTTTAATTAGTACACATCCTTCTTTTTTTTAAGCAAAATAAAATCTCCGGGTTCAAAGAGCACTTACAAAAGTATGTACATTTAAATCTTTTTAAGGGCACTATTAGGGTTCGAAGCCGAGATCCCTTGGATCGATTCAAGACATGTCTTTTTATTACTAGATCAAACCTTTGAAGTTAGTATACATCCTTCTTGTGCATATATGATATTTTTGAAAAATTAACATTCAAATACATTGCACCAAATATTAGCGAATAAAGATAAACAGATGTTCTAATACGTAGGATTGCTCAACGATGTAAGGTAGAATTACGTTAAATGTATACGGTAAATAGAGTTTGGGGATGATGTTAAAGATAATATTTCTTTTTATATTTTGCAACTCATTGTAATTTGGATCCTTGGCACTCTAGCGAGTCGACCTCCAGAGTATCTTTATAGTTTTGGCATTTTGGATAGAGTATGAGACTAATCTCTGATTTAGCTAATTGAATGTGATTTATTTATTTTTTCAGTCTCCTAATGTGGGTGACTCCACTGGGTTTTAAGCTCAGGTTCTCTACTTCCTTCTCATAGCATTATTGGGGCAAGTTGCTTCAACTAGATGAACACTGAGTGTTTGGTGCCTAAACATCACTGTTGCTGTTGTTTAGCTTTATATGCTTAATTTATCAGAGGACATGAAAGTTGTAATGAACTGTGTACTGGCAGTATTGGAAACTGAAGATAAAATCCAAAAAAGCACAAGAAAATGAGACTTGGGTGAAAATATATAAAATTTCTATATTGATAGATTCCTTCTTGGAAGGAATAAAATGCAGTTAGTTTCTGCAACAATATGATAATCTCTAGCAGAGAACCCAAATTCTCTAACAATACCTGTACAAATATCTCTACCAATGCAAAATTAATGATTTCTTAATGAAGTTGTGAAATAAATCCTCTACTGAAATCTAGGGACTACACCTAAAAGAACGAATTAAACCTCTGACCTCTTGTACATACATCAATAGAAAAAAATTAAAAGTTCATGACTTGTGAAGAGAGGTCAAGCAGGGGCTCCAATGCACTGGGATCAAACTTGCGAGCAAAGAGGTAACAAATGGAAGTCATATCTGAATTATATCGACAAAGAGATCCATTGTTCCTTATAGCCTGTATAAAACTGACGGTTATATTGTCCCTACCGTAGGTTGCCGGATGAGGACCGAGCATTGACCAGTCGACCCATGTGACTGTTCTGTTTGAATTAAGAGGACCATGGAACATATTGAGGAAGGTTGGAATGTAGTGTTCGTCTGGGTAGCAAGCCGGTTTACAGTATTTACGGAAGACGGAAAAGTATTGGATGTCAGAGACTATATAAACAGCGAGAGCACGGTTGAGTTCAAACCATTGAGAGCCTTTGCGCCAGTGTTTAAGCTGAATATCAGGAAGCATATTGCGGTTGTAGCGGCCACGGCCGTAACGGGAAGGATCATCATATGACTCAACAAAGCTGTGTGCAGAATCAATGAGATATCTGTAAACAGTGGGGAAGTTGTAGACAGGGATGCAACTTTCTGAGACGAGAACAAACCGCTCATTTGAAAAGTCCAATAGTGCATTAGCTAGAAGCCGCCTCTCAGCATCGGCAAGGGTAACTGTTCCCCAAGAAACAACCTGTCAATAGCACAAAACTCATAAGAATATATTATTAATTACTCTATTTTTATTAATAATAATAATTAAACATCAATTAATTAATGTTTGTAATTTATCATTTAGTGGGAGCAGTGAAAATATATGGAGTTGTGTTATTTCAACATCAAACAAAATATTGACATAGCATGTTTGTTTGTTTCTATCTCTTGCTTACTTTTTATAATTTACAGTATACATGTATTTCAAAAATACACATAAAATCAAAGGGCGTGTTATTTGACATGAAAATTTTGATGACAAGAGATATCATTAATTTCTCAAATATATATACAGCAAAGACATGGACAAGATACGAATGTTGTGGTTTATCATTGACACAAACAATAGGGGCGTGTGATGTGAGGGAAGATGAGTGAGCATACATATGGAGATGACATGAATATAATGTAAGAAAAGAAAACAGCTAGCATTATCAACAACTATGCTTATATTATATTAGTATTGTTGTACTATATATAGAGGAAGAGTACCTGACTTGGGATGTTGCGTCGATAAAAGGGGGAAGAATCTGAGACGTTGAGAATGTAACCAGGAGGAGCATGGATATAAATGTTGAAGAGATGGGAGTGGCCTTGGAAGAATCTCTCCCAGAGGGGCAACAAGGGTAAAGGTCCCCTAGTGAGGAACATGAAAGCAAGTTTGGGTACGCGAGCGTAGGGGTAATCATGTTTCGTGGGAACCAAGGAAGCCCGCCAGAAAAGTTGGTCGTCGGAGAAAGTGTGGGTGATGTTGGAGGGATGAACAAAAGACTCCAACATATCCTCCTCCTCCACCTTCTTCTTCTTCTTCTTCTTCTCGGGCGCAGCAGCAACAACATTAATGTGATCATCATCATCTGGGAGTGATGGTGAAGGAGGAGGTTCAATGATTGTACAGTTACAGTTACAATTGTTGTTGTTGTTGGGTTGTTGGAGGGTGTCAATGTCATCACTATTAGTGTCGTCAACAATGTGGTTGAAAAGAACACCACCACCACCACCAGCAACAGTAGTAGCAGAGGAAGGTTGTTGAGAAATGAAATGAAGGTAGTTATTGTTATTGTTATTATTAGTATCGAAGTAGTGAATGTGAGAAGTGGTGGTTAAACCGATGACGACACCGCCCGCAAAAACAACCAACAGAGTCACTATCTGTACCAATCTCATCAAACTAGAATGCTTCGGATCCCTCTCTCTATGTTCTCCTCCACTCTCTTCGCATACTCCTCCACCACCTCCTCCTCCTCCTCCTCGCATTCTCGCCATCAAATCCAATCTCCAATCAAATTAAATCAACTATATATTGTGATTCTCACCACCACAACACAATGCCGCGATCATTCATGTCACTCAACGCCGCCGGATCCAATTATTAGGGTACGTACGTACGTAGAGATTAACTATTAGCAGAGACACGGAAGGATCCAAAGAAAGGAGGAAACGGAAAATATTAGAAGCACGCACGAACGAGAAGAGAAGACAATCGCTCGCAAATGTTGTCTGTGTTGTCGCTTCTCGATCTCTCTGTCTGTTTCTTTGTTTTTTACTGTTTTGGGGATGTCGGTCTCTGTTGTTCAAGCAAAGACAAATCCAAAGGGAAAGGTAATAGACAAACAAACAATAGCCTTATCTCAGTCCCACGGTCGATTATTATTGTTTTTTATTCATCACTAATTTTTATTTTTTTATATATTTCTAATTTTTTTTTGACGCAGATAAATCATTCTAATTAGTAATTACTGTCCTTGCCAAAAAATTAGTATTTACTTTCTCCGTTTTAAAATAAATATCGTTTGAATTACGTGCGCACTATGTATATAAAAAAATATTAGAATATATATGATGTTCAATTTGTTTCGATTAATATTTTCAAAATATAAATTATTAGAATTTTTTAATACATAATTAAAGATATTTGTGTTCAAAGACGTGCATTGTTCCTTAACCAAGGGTTGAGGGTTCGATCCTCACCTTGAGTATTGAGCAGATTTAAATCTTTGGGCCAGCTATCCCACCCATCATGGTGACTCCAATCTAGCAAGGGATTAGTCACTGAGTTCGGCGGTGGATACCCCGGTTTCGACCAAAAAAAGACGTGCATTGACACACGTAAACTTGTCAATTGTGACACTTATTTTGAAACAGAGAGAGTACTATTTTATATTTATATTTTCATGTAAAATCATTCTAATAAATTTTTTAGATTAGCATGATATTGGTAGAAAGTTTCCACTAATGTCTCTCAAAAAACTTGTGGGACACAAAAAGCGGGTTCTCTCATCTCAAGTAAATTTTCTCCATTCGCAAGTTAGGAATCCAACTTGTTACAACATGCTTAAAAGATCACTTGGACCAATTCATTGTTAGTATTTTAATTATTTTTATATTATAGACAATATATAACTTAAAAAATTATAATAATATTTTTGAATAAAACTCTTTGTTCTGATATAGAACTTTGTGCACTAAAAATATAATAAAATGTTAACTTACCCATCATTAAGAATAATAATAATCAATGAAAATACATTTTTTTGATAAATAGATAAAATGATAAGTTATTGGAAATTCACACATATAAAGTGGAGGAATTGAACATCAAACTCTGATTATGGAAATTCTACCTAATAATTTTAACATTTTCTGTCAGTTGAGTTAAGACTTATGAACTAGTCAATGAAAATACTTTACATTAGTGATTAATGATAATAAATTGATTGTTAAAAATATTAGATTTTGACTATAATATTTCCGTCCATTTTTATAAGACCCCGTTTGACAAAATTCCACTATTCACTTATCATGTTTTGACCGTATTTTTTTAATAATACATAGATGTAAATATTAACATATAAGATCTTGTTTGATTTATTTTGATGAGTACTTTCGAAATATCAAGTTTTTATAATTTTTACTACTTAATACTCCCTCCGTCCCATTATATAAGCACTTTTACTACAAAAGTCTAATCCCAAAATATAAGTCCCTTTACAATTTACTAGGTACATTTATTACTTTTTTGCTTACACATACCCCTAATTATTACTACTAAGTTGCATTGGAATACAAAAATTGTAAAAGGGCTTATATTTTGATACTAGAATTTTGTAGTAAAGGTGCTTATATAATGGGACGGAGGGAGTAATTACAGATATTTGTGATCAAAATTATGCATTGGTGTACGTGCTGTAGTCAAACGTGGTCTTATATTTAAGGACGGAGTATATATATATATATATATATATATTACACAAATAAAATGATATTCGTTTATTCAAATTGATAGAATACATCAGGTAACCACATATTCAATATTGCTAAAAACGTAAAAGATAAATCTGCAAACAAATTCACAGTATCCAAGTTAATAGCATACAACGGAAAAATGCCTACTACAAATAATATGATAAAACTAAAGTCACTGGGATATTCATGTCTCCGGATCTGCAACGTTGATGTCCAAATCATTGATTGAGTATGTAATTGACTGAAGCCGATCTTCCAAACTGAAACAAATGAATACCGCAAAAATACAGAAAATTAACAAGCGCCACACAAGATGACGAACAACGTAACACAACGCCACATAAAACGGTGAACAACACAACACCATACTTAGACGGCGAAATCACTAACAAAAACACAAAAGAAAACTTGATATGTGTGAAAAATCACTTATTTATATTAAAAGACAGAAAAAACAAATGTTAAGGAGTGATTCTAGGTTAAAAATGACCTAAAATCACCCCTCTCCAATAAACAATAGAGGAAAAAACTTAGGAAGAAGAGAGAATTTTTTTTTTCTCCAACTATAATATATGATATATTTGGTAAAAAAATATTTGGTATCATCATGCCACATAAATATTATTAATTAGGCAAAAAAAATTATTAATTATGATATATTATCACTATAGAACTTCTTTAACTTCACAATGTATAAAAATCAAACTCAAGTAATTTTACTAAGACTAAAATTTTGATTGAGTAAATAATTTGTATTATATATAGCATATTTATTTATTTTGTTGGTACATAGACGAGATGACAAAACCACCAATAAACTCATATATACACAAGTGAAGTGATGGGTGTTCGAACCCAAATCATAGACGTCCGATTTAATAATTTCGGCATTTTCTGCCAGTTGAACTAGAACTTCCACAATTTTGATTGAGTAAATAATTTGTATTATATATAGCATATTTAAAGAGAGTAGATTGTTGAGATAACATTTTTTTTGTAAGACGAATATCCTCTTACAGGTAATTGTGGGAGTTAATTCACCGAATTTTACGAGACTAACGTACATAGAGAACCACTCTAGCCGGCCCTATTTTTCCTGAAAATTGCTTTATCCGCCCCCTAAATTACTCTCACGCCCCCCAAAGTACCTAAATTACCCTTCGGAAGATATCTTCCGAAACATGGTAAGACCAAAAAATTTCGGAAGATATAATACGAAAATTCATAATTTTTGGTAGATACAATTGGAAACACAAATTTTGATAGTTACGATCTGAAATATCATATTTTTCGGAAGTTACAAACCGAAAATATTAAATTATGAGAATTTTCTCCCAGTTTGGTAGTTACGATCTGAAATGTATATAATTTTGGTAGATAAAATCCGAAAAAAAAGGAGAAAACATAATCAGTCGAAACAGGTAATCTTTTATGTTTTTCACATTTTCAAGCTATAAATCATCATTTATTCGCTCATTTGGAGCATCACACACTCATTTGAAGGCTTAAAACAGGCAATCTTTGTTTTAAAGTGATTAGTTTTTGATTTTTTTTAAGAAATTTTGTATACATAAAATATGGAAGATAACTTCCGAAACCAGATTGGTAGATATCTTCCGAATTTTCTCCCAGTTTGGTAGTTACGATCTGAAAAGTATATTATTTTGGTAGATAAAATCCGAAAAAATGCATTTTACAGATTATACAATCTGAAAATTTTATTTCCCTAAATTGAGGGTATTTTCGGGTTTTTGGGGGGCCTGGGAGCATTTTGAGGGGCCTAAAAAGCAATTTTCATTTTTCCTTCCCCTTCTTTTTTTACGTAGCTTTTCTTTGGGTCTCTTTTGGTCCAAAATCACCCGTGTGTTCCTTTTTTCTTTTCCTTCTAATTTAAAATAAGTGATTTTTCACATCAATTAGACTTTTCTTTTTGGTTTTTCGTGATTTCGTCGTCTTTGTGCGACGTTTGTTTGTCCCGTCTTGTGCGTGTTTGTTTTCCCGTCTTGTGCGGTGTTTGTTTGTTTTCCGTCTTGTTGCGGTGTTCGTTTTATTCATATTGACATATCAACTTTGCTCATCTATCGATTCAACCAGTGATCAAGTTCGTCAACGATGCAGATCCAGAGGCATAGGTATTCCGGTTACTTTAGTTTTAACACATTATTTGTAGGCATGCGTATGCCGTTTTATGCTATTAACTTGGATGTTGTGAGTTTGTTCACAGATCATCCTTTTTCGTTTTTAGCGGTGTTGAATTTGTACTTGTATCTGATGTACTTTGTCGATTTGAATGAATAAATATCTTTTATTTTTTTCAAAAAAAAAACGTACAAAGACAACAATAAAAGTCTTAATGTTATAGCATATTTAAAGAGAGTATACTAAAATTCAAATTTTCCGCTAAATATAACTCAAAAGTGTCAAATCAGTGTCGTCTTCGAGGTAAGGCATCATAGGCTCCACCTTTGGGCCTCCGAAAAATAGAGTTTCAAAATGAATTTTTTAGGTAGTTTTATGATTAGGTCAAATTTATATTTAGTCCAAACAAAGTAAAAATATCTAACAAAATAAAAAAGAATTTTTTTAAGTAGTTAAAATGTATTTTTATGATATTTATTAGAATAGAATATGACTAATTTATATTTAGTTTCAAAGATAAAAGACTAATTTTAAAATTGTGGATGCTAGTATTTATAATTTAAATAGATGATATTCTCTTAAAAAATTTGGTATAAATTTTTTTATATGGGTCCATTTTAATAATTTGTCTAGAATCTCCAAAATGTCGGAACTGGCACTGAGTCAAATATTATAGAAAAATACCAACAAATTTGTCAAAAAAAAAACTTAAAAGAGTCAAATATTATAGAAAAATATCAACAAATGTCATAAAAATATTTTTTTAAGAATCAAATTTAGTATATATTTTATTAGAATTTATGAAGTGGAAAGGTGCAATAAGATGATAAAAAGTAGTAAGTATTTTATGTCATTTGAGTCTATTGGTGATGCATTTGAGTCTATTATAAATTGAATATTTATAGTCAAGGTTGAAACTAAGGTTGAAACTAACATCCCTGTATACACCAAAAAAACAATTAAATTGTTGCTATGTGTTAGTGAGTTGCTACACGTGACTTGAGCAATGACCAACAAAATTTATCCATCTAACACCCCCATTTAAGGCTTAATCCCAACGAACAACAAACTAAAGCAAGAACCGCGTGACGTTCACTTATGCCACTGGCTACGTTTTCTTTACTTTTTTGTAAAGGGAAATAGGACAATCTATCCACAACCGAAAAAATATACCTAAATATTAAAATGTGTTTAGTTAAACCAACAATGTTAATTTAGGAGTGTAGTTGAGTGTTGTAACTGATTCTTCTTTAATTAAGAGTCGATGATTTGACCTTTATTTTGAGTACGAAATAACTTTAAATTTTTAGGTTAGTTGTTCTATTATTTTAATTGTCTCCAATTAAAAGAGAGGAATAGTCAATGCGTTCGACGGTGGATACTCTGGTCTCAACAAAAGAAAAACAAGAGTCAGAATTCGTTGATACTAGTTAATTAGTTTGATATTAATTCTAACATTTTGTAATAACGTCTTAATCGATAGAAATTTTATAACCGTTGGATTGAAAGTTCAAATCATATAGATCATTTGTATAAAATTTTAAAAAATTCTAAAATTATTGATATGTTACTGAGATACATTAAAATTAACGATTTATTTGTTTTTTAAATGTCATTAATCTTATAATATATCAATTGATTTTGGATTTTATTTGAATTATAATATATTAAACTACATACAATTAGTAAATAAAGATTTTCGACGTACCAAAAAAAAGTAAATAAAGATTTTCGTAGAAAAAAATAGTAAATAAATATTGTCCAATAACTGCTATCCGGATTGTTACGAAGTTTAGATTTTAGTTGATTTTGTAATTATAAATTAAGTTATAATTAAGTTTTAAATATGACCGTCTAATCTTACGTTTAATAGCTTAGATGTGCTTGAGTGCATTAAACTACTTAAAAAAAGTGATTTTTATATACTATCAAAAAGATGATAATTGCTCTCCTTACCAAAAAAATAAGATGATAACTATAACACAAAATATAAGCAAAAATTGACAAGATATGTTCAAATTTTCCAATCTTGTTTTAATCCGTTGTTTGTTGTATCAATAGAAAATAATAAATTTAACTTACCATTAAGCTAATCCAATCACTCTTTGTTATTTTAATCCTTATTTTCGGCTAAGTTATCCAATTACTCTTTTTTATTTTTTCTTATCATGTGTGTACTAAACACATGACATGATATGTGTTAATCTTGTCACTATCGTATCGTATTATTATTCAACTTTTTATCATATCTTGTCTCTATCTATCCGACGCACCAAACATGCCTTAGATGTATTTTGTTGGTAGTATAAAATTTAGACCATACAGTATATATATTTTTTGCTTATTCATCGAGTACACATTAAATATACAATTTTAGAATATATATTTATTTGGTACATAATTTTATAATTTTAGAAGAAAAAAATACAATTTTAGAAAATTAATCAATTTTTGTTTTTAATGTTCCTTCCTTTGTAAAATAATTGATCTACTTGCCAAAATTATTTATCTCAACATATTTGACCTTTACTATTTATAATTTTATTTTTTTCTATTTTACTCTTTATTACTAGTGCGATTATTAAGGGAGACAGTAAATCCGTAACCAATAAAAAAGATATTTTTGTAAAAGTTATATTTTTTTTTCATTACTTATTGTTTTAAAATGTGTGAAATGATTAATTAGGTTATGTATTTTGGGAACAAGGGAGTATAGTTTTATTTTGTTTATAAAAGTAACAGGAGGAGGGAGAGTTACAATACATGCAGAGTGTTGTCAGAACTCAGAATAATCATCTGCTCTTAATTTGTTTTGTTTGGTTGAGTACCGCTATATATATTGGTGTCATAATTCATTCGTTCAAAAATGGAGTGGGAGGCAGAAACAGAGGAAAGGAGGATTGAGATAGGCGGCGGGAATTACAATATCAATGATGATCACATGAATCAGAAACAACCGTTGTTATTGAGGAGGAGAATCAACAATTCTTCTCAACAAGCTATTGTTGGAGCCAATATTTCTTTCATTCAGAGTCTTGATTATGAGTCAGTACTACTACTTTACTCCTTCTTTTCTTTTCTGCACATATATACTCCTAACTCCTAAGTATTATCATAATAATAATCAAATTATTTATGGATTGCCCACCTAAAAATAATAATATAGGGTTAAGAACGGAGATATATTTTCTTCCAGTTATCCGAAAGTCAAAATCAAATCTTTCTGAATCCATTCAACCCAAAATCAAAATCACTTTTTATTCTTAAAAATTTATCTTGATTGTCCATTAAGCAATGCGACTATGCGAGTGAAAGCCTAGGTACCAAAATTTCAAGCTAATTCAATTTTAACAACACATAAATAAAATTGAGTTTATTCGGTTGAACTTGAAGTGACTTTGGCAAAGTCAAGGAGAAATTTTAACATTTTTGTCTTCTGATTTTTTCACATTTAGTTTTTTTTTAGTTTGTTTATGGTTTATAATTGAGTTGGAAATTTGAATAGTTGGTCTTATCTATTGTATTATACTAATAAAATACCCGTGTGTTTGCATGGTACTCAGTTGTGTGAATAATTTATTTCATTTTACATTTTTTATCAGCGGAAATTTGTCCCGTATACAATAGTTTTGTTTCAATTTTATTGATGAAAATTATTTCACATTTAATAATTATATAATTTCTTTTATTTTATTTTTTCATCCAAATAGATTAAATAGAAAAAAGTAGTAAACTGTGGTTTTTTCGTAGTTTTTTTTCTTCTTTCTTTCTTTTTTGAGAAATGCTAGGAACACACCCTCTAACACACTTTTTTAACACACTCCAATTAAAATTTGCCACATTATCACTTTTCCCTATTCATTTATTTATTAAGAAAAAAAGAATTAAAATAAAAAGAGAAGTGGAGTGATGTGGCAAATTTTAATTGGAGTGTGTTGAAAATGTGTGTTAGAGAGTGTGTTCTTAGCATTCCTCTTCTTTTTTTCATGCAAATAAATCATAAATTTTTTTACTTATTTATGTATTTTGGCACAAAAGGTAGCTTTTTTTCTACTATTGGTAGTTTTTTTTAGTTAGTGTGATGATGGGGCAGTAGTTATTTTTTGAGTTAATATGATGATGTGGCAGCATATAAAGTGAGCAAAGGCGTTTTTGATTTTTCAACAACATATTCTTTTCTTATATTATATAGATGTTACGTACATTTTTTGTTTTAATACGAGATAAACTTATATGAATATGTTTAGAAGTCTTAATTCAATTGATAAATTTATATGATTTCTAACTTTGTATTTGAAAAATAATTCTGTTAAAAAGAAATAATTCATCTTAGAATTTGTGCACATGTTGAGAAATTTAAAATAGATTTGTTCAAAAAAAAAGTTGGCAACAACAACTAGAATGAAATATATATATATATATATATATAATAAAATTAAGTATCTGTTCAAGATTAATATAGACCGGTAAAAAAAAAGTTTACAAAACAAATGCGTCGTATATAAGTGGAGCACCAACGAAAATCTAAAAATATACTTCCTAAAAGAGATATACTTCTAATCTCATTATTAGAAGAGACTCCTCAACTTTCTGACCACTAGAGAAACCTCAATCCAACCCAGAAATTGTCCTTGAACACTAACTTCCGATCTCGAATCAAAAGTGATCAGCCCATCAGAAACCAAAGAACGCTCCTTGAGTCAAAATTTGAAGGGGCCAACAGTAAAAAGAGAACCTAAACAGATAAGTATCAGTTCACAATCCTCCTCAAAACAGTCAACACCTGTTGCCGAGTCTCTGTTGTAACAAGTGCGAGGAGAGTTTCCACATTGTTTAGAAAATTGGAAGTTGAACACTTTATAACTAATGTGAGCCATAAACTCAATGCAATGTTTTGGTTAGTGTAGTGTCCAACTCACTTGTATCGACGTTCTTGGTCCAATTTGGATAATCCCCAGGTTGTGCCCTCATGATCCAACAGTGGTATCAGAGCCGATTGTTTGATCGAGCTCCTCGGATCAAAAATCTTCTTGATAGTTATGGTTAGGCAGAGAATCCTGATGAGAGCAGACAACGACGATACAAGTAAATGTGGTTGAAAAGGCTTCTACCTGAGGGGAGCATGAATTAAAAGGCTCACACTTGAAGAAGATATTGTTGTGACAAGTGTGTGATTAGTTAAGTGCTATATTGTTTAAAAAAGTAGAGGTTGAACACTTTAATATAAGTAAAAGGACCGATAATGTCAATGTCTTCAAGTTTTAAGTAAAAATGTGATGTCAAACTCACTCATATCAAGGTTTTTAGCCAAATGTACATGATCCGTGGTCCGCCCCTCATGACCTCATGTCTTTGATTTGCCAAAAATAGATTAAAAAAATTGATTGAATTTTATTTTTATTTTTTGATAAAAGATATAATTTTTATATTAACTCAAATAATACATATTATATTATTTTTGGTCAATACTAATACTAATATTTATATATAACATTATTTATATATAATACTGTTCCTGCTTATTCCTAAAAATAGAGATAAGCGAGATATTTTTATTATAGCTCGATAGGGAGACCCCTGGTCCTACGTATCTCTAAAATATATTTAGAGAATTAGAGCTACATAATTCTCTTGCTAATTTGATGAAGAAGTCTCCTCTCTTGGTGAATGCCACTAACCTCTTATTTATAGAGTCTATCATATAGAAATAATAGGTCAATAAGTTGGTAGTTAGTTGAGTGAAAGTAGGAAAAGTGAAGATAATTAGGGAATAAATCATCCTATGTGTTCTTATCCTTTTGATGTCATCTCTCTGGACCATCTTGTATTATTTTAAGCAAGGCCCGGTCCAAATACATATTTATATTTTTGGTCAATACTAATACTAATAAGTGAAATAAACTAATTATTTATATATAACATTTATTAGTATTCAAAAAAATGTATTAAAAGATTAAATTAATCTTCAAAAATATTTTGATGTAATTATGGTAGGAAGAGTACTACATTAAAGATTAAACTCTATGGCTATGTCCGTGGAAGGAAAAGTTTTCACGTAGAACTGATTAAGGATGCGATTGTTTTAATTTAAAAACAAAAGTAATTTTTTTTTGAAAATGTTTTTGACAATAATTTAATTAAAAATATTAAAAGTTAATTTTTTTTGAAAAAAATGGTTATGACATTCAATAAAAAAATTTATTTTAAATTCATTATCTTATAAATTAAAAGAGTGATTATGACATCCAATAACTTAAATATTCATGTTAGAGATTTTAACTTAATAAAAATTATAATTTTTGAAAAAATAATCTCTAAAAAATGATTTTTATAAAAATCTATTTAAAGTAGTTTCTTTTTAGGAGATTGTTTTTTTGAAATTTATGGTCCATAAAAATTTGTAATAAAATGATGAAATACTTGAACAATATTTTAAGATAAATTATTTAAACCGATTTTTCATTTGAAGCTTTTATAAGAAAATTATTTGTTAAAAAACTTTAAACTTAAAAACAATACACTATAAAAATCCTTTAAAAATAAAAAAACTAAAACAAACGCACACTAATAATTGAAGGGAAAAATAATTTGATTATAAAAGCAAATACTAATGTAATGACGGTGAACAATTTTAAGCTGTAAGCAAAACACTTGAGTATGGAGGATACCGAATACTCAAATAACATGGGATTGTTTTGCAATAAATGGTGGAACAGTGTACAGATCAGACAGCTTCATGGCTTACTTACAATTTTCCAAGTGTTTTTTTTCATTGCTGTATTTGGTTTTGATTAGAATTTTGTGGAGTTGTGCTATTTAATGAAGTTGTGTGTATGTACGTGTGTGTGATTATAGTATAACTAATTAGCTATATATGTTAGTTTTAATTTTTATGGCATGCATGCTGCAGGTTCATTGAGAATGATCTATTGAAGCAGGATTGGAGGTCAAGAACAAAGGTTGAGATATACCAATATGTTGTTTTGAAATGGACCCTTGCACTTCTTATTGGTTTAATTACAGGATTTGTTGGGTTCTTTAATAACCTTGGAGTTGAGAATATTGTTGGTTTCAAACTTTTACTCACCAACAATCTCATGCTCAAGCAAAAGTATCATGAGGCATTTGCAGTGTACGTTGGTTGTAACATGATTTTAGGAGTTGCTGCTGCAGCCCTTTGTGCTTACATTGCCCCTGCAGCTGCAGGTTCCGGCATACCAGAGGTGAAGGCATACCTCAATGGCATTGACGCACATTCTATATTGGCTCCATCTACCCTCTTTGTCAAGGTACCTAATTAACTTGTAATTGGTTTTGATTTGAATACACACACACACACACAACGAATAGTAGTTAGTTAATGGTTTGAAGTGTCGGACAGATATTTGGTTCAATTTTAGGAGTTGCTGCTGGTTTCATTGTGGGGAAAGAAGGACCCATGGTACATACAGGTGCTTGCATTGCTAATTTACTCGGACAAGGCGGTTCTCGTAAATATCGTCTCACCTGGAAATGGCTCAGATACTTCAAAAATGACAGAGATCGAAGGGATTTGATCACTTGCGGTGCAGCTGCAGGTGTTGCCGCTGCCTTCCGTGCTCCTGTTGGTGGTGTCCTTTTCGCACTCGAAGAAGCTGCTTCGTGGTGGAGGAGTGCTCTTCTGTGGCGCACATTCTTTACAACTGCCGTAGTAGCAGTTGTTCTAAGGAGTCTTATGCAATTTTGTCATCAAGGAGGAGGGAAATGCGGTCTATTTGGTGAAGGAGGGCTCATAATGTTTGATGTTAATTCTGCAAAGCCTGCCTACACCACACCGGTTCTCCTCGCAGTTATATTTCTCGGAGTCATTGGAGGTCTTATGGGAAGCCTTTACAATTATCTTGTTGATAAAGTCCTTCGCACTTACACCACTATAAATGAGTATGTTCCCATATATATATATATATATATATAGTTCTTTTTACAATTACTAATTTGGTAAATAATAGCTATATTATAACAGAATTCGAACAAAAACTATTGTTTTCTGATACGCTATTTAATATAAAGTGCTACTATCAAATAGTGGCTATATGCCTATATTGCACTGTTGTTGCGTAGCAATATTTGATCAAACTGTTGTTTTCTTCGATCTGCAATTAACAACACTGATTAGGTGCATGGACTGTGACTAATAATAACTGAATTGAACTACAGGAGAGGGCCAATATTCAAAATTTTACTGGTGATGATTATCTCGTTTGTGACATCTTGTATTCGATTTGGGCTTCCATTGCTATCAAAGTGTGTGCCATGTCCAGGGGAGTGCCCTAGCCCCCCAACTGCAGGTTTCTCAATATACTATGACAATTTTCAATGTCCACCCAACCACTACAATGATCTCAGCTCTCTCCTTTTCACTACCAACGACGATGCCATCCGCAACCTATTCAATGATGGCTCTGACTCTGCCAATGCCGGATTTCAGCTTTCAAGTCTCATAATTTTCCTTGTGGCAATATACTTGCTTGGAATTGTGACATACGGTGTTGCCATTCCCTCTGGTCTATTCATTCCGGTCATACTAGCTGGAGCTTCCTATGGGCGTCTAATAGGGACTGTGTTGGGTCAATTCACAGTTCTTGATACCGGTTTGTTTGCTCTCCTTGGAGCAGCATCCTTCCTTGGTGGAACAATGAGAATGACAGTTTCTCTCTGTGTCATACTTCTTGAGCTCACGAATAATTTGTTGATGCTACCATTGGTCATGCTGGTTCTCCTCATTTCTAAGACAGTGGCTGATTGTTTTAACAAAGGTGTTTATGATCAGATTGTGAAGTTGAAGGGACTACCTTATATGGAAGCACATGCAGAGCCGTACATGAAGAATTTGGTTGCAGGTGATGTTGTTTCTGGTCCATTGTTTTCTTTTTGTGGGATAGAGAAAGTGGGGAATATTGTTCATGTATTGAAAGAGACAAGACATCATGGATTTCCTGTAATTGATGAGCCTCCTTTGACGGATTCTCCTGAGTTGTGCGGGTTGGTATTGAGGTCTCATCTGTTGGTACTTCTCAAGCACAAGACATTGTTCACTAGGGAGACAGTGATGACAGGATCTACCATTATGAACAAGGTTAAGGCAAGGGATTTTGCAAAACCAGGTTTGGGGAGAGGGATAAGGGTAGAGGATTTAAACATTTCACAAGAGGAGATGGAAATGTTTGTCGATCTTCATCCGATCACTAATACATCTCCATATACTGTTGTTGAAACAATGTCTCTTGCAAAAGCTGCTCTTCTTTTTCGAGAACTTGGTCTCAGGCACTTGCTCGTCGTGCCCAAGAAACCAGGAGTAAGTCTTTTTTTGCAATATCTTCATTTAATTACCTTTAATTGTTTTGTTAATTTCTATAGTTTGTAAATGTTATGCATTGTGCAGAGGCCTCCAATTGTTGGGATCCTGACAAGGCATGATTTCATGTCTGAGTATATCTTGGAGCTGTTCCCCAACTTGAATCCCCACAAGTAGCTAGCTACATGAATCAAGACTATATATATATATATATATATATATATATTTTCAACTTTCATCAAATCCTATCAACAACAACAATAAAACTAAGTAGTAATAGATTAAAGCTTTGTGGAAACCAAATGGAGACCAATCTAGATCTTTACTAAATCAAGCTCTATGTAGTTCTAGTTCTAGGAGATATGTAGTAGTACTAGTATATGAGAAAGCGACACAATAGATATGTACATCATAATGTTTTTTTTTTTTTACAATAGTATGAATTTTCATTGTTAGTAGTAGTATCTTTCTTTTTGGGGATTTTCGTTTGGATTTACTGCATGGCAATTTTGTTATCAATGGACATCAAATATGAGATAGATAAGTATGATGATATCTTATCTTGTCTATTTCTCTTTGAAATTGGTGGTTATCTCTCACCTTACACATAATCTAAATTTATCAAAATTCAACCTTAATAATTAATATGTCTATTTCAATCATATTATATTTTTATTCAACTCTCATTTTATTTGGTACATAAATGAAATGACAAGTTATTAAGGAGTGAGATTTAAGCTTTGATATAATTTTGACATATTTTGTCAGTTGAACTAAACTCCTAAACTTTTCATTTTCATTCATAAAAAATATAAATATTTTTACGATTGTTTTCTTTCCTTTAGACTTGTATCATAAAAAAATTACTTAAAATATACGAATACATTGTTACATCATTTATTGAGTTATGTTTTTTTATCTATAAATATTTGAAATTTTGAGTTTCAATTCCTCAAAAAAAAATTGACACATTTTGGCCTCTAAATATTATCCGCCATGGCTTAAACTCATGTGTAGTTTTTATATTTTTTAGGTCAAATACATCCGGTGTCCTTTAAATTTAATATTTGTATCAAATAAATACTTTAAATTTTTTATGTAATAAATAAGTTCTTTAAATATTGCATTGTTACCTACCTGTTAAACAATCACTCTATAAAAAAAAAGCACTTAAAGACATGTTAAAAGAAAACTTTAAAAAATTGTTTTTGTACAAACCCAAAACTTAAAGATCATTGAATGCATTTGGTCTATTTTTTAATGAGATTTTTTATTCTTACTTGTAATATTATAAAATTGAGGATTAAAAATCAATCAAAAAATTTTGTTTAAAAAAAAAAAATCAATCAAATTCTAAATTTTATTATAAAGGACCTTTCTTTTATGTATGTACTGTATTTAACCCACACACAGCAGCACAGGCCAGCACAAGTATGAATTGAAGGAGGGAGAGAGTTATGAAGATTGAAGAAGAGAAAGTGAAATTGGAATCAGAGATGGAGGAGAGTGTTCGAAAGGAGAAGAGGAAGGTAATGAAAAAGATGAAGAGGAAGGAGAGAAGGAAGGAGATTGCGGAAAAGGAGCGGTTGGAGGAAGAAGCGCGCCTCAACGATCCCGAAGAGCAGAAGAAGAGGCTACTGTTGGAGCAGGAAGAGTCCGAGAGGATCGAAAGGGATAGAATCGCTTTCCTAGAGAGGGAGAAGGCTTGGATCATCAAACAACGAGAACAACGAGAACAACTTCAACTTCTTCAGCAGCAGGAACACCGAGACGACGACGACGACGAGGAGCACGACCACAGCAACGGTGATAAGAATGATATAGAAGAAGACAATATCGAAGAAGATGGTCCTCCGGAGATTATTTGGAAAGGAAACGAAATAATCATCAAAAAGAAGAAGAAGAAAGAGGTCCTCCACCACCACCACCACCAGGTATGTTATATTGTTATGTTATTCAATTCTTTTTCATCTCTTCATCATTCAATTCAGTTCAATTCAATCAATTGTTGTTATGATTCGGTCTCTCGCAGGAGAATGATGGAAGTGATAATCATCATAATCATAATAATAGACCTACATCAAACCCCTTTCCCCCTGAATCTCCCTCTCAAGCTCACTCCACTTCTACGCTGCTGCTGAAGAATGTTGCTCAACAATTACCTAATTTTGGAACTGAACTTGTTAGTAACTCTTTTTTAATTCTTCGTTTCTGCCTTTTTCTATTATTATTATTACTATTAGTAGCTAACAAACAGTTTTATTTTATTTTATTTTACTAGAAAATCAAAACAATAGGAATATATCATATTATCAGCTCTACCTTACTAACTCACTCATTGTGCTTCTTTGGCTGTGGCAGGATAAATCTCACTGTCCTTTTCATCTTAAAACTGCAGCGTGTCGTTTCGGTGACCGTTGTAGCAGGGTCCATTTTTACCCCGATAAGTCCTGCACCATTCTCATCAAAAACATGTACAATGGTCCTGGCCTTGCTTGGGAACAAGATGAAGGCCTTGAGGTCTGTTCATTTCTGCATGCGTATCCTATTCCTATTCCTCCAATATACATATTATTATCATTTGCAAACTTGGTTGCTGCTTTGTTATTTCTTTTTCCTTTATTTCTAATTTCTTCATGCAGTTGCTTTGCTTCCTCTCACATTTCTCCTTCTAAAAGCGAGAGGGAGTTTATTATATTCACTTCTTCAACTTATAGATATTTCTTCTGTTATGTTCTTTAACTTTATAATCATCAGAGATTCATTTCAGTGGAGACTCCTCATTTTGGCTTAGCTTGCTTCAACTTAAACATATTACCTGTTGTATCCTACTTGCCGACCTTTGGATTAAGATGTCAAATATTGATTTCCCTTCCTTAGTCAATCTATTTTCTTCGTTCGACTTCTTTTATTATTTTCCCATTTACATTGTTTTTTATTTAATGTCCGACTCTTTTTGTTGCTATACCATTGGCATCATATATTGTTTTCATGCGGGATTCACATTAATATTGTGTCAACACAGTATTTTAAAGTAGATTCATTAATTATTAATTATATTATACATTGAAAAAATTTCTTACAAATATTACATGTTCTTGTTCCTTGACCATAAGTAGTTGTCAGGCAATATCCCAGTCATGGCTTGAGGAGCTATGATGCAGACTAATGGTCATAACCTTCAAAGGGTTTGAGATTGTGCCGGCAAAACCTTATTAACCTGGATGCAGTTAGTCATTCTTAAAATATGTTGCTATTGTGAATTTTTTAGTTTTCTGAGGGAGGGTTTTACTCATTACTTTGCCAACATTTTTATGTCTTGTTTGAGTTTACTGTGTCAAGATTGGTTAGTTAACAACATCTATTGGTCTGTTTTACAAATCACGTCGTGCATTATGTTTTCATTTTCTGTTGATTCTTGTATGATTGTTTGGACCCATCCTATATTCTCATTTAGAATAAGTGAATCTCCTGTTACATTTCATATCCAATGACACTTTTTAAGGGTTAATATATTCACCATTTTATTTCAATCTAAAGATATATTTCTTTATGAGCCATAAATTTCCAGAATTTTAGTAGACAGCACTTTTTTTTTTTTGACGAGTAGTAGACACAACACTTGGTTAGTGAATCTTCTAGTTACCATCAAATGGTAGTAGTATTTTCAATACAATGGTCATGACCTTCAAAGGGTTTGAGATTGCAGCAGCACAGCACTTTTTGTTTTTATAAAAGTTATTACTTTAAAAACATAACACACGAGTCAATGTAAAATGCATTAACTGTGGCTTGGAGCATTGGGCTCTCGATTTAATTTAGAACAAGTTGGTATGCACAATCATATAAATTATATCAAACAATTCAATGATTAGATTTAATACATGTGTACTTACATAAAGTTTTTATATGGTGCAAGTGTCAAATATTTACCCTTGACAAAGTGGATCTCCCTTTTTACACACACACACACACACACACTTATGCATATGATTGCACTATCACTTTGCATGTGTTGTTATATTATATTTAAATACTTCAGATCATGTTTGACTTTTTAATCCCCCCACCCCCCTTTCAGTATACAGATGAGGAGGTTGAACGCTGTTTTGAAGAGTTTTATGAGGATGTTCACACAGAGTTCCAGAAGTTTGGAGAAATTGTGAACTTCAAGGTTCTTTTTTACGACTATATATTTATGTTTATACATTTGCATATTTATCAAATTATTTTGGCTTTAGTTTAGGTTAACTTAATTTTCATATCTATGAATAGAATATTTTATGTTCTACATGAAACATAGCAAGGGATAATAATTATGGTACCATATAGAGTGGGATAAGAACAAATAAAATGAAGAACTTACGCAGGCATTTATATATATATATATATATATATATATATATATATATCTTGTTCTTGTACTGCTTTCTTGTTATACATATCGAACCAACGTTTTTGTAAACTAAAATAAAGTTCCAGGGGCAATTAGAAGTGACTAGTGAGCCAAAGAGGGGATATCACTTTTTCATTTTTTGTGAAGCATATAGAAGATTGGTGTCCCTTTTCTCTGGCTTCGCTGCATCTTCCACTTACACAATTACTTGCATCTCAGTGTATTAAACCTATTATATGTATATCCCTATCAGGTGTGTAAAAATGGTTCATTTCACTTGCGAGGAAATGTCTACGTACAGTACAAGTTGTTGGATTCTGCTCTGCTTGCTTATAACTCAATTAATGGTCGCTATTTCGCTGGGAAACAGGTATTGCATTCCTTTTCCTTGTTTGTGCCAGATGAATATCTTGAATGTTGTCAGTATGACTGGATGAATTTCTTGAAAGCATAGTTGTCAATTTCTTGCTTTAGTGGTGGAGCAGTATTTAGTGGCCTTTGGTCACTTCAAGCTTCCATAGGCGGTGTCATGATTTTTACTCACCAGCAGCAGCAGTTATAACCAGTCGTGCTGCAGGAAAAATTGGCCATTGAAGCCGCTATCTTTCACATGGGCAAAACCATATATTTAGTATTTACCTTGTTTTGTTTCTGTCTGAGAAAAAAGAAATAGGGAATTCCAGTTAACACAAACCCTTGCCTATTTCATTATCACCAGTGCCTGCTCGCATCTTTTTCTGCCAACTCTGGTGGTTTCCTACTATCCAACTTCATGTATCTCTATCACAGCGTTGCTTGGCCTCTGTTCTTTTCTTACAATCTATTGCTCTATCTGTTTTTCAGGGTCTGTTGCTCTGTGTTGTGATGTGGGATTGATCACCATGTATGAGAGTCCTTAGTATGAAAGTGATTCACGTGTCTTTGGAATTTGCTTGGGACTTCATCTTTACTGTGTTCAATCACCGACTAATTGCCTGATTTTGTATTTATGTCCTGTAACTTATGTTATACCTAAGGAAAGCCTGAAGAAATATTTGATTTTTAAGTTGGTAGATAGAAAGATTTAGAATTTTAGGTTTAATGTACAGAATACTTGAAATTTCCTCAGTGTTCAAATTTTTATCTGTCTATGGTTTATGGCAGGTGAGCTGTAAATTTGTTAATTTAACAAGATGGAAGATTGCCATTTGTGGCGAGTATATGAAGTCAGGTTACAAGGTATAGAATAATATAATGACTATCTTTTATTTTGTCTTTTGGATCTAGCCAAGTGCTCCCGGTTCATTTGCACAAATCATATGACCTTTGCTCTTGCTGCAAAATGTTTTCAGTCAACAAATCATGCCCATAGATTGATATTGTTCTTTTCTTTTACATCTTAAACAGACTTGTTCACATGGAACAGCTTGCAATTTTATCCATTGTTTCCGTAATCCTGGTGGAGACTATGGATGGGCAGATTCTGACAAACCACCCCCGAAATTTTGGGTTAACGAGATGGTTGCTTTATTTGGTCACTCTGATGATCATTATGAGATCTCAAAAACAGATTCTGACAGGTGTGCTTTTAATTGATTACTGAAATTGAGAACCTATATAAATGAATGTAAATGTAGAGGTGTTATTTTTGGCATGATGGAGGACAATCAGCGTTTGAGTAGTGTTTTAAAGGTAAAATGCTTAGGAGTAAACATAAGAGTTTTAAAGGTAAAATGCTAAAGAGTAAACATGTTAGAAGTCTCTCATCGGATATGAGATGGCACTGAATAATTGTTTATAAAGTAGAGGCAATCCTCACCTTACAAGCCGGTTTTGTGAGGTTGAGTTAGGCCCAACACTCAATTCTAAGATGGTATCAGAGCCTCTCCACGATCCGTTGGGCCTCCTGCTCCGACCAGGCCATCCACCATTTATATCCACGCACCAAGCCCAATAGTGCTGGGCGTGAGGGGGTGTGTTAGAAGTCTCTCATCGGATATGAGATGGCACTGAATAATTGTTTATAAAGTAGAGGCAATCCTCACCTTACAAGCCGGTTTTGTGAGGTTGAGTTAGGCCCAACACTCAATTCTAAGAAAACATAATGCAACTTCTATTTAGTGTAGTAGTATACTCGTATTTATAGACCATTCAAGGATCAAGGTGAAAAACTGTCAGGCAGAAATTTGTGATGTGATCGCTGCAGGAAGCCACAATTTAGACAAAATCCTCACAGTCCTGATATGGTTTATAGTCTTCAATGAAGGAAATAAAACTCATTCAAAATCATCTAAAGATTTCAGTCAAATAAAAAAATTGAAGTCTACGCTATACAGCTTTGCTTCCATTAAAAAAGTTATTGAAATATTATATGATAATCTATGATCTATCATGTCATTCATTCAAATATATGTCAGCACATAGATGTAGCCCTCCAAAAGCCAACTCCCAAACATACCCTAAGAGAAAAAAAAAAAAAATAGTTTTACTGGTGATAAAATTTGTGGATGTAGAGAAAATATAACTTACAATAGATTTCTTCTGATTGAAATTTAAGTTATTCAATCTGTCTCAGTTTAAGTTGTTATGTCATAGCTTATTTACTGATGTTTTTACAATTTCTTTGTGTAATGATGCTGATCTTTTGTAATTGCATGTCTGGTTTGTACTTGTTCTTATAGTATCATAATCTTTTTCTAGGTATCACTCAAGAAGATCAAGATCTACGGAAACGGGTCAGTTAAATGGTGGTCATTCTGGTAGAAGAAAAGAGGAAGATGAAAGAAAGCAAAGAACTCCTGATGAGGAGTGGAATACCAACTTTAAAGACAACCATAAAAGGAAATACAGGAACAGAATTCCTGATACTGATTCTGATAGGGAATGGTTAGAAGAGGTAGATAGGGAAAAGTACCATGAACACACAAGGAAAAGCTCATTTAGTAGGAACAAGAATGATTGTAGCAGAAGGCATGAAGAGGATTCTGATGTGGATAGGGTTACTATAAGCAGGGACAATGAAAAGCAGCATGACAGAAAAGGAAGGAACTCACGAAAGAGGAACTGGGATAGTAGGGACTGGATTTATGAGGCTGGATCTGATGAGGATAGTGATAGAAGAAGGAACCATAGTAGCCAAAGGAAAGGATCAAGAGATCATAGCAGGGACAACAATAATGTAATTGATAAATCTGAATCTGGCAAAGATAGAGAGCATGAAGAATATTCTGATGTGGATTGGGATACTATGAGTAGGGACAATGAAAGGCAGCATGGCAGCAAAGGAAGAAGCTCACAAAAGTGGAACACGGATAGTAGGTACCAGATATATGAGGCTGGATCAGATGAGGATAGACATAGAAAAAGGCACCATGGTATCCAAATGAAAGAATCTAGACATCGTAGCAGGAACAGCGGTTATGTAATCGATGAATCTGACAAAGATAGAGGAGATATGGATACACAACAGGATTACTCTAGGAAAAGCTCGAAACATAGAAGATCTAGTCTTCAGGACTACAATGAAGACTATGAGAATAAAGATGAAAACATTGATGGAGGTTGGTCTCAGAAAGAGAGTGACCGACGAGCTTATCATACCAAAAAGAAGAGATTAAAACACCAGAAGAAATTAGATTCAACCAATGGAGACACTAAGAAAGTAAGTCGCGAGAACAGTGGAGAGTCGTCTAGCAAGAACCCAAGCGAGGACAGACATGAAAAGAGCAAAGAAAGCGACAATCACATATAATGTACTGAAGATTCTAAACCTCATTACACTGAAAGTATTGCATTTGATCTTAATAGTGATAGTTCATATGTCCCCTTAGTGGCACGACTCAAGAGTCACTCTTTTCTAACCTTAAAGGATAAAGTTTAAACTCTGAGAAAACTATATTGTAAGAGTAATTCTTGTACTCATAAGCTTTTCTGATTGTTAATGGAAACCCTAACCACATTTTTTTCATTTGTATTTCTCTCTTTTCTTTGATTGATTGTATTGCTAACATGGTATCAAGATCATGGTTAGATCTTTCTTGAACTGTATCGTCTATTCCGCAGCTATTCCGCAGCTGTGTTTCCAAAAAAAAGTTTGGGAATGTGTTTGTTTATTTTTTGTCGTTCCCCTCTTTGACCACTTGTTGCTTCTGCTGTTGAGTTCTCTTTGAGAATTTTTGTTTTGTTTTTTTGAAATTGGTTCTGTTAGAAAAAATATATATTTTTCTGTTGAAACATGTCCCACGAATCGCTCCTTTGGAACCGAAATTATGCATTCCCCCCAGCAGTTGCGTTTGAGAGGGGACTTGAGCTACTTGATGACAGAATTTGCGCCGAACTTTAGACTACTAGGGTCTTTTTCCCCAAAGAACCAAGGGTGAAAGCAAAAAAAGAAAAATATGCACTCTGAAGAATGAAGGCCCGCAGCCGCTATTTATTTATTTGATTCTCATGGTTTGGTCAAACCAAGTGATTTTTGCACATTATAGGATGATTGATATTAACATTAACGAAGTTAAATGAAAGGTTAAATATGTTTTTGGTCTCTATAAATATTTGAAACTTTAACTTTTAGTTCTTTTAAAAAAAATTCTGCACTTTTTGGTCTATAAATATTTTCCATCACGATTTTTAGTCTCTACTTTTCAGTCAACTATGTGTGTTATTCAAAAATTTTAATGAAGTTTTGTATTTATGTTTATAATATTATAAAAATCAGTCCCACAAAAATTCATATTTTTTTTAATAAATAATAAATTAAATATGAAATTTTAAGCGCAAACACTTTCAAAAATTCAAATTTAATTCATCTCTTATTGAAAATAATTACGTCAAATTTTGCAAATCAATTTAATTTTTAATATACCAATTAATAATTCAATGTTTTGGAAATTGGCATGGGCAACGACGTAATTTGACGTGGTTGGGTTGTACTAACTTGTAACGAATGTTGCCATCTTCAGTGCATCGCATTTGCATGTCGTTGTTGCTTCTTCTTATAATAATGACAACAACTATACGTACATACATACTACCCTGTAAGTAATATTGTTGAAAAAGTAAGTTTCTTCTTCTTTTGTATATTTCTTTATTTATTTTTATTTATTTATTTCTATTATTAGATTATGGAATTGGAATGTTAGAATTTGGAATTGGATACATACAGTATTTGTTAGTATTTAGTTAGTTAGTTAGTTAGTTTGAACTGTTTCCTTTCTGGATCCGATTGAATTCCAGCCAAAGCACACAACATTTCCTCAACGTGTGCGTGCACATCGCGTTGCATCCCTCTTTTCAACATTTCTCCGCATTAATATTAATATTAATATTACTATTCCATTTTGGGATGTAAATAAATCTATCTCTCATTTCTTTCCCCCAAACCAAATTAACACATTCACTCACTCACTCACATGCATTGCATTGCATTGCATTGCATCATCAGGAACAAGGAAGGACTACGATTCATTAATTTCAATTGGATTGGTTTTCTGTCGTGAATCAATCAATTAATGCAATGGGTTGTATATGCTCCAAAGTCAAATCTACAAATGAATATGTTGCCCCAAACCACACAACAGAATTCAAGACAAACAAATCATCAAAGCATTTGCTTCTCACTACGAGCCTCACATCCAACAGATATAGGGATTCCTCCGATGAAGTAGACAACCAAAAACAAGAACAAAATGTTGGAATAGGAGGAGGAGGAGGAGGAGGATCACAAGTAGAAGAAGAAGAAGAAGAAGAACAAGAAGGTAATAAAAGGATAATTAGAAGTTTGAGTAACGGGAACAAAGGATCGCTTATTGTTGCTGGCTGGCCTTCTTGGCTCACTGTTGTTGCCGCTGAAGCCATCGCTGGTTGGATACCTCGTAGACCCGACTCTTTTCACAAATTGGACAAGGCAAGCAAACCTAATTCTCATTTCAATTCATTTTTTTCCCTTCTCAATAATATCTGCTGCTAATTCATGCCTTTATTATTATCATACTTCAGATTGGTCAAGGAACTTACAGCAGTGTTTACAGAGCTCGTGATCTTGAAACCACCAAAATTGTTGCTTTGAAGAAGGTTAAATTCGCTAATATGGATCCAGAAAGTGTTCGTTTTATGGCAAGAGAAATTATTCTGCTACGAAGGCTTGATCATCCAAATGTCATGAAACTTCAAGGAATGATTACTTCAAAGCTTTCTGGTAGCTTGTACCTTATTTTTGAATATATGGACCATGATCTTACTGGCCTTTCAACAATGCCTGGCAACAAGTTTACTCAACCACAGGTACCTTCTTATGCAAGGGAATATTGCTAAATTTATGTATATGTCGAAAACATTGCTTTCTCTTTTTGCATCTGTTGAATGGAGCTTTTGTGCTTTTTAAATTGAAAAATTCCTCTAGGATTATAGTGGTATGTTTAGACATGAGATATATTAAAATCGATATTTTTCTCCATCCGTGTATCTTTCTGTTGTTAACTTGTCTAATGTATTGCCGTGCAGTAAATTAACAATGCACTTGATTTGTCTATCATGCAGCCATTTAACTTGTTCTTTAAAGCAGACAAGAAATTTGTTTTAAGCAAAACGACAAAACAGTAGTATATATTCTTAAAAGGAGGCCATTAGTGCCAGTGGTTTCAATCCTGCTGTTTTTACAGCTCTTAAGTTTCATGTCTAATTTTTTCTGTACATTAATTGGCTTCTGGTTCTTTTTCTTTTCCCATTGTGATAAATATTTGTTGTCATGTTGTAGATCAAGTGTTATATGCAACAACTTCTTCGTGGTCTTGAGCATTGTCACAGTCGCGGTGTTATGCATCGTGACATCAAGGGCTCAAATCTTCTGCTTGACAATAAAGGCAATTTGAAGATTGCTGATTTTGGGCTTGCAACTCATTTTCAGCCATCTCAAGGGCAGCCTTTAACAAGTCATGTAGTTACCTTGTGGTACCGGCCACCTGAACTTTTGCTTGGAGCTACAGATTATGGAGTTGCTGTGGATTTGTGGAGTGCTGGTTGTATTCTTGCAGAACTGTTTGCCGGGAAGCCTATAATGCCTGGACGAACTGAGGTAAAATTAATCTTTTGTTTTGGATATGTATTAGGAACTGAGGAAATTATTGTAAAATAGAATGTATTATTTGCTAAATGTGATTGATTACAAGAGTTACTCCCTATAACCCCCAGAGAAAACTTCTTCAAAGGAAAAGAATTCCCTATGCTGTGAAAGCTGAAGGTAAAATGGAATATCAATAACTGCCTTCCACCCATCATTTCACCACCCTAATCCCTATATCTGATCCCCACACTCTTATGCAATCCCTTCTTCGCCCCTTCTAGAATATATCCTCCATATTTTGGTTCCCCTGCTAAGAGTGTCAATTGGACCCATATCCTCTTTGGACCAAACAGTATGTAGATATGTAGATTCTACATCTTATCGGACATATTGAAAGCCTTTGCATATGTTACATTAAACATTCCAGTTATGTTAAAATAAGTGTCAAACTAATAGGTCCTTTTTATCTACTTCTTGTATTTGTAATGTAAGAGAAATTTACAGATTTACTTGGTGTAAAGTGTAAACTTTAAGAAACGTAAATGATCATTGCATTTCTAACATGTTAGTTTTATTTCCACTTAAATTATCTGCAACTATGTTGCTGATGAGAATAAGGAGCTTACAAGTAAAGATGGGTCTTATAAATTGTCAACGGAAGAGGGAAAAGCCAGTATGCTTTTTGGTCTCGTTTGAAATACTGAATTATTTTAATATTTCTTTTCATTCAACTATCTGATTGGCATAGATATATTTCTATGATTTAATTGGGTGGTTGTGGGCACTGAGATCTGGTAATCTATCATTATAGGTGGAGCAACTGCATAAAATCTTCAAGCTTTGTGGATCTCCTTCTGAAGAATACTGGAAGAAGTCAAAGCTACCACATGCGACAATTTTTAAACCTCAACAACCTTACAAACGTGTTGTTTCTGAGACATTCAAGGATTTTCCTTCATCAGCACTGAGCCTCTTGGAGGTCCTACTTGCTATTGAACCAAACGATCGAGGATCTGCATCTTCTGCACTTCAGAATGAGGTAGCTATAAGTTATCTTCTCCATGATTTGAATTAACCATTATTTTACCAACTAACTGTTTTTCTTAATCAATATCATTTTTTGTGTTCAGTTCTTCACATCAATGCCACTTCCTTGTGATCCATCAACTTTGCCAAAGTACCCGCCAAGTAAGGAGTTTGATGCCAGACTTCGAGAAGAGGAAGCTAGAAGGTATTCCTTCTTGGAATCTTCTTATCATCATAGATTCTCGTGTGATTTTGTCATATCTGATATATCTTCAGAAATAGCAAAAAATTATGCTGCTAGTGTAGTAGTGTGCTTCGATGATAATTTGTCTTTTATATTGATATGGGACACTAAAATCTCAAGGGGAATGGAATTATTATTTTCAAAATTTGATGGGCAATGACTAGAATGATAGAAATATCCCGTTTCTCCCTTTTGCATTCTCTTGGAGATATTGGTTTTCTGAACTTATAACTCACATAACAAGTATCTGAGTTTTTTTTTTTTTTTTTTGTTTCCTCTATTTTTTGGCCTTTTATTTTGAGATAGAACCTTTATTCTGATTTGTTTCTGTTATCTTTTTCTTTAGCAATACTTTTTACTTGTCTATGTCATGTATGTCGTTACTATTTATTTTAAAACAGACGACAAGCAGCAAATAAAGGAAATGGAAGACAGGAATTAGTTGGAAGGAATTTTAAAGAGTCTAAAGTTGTGCCAGCACCTGATGCTAATGTTGAGATTCAGGTATCAATAGAGGTACTTAAAATCATAAACACAATGTTGATGGAACTTTTTTGCTATAATTGCTTAGATTTACCTGATTCATCATTTTCCATGTGATTATTTTGGTCAGCAGAAGAGACGACGGCAGTGTAATTCAAACTGCATTAGTGAGAAGTGCAATCCTGAAGAGGAAGGAGGTTATGGCTTCCCTCTTGAACCTGCAAAGTCAAGAGCACATAATAATATCTTCTCTCATTCGGGATCGTCACGCGATATGAATTCGAAAGCGGAAGTTGTTCTTACTGGCCCTGATTGTGTCTTTACATCAAGAAACTCTGAATTGAGAAAACAAAATTCCTACTGGCACGGTAGCACTGCACAATTATCAAGATTTTCTAATTCAGTTGCAGTTCGAGGTGATTCACGGCTTGATATGAGTGGAGACCGTAATTTGAATTCACAGTGGCTAGAGGATCGCTTTGATATGAGATATAGTCATTTGCCTGATGGTGAGTCCAAACAATTGCTGGATGGAACCAAACATTCACACAAGAAAAACTTCCATCTATTTGGGAAGGATCGTGCCATGGTAAAGAAATGACTTGCAAACACTAATTTGTGCAATTGTTCTATTATTTTGGAGTCAGCATTACATGTTCTTCTCTGATATTATGAAAGACGGTGAATTTGATAGATGTTTGAGACTATGGTCGGGTTGTCTGTCTTAATTTAAAGATTTCTTAGCAATGTCTGTATTGTTTCCCTACATATATACTGGCCAGTACCACCATGAGTATAATGCTGGAATCTGTTTGTGAAATTCCTGAGAATGTTATTTTTTCCTAATCTATTGTTTATGCTCACTGTCTGTGACTATGAAACTCTCTAGTAATGACTTGCTTTTATTTGTGATTGCAGGGTCATGCTCCCAATCCCAAAAATTGCCACGTCAACTTTTCTGGACCACTACTGCCTCCAGTTGATAATCTTGAAGAGATCCTTAAGGAGCATGAAAGACAAATCCAACAAGCTGTGCGCAAAGCACGTATGGTTAAGGAAAATAAAAAGGTTGACAGTGGGAATGGCCAAGTGAGAAGTGGCAAGTGACATTTCAAAAGGTTTTGGTTGCTGCATTTATTTAATATGGGACGAGGACATTTGAACATATGATGTGATGATTGTGGCTATGACAATGACAAGATAAACATTTATTTGGAAACTTAGGAGGATGCCCAGAGATGATGGTTAAAGCCTAAAACTAGTCTTCAATGTTTCGACACATACTAGGATATTCATAACTACCGTAAAAGGCAGTAGTATTGTACAGTACAAAGATATTGCCAACAAACTTGCATGTTTCAGGAAGGTCTATAGTCATTGATTGTATCAGAGTTTTGTGGTTTATTTATTTATTAAATTAACACACAAGTGGGTTATTTCTTTCTAGATGGTGTGGTCAAATCCATGATATTATTACTACCTTGTAGATTTTCCAAATTATATAATTTTTCATTTAATGCACATGATAATAATTGGTTATTCAAATTTGTATGTTGAGGTATTGGCATAAGAATTTCAGGATAATGTGACAAGAAAATAAGAATTAGATTATTAGTTTATTTTAAAAGGGGTAATACTAACGAGTTTTCCTTGAACATTTGTTAAACAATGTCTTGTGGATCATTTAGAAATCAATCAATATTTCAACAACAATTGTTTTCTTATATATTCTCTATGCAACTCTCAGAAATTTCCAACTCTCATTGCCTTCTCACATAATTTTCTCTTTGTAGCTGATTCTGTTCTAACCTTAAAATTTGGTTTATGTCATGTACTAGCTCAAGTTGAGAGACAGAGACCAAACTCTAGTATTGTGAAATGTGAAGTCTAACCTAACTTATTCTCACTGCTAATTATGACAACAATATTCAACTTTTGAATCAATGTTTAAAAAGATGGATTTAATTCGTAAATTTTTATCATTATATTTTAAAATAACCATATAATACATGTTTTAGACAAGTCTTTAATTACTATGAATTGATTTATTTGAACATGTAAAAAAAATTATACTGTCGTTGTATAACAATTACTACTTACTTACTTGGTCAAAAAAAAAATTACTTACTTACTATTAATAAAAAAAAAAAAACAAGTACTTACTAATATATTTGTCTAACATGCACAAATGAGATAAGTCTTTAATCATATACAAACTTATTCTCACCATTAAATCAATAAATTTCACTTGAATTAATATATCACATATTAACATTTAACCAATGGTTAATTGGTCCGGTAGTGATTGACGTTGAACTTAGTAGGGAAGACTACAGTTCGATCCCTCGCAACTACGTTTAGGAGTGAACGAAAACTACTTGATACTAAAATTCGTCCCGAACTCATTTTATTTAATATATCACATTTCAACTCATTTTATTTAATAATGGAGTATACATCATAATATATTTTCAATTTCCCTTCCTCATTCCATTTTAAACTAAATTTTCTTTTCTTTTTCATCAATTAAAAAGGGATGATTTTGGATCAAATTGATTAGAATAAGTGAATCTCACATATATTTCATTTTTTTCTTTTGTGATTTCGTCGTCATATAGTGCGACATTGTCTTGTTTGTCGTCTTGGTGCGGCGTTTTGCTTTTCCGTCTTGTGTGTGTGGTGTTTTTCGGTTCAAATTCTCAGATTATATTTGATAAAGTGCATATTCAATCAAAGATTTTCACATTGTTAACATTGCAGATCTGAAAACATGAGTATTTCAAACACTCTAATTTTATCATGTTGGTGTGCATTTTGTCGGTATATACTATTAAATTGAATGCAGTGGATTTGTTCACATATTTATCTTTTTAGTAATTTTGAATTTATATTCTATGATATATTCTTTTTTTTTGGTATACTTCTATGATATATTCTTTAATTTTGAATGAATGAATAATACTTTTAGTCAAAAATAATAATAATAATAATAATAATAATAATAATAATAATTTTCACCTCTCAGAAAATATTATAAAATTTTATGATTTTTGATTAATAATATAAAAAGAGAAGGAAAGAAAGAAAGGGTGTTTACTTAGTTACTTGAGTGTTGAGCGAGCGGTGAGGAGAGGGGAAGAAGAGTAGAGAATTGGGAAAGAATATTGAATTGAATTGAATTGAAGAAGACGACCGACGACATTATGAGCAACGAATTGTAAGTTCCTTCGTTCCTTCCTTCCTTCCTTCCTTCTTCAACTTGTTAGTTAATACTTATTATTAAGTGTGTGTGTGTAACGGTTAACTAATTACTTGTTGATTTTCACTCTCACTCAGCGATTACTTGTTTAAGCTTCTCATAATCGGAGACTCCTCCGTTGGAAAATCTTGTTTGCTTCTCAGATTCGCCGTTCGTCTCTTTCTCTCTTTCTCAGATTCACTCTTTTCATTCATTCACTCACTCACTCACCCTTTCTCTTTCTCTTTCTCTTTTTCTTTCTCTCAGGATGACTCATATGACGACAGCTACATTAGTACCATCGGAGTCGATTTTGTAACTAACTAACTAATTCAACCTCTCTTTTCATTTTCTTCTTTTTCTATGGAATTCATTATTATATACTATTATTATTATTATTATTGACTGTGGAACTATGAAGTGAGTGAGTGATATATTTTTATTGGTTGCAGAAAATCAGAACTGTGGAACAACAAGGGAAAACCGTCAAGCTACAGATTGTAACTTCTCTTTTCTCACTCACTCATTCATTCATTCTGCTTGTTTACTACTACTACTACTACTACTCTAATAATCAATAATCCATTAATTATTTAATTAATTACTATCTTATACTACTAATTTTGTTTGTTTGCTTAGTGGGATACGGCTGGACAGGAGCGATTCCGGACCATAACTAGCAGTTATTACAGAGGAGCACACGGAATCATTGTAACACACACTTCACACTACCTACCAATTCTTATTCTTATCATGTGTTTTGGAGTACTATTTTCTGATTCATTGCTTTGCTTCAGATTGTTTACGATGTCACCGACATGGAAACTTTCAACAATGTCAAGCAGTGGTTGCATGAAATTGATCGATATGCAAATCACACTGTATGCAAGCTTCTTGTCGGCAATAAATGTGATCTCCTCGACAACAAGGTTGTTCACACACAGACTGCCAAGGTAACTAGTATTATTTATTTACTACCACCAAGTCCTCAATCTAGGGACTGAGAGTTTGATTGCGATAGCTGCTTATCAACTTCGGATAAAACTAAATTGTGTATGATTAGTTATTAAGGACATTATGAGCAAGTGTATGATTAATTTCTTGGTCAAACATGTCATGTAGGATAATACTAGTACTTTTGATTAGTCATATCCGCTTTTTAATATTGGTTGGTCTGATCCACAATTTAATTTTAATTGTCCGAAATAGTGATGCTATTGAATTGAATGTATATTTGTTCAATTAAAAGAAGCATGGGCCTGAATATATATCAGTTACTCTGTATGTTAAAGAAAGAAAGGAGAGAGAGAATCATAGTTTGCTTTCCTGACATATCCTTGATGTTCATGAACCACAGGCATTCGCGGATGAGCTTGGTATCCCTTTCCTTGAGACAAGTGCTAAAGACTCAATCAATGTGGAGCAGGCTTTCTTAACTATGGCAGCAGAGATTAAGAACAAGTATCTAATATTTCTACCTTCCCCTATTCTCGTTTCGGATCATATTAATTCACAAATGATTATAATTGCTATTATTTTTCTTAACATTTGTGAAATTAAAATTGACAGTAGGTCATGATGAGTTTGTGCCATTTTCTTTTCCTATTTTAAATGTCAGTTTTAATGTTTATTTTATTTATGCATGATGAATGATAATATATAGAAAAAGGAATATACACTTTCAGTATAAAACACTATGTTTTACACAGTCAACCAATGACAACCATGTATTCTGCCATGTCACTCCATTTTCTTGATATGACATGGAAGATTGGTGGTTTCTCATTGGATGACCGTGCATCTCGATTAAACTCTCTATTTAAACTCTTTATATAAAATAATAACAAAACTTTATTTGAGCAATAATTGATTTGATCATTTGTCAAAAAGGAAATGATTTTGATAAAATAAGAGGATGGCCTTTTGCTCCTGCATCACCTTTGCAAGCTAAATTTTTCCATAATCAAGAATTTGATAATTTACAGATAATGTGTGCCAACATTTAATTCTTAACAAGTTTTATATTTATGCAGTGCCATATTTTTATGGAGTATCAATTTTCTAATCACATTATTCCGTTACTTTCTTCATGTACAACATGAGTTCCATTAATAAGACAAGTATTAACTTTGAGTTGTTTTCGACCTTGATTTGAATATGCAGGATGGCAAGCCAACCAGCTGGTAGTAAATCAGCAGAATCTGTTCAGATGAAGGGGCAACCAATCCCACAGAAGAGCAATTGTTGTGGTTAAGTTGAACTTGTAAATTTCCATCTCTTTTTTTAACTCTTATAGTAAAATAGAGAGACCGTGTTTCTTTAATCTGTTATGACATGGATGTTTCAGACACTGCGAAAATACCATCTATTAAATCCTTCGATAATATAGTTCCTGACTCTTATGGTGATTGGTAACTTTTCAAATTTAGAGTGAATGCGAAGCAATTTCTCATACGCATCATATACTATTAGCTTAAGGCTTTGATCATACAATTTTGCAAACATATTTCACAAGTGCACACAGCAATTAAAGTCATTCCCAATTAATGTCATGCCTGCAATATATACAATAGATATTGATAGATGGATGATACTTTCTATGTTGTAAAAGCCTTCAAAACTGAACAGAAAATTTGGAGGAAATCAACTTAATTTTGATAGTCTTGTACATATTCAGCCGCCAGTCCAAGCTATGGAAGCTTTGTCAAAATAAATTGCGTCTTCCTTCTTTTATATTAAGTTTTGTCTTGACTTTCAAGTTTCATCCTAAAAAAACAAATAAATAATAATACAGCTTAAACTTAAGGAAAGGCTACCAAGCACAAACTTATCAATCATCATGATAACCAAGCATGAGTAAATTTTATAATTTTCAAGATTTAAGCTACTTGATATACTAACCCCTAACCTCAATAAATAAATTTGGCGTAAATGTTGTTTTAACCCTCTTATTTTGACAGATTTGAAATTTTAACTCCCTATTTTAAAATTTAGAATTTCAACCCTTCTATTTTAGATTTTTTATGATTTTTTCATCCCTAATCACATTGGCTTATTTTTGTTTGTGTAAGCTTTATAGGCGATGACTCATGTCATAAGACACTTAGAAATAGACATGCCAAAATAAATTTGCTTATTAAAAAATTTGTTAATACACTCCCACATATTCCTGAAATGAAAGTACAGGGATTGATTGTTTTGACCATTGAAAAATGGAGTGTGAAACTATCACATGATTAAGCATACATGACTGACTTAAGGGCAATAGAAATTAACGAAGGAGGTGGTTGTGAAAAATTATTATATCTAAAAATTTAAAATAAGTCAAATGTGATTAGGGGTGAAATAACCTTGAAAAAAATGCCAATTTTATTTTTTTGATAATACAAGTCAAACACTTATCACTATAATAATAATAATAATAATAATAATAATAATTGCGTCAAATAATAATAATAATAATAATAATAATAATAATAATAAGTTCTCACGAGTTTGGTTTAGTTGATAGGAACATTAGAAGCGACGCAACTTAAACTTTTTTTTTTGTCTCGATTAACCTTGTAGCTATTACCTATTAGCAATTTTCATGTTAATATTAACAAGTATTCTAAAATTACAAGTAAAAAAATTACAAGAAATATCTCCAAAAAAGCACGATTATAGAAATTATTAGTAATTTGATTATTAATAATAAAATAATAATTACAATCCTCCCTAGTTGAAAATGGGTTGTTTGTTTGTGGTTGGTAGGGCTTATGAATTGTGGGCCGAAGCATAGTGGGCGACCCGTTTTAGGGTTTTGAGTGAGCGAGAGAGTGTAGTATATATTAGAAAACCTAGATTACCTCTCTCTTCGTTGGTTCATTACTCATCTTTGCGCACACACATCAGGAATTGAGAGAAGAGTTCTGCTTCTCAACTCAACTCTCGTTCCTTCCGTTATTCTTCTATGTAAGTGCCGTAATCTTCAATTAATTTCTGCTTCTCAATTTTATACTATTTTTTTATTATCATTCATGTAGTAGTAGTAGTGTAGTACAATTCAAAACCCTAGTTAACTAACTAACTAACTCATAGTGCTTTTTCTCATCAATCAATCAGATCTCGAATCACAACAAATCCCATGGCTCTCGTAAGTACTCTCTCGACTCTATTATTTACTTTCAATTATTAATAATAATAATAATTCATTCACTCACTGATTTTGCTTCCAATTTCGTCGTGTAGATCCTTCACGCTACCAAGGTTAACAAGAATGCTTACAAGACCTTGATTGCCGCTGAATACGTCGGTGTTCAAGTTCAATTGGTTCCAGATTTTGAGATGGGTGTTTCCAACAAAACCCCCGAATTTCTCAAGATGAACCCTATTGGAAAGGTATCCATCCATCCATCCATCCACTGTGTATATAATAATCATCAATTCATAATTTGCTTTTTACTAATTTATTATTATTACCTTCCAGGTTCCTGTCTTGGAAACCCCTGATGGTCCAGTATTCGAGAGCAATGCCATCGCTCGCTATGGTATGCATGCTTGCCGTTTACGCATGTCTCTCTTTGTGTACATTCGTTCATTCATTTTTGTGTTGATGTTACTGTCATTTACTATTTGTTTGTGTTTGCTGCAGTTGCCCGATTGGGTGAAAACAATTTGTTTGGATCATCTCCAATTGATCAGGTACGACGTTTTTATTCTGATATACTATGGTATATCCCTCCTGTGTTGTATTGTTAATATCTACAGATGTGGTTTATCTTCCTTTGGAAATGTCCTCATGTTCAATTCTATTTTGTATTTTGCTGTTTCAGGCCCATGTTGAGCAGTGGATTGATTTTTCTTCTTTGGAGATTGATGCCAATATTATGAAGTTGTACCTACCAAGACTTGGATTTGCCCCCTACCTTCCTCCAGTAAGTTCTCTTGTGTGCAATTCTACTTTTTTTAATATTATTATTAATCTGCTTTGATAATTGGTTTGAAGTTTCCAATCTCGAGTATTGTTGGCAATTATTTAATGTTATTTGATTTGGTGGCAACTATTCAAAAGTAATGAAAAGTGTTTTCTGAAATCAATTGGTTTGATTAGAAACAAATGTATTTCCAAATTTCAAGTTTTTAGTATTTTAGGTGGTATGCTGTTTCTCTATCTTTATTTGTTTGTAATACCTGTGAACCACTCCCCTTTTACTGAATATTTTGCCCGTTTTGAAATTTGTATCTCAATGAAGGTAGAAGATGCTGCACTTTCTGCAATTAAGCGAGCATTTGAGGCTTTGAATGCCCATCTTGCCCACAATACCTACCTGGTTGGGGATTCTGTTACCCTTGCAGACATCATTACAACATCCAATTTGTTGTTAGGTTTCTCTAAACTGTTGGTCAAGAGCTTCACCTCAGAGTTTCCTCATGTTGAGAGATATTTCTGGACCTTGGTCAACCAGCCTAATTTCCGAAAGATATTGGGCCAAGTTAAGCAGACTGAAGCTATGCCACCTATTCCATCTGCAAAGAAGCCTGCTCAGCCTAAGGAATCTAAGCCCAAAGCTAAAGAAGAACCAAAGAAAGTGGCTAAACCAGAGCCCAAAGAAGAAGCTGAAGAGGAGGCACCCAAGCCCAAACCCAAGAATCCTCTTGATCTTCTTCCCCCAAGCAAGATGGTATTGGATGACTGGAAAAGACTATACTCCAACACCAAGACCAACTTCCGTGAGGTTGCAGTCAAAGGTATTGTTAATTTGTGCTCCTGTAATTTATATTTTTCAAGTTTTGTAGTTTCTAGGATTATGATCGTAGCTCACATCCTTTGTGTCAATACCATTATTGCAATGCTTTTGGCAACCGATTTTTTTATCATGAATATATTGTAGTGAAGAATGCCAAAATCTTTTCATCAGGTTAGAGATCTTATCAGTTTAATTCCTCCGTTTGACTTGTAGGATTCTGGGACATGTATGATCCAGAGGGATATTCTCTATGGTTCTGTGACTACAAATACAATGATGAGAACACTGTTTCTTTCGTGACACTTAACAAAGTTGGAGGATTTCTTCAGAGGATGGACCTTGCTCGCAAGTATGCATTTGGAAAGATGCTTGTGATTGGATCAGAGCCTCCATTTAAGGTGAAGGGGTTGTGGCTTTTCCGTGGACAAGAGATTCCAAAGTTTGTCATTGATGAATGCTATGACATGGAGCTGTATGAGTGGACCAAGGTTGACATCTCTGATGAAGCTCAGAAAGAGCGTGCCAGTCAGATGATTGAAGATGCTGAACCATTTGAGGGCGAGGCTCTCTTGGATGCCAAGTGCTTTAAGTGAAAACTCTAGTTCCCATTGAAAGGCTATGGTTTTGTCATGCTTTTTTGGTAGAGTTTTGTGTCTTTTTTATTTTCTGCTATAGTGAAGTTTGAGATATTTTGTGATTTTATCAACTCTGAAACTTAAATGCTTGATTGTGGTAGCTTAATTTTGATGGTAACAAGACTGGTTTACAAGTTTTATATTTCTTCGTTGATATAAGCTTGTATGAAATTTGTTGGGTTCATGGGTCGCAATCTGGTTTTGTCTGTGCTCGAGGGTAATTTGTTGAAAAATTGCAAAATTCCATGCAATTTTTGTTTTTATAAAAGAATTTAGAAGTTTTTAAAAACTAAAGTTGAATGGAATTTAAATTATACCGAATGTAACAGGTTTTTAAAATGATCTTATAAGCATTAAATTTTGTAAGGCTGTTTGCTGCTTTTGGATATCGGTACTTGTTAAGGCTATTAATCGTGAGGATAGTTACAACTATGGTGTAGTGTAGTTCTATTACAACTGATAGATGAAGGCAATGGATGCCCTACAACTTAATAGCGTAAGAAGTTTACATCATCAGCAATAATAGTAAATCATATGGAGTTTTTAAGAAATAGTATGATTAAAATCTAACGTGTTTTTTGTTATTTGAAGGATATGATTAATTGACGATGTAAAAATTCTTTACACTGATAATATATATGATTTAAATTGTATTTTGCTTCAAATATGTTTAGGGTTTAGGTTGTTGTGGCATGTTTTTTTTTTTTTGGTACATCTAATGTGGCATGTTATTAGGAAGAAAAAGTGATATGTAATTAGGATAAAAACATGATTTTTATGAAAAAAAATAAAGAAGGACGGAGGTATAATTTTGATTTACATATATCACCGTTTATTTAAGAGATTAATTTTCTTACATCATCCTGTCATCTGAATACAAATTAAATCCTTCATTTACTCGTTCACATTGTTACATAGTATGGGAAAAGAGTAAAGGTATAAACTTTGTTATGATCAACAATAAATAATAAATTGTCATTCATCTAAAATGTATATGGAAAACGTTAAGGATATCATTGGAGATGACGACATAATAATATATTAATGGGAAGAAGGCAAAAGCACCGGCTACATAATAAACACAAGAGATCAATCATGAAGATATGAATGAAATTGAATTGATTGGTGTTTTCAAATTGAAAATCAGATAGCAGATGATGATGAAGATGAGTCCAATTGAGAGATTGCTGAGTTTCCTTGTTGCCTACTCTTCACTTTTCATTCTAGGTTGGTTACTTCTTCCCTCTCCAATATTTATTTTTTTATTGTTGCAATTTCTTCTTTGTGAACAATTTCTTTTTTTTATGATATTATTATTATTGATAGAAAACGATAAAATGGAATGCATTTTGTTGTAGGTATGAATGAATGAATCATTGTCTATTTTGTCTAACATATTTATTTTTATTAAAATATTAATTAATACCTCCTCCTCCTCCTCCTCCTCCTACATGCTACAAACAATTATATGCACAACCCTTCCCCACAACCCTTCCCGTGGATGATGAGGAGCACACAATGCAGATGGATACCAACTAATTTTGTTTGTTTCTGAAACAGGATTTTGTGATGATGATGATTCTTCGAAACATGTTGCTGCTGCTGCAGCGACAGAGACTCAAACTCGAAGCAACAGTGGTTCTTCTACTATGATTATTCTAATTGTTGTCTTAATTGTACTTGTCGTGTTATTTTTGTTATCTTTGTTACTTGTCAAGTTATGGCGTAAGAAGAAAAGGGAAGAGCAATATGCTCGTCTCTTGAAATTGTTTGAAGAAGATGATGAGTTAGAGCTTGAACTTGGCCTCAGAGATTGATTGAGCGACCCTTATGTCTTTCTACTTGTATTCTATTTCATTCCATTCCATTCTATCACTATTTATTCTTGTATGTATCTTTTTCACTCACCCAAGTATAAGGATCCTTTCTGTTTTTCTCTTTCTCCTCCAACAACACACCTCCACCCTCTCTTCTCCCTTCGTGGCCAACCTCTATGGAAAACCCATTTCCAACTATATGTATGAATCCCCAATTCTTTATTCAACCTCCAATTGTCATCATGAATTGCTCCATCAAGTGACAAGCAATGAAAAAGAAACCAACGTTTCCGGGTGAAATTAAATACATAAACACAATGGGCATGATATTTCAGCATTTATATCAGACAATTATTTTCAGCTTTTAAGTACAATGTAAGTATTAGAAATTTAACTAGAGCAGGGATCAATCCGTGCTAATTTCTTTATCTATACTGTATTTCTATCACATTGCAGCCATTTTGAACCAGAGTTATGACTGGTGTCCTGCAAAATTAGTGATAAAATAGGATAAATAATGCTAGCCGAAGCTTGAATTTCACATCAACAAATAAAATATCACAAGACCATATCACTTCAAAAGATTACCTTTATCGCTGTTTGACGTTAAATAGAGCATTCTTTTTTCATATTCAACGATCAAAGTGCGGTACATAAAGTTACCGCAGCAATCACTTGCATACTCGAAATAATGAAATGAATAACAATCATTGACCAATGTCAACATTATTGATGTCACAATACAATCAAAGCCACTACTACATTTGTTTTATTTAGCTTGAGAGTCAATGCCATGCATATTTAGATATACACATGTAAGAAATAAAATAATTTGACAATGCAAATTTTTATAAAAAAAAAGTATCAAACTAGGAGTATGCTACTAAGTACCACCGGCAACTTAGTTAATACTGTGCTATAACTTAGCATTACGACGGTCAATATTCTAGCGGTTAATACACCAGTGAATAGACGTCAAAATGAAATAAAGCAATTAAGCAGATAAACCATCGACCATCCCTGCAAACAGGTTGAAGAGATTCGGTCCCAAAGATGTTTCAGGTGAATAAAATCAGCATAAAGACCGCCACAAATTCTAAATCAGATGGTAATAACTAGCTTGAGAAAAGTGTAAGATCCACCATTAACATACTGCGGTCATCTTCCTGTCTTGGCACGTTTCATTCCATTACTATTGAAAGGTGACATACTTGGACTCATACTAGGGCTCATGCTTGGGCTTTCCTCCCTCAGAGTACCATTGATCATAGCCAACTCCCTCAATTGCTGCTTCTTATAGTGATCGAGTGATTCATCCTGGCAGGTTACCATATATTAAAATGGGCTAGCCCAAAAAAATGGAGAGGCACAATTAATTAATGCAATCAACTGTGAAAATAAATCTATACCACAGGCTTCAAAAGATTTTCTAGTACTGCCACAGCATGGTCCAACCGTGAATTGATTATATCCTCTGGAAACTCTGCCTCCACCAACAAGTGTAATGGCTCTTTAAGGTGCTCATACCCAGGTTTATCTTTAAGCTTCTCTTCCTATAATAATGAAAATATAGGAAAGTTGAAAAACATCATGAAAAATGAGGAGGTGTGAGCTGTGATTAATATGAGAAATCCAAAAGCAGCATAATGGGGGATCAGATGTAAAATGCCTCAATTTATTTGGTCAATATTGTGTTTTGTGTGTTCAATACATCACTTTGTACATGTATAATTCTTAAAATTAAAGGAGAGCCAAATGCAACAGAAGATGCTGATTCAAGCCATGGAATCGGCGCCTCTTGCAAATGCAAGGTAAAGGTGCCAAGGATAGATCCACAATGGAACTGAAGGCACTACCATGGTAGGAGCTTTATGGAATCAATATCAAGTTTCCCTTTTATAGTTCTTTAGAGTGCATACTTAAATACAAATTTTACCTTAATAGAATCCTTCACAGAGCCACAGCCTCTGATGTAAACCCTACATTCTGTCATGGCTTCCACTCTTTTTAATGAGTTCCCGCGAGGTCCCAGAATTCGACCAACAAAATTATACTGCTGTGATTTGAGTAAAAAAAACTATTACATTGAGAAGATAAACTGGTATGATTTAGAATAATAAAACACAATTTGGACTTACATTTGGATATTTGTCGACAGGGACGTCAAGCCTGATAACTCTCTTCACTATAGGAGTTGTCGGCATTCCTTGTGTCCCATGCCAACCCACTGGTGGTGCTTGAAAGGGTCCCATTCTTTGGAAATTTCCATTGTCCTGCATGAAGAACTTCAGTATTGTTTAGAATGCCCTTTTTTATAACACAAGTTGAGATCAAAACTCAAACTCTCTTGCTACCAATTTCCCTTATAATGCAATAGATTTTTATTGGACCTAGTATATTGCCTATTTGTGAGAATTTAATCTTCCAATGAATATGTTAAGACACACAATTTTAATGCTCCAAAGAGCCAATGATTAGCAACAAATAGATACCATGTTTTCACTTCACATCGTGGAATCCGTTTACGAAATACAAAAAAAGTAAGGCTGCCTAAAATAAACCCACAATGGGCCTGGTCATTTTGTGATATTTCTATTATAAGATCTTTGAATCACTAGGTTTCCGTAGGATTTTAGAGCTATTTGGCAATCACACTGACTGGTCTTAGCCTCTTAGGCCGGTTAGGATATATAACAATATTTTCCTTTAAGACTTCTTTCAAACTTGAGATTATGAAGACAGGATTAAAATTTAAAAAACTAGGATCAATTTTCAGAAATGTAAATCAAAGTGCCGAGTTCTAATTTCTACTATGTGTAACGCGCCATACTTCCAGTATCCTGGATTTTTTTTATAATGAAATATCCTAAAAAACAAATTAAACTTGTGCATTCTGATGCATGAAAAATGCTTCTCATCCAGATTCTTTGAAGACCTGCATCACTGGGTGTAGTAAAATACCCATCTAAAAATCAAGCTTTGCAAACAAACAGAAAACCTGAACGGCTAAATGTTTGACAGTTTTAGCCAATAATTACAACAGTGCGCACGCTCACAATTGAAATTGCTACGAGTTTATTTTTCCAGTAAAAAGGTAAAGAATAATTTGAAAAGGAATAATAGCATTAGCCCCTGATCAAGAAATATGAAACAATTAAAGAAGTCAGTTCAGTCAGGAATTATATAATAATAGGTATTTGTGAGTGGATTACTACCTCTCTAGGTACAGCAGGCCATCCCTCCATATCCATTGGCATAGTATTTGGATGTTGAGCATGAGCTAAGGGCCTATATGGACTGTCGGGCTCAAATCTTTCATGTTCCATAAAGGGTTGATTAAAGCCGGCGGATATGCGTCTGATTTCTTGAGTTAAGAGCCTGGTACATTGTGGGAGGACTTGCAAAAAGGGACCAAGCTTTTGTCTTTCCGCCAAAAGTTCAGCCATGTATCTTTCGCGATGATCGGAAGACCTAATTGGAGAAGGGGGGAGACCAACAGGTCCAACAGGTCCAGGAGGAGGGAACTGAAAATAACTCCCGTTGTTGTTCCCATTCCCAGATGGGATCCTCTCTCCCATCTTCTTCTTCTTCTTCTTCTTCTTCAAAACAAACAAATAAACCCTAATTAGTTTAGTTTACTTTAGTTAGTAGATACAAACACACATCATTCAATTATTCAATTCATTTCAATTGAATTGCAATTACTACTATTACTACCTAAAAGTAACAACAAATAGTGATGGATGAATGAACGAAGCAACGAAAGTAGAATAATAGATATTGAAATCGAGAAATCGAACGAAAAGGGAAGATAGAGAAGTATACATACTTACAGTTGTTGTTATGTTAGAGAGAGAGGCAGCGGAGGAGAGACACCGCAGTCAGTCAGTGAGTGAGTGAGTCACTACCAAAGTCCAAACCAAGAGAAGAGAAACCAATTGCTGCCGTCTCTCCCTCTTTATATATTTTTCTTTTTCTTTTTCATTTTATTCATTATTCATTATTATTGTCCACTCTTTCAATAATTCATTCACTTGCTACTGTCAATCTTAATTACTACTCCCTCCGTCTCAAAATATAAGAGAAAAAATAAAAATCACACTTATTATGAAAAAGTAAAATATAATGATTGGATGTAAGCTTTTTAGTAAAAAAGTTACTTGAAAAGATATATAAACAATTTTGATTGATTATTGATTATGAAAAAGGTAAGAGATAGAGTGAACTTTTCTTGAAAATGTAAAAGTTTGTGTTTTTCTCTTATATTTTGGGACAAAAAAATTTGAATTTTTTCTCTTACATTTTGGGACGGAGGGAGTATAAGTTTTTTTAAATATTTGAATAATAATAATTAATGTATCAATATATTTAAAGTGGATATTTATTTATAATTAAAATCAGAAGGTCCAGTAGGACAGTTCATGTGAAAAATACCGAGGGACATATGAATTATGTATGTGGATATCTTAAGATCAATTTTTAGTAGGAGTAATTTATCTTTTTAATATAAAAAAAAAGTCGGAAGAAATATATCAAATACACACACTTTCACACTATTTTTGCTGTTTGTTTAAAATTATATGGTTTAGATTAAAAATTATGTCTTATCAATTGAAACAGTTTTTTTGTATTTTGTTTATAACGAATGTTTGAGATCAAACTACATAAGAGTTAATTTCCTCACACATTAAAATAAGATGCAATCATACAATTCAATAGACCATGATTTATCAAAAATATTTATATTTGAAAGTTTCTTCAATTGCGCGATTGCATGTCATCTATACATATAATAAAGAAAATACTTTGTTTTTGGTGTAGCCCTTTTTTATAATACCCAAAATGCCTTTAACGGCTATTTTTTTAAATTTTAACTTCTATAATTTTTTTAATATTATTAATAACTTCTATAATTTTAATTTTTTTAACTTTTATCTTTGTGACTTAATTTGTTATTTTCCAAAAACTAACTATTAATAACACAAATAGATGTGCGAAATACTCCCTCCAATCCTAAATATAAGAAACTTTTTACTTTTTAGGTCCATGGAATAATTGATGTATTTGGTCTATATTATGAACCAAATACATCCATCATTCTATGAACCTAAAGGGCTCGTTTGGTGCGCAGGTTAGGAAACAAGATATGTTAAAGTTTTCCAATCTTGTTTTAATCCGTTGTTTGGTGCACCAATAGAAAAGGATAAATTTAACTTACCATTAAGCTTATTCAATTACTCTTTGTTATTTTAATCCTTATTTTCGGCTAAGTTATCCAATTATTCTTTTTTTTTCTCTTATCATGTGTGCACCAAACACATGACATGATATGTGCTAATCTTGTCACTATCATATCGTATTATTATTCAATTTTTATCATATCTTGTCTCTATCTATCCGGCGCACCAAACGGGCCCAAAAAGTAAAAAAAAAATTATATTGAGGACCAGAGGTAGTATTTATAAATGAATTTCAACATATAAGTTAATATTATAAAATATAATGTTCACACAAACGGAACGGGCACAGAATTTACCGGTCATTAACAATGGTAATATAGTTTTTCTATTGCTAGTTTATTTAATCCTTTTTTGGCGACAAAGAAATTAAGTATACTATTGTTAGTTCTTTCACTCTATTTTATTTTTATATAAATGAAATCGTAAAACCAATAAAAACTCACGGACCAAAGTTAATAGTAGTAGTTTTTATTAAAAAAAAATAGATGCGTCAAAAAAAAAAATAAAAAAAAAATAGAGTTGTCAAATTGGAATTTTTTTTTTAATAATTATTTATTTATTATTTATTTTGATACGAAACACACTCACACGTACGTAGGCACACCACACGACAGACACACCCACAGACCCTTTCCTCTTTGGCTCGTTCGTTTCGTTAGTTATGGGAAATTGGGGCTTTTGTGTGAAATTAGGGCACGCAATTTATTCTTGATTGATCCTTATCCTCTCCTCTTAATTCACAAACAACAACCACCGGAGAAGATGTGATCCCTCCCACTTCTTAGAAGATCATTGTTTGTTTGTTTGTTTTTTTGTTGTTGTCAATTCTAACTATCAATTCAATTCAATCCAATCCCAATCCCAACCCGCTAGGGCTTTTGTCATGTCGGATCGGACTAAGGTGGTGGTGCGCCACTTGCCTCCTACCATCACTGAGGAATCTCTTTCTCCCCTTATTGACTCCGCCTTCGCCGGTCGCTACAACTGGCTCTCTTTCCGTCCTGCCAAACTAAGGTTGCTTGCTTCTTATTTTGTTTCTTCTGTTAATATCTATCTATCTATCTATCTATCTATCTATCTATCTATCTATCATGATAGATAATGCTGCAAGCAACCAATGCTTTTGCTTATTATTATTATTATTATTATTATTATTATTATTATTATTATTATTATTATTATTATTATTATTATTATTATTATTATTATTATTATTTTTTGTAAATGCATTTTCAGCCTGAAGAAGCATACTGCATATTCCAGAGCTTACATTGACTTCAAGAGCCCCGAGGACGTTATAGAGTTTGCTGAATTCTTCGATGGACACGTCTTTGTCAATGAAAAGGGTAACTCATCATCATCATCATTTTCACTGCCTTTTTTAAACTTCCAATTCTTATATACTACTATTACTATTATGTCCCTAATCAATCTGCTTCTGTGTCACTATTTTCCCTTCCCAGGAACACAGTTTAAAGTCATCGTTGAATATGCACCTTCGCAGCGTGTTCCAAAGCACTGGTCTAAAAAGGATGGCCGTGATGGAACCATATACAAAGGTACCATTTAGTTAGACAGACAGAGGCTCAAATATATTACAATTGACTTACGTGTATTTCTTCTCCTTTTCTTGAAAATTATAATAATTATTTTACATGGTCAACATCTAGATCCCGAGTATCTGGCATTTCTAGAACAACTAGCCAAGCCCGTTGAGAATCTTCCGAGTGCTGAGATTCAGTTGGATAAAAGGGATGCCGAACGATCTGGTCAGTAAGTTAGTGCTTAAAATATGCAGTAAACTATAATTTTTATTTTTATTTTTTTTACAACAAACATGATTTTGAATTTTAGACTTAAAAGATGCACAGAATGAGTCAGTACAGTACATATTTTTATTTATTGGGTTTATGTCGTTTAGCAGGTACTGGGAAAGATATTCCTATAGTTACGCCACTTATGGACTTTGTGCGCCAGAAAAGAGCTACCAAGGGACCGCGGGTATTTTTGCTTATGATTTTGATATGCTAAAGTAACTTATTTGGTTTTCCGTTGATATCTATAAGCACCATCCTTTCCTTGCTTACCTAAGCTTCCACGTGAAATTTGTGCAGAGATCATTGTCTAATGGAAAAGTGAGCAGAAGAACTGGCACATCGTCAAATGGTAGCTCTAGTTCTGCCCCATCAAGACACGGTTATGCAAAGAAGAGAGTTTCCACCACAATGGTATTGTGCATTTATACTTGTAGCTTTAAATATAATTCCTTAATCATGAGTTCACAAAGAAAAATAATCTTTGGTTACCATTGCAAATAATCATACCTTATATTTTTTATAGCTGGGATGAAGAATTTCTTTCCATTTACCTGATTTTTTGATTGCATATTACTTTGAGTCTTTGAATGTATGGTTGGCTGGAAAAGATTTCCAATTTATGTCTCTTTGGAGAAATCAAGTACTATAAGTCTAGAATTGAATGATATAAATTAATTTCTACCTGGTGTACATGGTTTTCTTGCTGAAAAAAATATTATGATCCTTTGAATATTCGTGAATTGTTCTAGTGTTAAGAAAATCGTAGATTTTATTTCATTACTCACATGAGAATAGGAAGTAGCCATAGGTTCAAATGTATGTTAAAACTAGGAGTGGCCAAAATAACCACCGAACTGAACCAAAAATAACCGAACCATACCATTATTGAAGTTCACGAACTGAATCACGGTTCTCTAACCGAACTCCGAAGAACCGTGTTACCGAACCAGTAGAACCGAACTGAAACATAAGAAGTTCAAAACTCCAAAATCAAAAACAAAATCCAATTCTCTTCCCAGTTCCCTTCTCACGTTTTCATCAAATGTAAAATCTCATATTTTAACTCAGATGAACATTTCAAAAAAAAAAGAAGAAAGAACTGATATGAATAGATCTAAAATCACCACCACCCACCTTCGTAATAGAAGCTTCAGTTCACCATCTTCGGCGTGGTTGAAGGAGGGAGCAAGTAATTTGGTCTGATGGTGAAAATTGGGAAAGGGTGAAGAAAAAGTGGAGAATGCTTTATCCATATCTCTATGAAATAAATTGTTCCATAAAAGCTTTCCAAACCAGAGGTTTAAACTTTTTCAATTTTGGTTCGGTTCAGTTCAACTCAAACATATTGAACCGGTTCACCGAACTGTTACAACAGTTCAGTTCGAGACAAACCACTGATGGTTCAGTTCAGTTTTTCAAACTATATGTGACAGTTCGGTTCAGTTCAGTTTTCTCTCCGAACCGAACCATGAACAGTCCTTCCTAGTTAAAACTAGCTTATCCTTTTATTTCAACTTAGCATTTTGCTTTACTTATGATGCTAGACTTAGTTAATTACTAATCAAGTGTTTTTCAATTTTCACTCAATTTTTTACTTATGATCCTTTTGATTATTCTTTGAGTTTTCCATGAAATTTTTCTTATTGCAGAGGAAAGTTAGAGAGATATAGTTAATTATTAGTAATCAAATGTTTTTCACTCAACTTTTAAAATAATGGAAACAGCATGAGTATTTGATACTTCTCTATCACATTCACAATTGCTTGCACATGTACATATATGAAGTACCAACACTTGGCTTGTGTTTTAGCATGTGAAACTTTTGCTTTTATGCTGAACAGTATGTTGCACGGGACCCCGGGAAAAGTTCTAATGTGAAAGACAAATCAACTTATATTTTGGTTCCCAGGCAAGGTGATCAAAATCTTTCAAACATTGCTTCTTCAGATGGGAACCAAACGTTTGATGAGAATGGTGAGGTTGATATTTTGTTCAACTATTTGTGTGCATACTGGTTTGTAGTTAACATTTTATTTAATGTAACTTCCGATGTTAATATGTTTCACCTTCTGGTGTCCCCTCCCTTTGATGTTGTTTAGATGTGGCTCCTTACATTCTCTGATAATTCTGATATGTTTAGTATTCTATTATTGAAGTAGCTACTCATTTTTGTATCAGTTATGGGAATTTTCTTACCACCTTGTCCATCATTTCAGGAATTACTGGAAGTAATGATGCTGGGAAGAAGAAAGTACTGCTTCTTAAAGGGAAAGAAAGAGAATTAATCACCGTAAGCTTCTGATTACGATTCTTCATAATTCTGTTCTATTTTTGCTTGGCATATGTTGCAGAAGAATTGTCATAAGTTGCAGAATAGGTCCTTTTCCTTTTAAAGGTCAGAATGTACCATTAGACAACCTGATTTAGGTTGAATGTATAGTTGTTGACTGTTCTTATTTTGATTGGAAGCAACTTGAATTGATTACTTTCTTAGAACTAAATATAACTCCACCCTCCTCTCTTGTGGCCTTTTCACTTATATTAAGTTTCATTTTAACAGACTCATTCTTAATGAACATGCAAATTTCAGCTATTCATGAAATTGTTGTATTGATAAGTGGAATTTTTTATAAACTCAGATTCTAATTTCATCTTACTGTTACGGTGTGTTTGGTTCGATGAAGGGAGGGGAGGGAAAGTATTTAAATTAAATATATGTTTGGTTCAAAAGAGGTGAGGGGAGGGGAGGAGAGGGATTTTGAAACCAATTTACCTTTTTACCCTTAAAATTTTAGAATATTTATTTTTTTCTTAAGAAAACGCTCATATTTTAAAAACATATTTCTCTCTATTATTATTATTATTATTATTTTAATTTAGCATCTTAGAATAATACAATGCAACAACTTATAAAATAAATAATACTAAAAAACACATGAAGAGATAAAAATATTATATTACAAAAAAAAAACATTCTAAAAATTCAACAAACATTAAACATAAATTTCAACGTTGACGGAAAATAAAATAGCAACTCTTCAAAATAAAAATGCATATTAATATTACATTAAACGGTTACAAGAAATATATATATAACGTTGGTTGGAAAACATTATAATACAATACAAGAAGGCAATGGAATGGGAGCACATGAGCTGGAAAATAAAGATAGAGGTTTTTTTTGAACAAAAATAAAGATAGAGGTACGAACACATTGAATTTTTTTATAAAATATAATTTTGGAATTTTGAAATAAAGCGAAGGATAATTTCGTCAATGTTTTAAAAATATAAAGAGTTAAACTTACCTCACCTCCAAATCCCTAGGAGGGATTTTGCTCCCCTCCCCTCGTAAAAAATGAACCAAACACAAACTTTAAAATATTCCCTCCCCTCCCCTCCCCTCCATAACCCGCGAACCAAACAGACCCTTAAGAATGTTAATCTGAGACCAAAGATTTAATATATTTCTGACTAGGCTCACATACACATCAATGATTAAATATGAAGGTCAACGAGCTTTACAAAACCACTAGTAAAAATGTGAACTGAAAATATAATGATACAAATGATTCGATAGATAAAATGTGACTGCATATCAAAGTGACTGCCAGGATTTGTTTCCTATAACGTTCTGCATTATGGCTGCATGATATATGAAATATGATGAATCGGTGATTCATTATCAATTCGGGTATGGAATGTGTTTGAGTTCATTGATAGTGTCCTTGGTAGATTCATCTGTCAGATTCATGTTTTTATTACAGTTCTTTTACGAGTCTATTTTGATTTTGTTTGTTTCTTATTATACAGGTATCTGATGCAGATAACATGTCACAACATCATAGCATAACATCTTCAACTAAAGCATTTCATAGTTCTACAGCTCCAAAACAGAATCAGCGGCATGAAGGTAGTGGAAGGATTATCAAAAGCATACTCACAAACAAGGATTTTCGACAAAGTCAGTCTTCCAGGGCCCATTCTGAGCGGTATCTAGACAAAGAAAAACAACCCACTCGCCCAGTTCACGTGCAATTGATTTTGAAGGGCACTGATGGCGCGCCAGAGAATAGGATTACTGTGCATGGTTTACATGTTTCTAGTGAGAGACAGGAGAGGCGTTTTAGACATAAAGATAGACCTGATCGTGGTGTTTGGACAAGTCGTTCCAATGGAGGTGATGAATCTTTGTCATCCTCAGCTTCTTCACAAGTAGATCCTTTGGAAGGTATATGCTTTATTTTTATCTCCGGTATGAATTTGGGAATAGTGGGTTAATCCTTTGTACTTATGTAAAAGGGGAAAATATTAGAAATCACTTTTGACTAGCTATACAACTGATAAATTATTGCACAAAATATTATTGTTTTGGAAAGTCTGTTACAGCCTTCAGTTACATGTTCTTCACAAGTTGAAGTTTTTATTATATTGCATACAAAACAGGAGGTCATGCAGAGTTGAAACATGATGCACCAAGTGCAAGAAATGGGGAGGTAAAATCTCTTGGAAGTCTCCGTGCCAGTCATTCATCAGAAAATGGTTGGTTTCTGGCTTTGGAAAGCAGAATCTAAATATATTTATGCTTACACTCAGGTTTATAACATTTTCTTAAATTTCACTGCTCATGATTATTTAGGTTTCAGTAGGCATTTTGGTCGACGTGGACCAATACATGGGGCGAAGGATGTTGATAACTATTCTATTTCAAGTGAGGGGAAGCATCCCAGAAAATCTAGTACCTCTGCCTATGGTTCCAATGAGGTAGCTGAATTTGACTTCTGCATTGTAACACTCCATATTCTTTTCTGGTTCATTAAATGATCAATCTCTTTAAACTGCAGAAACAAGTTTGGGTCCAAAAAGCAAGTTCTGGGACCTAGAGTATTTAGATCGGTGAGACACATTCATTTCCTCAGGCCTATGGTTTCATAGCTTAGAATGATGCTTGTTTTGTTGATGAATTAATCTTAAAACTTAGATGATTGATATTCTTTACGAGCATTTTAAATTTGTGTAGCATCAACGTTGTAGGAAATATTTATGACCTCATCACTCTAGTTCCAGTTATCTTTGATTTGTTTAGTTCCTTACTGTCACACAATTTTCTCTATAGTGTTAATGTTAGTTCTTTTGAATTTTTTAACTGTTAAAAGTGATTTCTCTTGCATATGATGTGGTGTATTTGTTTTATATTTCTTGTGGGCAGTGGTCCTTTACTTTGATACCTTTCCATGGAATTTGTAATAGTATTTCAATAATTGCATTATGTTTTTCAAGTCAATATAGATAGATAATCTCTGTTTCATTGACATGCTCATGTAAATGTTGTTTTAATTTATTTTTCTCTTGTGTCAAAGTTGATGATTTTCCCTTGCAGTGCTAAGCTTGCTGACATACAATTTTGGAGCTTGCATACATTTGCTTGCCGCCGGATTCTGTCTCTTTTTGGTTGACAGATTCTTATAAGTGAAGGAGTTAGCGTGGTTTAAAAAATTCTTTTACAATACACGGGAGGAAAGTACTATGATGTATTTGATTTGGCTTAAAATATTTGGACATAACTTCATTGAAGATGGCTATTAGTAAAAAAAAGAGAAATGAAAGCAGTGGAATCACATTGCACGGTGTCTCATTTTCAAGTTGTTACCTGTTTGAAGAATTATGGATAGATTTGCATAGCCTGACAAGTTGTTTGGTTTTTTATGTTAAGTAACTTAAGTGTAAATATTCCTTCAATATATACAATCCCTTACTAGCTAAGGGTATTGGTATCCATATTTTCTACATATACAATCCCTTATTTTAGCTGTTTACCAAATACAAGTCGGGGCTTTGCTAATGAATCTATTCCTGGGTAATTTTCTAATTACATGAAGCACTTCATGGATGATGTAGAAGTCTTGTATCTTAGGGTTTAAGTTGCTTGTAGATCTGAAATGCTGAAATGCCTTAGATGGCGATATGGTGTGTTACATAAAGAGTTTTGGGGAATTATTAGTGTGGATTTTGATTTTCTATAAAATATCAATGTACAGTATGGTGTTTGCATATCTGAGCAGAACAAAATTGTTATATATATGTTGCTGATTCTTGATTATGTTATCCATTATGTGAATGGTCAATCCTTCAAATTTATAACCCAAGTTAAGATTATTGTGTTCAACCGTGACTTCTGTGACCTACTGCCCTAATAGATGGAACATTTTCGATCATGATTGTTTTTATGCTCAAATCTTTTCATGATTAATCACCGTGCAAAGTTATCACGACTCCTCACAACACTTTAATACTCTTGATAATTCAAAAAAATTGTGTTTGGTCGCAGCACCATGCATTGCCATGGCCAAACCCTAAACAAATAAGTGAAATCTAGTATCGTACAATATACATTTTTCTCTATCATTACTTGTTTATATAATTTTGTTTTGGAAAATTCTCACGTTCACATTTTTACATCGATGCATTTTGAGCCATTGGAACAAATAAAACTTTTATTTATTTAAAAACCGGCCCCTCTCGCTCCTCTATTTTTTCTTCTTATTAAGTAATACAATAATAACAATAATAATAATAATAATAATAATTGCAAAATCACTCCAAAAAAACATTAATAGTAAAAGGAAGTATTGTATGGTGAGAAAAGAAAATTGTTTGGATGGTGTTTGATTAGTCGCTCCCACTTCTACTCCTAAAAAATTGAAATGAAAATCTCAAACGAAATCTCAGAGAGAAATTATAGATCTCTACATCCATTTCGGTGAATTATTCTTTCTTCCATGCAATTTGTTTCTTGATCACAATATGTACAATTTACGTATAAAAAATAATCAACTCAATCTGGATCTCAAAACTAGTGCCTTTTATTTATTTTTTGGTATCAATATAATGCATGTAATTTCATCTTTAGCTTTTGTTCCTATAAAATTGAGAGTTATTGAATACTCAAAATAATACTTTCATGTCCTTCACTTTTAGGAGTAAGAAACTATAATTTGCTTAGTAGTATGTAACTTTAACAATACCATGAAAATTTTTATTAAATGATAGATTTACTCTTTAAATTTTTTTGTAGATATTATCATACATGGATTCACCTACAATTGACATAGATCTTGGACCTAAGAAGATTGAAGATGAGAATGAGGAAGATCCTTTGTTCCATTGTAATCTATGTGATACAGAAGTAATTCATAAGTTGGCTCAAATGTTCCTTCCAGGGCTAGCCTCCGCTTGTGTCGATAACACATCAGGAGGTCTCTTCAAGACCCCTGGTTCAGTTACAGTTGATTTGAGAAAGGAAATGATTGATTATCTTACCCAAAGAACCGAATCTTTTGTTGCCGAGTCTGTTATCTTGGATGGTGGACCAGATGGTGAAGTATCTAACCACCCTTTCGACATCATTTCAAATCTCGTTGACGATTTTGCAAGTTCAAAGAGAAATTTTTTTAGCCGTGTTTCAGCATGGTTGTTGAGTGAAAAAAGAGAAGATAAAATAGATGATTTCCTTCAAGAGATGGACATGAATGGTTTTTGGACGCTTGATAGAAGAGAAACATTTGCAGAAACTTTGCTCAAGAATGTTGACTTTCATAAATCATTTCATTGCACTATGAGCTTTAATTCTTCTCAAGAGCTCGCCGATCATGTTCTTACTTGCAATTTTAGACCTATGATATGCCAAAATCAGGGATGCAATACTAAATTTTGTGCAAGTCATTTGGAAAACCACGATTCAATTTGTCCTTTCAAGATAATTCCATGTGAACAAAGGTGTTCAAATGACCTTATGAGACGAGATATGGATAGACATTGTATAACTGTTTGTCCAATGAAGCTTGTAAATTGTCCTTTTCACGCATTGGGTTGTCGATCAGCTGTTGCACAATGTATGCTTGAAAAACATTGTTTGGATGACTTTCAATCTCATTTGTGGCACTTGCTTAAAGGCATCTACAAGGAAGCATCTGGGGAAGATCTTCAACGACGAGTGGAACAAATTATGCAGGTCAGTGTCTGTTAAAATTAAAAACTGTATTTTTATTGCATATAGTTCCAAAAGCAAATCATACTTTAGGAAAATTTGTATACCTTGAGTTAATAATAACATATAAATGTTAACTTGAGTGTGTGTAAAGCGAAAATTGTTTATTTAGAAATGATTGTATATGAAAGGAAATAATTAATACTGGACATATTTAATGAAAAAAGTCAGGGTTGATATTAAAAGTAATGTTGTTATCATGGGCATTTCATTTCAACACACACGCGCGCGTATGATTTCATCATTGACTAATGACTATGAATATTTTCAAAACCAAATTAGTTGATCACCATGTAATTAATGTTAACATATTGTATTAACTATTTTGTGCATTTATAAATTCTATATTAGTCGTCATTACAAATATAATATGCTTCCGACCCAATTTAAATATGTATTTTTAAAATTCTTATTGACATTGAGGATGTTTGTTTTTGACATTCATTTTTCATATTCAAATGAAGTTTGATTCAAATCATATTATAGATGAATTGATGAAATATGAATACCAATCTTTTTCTTTGTTCATTTCAAATTAAGCATTCATATGTTTTTTACTTACGCGGTGATCACAGACAATCTCCCATACAACGTGACTCTCAATGTTATTAACATGATTAGTCTATTTTTATTAGTTTGATGCGGTGATGTATTGTACCGTGAGTTTAAAATTATGTTCATTTTGTCATAGTCTTGTGTTTATAGCACAAATCTTTCTGGACGTTTCACGTGATAATCTTTAAAAATGTGCTAGAGTTGATATATTTCAACTTTTATTTAGACTACAATGTCGCTTTATTTTAGATTCGCTCAAAGAAAATTATAAAATATCTATAAGGCACAGTCACATACACACTCCTTTTATTGAATGTTATTGGGTAACTTAGTTCATAGTTATGAGTAAATATTTGTGCAGTCATTTTGTCCTGAGTTTGAGAGAGAGAGTGAAAGTTATTTTTATCCCACGATGATAGATGTAAATATTACATTAAATCTTGTATTGATTGAGATGTGAAACTATAGCCTATTTTTACATGTTATAATTTACTAACCTTCATTTTTTGTAATAATTGAATATTCAAACAACAAGTTTTTTTTGACAGGCATTACCAAGCAACCAGTTATCAAAGGCTCGAGATATTAGATCTTTGAAATTCATTATCAAAGATGTTGAAGCTAAGCTAGGGCCTTTGGAGGTCACTGTTGAAAAGAAAAATAGTGCAGAGATTATTACAACAAAAGATGAAAGCAGTGACATCAATACAAATATTGACAATGAGCAAGGCACACGTGTTTCAGATATGGTAATTTCATCCTCGTCAGATAAAGTTAACGACTTGTTAACTAAGCAAATTGCAGAGAATGTTGGCAAAAGTGAAGATAGTGGACATAGTAACATTGAAGTGGAGAGCAGTGAAGAGGTGATAAAAACATCAAATGTCACAAAGCTACCTGATGAAGTTGAAGTTGGCCTTGTGAGTGAAGACATTACACAAAATTACAATGATGATGTTTCATCCTCGTCTGATAAAGTTAACGACGTGTTAACTAAGCAAATTGTAGAGAATGTTGGCAAAAGTGAAGATAGTGCACATAGTAACATTGAAGTGGAGAGCAATGAAGAGATGATAAAAACATCAAATGTCACAAAGCTACCTGATGAAGTTGAAGTTGGCCTTGTGAGTGAAGACATTGCACAAAATTACAATGATGATGTTTCATCCTCGTCAGATAAAGTTAACGACTTGTTAACTACGCAAATTGCAAATAATGATGGCAAAAGTGAAGATAGTGCACATAGTAACATCGAAGTGGATAGCAGTGAAGAGATGATAAAAACATCAAATATCACAAAACTACCTGTTGAAGTTGGCCTTGTGAGTGAAGACATTGCACAAAATTACAATGATGATGTCGCCGGTGAATTAAAATTCAAGGACAATGAAGAGAATACTGATAAAAATATAGACAAATCGGTAGAAGAAATCAACACCACAAACGAGGACTACATAGGTAATACCATCATAACAAACAAATATATTGAAGATGACAACTTTGAAGATAGTGGTAATTTACAAAGCATACAGAATGCTAAAATGGAAACTACAGGCAGTGCAGAGAATAATGTCAAGAACAAAGGTACTGGAGAAGACGATAATAAAGATATCGGAGAAAATACTTCTAAAGTGTGAAGTTTACAGTATACAATATAAAGTTGTATGATAACAAAACTAGTGATAATATCATGACAAAAACATATATACTTTCAAACTAGTTCATTAATGAAAATTGAAGATTGAAATCAAACTTTAAATAATATTATCATCCTTTATAAACACAAAATGTTATCAACTTTACAACTATTGTACACGGTGATTTGTGTGTTTTGTGTTAAACTCTAATATCACTTATTCATATCTCATTATCCACCTTTCACTCTTATGCATTTTTAATTAGCAATGAAATTGTTTGACACTAAATATTTTCATCTGAGTCATTTATGTTGGAATCGTTGTTATTTTCACATTGATTAGTTAGTGATATTGTACAATTTTGTAGACAATCATTTACTAAGATTGTTTACATATTTTAAAACTTAGAACTCTTTGATTCTACTGTATTTATAATTGATTCTGCTGTATTTATAATTAAACCAATAATAAATAAGTTTTAGGACAAATAAGCATCACTTACATGACAATATTATAATTTCATTAACTTTCAAAGTTATATCGCTCAAAAGAAGTTGAAAGTTATAATAAGTAAGATTTTTATGTAACTTAATTCTTGGTTGTGTTTAATGTAACTTAGATTAATGTTGAACTCTTATTATATTAATTAATTGATATATGTTTATTCTGGACTGGATTAAAATTCAACATACTCCCTTCATGACCCAACATGCTTAGAATCCGAGACTAATACGCGTCGGGAACAAGCCAACCCCATTGGAGGTTACTTTCTCACGGTTAAGAAAAATAGTACGTAAAAGACACTTGTATAGTAGTATTATTCTCAATTCCACTCACTATGTGAGATCTACAATATGGCAAATCATTCTCCATGCACACCATCATTTGTCTATAAATATACAACGGTGATTCCACCTTCAAGGTACACACAATTCATCTTATTTACACTCTTATTTCACCTCTTTCACATACAGACTTGGACATTGAAGTGCTTACCATTTTACAGGTACTCCCCCTTGTTCATAAAGCCAATTCCATCGGCATAACTCGTTATAGGAGCTAACCGTTCTGCCCGTTCAGAGCAATGTGCTTAATACTAATATAATAGTCAACTAAACATATACATAATAAAATATCTAAATGTTAGTTGCTCAAATGGTGATTGACGTTAAACTTGATAGAGAAGACTACAATTTGATTAATCGCATCGGCGATGAAGAGTAGCCCAAAACTACTTGATGCCAAAACTCGCTCCGAACTCTAGACTTCTACACCCTCTTCCTTGCCTCTAGAAACCAAAAGATTAAAAAAGAAAACTGTTTGAAAAAGATAAAAACTTGCAAAATATAATAATTGAATTACATCCAAATATAATTAAAATTTAATACCAAAGTTGTCGTTCCTTCCATGTTATATTGTTATTATATAAAAAAATTGTCGTATTACATTGTACCAAAAAGATTAAAAAAAAATAGAGTAACGGTGAAAATCAATTTTGTTGAATAAGAAAGGTAAATAGCGTTGAATTGAAATACTAGTAATAAATAGTAGTAATAAATTAAAGGTCTTGTTAACTAGTGCCTTAAGGTTACCAAAAAAAGAAATTGTTGTATTGAAAATTGTGTTTATTATTTTAGAAAAGTAAAAAATACAAATTTCAAGAGAATCTTTACTATTTTTGTCTTCTTAATCATTGCCCTAAGAGCAATGTTTATCATTTTCCATAAATTAATACTCCCTCCGTCCCAAAACTATTGTTCTTTTAGCATTTTAGTTTTGTCCTAAAACTATTGTCTTTTTCGCAAATCAATGTAAAGTTAATGTTAGTTTATCAATTGTACCCTTAGACCATCTCCAATAGAGAATTCAATTTTAGAGTACTTAACGGGTCTCACTTGTACACATCATTTATTTATAATTTTTTAATAATAGTACCTAATAAGCACTCAATCTCTCCAACACAGCACCTCTTTAAAAAGTTCTTAATGGGTCCCACAAATAACTCTACATCATTTAATTTAATAATAAATTATTCTTCACTATATTATAAAATATGTCAGAGAAAAAAATAATATATAAAAACGTGTAGGACCCGTTAAGAACCAAGTGAGAGAAAGTGTTTATTTAAGAATAGGTACTTATTAATAAGTACCATTGTTGAATGTGCTCCAATAGGAGTACCTAATAGGTACTAGTTCTTAATAAGTACTAATGCATAAGAACCTACCATTGGAGATGGTCTTACAAAAGTTAAAGTATTAATTAAATATATTTTTTCTTTCTTAATAAAATAACGGTAAAATCAACTTAATTTATCAATATTTATTGTTTCTTAATCGACGTGCATAATTCTAAAAAGACAATAATAGTTGAGGGAGTAACATGTAAGGGATATTGGAAAGTGGGTACAGCGAAGGAGAAAAAGGGTGTGTAGTGTAGCACTTGCAAAAGTATGAGATTTTATTTTTAATGTAAAAAAAAAAAAGTAGAATAAAAAAATAGTAAGAGGGAAAAGTGGAAGCAAAATCCGGAGAGAGTAAAGTAGATTGAATTTGCTGCGATCGTCGGAATCACAATATGCTCCGCTGCTCTCATTCTCATCATCACCACTTTTAGTAGTTGCAGTTAGTTACACTTCCAGTTCCAGGTGCTTTTTCATTCATTCTTTTTTCTTTCAAATTTCATTATTAGATCTGATTGATCTCATCAAATCCTAATTTTTGTTTGTTTGTTTTCCTTTGCTTTGTTTGTTGGTACTCAATTCAATTTAATAGTATTCATTCGTTCGTTCGTTCGTTCGTTCTGGATTGAATTTTGAAAACACAACACTCACTCACTCACTCACTGATGGCGTCTGCTAGCCTTGGAAATGGTGGTGTCGGCAGTTCTTCTAGGTCTGCTGCCTTAAGAGCTTCATCTACTTCTGTTGATTGGCTTGGCAGAGAGATGCTTCAGATGAGCCTCAGAGATAAGCACCTCGATCATGACGACCACGACGACGACCATGATGATGATGATGATGGTAGAGTAAGTTGCCAATTTAACTCAATTTAACAGTTAGTTAGTTAGTTATTGCAATTCTCATCATGAATGAATATTTTCCTATTCTTATTCATAACTTTATTAATTTAATTAATGTTTTCCATGCGCTATTCTTGTTTCTTTATTAATTAATTAATTAATTTATACTACTTTGCAGGAGAGTGAGCCTGACATCATTGATGGTGTGGGAGCTGAAACAGGACATGTAATACGAACCACCATCGCTGGACGTAACGGTCAATCTAAGCAGGTCTATAATTCTTCTCTTCTCTTCTCTTCTGGTTATGCTATCGTATTACATTTGAACTATTCACAACTAATAAATTATTCTTGACAACAACTTTTGTTTTTTGGACCTGACAGAATGTTAGTTATATCGCCGAACATGTAGTTGGGACGGGCTCTTTTGGCACTGTTTTTCAAGTGAGGCATCGGAATTACTTAGTTTGTTTTTCATATCTTTTCAAATGTCATGCTGTTATTATATCACATTTAAACATTATTTTCATTCCATTAATTATTAATTAATATTGTTATCAGGCAAAATGTAGAGAAACGGGAGAGATTGTTGCCATCAAGAAGGTTCTCCAGGACAAGCGTTACAAGAATAGAGAGTTGCAAATTATGCAAATGCTGGACCATCCGAATATTGTTGCCCTGAGGCATTGTTTCTTTTCCACGACTGACAAAGAAGAGCTTTACTTGAATCTTGTACTTGAATATGTTCCTGAAACCGTGAATCGTATTGCAAGGAACTATAGCAGGATTAATCAGCGAATGCCTTTGATATACGTCAAACTTTATACGTACCAGGTATCTAATTGCTTGCTTGTTAGTTAGATTTGGTAATAGAAAGTGGAAAATACATTATTCTTATAAATAAGTCACAGTCCCACAAAATATTTTATTATTGTTATTTATATATAAATATAAATTATACTCTTTCCGTTGTAAGATATTGTAAAAATAATATATGATCGGCCCATGAAAACCTAACTCTTTTAATTCCTGCCTGATATTTTTTTTCTTAAATTCATATATTTTATTTCTCAATTTTAGATTTATCTAATCTGAACAATTTGAGTTCGGGTTTCACAATCAAATTCTTTTTCAAAAGAATCATAAAAATATTTATAAAACAAATTAGAATGGATATCAGTGTTTGGATATGGTTGATAAATTTTTAGAAGGAAAGGAAATAAAAGAAGTATGCAGTTTACACATTTCAAATCCCCTGTAGTTTTTTGTCAGTTGATAAACTTCTTTGTTCTTTTCTCTGATTTTGGCTGCAGATATGCAGGGCTCTTGCTTATATACATAATTGCATTGGCATCTGTCATCGTGACATCAAACCCCAGAACCTACTTGTAAGACTTATTTGAATAACTGAATTATATGTTACACGGGACTTCATTAAGTTTACTAAATACCTCACAATGAGCTTGTCTATTACAATGATATTGTTTTTCCATCATATGCTAATTTGGAAGTTTAAACATTTAATGCTCTCACATCAATATAAATTCACACTGGAAGGAAATATTACTGAGATGACCACAAGCAAATAATTAATGGAAGATTGTTTTTACAGCTTTTTTTGGTTCAATTTTCATTTTTCGTTTTGGTGCTGTGCTTTCCTGCCAGCCTGCTTGCTGCTATATATTTATATGTACACAATCATACACCTATTTGTTCATTTTCATATAAAGGTGACTTACTCATGTGGGGATTTTTCAACTGTATTTACTTTGATCAGTTGGTGATGTCTTAAACTTTTCTCTGATGTTTGCTTTGGAACGAATAGTTTTATAAATGCTAGCTTTACTTTATATAATACATTATTTGCCCATGCACAAAGACAAACTCTCTCAAATGATTGGAGGCCCAACACTTCCTTTATATCCCTAATCTTGGTAAAATAAGCTGGTTTAGCATGTAAAGGACATACTTCTTAAAACATGCACAAATACAGCTTTATATTGCTAAGAGTATGTATATGTGATATGTCACACAGCTTTATATTGCTAAGAGTATGTATATATGTGATATGTCACACAGCTTTATGCAAGCTAGTCTCTCGTGTCACTGTTTTCTGGTTGAAATTATGGACCGTAGATTATACAGATACAAATTGTCACTTTTTAAAATTTTAATATCTCACATTCTCTGCCAAAGTATGTTCTTCACTATTGTGAATGATATGTGAAGGTTTTAGAATAAATACTATAATGAGGGAAAAGCAGAGCAATGCCTTGTTAGTAATTATCTATTGTGTGTATGTGAAATTGCTTGCCGAACAAACCTGAGTCTGGGGTGCCTTGTTATTTTGTTTCTTCCATGTTTGTCTCCATATAGCCACCATCTATAAGATGAAGCCATGTGGCCACCATGTAAGAAATCTAACACTTAGAGGAAAATACAGGTTTTCTTGAATAATTAAAAACTTCTCTGGTTTTCTCCGTGACAATGTAAAATTCTGGCTAGAGAATAATAATTTAATCATTATTATTATGTTGGCCAAGTATTGAACTACACGATTGGATTTAAATATAGTCCTTTTTAGGGGCATATCTGTTCCCTGTATCGTCTTCTGGCAGTCATTTTGAAATTGCTTAACTCAGCTGGAAGATGATAAATATACCCCAGTATGCCTGTGTTTGCATCAGTTAGTCAGTTACTGTTGGTTGTTCTCAAATGTGTGTTCTCTTGCCAGGTGAACCCGCACACCCATCAGCTGAAACTATGTGATTTTGGGAGTGCAAAAGTATTGGTAAGATATAAAGCCAATTGAACTGATGGTTGATGGAAGTTAATTTTCTTCCCCTCAAGTTTCATTCCTGTTCTTATTCATTAGGTGAAAGGAGAACCTAATGTTTCATATATCTGTTCAAGATACTATCGTGCCCCAGAACTTATATTTGGTGCCACTGAATATACAACAGCTATAGATATATGGTCAACTGGTTGTGTAATGGCTGAATTACTTCTTGGACAGGTGATTTGCCACTTTTCTCTCTCATTTCTTTGTTTTTTGTTGTCTTTCTTGTTTCCCTGAAATTCAACTTAAATTGCAGCCCTTGTTTCCTGGGGAGAGTGGAGTTGATCAGCTAGTGGAAATCATCAAGGTGAGGATTTACCTTACATGTTTTTCAATCAGTCTTGATTTGGCCATGCAAGAATTATGTAATCCTTACATATTTACCGAATGCGTGAACTATTTTATCCACACCTACAATGAAAGTCAGTTGGTTCTGTCAGAAAGTGTACATGTTTTGGGAAATTGGACTTGTTCCTATACATTCTGACTCAATGGAAGGGGTGTTTATTTTGATTTGTGCAGTTATTTCTAGTCTTGATTGTAAAGATAATTCTCAAAACTTGATTATCTCTTCTTGGTTCGACTCTGATAGAGTAGAGATAAAAAACAAATTTCACTTTAGATGTACATTTTGTAGTTTAGATTTATCTAATTCCTTTATTGCAATATTGATATATCAGTTTTGTAATTCACTTTTCCCAAAAGAAATCACAAGAAATTACTATACCATTTTTTACTATTTCAGGTTTTGGGAACTCCTACCAGGGAGGAGATAAAGTGCATGAACCCAAATTATACTGAATTTAAGTTTCCGCAGATAAAACCTCATCCATGGCACAAGGTTTACTCTCTTGCGCTTTGCTTGCATTCTGATTTTTATTGTTAAATCCAAATTTAGTTAATTGTTTTATGCTTATTGTTGGCAAGCTATATATATGTTGAGCCCGTATTCGTACTCTATATTTTTCCAACTACACTTGTTCCAACAATGCTCATTTGATGGCATTTTCATGTTTCCTTATGTTGGTTATTCTGACGTATTAACATTTAAATCGTGAATGTTGATTGTTCCTTTTGTGATCAAGAGAGATGGTTCATGAAAAAAAGTTAACAACGTTTCATATAAATGCAAAGCATAATCCTTTCTAGAGTTGTATATTTACTTCATATCCTCACAGTTTATTTTTTTCGTTATGAAAAGATAAAATAAAAGTACCATTCCTTCCTACTATTCTTCATTATGCTATTAAAAATGAAAATAGTATCAAGGAAGTTGTGTACTTGTCTTCTTTGTGAGGGTTGTATTTTGATATTATTTTATCCTGTGGGTGTTAGTGCAGTGGTTATTGCTTCACTGTAACCCTAAGGGATTAAGGGACAGAGTTCAATCTCTGACATGGGATGGAATCAGTGTTGAAAAAATATCAAGGACCATATGAGATTAATGCTAGATTAGTGTAGAAAGATATTGGTGAATGGTTACATTACATGTCCTAGCCCTGTGCGGAGATGCTAGGAGAGCTGAGCAGTACATCGTTAGAAGTCAAAATTGTTCTAGGTTGCATTTAAAAAAAATCAGGGATATGCATTAATGGGTGGGTGGAATCGACACTATTATAAATTATGCACAAGGGTCCGAATCTATTAAGTTTGAGCAAATGCAAAAGAATTTGTGTGTACCCCAGCCTACGTTACTTAAAAGGATTTTTGTTTGCAAGAGAGATTGACTACGCCATTATCCTGATTTGACAGGTCTTTCAGAAACGTTTACCCCCAGAAGCAGTTGATCTTGTCTGTAGGTTCTTTCAGTACTCTCCTAACTTGAGATGCACTGCTGTAAGATTAATCTCCCCACTTTTTGTACTTGTATTCTATTCTTGTCTTGGATGTACAATTATTATTATAAAATTATTTGATGCTTGCCATGTTGTGGCTGCAGTTGGAAGCTTGCATTCATCCCTTCTTTGATGAACTGAGGGACCCAAACACTCGTCTTCCCAATGGGCGCCCACTGCCTCCGCTGTTTAATTTTAAACCTCAGGGTGAGTCTATGTACTATCTAGGCTCAGAGATGAGCACAATCTAAAGTTGATGTTATTAGAAGTAGCTCTATTTAAAGCCGTAAGCCAATAATATAATTGCCACAGCATTGACGTGATTTGTTAGTAAATTGTGTTCTAAATGGATGAAAGGAAAAGGAACAAAAGTGGTAGTCTTGAAATTTGGTGTTACCAACTCCCCGAATCAGGATCATAAAGGAAAGTGTGTGTGGTTCAAATTCTGGATATGCATAATACCTATAGGGACTTGTCCTATTTTATTACCAAAATAGGACGAGTTTTATAATGTTAGGTTTTTAATCAATCAGTTACAACTTACAACCATATCTTCAGCCTACATGGTTTTCACACTTGTTATTACTTTTGGTTTTTCATTTATTATTCTATATTCTTCTATATCTTACTGTATAATTTTTTGCTTGGTTTTCCCTCTAGTCTGTTTTAGAGTAATAGGATAAATCTTTTGGAGAAACTAGGGGCCACTTTTTGCATGAAAAAGTTATTTTTTTATTTTCTGTTTTCCTTAATAATTATAAAAGTATCAGTTAGTTTTTTCCATTAAATTTTTTATAATGTTGTTTTAATCATTTTCTGTGTGTATGTTTGCATGTAGAAAATTATAAAGTGAAAATAATGCAATGTTTTTACTATTAGTAGTGAAGTATAAGAATCTTCCTGACTTGTATTGTTCATTGGTGCAGAACTTTCTGGTATTCCATCCGAGGTCATCAACCGGCTTATTCCGGAACATGCTCGAAAACAGAACTTATTTATGGCATTGCACACCTAGCAAGTTTTATTTTGTCCTCCCCTGTTGCTTACCTAGTAGGCTGTAAATTATCGGATGTATCTGAGAAAGAGTGCTACTGAAAGAGTTCCTAGGATTATATTTATAATATTATGATTCTCATTTATTTTTTTCTCTTTGTCAAAGGAGCTGTTTTCTATTCTTGCTCAGGAGTGAACGCTTTAATGTATATTTTATCTTATATAGAATGAAACTTGATAGTGTTCATGATATAGTGTGATATGGGATTGGATTTCCCGTAACTGTTGTAGACTGTCCGACCAAATCAAATGGAAGAAATTGAAAACTGTGATAATCTGTTAAATCAACAATGTATAAATTAGAGTTGTCTGATAATAAATCAAGGGAATGCGGATATGTCCTACCTAGTTTTTGTTGTCCAGTCCCATGAGGTCTTATATTAGGTCTTATAAGGTAACATTTTTTTTCTCTTCTTTTCTTTGATCATGTGTTTTATTTTAGGTCAGTTTTATTTCTGAAATTGCTCTGCCGCGTGATATTAAATATCCACACTATCCCACTAAATACTCTCTCCATCTCAAAATATAAGAGAAAATTGATTAAAAAAAGTTGATGTATCTAAATGGAATTTTTAATTAGATACGTTAACTTTTTTTAATCAATTTTCTCTTATATTTTAGGATAAAGAGAGTAACAAATTGCTTTGGGTATCTGTAGGTAATTAAAATTTAGGGAAATGAGTCTGACCCAAAAATGAGACAGTAAAGAAATTGAAACTAATGAATGAATTCCAAGAACTACCGATTAGGGGCTTGTTCTTTTTTCTTTTTCTTTTTTTGCCGTAGGTTAGGTTGGTGGTTAGGGTTTTACCTTTTAAAATAAATAAGTGTGAAAATTTGAATTTCAATCTTATATATTATATGATGTCTTACCAATTAAATTATATTCACGTGGTGTTATTTTTTCATGGCTACCGTTACCATTCTCATCATCGACAAAATATGCATAAAATAGACATCATTATGCAGAAAAACACATCAAACATTATCGGTTAGCACTTGACAAACTTGATTGGGAGGGAGACCAAAGCACAAGAAAATCAAATGTATGTATCACAACCTTTGTAGGCCAAAGTATTGACGCACCAATTTGCATTCCTAAAAATACTCCTGAAGTGACATCTCAATTAAATATGAGCTAGAAAAATGTTTGACAGATTTTAAGGTTAAGCCGATATTATGATTAAATATTTTTAAAAGTATGAATAACCATATGAAGTTTTATGTAGTAATTTGTGGTGGTGGCATAGGCGATTGTTTGTATGGGAGGAACAATATTTGTGGGGAGAAATATTGTATTGGTGTGACAAATATTTTGTTGTTAGTTGATACTTTTCTTGAGTGAGAGTGATTGTCTGATTCTGATACAAGTTATTTAGTAGATGATGCTTATCATCTTCCGACTCATTTGTCTCCGAGAGAGATGCATGCTCACTGTGATCGTATTTGGAATAACCTTGTTCTGTCGAAGGTTTTTTCACTTTTGCTTGGCGATTTATTAATGATAAGTTACATATGAAGTCTAATCTTTTTGCTCGTGGATGTTTACGTAATGATTTCATATTATGTTCAGTTGGATGTAATGCTATTGAGGATATTCACTATTTATTCTTGAACCACCCCACATTTTGGTGTGGTTTGGAGAGACATCATTTATTGGTTAAAAATCACGTGTGTTCTTCCTGATAATGCAATTTTGATGGCATTTATCTCAATTTTGTGGGGTGCATAGTTTTTGCAAAAATACTATAATATGCTCACAAGCAATTTTGTTAGCTTTAGTTTGATCTATTTGAAAAAATAGAAATAATAGAATATTTAGCCGCAAGAAAAATTCTATTAAAATGTCGATCCTTTAACATCAATGTTTAAATTCGATGGTGGTTCAAACCAAGTAAAATATTTTTTTTGTTTTGATTTACATCTCTGGACGCTACACTAAAAGATCGTATATGATTTGAATACAAAGTGACGTTTTCTTTATCATGTTAACTTTTGTATGAACTCTTAGTTTTAGACACACCTTAGTTTAATTTGTTTTAATGCCTAATGTTGTTGTTTTTTTTCATATATATATAAATTAAAATCAAATAGTTTTTTCCTCAATCAAATAGTTTTTAATACAAATTAAAATGGGCTTAAAATAGTATTCTTGAGTTTCTTATACAGTATTTGCACATTTCAGCAATAGCACTAAAACCCACGAAATAAGTTAGGTAATATGGAGTGAAAAATATATATTATGTGATGGAGCAAGAAACAAATTGCAGGTATATTTGTCCAAGAAATAAGGACCGTGGATTTGAAATATAATAAAATGGAACGGGAAATGATGAGATGATTCTAGAATAAGTGTAGGCTACGCGGCACCATAGATTACGTTCGTTGATATATAAAAAACCCTCATCTCATCTCATCTCATCTCATCTCATCCTCCAAAAACATTTCTTCATTTTTACTATTTATTTATATTTGTTTTCGTTACTTACTACGCTCTCTTCAATTCATTCATTCACTCGCCTCATCTCATCCCTTTCTCTCTACTCTACTCTACTCTACTTGGTAGTTAGTTGTCTTATCCTTCTTCAACAACAACAAACTCCAAATTAGGGTTAGGGTTTCATCATCATGGCTTCTTCCAGTGCCCAAATCCACGCTCTAGGAACAACAACCTCTTTCTGTTCACTCAGAAAACCCACTCCCACTTCCTCTATTTCCAAAACCTCTTTCTACGGTAACAGACTTGGCAACTCAAATCACGCTTCCTTTTCTCGTGCAGCATTCCCTAAACTTACTTCCAAAACCTTAAGATACAACAACAACAAGCCTTTCATTTTGAGAGTCGTCAATGAGAAAGTCGTCGGTATCGATTTGGGAACCACCAATTCAGCCGTCGCTGCCATGGAAGGTGGAAAACCTACAATCATCACCAACGCTGAAGGTCAGAGAACTACCCCCTCCGTTGTTGCTTACACCAAGAACGGCGACAGACTCGTCGGTCAAATCGCCAAACGTCAGGCCGTCGTCAATCCCGAGAACACGTTCTTCTCCGTCAAGAGATTCATTGGTAGGAAGATGTCTGAAGTTGACGAAGAGTCAAAGCAGGTCTCTTACAGAGTCATCAGAGACGACAACGGTAACGTCAAACTCGATTGTCCTGCAATTGGTAAATCATTTGCAGCCGAAGAAATTTCTGCTCAGGTACTTTCCATTTCTCTTCTTATTCTTATTCTTAGGATATGATATGTCGGTAATTAGTTAGTTCAATCGATCGATGTTCTTAAGATATTTGATTTGATGATACATAATAAATAGGTATTGAGGAAGCTTGTTGATGATGCTTCAAAGTTTTTGAATGATAAAGTAACTAAGGCTGTAGTTACTGTGCCTGCATACTTCAATGATTCACAAAGAACTGCTACAAAGGACGCCGGTAGAATTGCCGGTCTTGAAGTTCTTCGAATTATCAATGAACCAACTGCTGCATCTTTGGCTTATGGTTTTGAAAGGAAAAACAATGAAACCATTTTGGTCTTTGACCTTGGAGGTGGTACTTTTGATGTATCAGGTATTGGAACCCACCCACTCCTGTTTTTTTTTATTTCATATGGTATGACTATGATGAATGATATGTATAAGCTGATTTGTGTGTATTGTATTTTGCTACAGTGCTTGAGGTTGGTGATGGAGTTTTTGAAGTTCTGTCTACTTCTGGTGATACACACTTGGGTGGTGATGATTTTGATAAGGTTGGACTTGTTCTTCCTTACTATAAATGTAGTATTCATGATCATATGTTTACTGACTGTTTCTTATTTTCATCTGTTTGCTATAGAGGGTTGTTGACTGGTTGGCTGGAGACTTCAAGAGAGATGAAGGTATAGACCTTTTGAAAGACAAACAAGCTCTTCAGCGCCTTACTGAGACAGCTGAGAAAGCTAAAATGGAGCTTTCGTCATTGTCTCAAACAAACATCAGGTATTTGCTTTGTCATTGAGCAAACTGCACCCATTTCTTGTAGTTTATGAGTGTGCCTTACAAACCTTGTGCCAATCACTGAGCTATTTATTAATGCACGTGTTTTCAGTTTACCATTCATAACTGCCACAGCAGATGGCCCCAAACACATTGAGACAACTCTTACAAGGGCTAAATTTGAAGAATTATGTTCAGATCTTCTTGACAGGTAATGATAACATAATGAGTCCATTGTAACCATTTAATCTTGAAGTGTCCTGTCCTTCAGTTTGAATTTGAATGTTACTGTACAAACTTATATTCTAGCTGATATGATTTATGATTTTGTTGCTTCCCTGAAGCTCTTTTGCAAAAGTTGAATAAACTACTCAGATGTAGTAATAATTGTATAAATTGTGTTTCAGACTTAAGACACCAGTGGAAAATTCATTGAGGGATGCAAAACTCTCAATTAAGGATATTGATGAGGTCATTCTTGTTGGTGGATCAACACGTATTCCTGCTGTTCAGGAGCTCGTAAAGAAGTTGATTGGGAAGGACCCAAATGTCACTGTTAATCCAGATGAAGTGGTTGCCCTTGGAGCTGCAGTTCAGGTGGGGTTGGGTGTTCTCATCAAGGAACAAATCGATTTTTGTAGCTTTTTTATTTCAATTTAGTTGTAGGGAAGAGGGAGAGAATGTTTTGTTTAATTGAAGATTATTATTCAAAAATTGTTGATTATTATAATTATGCTCATCACGTGTAATTTTGGATTTGATTTTAGGCTGGTGTCTTGGCTGGAGATGTCAGTGACATTGTGCTATTGGATGTTACTCCATTGTCCTTGGGTTTGGAAACACTTGGTGGTGTGATGACAAAAATTATTCCTCGAAACACTACCCTTCCCACCTCAAAATCGGAGGTTTTCTCCACTGCTGCCGATGGACAGACCAGCGTAGAAATCAATGTCCTTCAGGGTGAGAGAGAGTTTGTTAGGGACAATAAATCTCTTGGCAGCTTCCGCTTGGACGGTATTCCTCCTGCTCCTCGTGGGGTTCCTCAAATTGAGGTGAAATTCGACATTGATGCAAATGGCATACTGTCAGTTGCTGCCATAGATAAAGGCACAGGGAAGAAACAGGATATTACTATTACTGGTGCCAGCACCTTGCCTGGTGATGAGGTATGTTCTATGACTTTCATTTATTTGTATAAATTTTCAGTAATATTTATCTGCTTAGTAATTGGATGATTTTGTGAATGAATCTAGCTTATGATTATGGACCATTTGATGTTGGAAGCTGTTCCGGTGCTTATGATAATCTTTTAAATGATATGCAATTATGCACAGGTTGAGAGAATGGTCAAGGAGGCAGAGAGATTTTCAAAGGAGGACAAGGAGAAGAGGGATGCAATAGACACCAAGAACCAAGCCGACTCTGTTGTCTACCAGACTGAGAAGCAATTGAAAGAGCTAGGAGACAAGGTTCCTGGCCCTGTGAAAGAAAAGGTGGAAGCTAAGCTGGGAGAGCTTAAGGAAGCTATTTCAGGTGGTTCGACCCAAACTATTAAAGATGCCATAGCTGCCCTCAATCAAGAAGTTATGCAGCTTGGCCAGTCTCTATATAACCAACCGGGAGCTGCAGGCCCAGCAGGACCTTCACCACCAGGTAGTGAGTCTGGCCCGTCAGAATCATCAGACAAGGGACCTGATGGGGATGTGATTGATGCCGATTTTACCGACTCTAAATGAGTCATAGAGATTATTTAATAGGATTATTTTTATTTTATGCTTCTTTTGTGCCAAACTCGTAGTGATTTTTGTCAATGGAGAGGGAGCGTTTGTTCTCATATTATATAGACTCACTCTAGGTGCTCATTTACGCACGTTTCTGCACCTTTGGAAAGTTTTGTCTGTGAAATACATGTATTGTGTGGATGAAGTGAAATTTACATGCTAAAAATGTCCTAATTTGATATGAGAAACGACCCTTCTAATGCTCTTGCTTCCTCAAAGGAATAGAAGAAACATTAATGGTTGTTCGCATCTTTTAAACAGAAATGATCGTACAACTTTGTATAATGATCAGTTAGCTTGGCCATGATCAATTATGTATTATATTAAACCCCCAACCAAGTAGGCGTAGTTCTTTGCTCTAGTGTTGTTCTTACTCTTTTCAAACAATTCGTTAGCTGTAGAAGTGATGTGATAAATAAAACCACAATAAGAGGGAAGATGTGGTGGCTAACATAAACAACCAATTATCAAACATAAGAATGAAAGTTTGGAAGCAAATAAAACGAAAAAACTTGTTGATTTACAATTTCACTGATTTACAGCACAACATTGGCACCTGTTTGTTGGTTTGACCTGTAGTAGTTAGTTAGTTGAGAGAGAGGGAGAAGAATGAAGTGACAGTGATTCATTCATTATTCCCATATAGACATTTTGGGATTTCGGGGGACGGAGTGAACTCTTTCAACCCTAACATGACCAGCAAAGTCATCATGGTATGCATAAGCTTTACTATTGGGTCTGTTTGCGGTGGAGGAGTAATAGTAATTAATACCCCTATTGCTACTATTATCTATCATCATATTCAATGGTGATGGCCTTCCCATCCCTTGTTCTGGTATGGTTCTAAATCCAACTGGAGGAGGGTGGTGGTGGTGGTGTTGTTGATAATGACAACTACTACTTTTTTGTAAAGGAATGTTACTATTATAAACACCATGGTCAAGCTGCTGCTGTTGTGATGGTTGTGTATTGTTGGTGTTGCTTGTTAGGTTGGATAGACTTGGAGAGCTTCTCACTCTTTGCATTGTAACCTTACCTTGCTGTAACTGCTGTAAACCAGGGTTGAATGGCGATTCCGTGCTAGTATGTCCATCTGGGGAGATTGATTTTGGTGAAGAACATGCAGAGCGTGGTGCAAACTTAGACCTGGGGCTTGTCCGCCGAATGACTCCATTGATGGCATCAATGTAACGTTGCTCTAAGAAATATGGTTCGACAGTTAGTGCTGGATGTGCTGCTGCTGGTTGAATCTGTGTGTCAACCAAAAGCGGCTTTGAAGGGAATAGAAATGCACGGAGCAATGGGGATCCCCCGGTCCCGTGGCGATCGTGTTCTTCAATCATGTGCTTCACATCCTCATCTGTTTTAACCGTCACCAATGCATCAAGTTCTTCAGGCATCACCTGGTACTTGAACACCACCTCTCCATCAACCATGCCACTCACCTTCTTCATCATATCTGTGATATATAATATTTACATTGTTAATTTGTTATTACACAAACAAAACATTCATTTTGATGAATTTGACACACAAAGAAAGGAATCGAATAGAATGTTACCGGAGAAAGTGACGTCGCGAGGGACACAAATGATGCGAGTCTCGCCACCGACATACTTAAGAACCCCATCGGAGTGTCTTGGGAGAACCTTTCCGCCATAGCTGCAAAGGAATTTTACTTTATTCTTCGGAGACTCATCCCCCGTTTTCTCCATATCTATTATTGTATCTTTGTCTACCGCTCAAAAGTATAATAATGGAGAGTGATTTTGGGATCAAAGAGAAGGAATAGAATGAATTATAGACAGGTAGATAGGAATGGATAAATTTAATTTGCTATTTCTGTGCTTTGGCCTTTTTTCCTAGTTATTATTAGCATTTTTCTCTGTTGTTTTCTCTCAATTTAACTAACTAACTGTAATAACTTCTCCTCCCAAAACTTAATGAGCATTTGACGTGGAAACTATTTTCTCTTCTTATATTTACTATTTTGCCCTTTGACTTGTTTTATTTTTACTCTTTCCTTAACATATATCATTGGCAATATTGCATTACATTCTTACTATTATCTTTTTCATTCTTTATCGAATTCTCATATATCCACATAGACAAGGCATGATCATTTTTTACCAATCATTTCAAACTCACAACATTGTTCTGACTAGTATATCATTGGATTCCATAAGATTATTAAGAGGCATGCATTATTGGATAGTACTGTTTTCCTTGCCGTGGTACAAACATTGAAATTTATGCTGCCTATGCTTTACAATGATTATTTATTGCAAATATGTCATTTCCCTTGTGATTCATGGTGTGTGTTTAACTGAAGCACTTGCTCTTTCTTCTGCATCTTTAGTTTTATGTGACTTGCAAGTTCATTCATACATACCTTATCATTTCGTCAAGATTACTTAGGGGATGGATCTGCAAGTCCTTGATTAAATTGCTTGTACTACGTTAGGGAGTTTGCAGTGTGATATGATTACCAAGAGAATTTGCAAACACAAGAAAATACCGGCTACACATGTTTTGTATCATCACTGTGAATATACCGGCTTAAGATGATTTCGACAAACCAACTGTGATATAAAAAAATGCAGCGGAGTAAAATATGATTTTGCTTTTTGCAAGTAATTAACATGGGAATGGAGTAAAAGCACTTAGTATTTGGAGATTCTGCAAAATTGTTGAATTATTAAGAAAAAAAGGAAATAATTCCAAATTCAAGGTTCCCTCAACTAACAAACAACAGTTAATTCCAGATTCAAGTTCATTATTCATTCATTCTGGATTATAATATAATTAGAGGACTAGTATTAGTGAACTAGATTCCAAACAGGCGCTTACAAGCTTTAAGGAACTTCTTGCCTCCTCTTCCTCCTCCTCCTCCTCCCCTGTTGTTTTTCTTCTTTGTATTCCCTGCTGCTGCTGCTGCAGTTGCATCACCACCATCATCTATGTTGACTAACTCATCTGATGCTATTGCCATGCTCTGGTCATGGATCCTACAGTACCTCTCTGTAACTGATGAAGATCTTCTCCCTGAAAATGCCCTCTTCATTGTGGCCTGAAATCCAGACGCAGAAGAAGCAGCAGCAGAAACTGAACAGCTCCTACCCAGTATCACTCCAAATCTCTGTCCTTTGTTCCCATTTTCATCATCTTCAGAATTCTTGTTGTTGACCTCGTCTGCAGTATGCTTGGCTGCTGGTGCTGGTTGAAGAGTGGTGTTCCTGCTGCAGATTGGTTTTGGTAATTGAGGTGGAAATGAGAGAAAATCAGAAAAATCAATGGATCTTGATTTGTTGCTACTACCAATCTTGGAATAACCATTCATTTTGTGATTGTTTGTAGTGGATGGATGGCCTTGCTAGCTAGCTACTAGCTAGAGATTAATTGACTGGTATGTATGAATGTTAGTAGCAATAAGCAATGAGAGAGAGAGAGAGAGAGAGAGAGAGAGAGAGAGAAGATAGGGTATAAGAATAAGATGCATCAAGCAAGAGTGTGAAGAGGTGTAAGTACATAATATATATCTAATGAGGACGAAATAATTGTTTGACCAAATTGTCGGATTCACCAAGGAAGTGAATAGTAGTAGTAGTATTATTATGGGTGTGTTGTCCAATTGATGATGATGATGACTCAATATATTTGTTGTGTAACGAATAAATGAATGAATGAGGTAGATGTAGAATTTGAGGTAAATTTAGTATGAGATGAATGTTATGTTACTGTTGTTAGGTGATCTTAAAACTATAAATGTGACGTGGAGCTGAATGATTGAATGAATACTACGAGTACGAGATTTAGGATTTCATTTTCCAAACGTTTTTAACTGAAAAACATTCCCAATGCAATGCATGCCTCATGAATTGCAGCAGGAGTAGTACTGGTAGTAAGTAAGATTTTAACCATAGTACATACATAAGTGTCGGTTGAATGGGTTGGTAGTAGTACCTTGGAATCGGAAGTAACGTGTTCTCATGTGATGTTTGTTTCACCAAGTTTGCATCTAAAAAAGGTGAGGTGTGTCAAACAAACAGAATGAACTATCTTCAATTGGAGATAGGAGGATACTAGTACTGTAATCTTTTTAATGGTGACATAATATGCAAATCATTCACTGTCACTGCCAGTGACCATACCATATAAACATGGGGGTGAGAATGATATATATATATATATATATATATATATATTTATATATATGTGTGTGCGGACTAAAAAAAGTTAATTTCGCGAAAAGTTATGGACAAACCAAAGTGTTTGCGTAGGTTAAAGTATTCTTCAAAAAACAACAATCTCACCGGTCATTAGTTGGATTCTCAATTGAAAAATAAGAGAAAGATTAGAAAGAGTTAGTTATCGTTACTCTTCAGCGCAGAAAGATCGAAAAAAAAAAAGAGATCAAAGAGAGCAAAATTGCAATTTCTATATTTTATAAGCGAAATGCTAACCGGTGTCCCTGGGGCATTGGTTAAGGAACCAAATATAGAAATCTGACATTGGAAATTGTGTAGTCAACTTCTCAAAAATTTAAAAAATGATAATTTTATTTTAAAACTTTCTTCTTTTAAGTTCTTTAACCAATGCCCGGGGGCATCGGTTAGCATACCCATTTTATAATATGCAATATATATAGTACTAAATACTAATTGAACTTTTGTCAAAAAAAAAACTACTAATTGAACTAAACATGTGAGAATAATACATACTCCTTCCGTCCCATTTTAAATGTCACAGTTGACTAAATCACGCTTTAAAAAATGTGTGTAAATGAAAGAGAGAATATGACTTTTACGAAAATACCCTCTCTTTTTATTGGTAGTAGACATTGGAATACTAAAAAGTAGATTTTTGAGTGTACTTTTTCTCTTATCTAATGATTACTTTAAAAGATAAAATAGTAAAAATCAATATTATAAATAGTATAAGACACTTATTTTGGGACAAATAATTTTGGCAAGTAGGACATTGAGACAGAGGGAGTAATTACTTTGCTTTTGTGTTGTTAACTAGTTTGTGTGATTTTGGTAGGTAGTGCTTTCCATGAGTAATCAGTTTAGAAAAGTCAACATTCGAATATTTTTACAATAAACAATGCAAGACAATTCAAAATACTATGTATTTGTCAAAAAAATAATACTAATACCACTATAATAATAAGTTAAGCATAAAAAACATATATTTTTTTGGTAGAACATAAAAAACATATTTAGGAATTGATATGGCTAATGTGTGTTCTAAAATAAAATGCAAGAGCATAAATTAAAAAGTTTAAAAGTAATATTATTGTTAAAAAAGAAAAACAATTAAATTTTTTAAAATTTAATTAAAAAATTTTAAAAAATATTTTTATATAAATTTTTTTATCATTTGGAATATATATTAACTTTTTTCCTTTAAGAATTAGGAGTGTATCCAAATTAAATTTCCCACTTCCTTCACTAAAATCCTCTCAACTTTTCTCTAAAAATAATATAAAAAAATGTGAGTCTTTCTTGCAGTCTTATTTATTGTCTGTCTTCACAAGCTTCATTTTTCTCTCTCTCCATCTAATTCTATTTTCCTTCCCCATTAATTAAAACTCTAATTTTTGGTTTTAGGGTTTGGAAATCTCAGACAGAAACAAAGGCACTTATCCTCAAACAGTGATTAGCCGCACTCTCATGCACCGTGTATGTTTTTCTGCAAATTTTGCTTAATTACAAGTTTTGACTGAATATTGTTTTGTTTTCAAGTACATGCTTGTCTCTGCATGTCTTGTTGTTGTTCAAGTGGGGCATCAATTTTCTATTTTTGTAGCCAAATCCCCTTCATTTGTGGGGCACTATACTATATACTATGCACTGTTTGGGAAATTTTATTAATATTAATTTTTTCAGTTGCACATTAAGATTTTACAGTACTTGTTAATAAAAGTTCATGTTTACACCCATGATTTGTGTGTTCTAGACAGTGAATTGATGATTTGTTTATGAATTTATGTGTTAGCTAAGATTCATTTTTATTTATGATGAGCTCAATAGGTGCTTAAGATTTCTGAATTTTGGAATTTGCTTTTGATTTCAGTGAGAGTGATGTGTTGAGTTATGGCACCTAAAGAAGATCAAGCTCATAAAGCTGCTGAGATTGCGATTGGATCCATTGGGCGTGGATATGATATATCTTCTGATATAAGGCTCAAGTTTTGTAAAGGGGATTCAATTAATTCACGTTTAATTGAGATAGATGAAGATGATGTTAGAGAGGTGGTTTTACCTGGTGGAGTTTCATTACCAAATGTTTCCAAATTAATAAAGTGTGATAAAGGGGAACGAACTAGGTTTAGGTCTGATGTTCTGTCTTTTCAACAGGTAAAGTTTCCTTTTTTAGTTCGAGCGGTCTATTCTGTTGTAAACATGTTTTGCCTGAATGCAATTATCAGCTGTTGAATAGAAATTTGTCATTACTCGTGACTATTGTCTTGCATCATTATACCCGTTTAATTTCATCTCTTGGCGCCTTGCTTATGTTCTCCATATTGAAATGTGCTTCCCATGTTTGCTAGATAATTGATGGATCAAATAGATGCATTAACAAGCTAATCATATATTGTGAAAATTTAGTTTTGAATTAACAAAACAGAAATGCTATTTAGTACGGCGCAAATCGGTAATATAACACGCAAGTGATATGTGTTAAATTTTTATTGATGGGTCATACATTAACTTATATGTTTGACGGTATACATGGAGGGTAAGTATTTAAGTAACCAATCACAGTCGTTCCTTTAATTTCGTGAGTTTTCACTTTTCTCTTTGTAATACTAATCATTTTCCTTCCTTAACAAAAACATAGCAAGGTCATTGCTCTACCCTCGAAATTAACAAATTGGCTTTGTCATCATTGTGAAAATTACACTGAAAGGAAAACTGCTCATTCCTTCTGTAATAGTTCTCCCCTTCCATTTCTTGTGTTTTGTTCGTCATTCTTTCCATCGGTCTTTTTGCCTATGAAATCTGTTTTCAGAATAACGTGTCCTGTGTCCAAGCTGCTTTGCTTTAACACTAACTGTCCAAATCCAAGCCTTGTAAGATTGAACTGAAAGCAATCAAGTTTGATTTTTGCTGGGAGCAGAATGAAATATTTCTTTTATTTATGATTTATAATTTAATGGTGGTGATGAGATATCTTGTCTATAATTTAAGCAATGTGTGGTTTGTCTCCCCTTCATCGGCTGTTTGCTTCTTTTCAGATGACAGAGCAATTCAATCAGGAGTTATCTTTGACTGGCAAAATCCCCTCGGGGCTTTTCAATTCAATGTTTGAATTTTCTGGGAGTTGGCAGAAAGATGCAGCGCATACCAAGACCCTCGCTTTTGATGGGGTGTTAATTACACTTTACACTGTTGCATTAGAAAAGTCTCAAATGGTACTGTGCGACCATGTTAAAAAAGCCGTACCTTCATCATGGGACCCGCCTGCATTAGCTAGGTGAGTTGAGCTTCGTTATATAATCTTGATAAAGGTGAAACTATAGTCAATTTCCATGTCAAGTCAAATATTATTACCCTCTGAAAGAAATTGGGTTTGATTTTTGTTGATAGTCCTTTCTTGGTAGGTCATGTTTAGGCAATATACACACAATTCATTTTGGAATCATGAATCTGTTAAATTTCTAACTGATTTTGATATATTTCTTAATAGTTTTGAAGAAGCAGAATGGAAGTTTTCTTTTATTTATTGATTTAAAATTTAATGGAGGCGATGAAATTTATTTTTGTGAACAATCTTGTGTTTGAGATTCTATGTGCATTTGGCTTGCTTTACACACATATTCACTGTATCAAGTAGACCTTTTTCTCCAGTGTATTAACTGTTGTTTTATTCCCCAAGAGTTATATATTTGTATTTTAATCCTTATATGTTATGAATTAATACCACATTTATGTCAGCCTGCTTCTCTGGTTATTTATTCAGTCAGATTCAATTTTGTTAAATCAACGTAATTTTACTTTCTGCTTTACCATGCTTATCTACAGCTTTTTCACCAAAAAAATGTGATGCGGGCTTATATAAGTTATATTAATTATTTAGGCAGGGAATTGTTGGTGTATCTATTCTCTGGTTTCTGTTTCTTTTTTGCATTTAAATTTAAAATATGACACTTGATAAAGGATTCTACTTAAATATGACACTTGACTTGGGTCTGCAGTCTTCTCTTCAATCATAATTTTGTTTACATAATGGCAAACTAAAGGGTGCAACTTTAATTGACTGTCCTAGAGGTTGTCTAAATCAATTAGTATTCACTGTACCAAGCTCCCTGTTTATTTATTTTGTAATTCTATTTGGACTTGAGACTCTTGCCAACTATTGCTTTTCACAATTAACCCAGGTTTATTGATACCTTTGGCACCCATATTATTGTTGGTATGAAGATGGGAGGAAAAGATGTAATATATTTGAAGCAGCAGCACTCATCAACTCTCCAACCTGCTGATGTTCAGAAAAAGTTGAAAGAAATGGCAGATAAAAGGTTTTCGGATACCAATGGCCAATTTAACATAGCTTCTGATCAAGTTTTCCCAAATGACAAGGTTTGTGAAATTATGCTTTTTCTTTTTACGATACGTTTCAAATTCCGATATTGAGAATCATTGTTATTCATTTGTCGTTCACTAGTCTGTGTGATGTTTATTTATACAGATAATGACTAAAGATACAATTTGTGATAACATATCTCTTCATTTATTAACCATTAGACTCTCTTTATAATAAAGTACTTTGACAATAAGAATGAAATACAAATAATTAAAGCAGTAGCTAGCTTTGTATTGTGCCTGTTTTCCCACATGATTTTACTGCCCCATAGAGACTTCAACTTGGGGTTCATATTTGCTTGGGATTTTCAGCCACATGTAGGTTATAGTTATACATTAGAGACTTAGATGAAAACATGTGATTTGAATGGAAGTGCAAGAGGAAACACTTGGAGTTTTGAGTCGGGAAACAGTTCATTAGTCAGCCTGCTATGTAGATGTATTGCTATTTCATGAAAACATCAGAATAATATTTTTTTCTCAGTGGCTGGGTCTGAGATTTGATTTTCTTTCACTTTTTTTGGACCTGTATGTAAATTATATGATTGTTAAACAATGGAAAAACAAAGAAATAAGATAACTGTATAAACTAAGATGTTACAAACTTACAGTATGGGGATGAGAGAGAGAGAGAATGAGGAGTGTGAGTATAAATGTGTGTTGGTCTTGTTGCTAAAATAAATTATTTTTGATTTGCAAGGTTTGTGAATCGTTGTGTCAAATTAATTGATCTCAAATGATAATCTTTTTTTCGTTATATTTTGTTCATGTCAACTCTTGTTAGGTTGTAGATACCTTATTAATTTTGTTATCCTTGCAGTTTGGAATCAGGACGCAGAGGCTAACTTTTGCTAATATTAGTCCATCAAGTTCTTATTCAAATAAGGAGGTGTGCTTGGAACATTTAACTGGAATAAAATTTTATTATTTATATTTGCAATAGCGGTTGCCCTTATATTATTTTTGGGTTTTCAGGATATTGTAAGCTTTTGCAAGAGGAGAGGTGGAAGTGATGCCAAAAGTCTATCACATAATGAGTGGTTGCAGACCGTTCAGTTGGAGCCTGATGTGATCTCAATGTCCTTCATTCCAATCACCTCTTTATTAAATGGAGTTCCGGGGAGTGGATTCTTGAGCCATGCCATAAACCTTTATCTACGATGTGAGCAAAATTGCTACTTTTATTGCATAATTTTTTTATAAGCAACTTTTATTTGCATATATTCTATGTGAATAACATTATTACGCAATTTATGCCATTTTTATTTATAATTGTTGCCTGTGATATTTTAGGCCAAGCTGTTATATTAGATAATTGCCTGTGAATAGCATTTATGTATTCCAAATGTGTGAGTACGGGGTTAGGAGGTAGTTCTGGCTTCTATTTGGTAGTTTTGAACAGAATTCACTCTCTGTGGGAATTTCACAACTCCGGGACAGCATTTTGTTGTAGTTTCTGTAAACTTACGTGTTTAATGAAAAAACACAAATTAAACATTAATTTTAGTTTTTTTTTTATCACTATCTAACAAATGTAAACTAGATTATTGATATAAAAACAGAAGAAAATGCATAAAGTAAGATCAAGTTCTCCCAACCAAGATAAATTTCTATGTCCCCGATCTAAAAGCCGAATCCCTTCTCTTCTCTCCATCCAAACTTCCCCATATAGCATATCTGCATTCTCTTTCTTTTAGCTAACTATGCCTCACAATTGTTGTCTACAAGTTAATGTCTCCCTTAAAGGGGGAATCGACCCAAATAAGTAGATCATTAGGGACTTATCTGGGATCTTCTTAGTTCTAACAACGAACCAGGCCCAGGGTTAGGAACCCATAAATTCGCCATTTGGTGTTTATAATTTTGGAGTTAAATTTGCGTTGCTTTGAATGAAGTTATTCTTGTACAAAATATTTAAGCATCCACCTTCCAAAACCAAATCACATTTTGTTGGATAAATGTGTTCGCCTGCATTGTAATATTAAGTACTGAAACATAAGGACACCTTTATTACATACTGGTAATTTATGATTTATAAACATTAGAGCCTGAATTTTTTATCCCGTCAAATTAATTCCATTGGATCACCTTCGTTTTAGTTTGTTTTTCTTCATTATTGGCTGATTATATGCAAATTATATTAACCGGTTTGAAATATTTCATCATTCTGTATCGATACTTGTAGACAAACCACCAATTGAAGAGCTCCACCAATTCTTGGAATTCCAGCTGCCAAGGCAGTGGGCACCTGTATTCAGTGAACTTCCTCTTGGCCCGCAATGGAAGCAACGGAGCTCTGCATCTTTACAGTTTAGCTTCATGGGGCCTAGGCTCTATGTGAACACCATACAGGTAAATGTTCATTCTTCTGGGTTCTGAACTTCTAGGCATTCAATGGCAGACTGGCAGTGCCTCGACTGATCAGAATAAGTCACACTTATGTCCTTTGGTTTGTGTTGGAGGAAAATTACTATATCAGTGTGAAGAAGCTGTTAGGATTTGTTTTTATTAACATGTAGCGGAACCTATTCTTGTGCATATTTATAGGTCATGCGGTATAAAACTAAAAGTATTAGCATCTTTCATTGTTCACTTTCACCAATTCACCACTTTTAAAACTTGGACATTCTAAAGTTTGCGGTCATCTGTTAATTTGGTTCACTATGTTTTGTAACATCTGTTCTAAAGCCAGGGATACTTGTCATGTTATTACAGGTTGATGTAGGTAAGAGGCCAGTGACTGGTCTCCGTCTCTATCTTGAAGGTAAGAAAAGCAATCGGTTGGCCATCCATATGCAACACCTATCATCTCTTCCAAAAATCTTCCAGCTTGAAGATGATTCAAATGAAAACTTTACACGGAAGTCCTATGATAAGAGATTCTATGAGAAGGTTCAATGGAAGAATTTCTCTCATGTGTGCACTGCTCCTGTGGAATCCGACGAGGAACTTTCAATTGTAACTGGAGCACAATTGCAAGTTGAGAATTATGGCTTTAAAAATATACTCTTTTTAAGACTTAAATTCTCTACTGTGTTGGGAGCTAAGGAGGTAAAACATCCCGAGTGGGATGGGTCTCCCGGGCTAGGAGCCAAGTCAGGACTCATATCCACTCTTATTAGCCAACACTTCACCGGGGCTTTTCAGAAGCCTCCTCCACGTCCAGCGGATGTTAATATAAACTCAGCTGTTTACCCGGGTGGCCCTCCTGTTCCCGTCCAAGCTCCCAAGCTTCTAAAGTTTGTTGACACAACTGAGATGACCAGAGGACCGCAGGAGACTCCTGGCTATTGGGTTGTCACTGGAGCAAGACTTTTGGTTGAGAAGGGCAAAATTTCTTTACGGGTTAAGTATTCTTTGTTGACTATGATATTACCTGATGATGATGATGATGATAATGACATGTTGGATGATCAGTAGGTGACTTTGTTCTTCATTAGGTATTTCTTGCCTTCATCGACAGAACTAAGTGTTCATTTTTTAGGAGGGAGAGGTTAGGAGAGAAGGGTATTTGTCATCAAAGATAATTGGTTTTAGTTTTCCTAATCAGGCAGGGTGGCCCTTTTACCGTGGTTAAAGCACATGTGAAGTTCACAAAGATATACATACAATATGGGGATTTGCTTGATGCGAAGGGATTGAGTTCAGGGTTTTCCCCTATTGAAATTGCACTTTAAATGTAGACTTAGAGTCGAGAAAAATGACTAGTTGAATTAATTCCCCAAGTCTCTGCTGAATCATCTTCCTCTAGTTCTGATTAGATCACCTGGAATAATTATGTTGTAAACACTAATGTATATCAATTTAACATGTTAAAATTTTACGTCATATCTTTTATTATTCTCATTAGTGATTTGGAAATTATAGATGAACTTTTAGTGATCAAAAAACGGTACAGTGCATTATAGACTTTGTATGAATATAATGGTGAAGCATGTTTGAATTTTTTTACTTATGGTCGAATTAATGTTTCTAAACGAGCATCAACTCAGTGATTTGAAAGCCATGCTTTGACAGTTGACACTATTGTCATGCGACATACAAGTCGTTAAAGTGAGTTGAATAGATAGATAAGGATAGGAGAGTAAAAAGAAAACTCAATCTGTCTGTCAAGTGAAGTATTGACAATAAAATGAAGGATGTTTGTAGAAGTTGATAAGAAAATTGTGTTGCAGTTTCTCAACTTCGAAAAATGTCCACAGACCTCACATTATGGATAGATATATAATAATCTCTTAGTGTTTGTAATGCATACAGATAAATCCATTAATAATATATTGTAGGTTAGAAAAATTAGAGCTAATTAAATACAAAATGATGATGTTGATGAGAAGGCCAATGAGCTGCTTCCCTTGGACAAGGCAGAGGAGCAGGTTGGGCAATGTAGGTAGGATATTGCTGCCCCGGCATCAACACCGACAAATCACATGCATAAGACGAAGATTGAACCTGTAACAATAAATAAACACACATTCATTATACATATGTATTTTTTTTTTTGACTATATTATACATATGTATTATGTATGTTAAAACATGTAATTAACCTTAGGAGGGGACTTACTGATTGTGCATTTCCTTGTTTTGTGGTTGGTAGTGAGTGCTGTTCCTGATAAGTTGGCAGCATTGATTCTGGTGTGGAAGAAAACTGTTGTGTGGGTTTAAATAAATGTTCAAATATGGCCATTATTAGAAACATTGAAATCAAAATGGCTGTGGCAACAAAACCAAAAGATATTGCACTCATTGATGTCCCAAAGCTGTTCCATGGACCTTCCTCATCAACTCCCCCTCCTCCTGTCTGTGAATGTGATGGCCCTGGATTTGAAGCCGTAGTAGTGTATACGTTCCATGTCTTTGATCTTTCACTGTTTAAATCGCTCATTCTAGCTATTTATACCGTTCTATTCAACCTGTTTTGTTTTTGCTCTAGTTCTAAAGAGAAAAGAAACATAAAGAATTAGAATCACAGTGTTTTGTTTTCGTTTCTGTAGTGTGGAGAATGAAGTACTAGAAACTACTATGAGAAGAGAATGAAGTTACATACCTTCAGTTTTTCACTATGGTATTGGATCAGAATGAAGTCAGTGGTGTTCCAAATTCTTAAATGCTGCCATCTTCAAAGGCAAGAAGAGATAATATGCTTCACACAAACATGATGCTCATCAAGGTTAGTTAGCTAGCTTTATAACCAATAATAAAAAAATGTAAAGACAAAGGTGTATGATGATAATCCTATTGGCTATTTGGTACACTTTTTCTAGTTATATGTTGTTGCCATGTTTATGATCCTGCCTGATGCTTAACTTATTGAATACTATACATACCTTGTCAGAAGAGGCAAACTTAAAGAAATAAAAAAGAATAATGGGCCTTGCTGTCCCAAGAGGAAGAACAAGAATTTTAAATAAGTGCTTTGCTTTTAAAACATAAAAGTGAAACACATATTTAAGGATGGATTTCCTCTCATGTAGTCTAGGTTGTTGTTGTTAATCCAAACCTTTAAGTCACATGAATAGTGACTTGTGGGACAAGTGCAAGCAATTATTTCCAACCACTCCTGTTCCTGTTATAGTACATTAGATATGACAACATTCCTTCAGATGAATCTCATTATTATTACTATTTTAATTATGATATATAAACATGATTATTTTTTTTAAACTTAAGACATCAATACACTAAATGAATAAAAGGAGATACAAATGGTTTTGTAAGTACAACTCAAATATGACTTCAAATACATAATTATTCAATTTTCCACACTTAGATGATGTTTGGTATCATGTTTGCTATGCCAGAATCACGGTGATCCACTGTGATTTTGCAGAAGTTTCAGAGTGTAGCTATTGGAAAATCATGTGGATCACCATGATTTTAACATGCGTTTTGTCGCTAGAAGATTCTAAGATAACCGCGAGTTTGGGAAGAAACAAGAGACATGAGTATTTTCATGATGTACATCTTTGAGGATTAATTAAAGCCTAAAGTCTGTCTTTGATATTGATATATAGTACTAACTAGTAAATTAAATTAATGTTAATTAGAATCACTCCCTGGCCTGGCCTGCTACATAACCATTGAAATGTAATCATGAGAAAGATTGCAGTATGAATCTTTCATAATCTCATAAAATCTCCCCTGATTTTATATAATAAAGATATTATTATATTATAAAAAGAAGGGAAAAAGGCTGCTGCAATATCGTGCAATACCAACTCACACCATTACATAAAAATGGATACAACACAAGTCAAATTGTGGTAATGATTATTGATTGTCATATAAAAATAATTACAAAAAGAAGTTGGACAGCTAAGTAGTAACAGAAGAGACATGATTCTAGTGAAGAAATTAAGAAATGTGTTTATACTTTATAGGGAAAAAGGTTTAAAGCGTTCATGTATGTATTGTTATTTTGTAGGCCACTTTTATTTATTCCTCCATGTTACTTATGCACAAACAAACTAGCTAGTAGTAATTGATAATCACTATTACCTTACCATCCGCAAGTTAAACTTCATGTTAAATACTAAATGCACTGGTACATTTTTGTTAATCATTAATTATTTAACGCAAAATTCAAAGTAGTTACTAAAAAGAATGAAGTAATAATTAGCAGAAAAATGAATGATTAAACATTTTTATTATATTGTCAACAAGGCAATGACACTGTCTGTCTAAGGAATAAGAAAGCTTAACTAAAAAAAGAGAGAGATGATGAATTTGAGAAGAATTGGGAGGGAAAAAGATTAGATGCAGACATCACTTTCATTCAACAGTGTAACAATAATCAATAGGTGTTAGACGACATTGTATGTATGAATGAACAACTCACCAATAATAATTATTGCTCAGTTGAATAAAACCAGAAAAGAGTGCAAAATTTGAAAAAGAACAAAATTACAATACTCACTCACATGTAATGTTTAAAAGCATAAGACATTAACAGCTAAATAAATAAAAGGGTCGGTGGAAAAAAAGAATATATATAAGACTGTTGTGTTAAGCATTTACATGTAAGACATGTTTTTAACAAACAAAAGAAGATGCATGACCCCATGACAAGAAAGCGCACTATAAGTAGAAAACAGATGGTAACATATATACTAGTATGTCTCTACCTTAAGCAACCTTGACTTTTTCACAACAAATTATGTTATGCACACACATACAAATTGGATGTAGTATACACATACATACATACATACATGTGTATATATAGTCTAAACAAGATAAGCAGATATAGTATAACTAACTGTTGAACGTGGAGGGAGGGAGGGACTGAGGGCAGTGTGTGTAAAGATGTGCAATGCATTGCCAAGCAAGTTGCTAAATATTTTAATTATGTAAAGATATACTTACTACATCTCTATCACGTTCATGCTCATGCAACTTTCACAATTCACATTATTGCATATCTCATGTTATGAACGTCACATACTTCATGTGATACCGATATCATTCAATATAGATATGACGATATGAGAAATGTTTAAATTCATGAAAATCGTTAAAAAACTAACCAAATTAATATAATGTTTTTTGAATGAATTTTTTAAAGAATCTGCTTACCTTTTATTCATATGTAATTATCTATTCATCAATTATGCATTATTTTTTTCCTTTTAAAAAAAAGAATCTTCATTCTCAACACATATAGTGTGTTTGTGATTCTATTTAGGTAAAGAATTAAACAATTCTTAATTTTTCACCGAGTTTGAAAAAATCTCATAATTCGTAGACTATAACCCATAAAATATAGTGTGTTTGTGACTTTATTTAGGTGAAGAATCTTCAATCCCAACACATATAGTGTGTTTGTGACTTTATTTAGGTGAGGAATCAACTCACATAATTCGTGGACTATAGCCCACGAAAATCGTTGAAAAACTAACCAAATGAATATAGTGGTTTTCCACTGAATTTTTTGAAGAATCTTCAATCCCAACTAATATAGTGTGTTTGTGATTCTATTTAGGTGAAGAATCAAACAAATCTTAATTTTTCACAAGATTGAAAATATCCCATAATTCGTGGACTATAACCCACAAAAATCGTTATAAAACTACCCAAATGAATATAATGGTTTTCCAATGAATTTTTTTGAAAAATCTTCAATCCCAACTCATATAGTGTGTTTGTAATTCAATTAAAGTGAAGAATCAAACAATTCTTGATTTTTAACCAAGATTTAAAATATCCCATAATTCGTGGACTATAACACACGAAAATCGTTAAAAAACTAACCAAATGAATATAATGGTTTTCAAATGAATTTTTTTGAAGAATCTTTAATCCAAACACATATGGTGCGTTAGAGATTCTATTTAGGTGAGGAATCAAACAATTCTTAATTTTTCACCGAGATTGAAAATATCCCATAATTCATGGACTATAGTCCACGAAAATCGTTAAAAAACTAACCAAATGAATATAATGGTTTTTGAATGAATTTTTTGAAGAATCTTCAAGCCAAAGACATATGGTGCGTTTGTGATTCTATTTATGTGAGTAATCAACGATTTCTTAATTTTTCGCCAAGATTGAAAAAAATCACATATTTCGTGGTCTATAGTCCACGAAAATCGTTAAAAAACTAACCAAATGAATATAATGGTTTTTGAATGAATTTTTTGAGGAATATTCAAGCCAAAGACATATGGTGTGTTTGTGAAACTATTTAGGTGAGGAATCAAAGATTTCTTAATTTTTCGCCGAGATTGAAAAAAATCACATATTTCGTGGACTATAGCCCACGAAAATCGTTAAAAAACTAACCAAATGAATATAATGGTTTTTGAATAAATTTTTTGAAGAATCTTCAAGCCAAAGTCATATGGCGTGTTTGTGATTCTATTTAGGTGAGGAATCAAAGATTTCTTAATTTTTCGCCGAGATTGAAAAAAACACATAATTCGTGGACTATAGCCCACGAAAATCGTTAAAAAACTAACCAAATGAATATAATGGTCTTCGAATGATTTTTTTGAAGATTCTTCAATCCCAACACACATAGTGCGTTAGTGATTCTATTTAGGTGAGGAATCAAACAATTCTTAATTTTTCACCAAGATTGAAAATATCCCATAATTCGTGGACAACCCGAGAAAATCGTTAAAAAACTAACCAAATGAATATAATGGTTTTCAAATGAATTTTTTTGAAGAATCTTTAATCCAAACATATATGGTGCGTTAGAGATTCTATTTAGGTGAGGAATCAAACAATTCTTAATTTTTCACCGAGATTGAAAATATCCCATAATTCGTGTCCACGAAAATCGTTAAAAAACTAACCAAATGAATATAATGGTTTTTGAATGAATTTTTTGAAGAATCTTCAAGCCAAAGTCATATGGCATGTTTGTGATTCTATTTAAGTGAGGAATCAAAGATTTCTTAATTTTTCGCCGAGATTGAAAAAAACACATAATTCGTGGACTATAGCCCACGAAAATCGTTAAAAAACTAACCAAATGAATATAATGGTTTTCGAATGATTTTTTTGAAGATTCTTCAATCCCAACACATATAGTGCGTTAGTGATTCTATTTAGGTGAGGAATCAAACAATTCTTAATTTTTCCCCAAGATTAAAAATATCCCATAATTCTTGGACTATAGTCCACGAAAATCGTTAAAAAACTAACCAAATGAAAATAATGGTTTTTGAATGAATTTTTTGTAAGATCTTCAAGCCAAAGACATATGATGCGTTTGTGATTCTATTTAGGTGAGTAATCAAAGATTTCTTAATTTTTCGCCGAGATTGCAAAAAATCACATATTTCGTGGACTATAGCCCACGAAAATCGTTAAAAAACTAACCAAATGAATATAATGGTTTTCAAATGAATTTTTTGAAGATTCTTCAATCCCAACACACATAGTGCGTTAGTGATTCTATTTAGGTGAGGAATCAAACAATTCTTAATTTTTCACCAAGATTGAAAATATCCCATAATTCGTGGACAACCCGAGAAAATCGTTAAAAAACTAACCAAATGAATATAATGGTTTTCAAATGAATTTTTTTGAAGAATCTTTAATCCAAACATATATGGTGCGTTAGAGATTCTATTTAGGTGAGGAATCAAACAATTCTTAATTTTTCACCGAGATTGAAAATATCCCATAATTCGTGTCCACGAAAATCGTTAAAAAACTAACCAAATGAATATAATGGTTTTTGAATGAATTTTTTGAAGAATCTTCAAGCCAAAGTCAGATGGCATGTTTGTGATTCTATTTAAGTGAGGAATCAAAGATTTCTTAATTTTTCGCCGAGATTGAAAAAAACACATAATTCGTGGACTATAGCCCACGAAAATCGTTAAAAAACTAACCAAATGAATATAATGGTTTTCGAATGATTTTTTTGAAGATTCTTCAATCCCAACACATATAGTGCGTTAGTGATTCTATTTAGGTGAGGAATCAAACAATTCTTAATTTTTCCCCAAGATTAAAAATATCCCATAATTCTTGGACTATAGTCCACGAAAATCGTTAAAAAACTAACCAAATGAAAATAATGGTTTTTGAATGAATTTTTTGTAAGAATCTTCAAGCCAAAGACATATGATGCGTTTGTGATTCTATTTAGGTGAGGAATCAAAGATTTCTTAATTTTTCGCCGAGATTGAAAAAAATCACATATTTCGTGGACTATAGCCCACGAAAATCGTTAAAAAACTAACCAAATGAATATAATGGTTTTTGAATAAATTTTTTGAAGAATCTTCAAGCCAAAGTCATATGGCGTGTTTGTGATTCTATTTAGGTGAGGAATCAAAGATTTCTTAATTTTTCGCCGAGATTGAAAAAAACACATAATTCGTGGACTATAGCCCACAAAAATCGTTAAAAAACTAACCAAATGAATATAATGGTCTTCGAATGATTTTTTTGAAGATTCTTCAATCCCAACACACATAGTGCGTTAGTGATTCTATTTAGGTGAGGAATCAAACAATTCTTAATTTTTCACCAAGATTGAAAATATCCCATAATTCGTGGACAACCCGAGAAAATCGTTAAAAAACTAACCAAATGAATATAATGGTTTTCAAATGAATTTTTTTGAAGAATCTTTAATCCAAACATATATGGTGCGTTAGAGATTCTATTTAGGTGAGGAATCAAACAATTCTTAATTTTTCACCGAGATTGAAAATATCCCATAATTCGTGTCCACGAAAATCGTTAAAAAACTAACCAAATGAATATAATGGTTTTTGAATGAATTTTTTGAAGAATCTTCAAGCCAAAGTCATATGGCATGTTTGTGATTCTATTTAAGTGAGGAATCAAAGATTTCTTAATTTTTCACCGAGATTGAAAAAAACACATAATTCGTGGACTATAGCCCACGAAAATCGTTAAAAAACTAACCAAATGAATATAATGGTTTTCGAATGATTTTTTTGAAGATTTTTCAATCCCAACACATATAGTGCGTTAGTGATTCTATTTAGGTGAGGAATCAAACAATTCTTAATTTTTCCCCAAGATTAAAAATATCCCATAATTCTTGGACTATAGTCGACGAAAATCGTTAAAAAACTAACCAAATGAAAATAATGGTTTTTGAATGAATTTTTTGTAAGAATCTTCAAGCCAAAGACATATGATGCGTTTGTGATTCTATTTAGGTGAGTAATCAAAGATTTCTTAATTTTTCGCCGAGATTGCAAAAAATCACATATTTCGTGGACTATAGCCCACGAAAATCGTTAAAAAACTAACCAAATGAATATAATGGTTTTCGAATGAATTTTTTGAAGATTCTTCAATCCCAACACACATAGTGCGTTAGTGATTCTATTTAGGTGAGGAATCAAACAATTCTTAATTTTTCACCAAGATTGAAAATATCCCATAATTCGTGGACAACCCGAGAAAATCGTTAAAAAACTAACCAAATGAATATAATGGTTTTCAAATGAATTTTTTTGAAGAATCTTTAATCCAAACATATATGGTGCGTTAGAGATTCTATTTAGGTGAGGAATCAAACAATTCTTAATTTTTCACCGAGATTGAAAATATCCCATAATTCGTGTCCACGAAAATCGTTAAAAAACTAACCAAATGAATATAATGGTTTTTGAATGAATTTTTTGAAGAATCTTCAAGCCAAAGTCATATGGCATGTTTGTGATTCTATTTAAGTGAGGAATCAAAGATTTCTTAATTTTTCGCCGAGATTGAAAAAAACACATAATTCGTGGACTATAGCCCACGAAAATCGTTAAAAAACTAACCAAATGAATATAATGGTTTTCGAATGATTTTTTTGAAGATTCTTCAATCCCAACACATATAGTGCGTTAGTGATTCTATTTAGGTGAGGAATCAAACAATTCTTAATTTTTCCCCAAGATTAAAAATATCCCATAATTCTTGGACTATAGTCCACGAAAATCGTTAAAAAACTAACCAAATGAAAATAATGGTTTTTGAATGAATTTTTTGTAAGAATCTTCAAGCCAAAGACATATGATGCGTTTGTGATTCTATTTAGGTGAGTAATCAAAGATTTCTTAATTTTTCGCCGAGATTGCAAAAAATCACATATTTCGTGGACTATAGCCCACGAAAATCGTTAAAAAACTAACCAAATGAATATAATGGTTTTCGAATGAATTTTTTGAAGATTCTTCAATCCCAACACATATAGCGCGTTTGTGATGCTATTTAAGTGAGGAATCAAACAATTTTTAATTTTTAACCAAGATTGAAAGTATCCCATAATTCGTGGATTATAGTCCACGAAAATCGTTAAAAAACTAACCAAATGAATATAATAGTTTTTGAATGAATTTTTTGAAGAATCTTCAAGCCAAAGACATATGGTGCGTTTGTGATTCTATTTAAGTGAGTATTCCAAGATTTCTTAATTTTTCGCCGAGATTGAAAAAAATTACATATTTCGTGGACTACAGTCCACGAAAATCGTTAAAAAACTAACCAAATGAATATCATGGTTTTTGTATGAAATTTTTGAAGAATATTCAAGCCAAAGACATATGGTTTGTTTGTGATTCTATTTAGGTGAGGAATCAAAGATTTCTTAATTTTTCGCCGAGATTGAAAAAAATCACATATTTCGTGGACTATAGCTCACGAAAATCGTTAAAAAACTAACCAAATGAATATAATGGTTTTCGAATGAATTTTTTGAAGATTCTTCAATCCCAACACATATAGTGCGTTTGTGATGCTATTTAGGAGAGGAATAAAACAATTTTTAATTTATAACCAAGATTGAAAATATCCCATAATTCGTGGACTATAGCCCACGAAAATCGTTAAAAAACTAACCAAATGATTATAATGGTTTTCGAATGATTTTTTCGAAGATTCTTCAATCCCAACACATATAGTGCGTTAGTGATTCTATGTAGGTGAGGAATCAAACAATTCTTAATTTTTCACCAAGATTGAAAATATCCCATAATTCTTGGACTATAGTCCACGAATTTCGTTAAAAAACTAACCAAATGAAAATAATGGTTTTTGAATGAATTTTTTGTAAGAATCTTCAAGCCAAAGACATATGATGCGTTTGTGATTCTATTTATGTGAGTAATCAAAGATTTCTTAATTTTTCGCCGAGATTGAAAAAAATCACATATTTCGTGGTCTATAGTCCATGAAAATCGTTAAAAATCTAACCAAATGAATATAATGGTTTTTGAATGAATTTTTTGAGGAATATTCAAGCCAAAGACATATGGTGTGTTTGTGAATCTATTTAGGTGAGGAATCAAAGATTTCTTAATTTTTCGCCGAGATTGAAAAAAATCACATATTTCGTAGACTATATAGCCCACGAAAATCGTTAAAAAACTAACCAAATGAATATAATGGTTTTTGAATAAATTTTTTGAAGAATCTTCAAGCCAAAGTCATATGGCTGTGTTTGTGATTCTATTTAGGTGAGGAATCAAAGATTTCTTAATTTTTCGCCGAGATTGAAAAAAACCCATAATTCGTGGACTATAGCCCACGAAAATTGTTAAAAAACTAACCAAATGAATATAATGGTCTTCGAATGATTTTTTTGAAGATTCTTCAATCCCAACACATATAGTGCGTTAGTGATTCTATTTAGGTGAGGAATCAAACAATTCTTAATTTTTCACCAAGATTGAAAATATCCCATAATTCGTGGACTATAACCCACGAAAATCGTTAAAAAACTAACCAAATGAATATAATGGTTTTCAAATGAATTTTTTTGAAGAATCTTTAATCCAAACACATATGGTGCGTTAGAGATTCTATTTAGGTGAGGAATCAAACAATTCTTAATTTTTCACCGAGATTGAAAATATCCCACAATTCGTGTCCACGAAAATCGTTAAAAAACTAACCAAATGAATATAATGGTTTCTGAATGAATTTTTTGAAGAATCTTCAAGCCAAAGACATATAGTGCGTTTGTGATTCTATTTAGGTGAGGAATCAAAGATTTCTTAATTTTTAGCCGAGATTGAAAAAAATCACATATTTCGTGGACTATAGCCCACGAAAATCGTTAAAAAACTAACCAAATGAATATAATGGTTTTTGAATAAATTTTTTGAAGAATCTTCAAGCCAAAGTCATATGGCGTATTTGTGATTCTATTAAGGTGAGGAATCAAAGATTTCTTAAATTTTCGCCGAGATTGAAAAAAACACATAATTCGTGGACTATAGCCCACGAAAATCGTTAAAAAACTAACCAAATGAATATAATGGTTTTCGAATGATTTTTTTGTAGATTCTTCAATCCCAACACATATAGTGCGTTAGTGATTCTATTTAGGTGAGGAATCAAATAATTCTTAATTTTTCACCAAGATTGAAAATATCCCATAATTCTTGGACTATAGTCCACAAAAATCGTTAAAAAACTAACCAAATGAATATAATGGTTTTTGAATAAATTTTTTGAAGAATCTTCAAGCCAAAGTCATATGGCTGTGTTTGTGATTATATTTAGGTGAGGAATCAAAGATTTCTTAATTTTTCACCGAGATTGAAAATATTCCACAATTCGTGTCCACGAAAATCGTTAAAAAACTAACCAAATGAATATAATGGTTTTTGAATAAATTTTTTGAAGAATCTTCAAGCCAAAGTCATATGGTGCGTTTGTGATTCTATTTAGGTGAGGAATCAAAGATTTCTTAATTTTTAGCCGAGATTGAAAAAAATCACATATTTCGTGGACTATAGCCCACGAAAATCGTTAAAAAACTAACCAAATGAATATAATGGTTTTTGAATAAATTTTTTGAAGAATCTTCAAGCCAAAGTCATATGGCTGTGTTTGTGATTCTATTTAGGTGAGGAATCAAAGATTTCTTAATTTTTCGCCGAGATTGAAAAAAACCCATAATTCGTGGACTATAGCCCACGAAAATTGTTAAAAAACTAACCAAATGAATATAATGGTCTTCGAATGATTTTTTTGAAGATTCTTCAATCCCAACACATATAGTGCGTTAGTGATTCTATTTAGGTGAGGAATCAAACAATTCTTAATTTTTCACCAAGATTGAAAATATCCCATAATTCGTGGACTATAACCCACGAAAATCGTTAAAAAACTAACCAAATGAATATAATGGTTTTCAAATGAATTTTTTTGAAGAATCTTTAATCCAAACACATATGGTGCGTTAGAGATTCTATTTAGGTGAGGAATCAAACAATTCTTAATTTTTCACCGAGATTGAAAATATCCCACAATTCGTGTCCACGAAAATCGTTAAAAAACTAACCAAATGAATATAATGGTTTCTGAATGAATTTTTTGAAGAATCTTCAAGCCAAAGACATATAGTGCGTTTGTGATTCTATTTAGGTGAGGAATCAAAGATTTCTTAATTTTTAGCCGAGATTGAAAAAAATCACATATTTCGTGGACTATAGCCCACGAAAATCGTTAAAAAACTAACCAAATGAATAAAATGGTTTTTGAATAAATTTTTTGAAGAATCTTCAAGCCAAAGTCATATGGCTGTGTTTGTGATTCTATTTAGGTGAGGAATCAAAGATTTCTTAATTTTTCGCCGAGATTGAAAAAAACCCATAATTCGTGGACTATAGCCCACGAAAATTGTTAAAAAACTAACCAAATGAATATAATGGTCTTCGAATGATTTTTTTGAAGATTCTTCAATCCCAACACATATAGTGCGTTAGTGATTCTATTTAGGTGAGGAATCAAACAATTCTTAATTTTTCACCAAGATTGAAAATATCCCATAATTCGTGGACTATAACCCACGAAAATCGTTAAAAAACTAACCAAATGAATATAATGGTTTTCAAATGAATTTTTTTGAAGAATCTTTAATCCAAACACATATGGTGCGTTAGAGATTCTATTTAGGTGAGGAATCAAACAATTCTTAATTTTTCACCGAGATTGAAAATATCCCACAATTCGTGTCCACGAAAATCGTTAAAAAACTAACCAAATGAATATAATGGTTTCTGAATGAATTTTTTGAAGAATCTTCAAGCCAAAGACATATAGTGCGTTTGTGATTCTATTTAGGTGAGGAATCAAAGATTTCTTAATTTTTAGCCGAGATTGAAAAAAATCACATATTTCGTGGACTATAGCCCACGAAAATCGTTAAAAAACTAACCAAATGAATATAATGGTTTTTGAATAAATTTTTTGAAGAATCTTCAAGCCAAAGTCATATGGCGTATTTGTGATTCCATTAAGGTGAGGAATCAAAGATTTCTTAAATTTTCGCCGAGATTGAAAAAAACACATAATTCGTGGACTATAGCCCACGAAAATCGTTAAAAAACTAACCAAATGAATATAATGGTTTTCGAATGATTTTTTTGTAGATTCTTCAATCCCAACACATATAGTGCGTTAGTGATTCTATTTAGGTGAGGAATCAAATAATTCTTAATTTTTCACCAAGATTGAAAATATCCCATAATTCTTGGACTATAGTCCACAAAAATCGTTAAAAAACTAACCAAATGAATATAATGGTTTTTGAATAAATTTTTTGAAGAATCTTCAAGCCAAAGTCATATGGCTGTGTTTGTGATTATATTTAGGTGAGGAATCAAAGATTTCTTAATTTTTCACCGAGATTGAAAATATCCCACAATTCGTGTCCACGAAAATCGTTAAAAAACTAACCAAATGAATATAATGGTTTTTGAATAAATTTTTTGAAGAATCTTCAAGCCAAAGACATATGGTGCGTTTGTGATTCTATTTAGGTGAGGAATCAAAGATTTCTTAATTTTTAGCCGAGATTGAAAAAAATCACATATTTCGTGGACTATAGCCCACGAAAATCGTTAAAAAACTAACCAAATGAATATAATGGTTTTTGAATAAATTTTTTGAAGAATCTTCAAGCCAAAGTCATATGGCTGTGTTTGTGATTCTATTTAGGTGAGGAATCAAAGATTTCTTAATTTTTCGCCGAGATTGAAAAAAACCCATAATTCGTGGACTATAGCCCACGAAAATTGTTAAAAAACTAACCAAATGAATATAATGGTCTTCGAATGATTTTTTTGAAGATTCTTCAATCCCAACACATATAGTGCGTTAGTGATTCTATTTAGGTGAGGAATCAAACAATTCTTAATTTTTCACCAAGATTGAAAATATCCCATAATTCGTGGACTATAACCCACGAAAATCGTTAAAAAACTAACCAAATGAATATAATGGTTTTCAAATGAATTTTTTTGAAGAATCTTTAATCCAAACACATATGGTGCGTTAGAGATTCTATTTAGGTGAGGAATCAAACAATTCTTAATTTTTCACCGAGATTGAAAATATCCCACAATTCGTGTCCACGAAAATCGTTAAAAAACTAACCAAATGAATATAATGGTTTCTGAATGAATTTTTTGAAGAATCTTCAAGCCAAAGACATATAGTGCGTTTGTGATTCTATTTAGGTGAGGAATCAAAGATTTCTTAATTTTTAGCCGAGATTGAAAAAAATCACATATTTCGTGGACTATAGCCCACGAAAATCGTTAAAAAACTAACCAAATGAATATAATGGTTTTTGAATAAATTTTTTGAAGAATCTTCAAGCCAAAGTCATATGGCGTATTTGTGATTCTATTAAGGTGAGGAATCAAAGATTTCTTAAATTTTCGCCGAGATTGAAAAAAACACATAATTCGTGGACTATAGCCCACGAAAATCGTTAAAAAACTAACCAAATGAATATAATGGTTTTCGAATGATTTTTTTGTAGATTCTTCAATCCCAACACATATAGTGCGTTAGTGATTCTATTTAGGTGAGGAATCAAATAATTCTTAATTTTTCACCAAGATTGAAAATATCCCATAATTCTTGGACTATAGTCCACAAAAATCGTTAAAAAACTAACCAAATGAATATAATGGTTTTTGAATAAATTTTTTGAAGAATCTTCAAGCCAAAGTCATATGGCTGTGTTTGTGATTATATTTAGGTGAGGAATCAAAGATTTCTTAATTTTTCACCGAGATTGAAAATATCCCACAATTTGTGTCCACGAAAATCGTTAAAAAACTAACCAAATGAATATAATGGTTTTTGAATAAATTTTTTGAAGAATCTTCAAGCCAAAGACATATGGTGCGTTTGTGATTCTATTTAGGTGAGGAATCAAAGATTTCTTAATTTTTAGCCGAGATTGAAAAAAATCACATATTTCGTGGACTATAGCCCACGAAAATCGTTAAAAAACTAACCAAATGAAAATAATGGTTTTTGAATGAATTTTTTGTAAGAATCTTCAAGCCAAAGACATATGATGCGTTTGTGATTCTATTTAGGTGAGTAATCAAAGATTTCTTAATTTTTTGCTGAGATTGAAAAAAATCACTTATTTTGTGGTATATATCCCACGAAAATCATTAAAAAACTATCTAAATGAATATAATGGTTTTTGAATGAATTTTTTGAAGAATCTTCAAGCCAAAGTCATATGCTGTTGTGATTCTATTTAGGTGATGAATCAAAGATTTTTTAATTTTTCGCCGAGATTGCAAAAAATCACATATTTCGTGGACTATAGCCCACGAAAATTGTTAAAAAACTAACCAAATGAATATAATGGTTTTCGAATGAATTTTTTGAAGATTCTTCAATCCCAACACATATAGTGCGTTTGTGATGCTATTTAAGTGAGGAATCAAACAATTTTTAATTTTTTACCAAGATTGAAAATATCCCATAATTCGTGGTTTATAGTCCACGAAAATCGTTAAAAAACTAACCAAATGAATATAATAGTTTTTGAATGAATTTTTTGAAGAATCTTCAAGCCAAAGACATATGGTGCGTTTGTGATTCTATTTAAGTGAGTATTCCAAGATTTCTTAATTTTTAGCCGAGATTGAAAAAAATTACATATTTCGTGGACTACAGTCCACGAAAATCGTTAAAAAACTAACCAAATGAATATCATGGTTTTTGTATGAAATTTTTGAAGAATATTCAAGCCAAAAACATATGGTTTGTTTGTGATTCTATTTAAGTGAGGAATCAAAGATTTCTTAATTTTTCGCCGAGATTGAAAAAAATCACATATTTCGTGGACTATAGCTCACGAAAATCGTTAAAAAACTAACCAAATGAATATAATGGTTTTCGAATGAATTTTTTGAAGATTCTTCAATCCCAACACATATAGTGCGTTTGTGATGCTATTTAGGAGAGGAATAAAACAATTTTTAATTTATAACCAAGATTGAAAATATCCCATAATTCGTGGACTATAGCCCACGAAAATCGTTAAAAAACTAACCAAATGATTATAATGGTTTTCGAATGATTTTTTCGAAGATTCTTCAATCCCAACACATATAGTGCGTTAGTGATTCTATGTAGGTGAGGAATCAAACAATTCTTAATTTTTCACCAAGATTGAAAATATCCCATAATTCTTGGACTATAGTCCACGAATTTCGTTAAAAAACTAACCAAATGAAAATAATGGTTTTTGAATGAATTTTTTGTAAGAATCTTCAAGCCAAAGACATATGGCTGTGTTTGTGATTATATTTAGGTGAGGAATCAAAGATTTCTTAATTTTTCACCGAGATTGAAAAAAACACATAATTCGTGGACTATAGCCCACGAAAATCGTTAAAAAACTAACCAAATGAATATAATGATTTTCGAATGATTTTTTTGTAGATTCTTCAATCCCAACACATATAGTGCGTTAGTGATTCTATTTAGGTGAGGAATCAAAAAATTCTTAATTTTTCACCAAGATTGAAAATATCCCATAATTCTTGGACAGTCCACGAATTTCGTTAAAAAACTAACCAAATGAAAATAATGGTTTTTGAATGAATTTTTTGTAAGAATCTTCAAGCCAAAGACATATGATGCGTTTGTGATTCTATTTATGTGAGTAATCAAAGATTTCTTAATTTTTCGCCGAGATTGAAAAAAATCACATATTTCGTGGACTATAGCCCACGAAAATCGTTAAAAAACTAACCAAATGAATATAATGGTTTTCGAATGATTTTTTTGTAGATTCTTCAATCCCAACACATATGGTGCGTTAGAGATTCTATTTAGGTGAGGAATCAAACAATTCTTAATTCTTCACCGAGATTGAAAATATCCCATAATTCGTGTCCACGAAAATCGTTAAAAAACTAACCAAATGAATATAATGGTTTTTGAATGAATTTTTTGAAGAATCTTCAAGCCAAAGTCATATGGCGTGTTTGTGATTCTATTTAGGTGAGGAATCAAAGATTTCTTAATTTTTCGCCGAGATTGAAAAAAACACATAATTCGTGGACTATAGCCCACGAAAATCGTTAAAAAACTAACCAAAAGAGTATAATGGTTTTCGAATGATTTTTTTGAAGATTCTTCAATCCCAACACATATAGTGCGTTAGTGATTCTATTTAGGTGAGGAATAAAACTGTTCTTAATTTTTTACCAAGATTGAAAATATCCCATAATTCGTGGACTATAACCCACGAAAATCGTTAAAAAACTAACCAAATGAAAATAATGGTTTTCAAATGAATTTTTTGAAGAATCTTTAATCCAAACACATATAGTGCGTTAGAGATTCTATTTAGGTGAGGAATCAAACAATTCTTAATTTTTCACCGAGATTGAAAATATCCCATAATTCGTGTCCACGAAAATCGTTAAAAAACTAACCAAATGAATATAATGGTTTTTGAATGAATTTTTTGAAGAATCTTCAAGCCAAAGACATATGGTGCGTTTGTGATTCTATTTAGGTGAGGAATCAAAGATTTCTTAATTTTTCGCCGAGATTGAAAAAAATCACATATTTCGTGGACTATAGCCCACGAAAATCGTTAAAAAACTAACCAAATGAATATAATGGTTTTTGAATAAATTTTTTGAAGAATCTTCAAGCCAAAGTCATATGGCGTGTTTGTGATTCTATTTAGGTGAGGAATCAAAGATTTCTTAATTTTTCGCCGAGATTGAAAAAAACACATAATTCGTGGACTATAGCCCACGAAAGTCGTTAAAAAACTAACCAAATGAATATAATGATTTTCGAATGATTTTTTTGTAGATTCTTCAATCCCAACACATATAGTGCGTTAGTGATTCTATTTAGGTGAGGAATCAAACAATTCTTAATTTTTCACCAAGATTGAAAATATCCCATAATTCTTGGACTATAGTCCACGAATTTCGTTAAAAAACTAACCAAATGAAAATAATGGTTTTTGAATGAATTTTTTGTAAGAATCTTCAAGCCAAAGACATATGATGCGTTTGTGATTCTATTTATGTGAGTAATCAAAGATTTCTTAATTTTTCGCCGAGATTGAAAAAAATCACATATTTCGTGGTCTATAGTCCATGAAAATCGTTAAAAATCTAACCAAATGAATATAATGGTTTTTGAATGAATTTTTTGAGGAATATTCAAGCCAAAGACATATGGTGTGTTTGTGAATCTATTTAGGTGAGGAATCAAAGATTTCTTAATTTTCGCCGAGATTGAAAAAAATCACATATTTCGTGGACTATATAGCCCACGAAAATCGTTAAAAAACTAACCAAATGAATATAATGGTTTTCAAATGAATTTTTTTGAAGAATCTTTAATCCAAACATATATGGTGCGTCAGAGATTCTATTTAGGTGAGGAATCAAAGATTTCTTAATTTTTCGCCGAGATTGAAAAAAACACATAATTTCGTGGACTATAGCCCACGAAAATCGTTAAAAAACTAACCAAATGAATATAATGGTCTTCGAATGATTTTTTTGAAGATTCTTCAATCCCAACACATATAGTGCGTTAGTGATTCTATTTAGGTGAGGAATCAAACAATTCTTAATTTTTCACCAAGATTGAAAATATCCCATAATTCGTGGACTATAACCCACGAAAATCGTTAAAAAACTAAGCAAATGAATATAATGGTTTTCAAATGAATTTTTTTGAAGAATCTGTAATCCAAACACATATGGTGCGTTAGAGATTCTATTTAGGTGAGGAATCAAACAATTCTTAATTTTTCACCGAGATTGAAAATATCCCACAATTCGTGTCCACGAAAATCGTTAAAAAACTAACCAAATGAATATAATGGTTTCTGAATGAATTTTTTGAAGAATCTTCAAGCCAAAGACATATAGTGCGTTTGTGATTCTATTTAGGTGAGGAATCAAAGATTTCTTAATTTTTAGCCGAGATTGAAAAAAATCACATATTTCGTGGACTATAGCCCACGAAAATCGTTAAAAAACTAACCAAATGAATATAATGGTTTTTGAATAAATTTTTTGAAGAATCTTCAAGCCAAAGTCATATGGCGTATTTGTGATTCTATTAAGGTGAGGAATCAAAGATTTCTTAAATTTTCGCCGAGATTGAAAAAAACACATAATTCGTGGACTATAGCCCACGAAAATCGTTAAAAAACTAACCAAATGAATATAATGGTTTTCGAATGATTTTTTTGTAGATTCTTCAATCCCAACACATATAGTGCGTTAGTGATTCTATTTAGGTGAGGAATCAAATAATTCTTAATTTTTCACCAAGATTGAAAATATCCCATAATTCTTGGACTATAGTCCACAAAAATCGTTAAAAAACTAACCAAATGAATATAATGGTTTTTGAATAAATTTTTTGAAGAATCTTCAAGCCAAAGTCATATGGCTGTGTTTGTGATTATATTTAGGTGAGGAATCAAAGATTTCTTAATTTTTCACCGAGATTGAAAATATCCCACAATTCGTGTCCACGAAAATCGTTAAAAAACTAACCAAATGAATATAATGGTTTTTGAATAAATTTTTTGAAGAATCTTCAAGCCAAAGACATATGGTGCGTTTGTGATTCTATTTAGGTGAGGAATCAAAGATTTCTTAATTTTTAGCCGAGATTGAAAAAAATCACATATTTCGTGGACTATAGCCCACGAAAATCGTTAAAAAACTAACCAAATGAATATAATGGTTTTTCAATAAATTTTTTGAAGAATCTTCAAGCCAAAGACATATGGTGCGTTTGTGATTCTATTTAGGTGAGGAATCAAAGATTTCTTAATTTTTAGCCGAGATTGAAAAAAATCACATATTTCGTGGACTATAGCCCACGAAAATCGTTAAAAAACTAACCAAATGAATATAATGGTTTTTCAATAAATTTTTTGAAGAATCTTCAAGCCAAAGTCATATGGCGTATTTGTGATTCTATTAAGGTGAGGAATCAAAGATTTCTTAAATTTTCGCCGAGATTGAAAAAAACACATAATTCGTGGACTATAGTCCACAAAAATCGTTAAAAAACTAACCAAATGAATATAATGGTTTTTGAATAAATTTTTTGAAGAATCTTCAAGCCAAAGTCATATGGCTGTGTTTGTGATTCTATTTAGGTGAGGAATCAAAGATTTCTTAATTTTTCGCCGAGATTGAAAAAAACACATAATTCGTGGACTATAGCCCACGAAAATCGTTAAAAAACTAACCAAATGAATATAATGGTCTTCGAATGATTTTTTTGAAGATTCTTCAATCCCAACACATATAGTGCGTTAGTGATTCTATTTAGGTGAGGAATCAAACAATTCTTAATTTTTCACCAAGATTCAAAATATCCCATAATTCGTGGACTATAACCCACGAAAATCGTTAAAAAACTAACCAAATGAATATAATGGTTTTCAAATGATTTTTTTTGAAGAATCTTTAATCCAAACACATATGGTGCGTTAGAGATTCTATTTAGGTGAGGAATCAAACAATTCTTAATTTTTCACCGAGATTGAAAATATCCCATAATTCATGGACTATAGTCCACGAATTTCGTTAAAAAACTAACCAAATGAAAATAATGGTTTTTGAATGAATTTTTTGTAAGAATCTTCAAGCCAAAGACATATGATGCGTTTGTGATTCTATTTATGTGAGTAATCAAAGATTTCTTAATTTTTCGCCGAGATTGAAAAAAATCACATATTTCGTGGTCTATAGTCCATGAAAATCGTTAAAAATCTAACCAAATGAATATAATGGTTTTTGAATGAATTTTTTGAGGAATATTCAAGCCAAAGACATATGGTGTGTTTGTGAATCTATTTAGGTGAGGAATCAAAGATTTCTTAATTTTCGCCGAGATTGAAAAAAATCACATATTTCGTGGACTATATAGCCCACGAAAATCGTTAAAAAACTAACCAAATGAATATAATGGTTTTCAAATGAATTTTTTTGAAGAATCTTTAATCCAAACATATATGGTGCGTCAGAGATTCTATTTAGGTGAGGAATCAAAGATTTCTTAATTTTTCGCCGAGATTGAAAAAAACACATAATTTCGTGGACTATAGCCCACGAAAATCGTTAAAAAACTAACCAAATGAATATAATGGTCTTCGAATGATTTTTTTGAAGATTCTTCAATCCCAACACATATAGTGCGTTAGTGATTCTATTTAGGTGAGGAATCAAACAATTCTTAATTTTTCACCAAGATTGAAAATATCCCATAATTCGTGGACTATAGTCCACAAAAATCGTTAAAAAACTAACCAAATGAATATAATGGTTTTTGAATAAATTTTTTGAAGAATCTTCAAGCCAAAGTCATATGGCTGTGTTTGTGATTATATTTAGGTGAGGAATCAAACAATTGTTAATTTTTCACCGAGATTGAAAATATCCCACAATTCGTGTCCACGAAAATCGTTAAAAAACTAACCAAATGAATATAATGGTTTTTGAATAAATTTTTTGAAGAATCTTCAAGCCAAAGACATATGGTGCGTTTGTGATTCTATTTAGGTGAGGAATCAAAGATTTCTTAATTTTTAGCCGAGATTGAAAAAAATCACATATTTCGTGGACTATAGCCCACGAAAATCGTTAAAAAACTAACCAAATGAATATAATGGTTTTTCAATAAATTTTTTGAAGAATCTTCAAGCCAAAGACATATGGTGCGTTTGTGATTCTATTTAGGTGAGGAATCAAAGATTTCTTAATTTTTAGCCGAGATTGAAAAAAATCACATATTTCGTGGACTATAGCCCACGAAAATCGTTAAAAAACTAACCAAATGAATATAATGGTTTTTCAATAAATTTTTTGAAGAATCCTCAAGCCAAAGTCATATGGCGTATTTGTGATTCTATTAAGGTGAGGAATCAAAGATTTCTTAAATTTTCGCCGAGATTGAAAAAAACACATAATTCGTGGACTATAGTCCACAAAAATCGTTAAAAAACTAACCAAATGAATATAATGGTTTTTGAATAAATTTTTTGAAGAATCTTCAAGCCAAAGTCATATGGCTGTGTTTGTGATTCTATTTAGGTGAGGAATCAAAGATTTCTTAATTTTTCGCCGAGATTGAAAAAAACACATAATTCGTGGACTATAGCCCACGAAAATCGTTAAAAAACTAACCAAATGAATATAATGGTCTTCGAATGATTTTTTTGAAGATTCTTCAATCCCAACACATATAGTGCGTTAGTGATTCTATTTAGGTGAGGAATCAAACAATTCTTAATTTTTCACCAAGATTCAAAATATCCCATAATTCGTGGACTATAACCCACGAAAATCGTTAAAAAACTAACCAAATGAATATAATGGTTTTCAAATGATTTTTTTTGAAGAATCTTTAATCCAAACACATATGGTGCGTTAGAGATTCTATTTAGGTGAGGAATCAAACAATTCTTAATTTTTCACCGAGATTGAAAATATCCCATAATTCATGGACTATAGTCCACGAATTTCGTTAAAAAACTAACCAAATGAAAATAATGGTTTTTGAATGAATTTTTTGTAAGAATCTTCAAGCCAAAGACATATGATGCGTTTGTGATTCTATTTATGTGAGTAATCAAAGATTTCTTAATTTTTCGCCGAGATTGAAAAAAATCACATATTTCGTGGTCTATAGTCCATGAAAATCGTTAAAAATCTAACCAAATGAATATAATGGTTTTTGAATGAATTTTTTGAGGAATATTCAAGCCAAAGACATATGGTGTGTTTGTGAATCTATTTAGGTGAGGAATCAAAGATTTCTTAATTTTCGCCGAGATTGAAAAAAATCACATATTTCGTGGACTATATAGCCCACGAAAATCGTTAAAAAACTAACCAAATGAATATAATGGTTTTCAAATGAATTTTTTTGAAGAATCTTTAATCCAAACATATATGGTGCGTCAGAGATTCTATTTAGGTGAGGAATCAAAGATTTCTTAATTTTTCGCCGAGATTGAAAAAAACACATAATTTCGTGGACTATAGCCCACGAAAATCGTTAAAAAACTAACCAAATGAATATAATGGTCTTCGAATGATTTTTTTGAAGATTCTTCAATCCCAACACATATAGTGCGTTAGTGATTCTATTTAGGTGAGGAATCAAACAATTCTTAATTTTTCACCAAGATTGAAAATATCCCATAATTCGTGGACTATAGTCCACAAAAATCGTTAAAAAACTAACCAAATGAATATAATGGTTTTTGAATAAATTTTTTGAAGAATCTTCAAGCCAAAGTCATATGGCTGTGTTTGTGATTATATTTAGGTGAGGAATCAAACAATTGTTAATTTTTCACCGAGATTGAAAATATCCCACAATTCGTGTCCACGAAAATCGTTAAAAAACTAACCAAATGAATATAATGGTTTTTGAATAAATTTTTTGAAGAATCTTCAAGCCAAAGACATATGGTGCGTTTGTGATTCTATTTAGGTGAGGAATCAAAGATTTCTTAATTTTTAGCCGAGATTGAAAAAAATCACATATTTCGTGGACTATAGCCCACGAAAATCGTTAAAAAACTAACCAAATGAATATAATGGTTTTTCAATAAATTTTTTGAAGAATCTTCAAGCCAAAGACATATGGTGCGTTTGTGATTCTATTTAGGTGAGGAATCAAAGATTTCTTAATTTTTAGCCGAGATTGAAAAAAATCACATATTTCGTGGACTATAGCCCACGAAAATCGTTAAAAAACTAACCAAATGAATATAATGGTTTTTCAATAAATTTTTTGAAGAATCCTCAAGCCAAAGTCATATGGCGTATTTGTGATTCTATTAAGGTGAGGAATCAAAGATTTCTTAAATTTTCGCCGAGATTGAAAAAAACACATAATTCGTGGACTATAGTCCACAAAAATCGTTAAAAAACTAACCAAATGAATATAATGGTTTTTGAATAAATTTTTTGAAGAATCTTCAAGCCAAAGTCATATGGCTGTGTTTGTGATTCTATTTAGGTGAGGAATCAAAGATTTCTTAATTTTTCGCCGAGATTGAAAAAAACACATAATTCGTGGACTATAGCCCACGAAAATCGTTAAAAAACTAACCAAATGAATATAATGGTCTTCGAATGATTTTTTTGAAGATTCTTCAATCCCAACACATATAGTGCGTTAGTGATTCTATTTAGGTGAGGAATCAAACAATTCTTAATTTTTCACCAAGATTGAAAATATCCCATAATTCGTGGACTATAACCCACGAAAATCGTTAAAAAACTAACCAAATGAATATAATGGTTTTCAAATGATTTTTTTTTAAGAATCTTTAATCCAAACACATATGGTGCGTTAGAGATTCTATTTAGGTGAGGAATCAAACAATTCTTAATTTTTCACCGAGATTGAAAATATCCCATAATTCATGGACTATAGTCCACGAATTTCGTTAAAAAACTAACCAAATGAAAATAATGGTTTTTGAATGAATTTTTTGTAAGAATCTTCAAGCCAAAGACATATGATGCGTTTGTGATTCTATTTATGTGAGTAATCAAAGATTTCTTAATTTTTCGCCGAGATTGAAAAAAATCACATATTTCGTGGTCTATAGTCCATGAAAATCGTTAAAAATCTAACCAAATGAATATAATGGTTTTTGAATGAATATTTTGAGGAATATTCAAGCCAAAGACATATGGTGTGTTTGTGAATCTATTTAGGTGAGGAATCAAAGATTTCTTAATTTTCGCCGAGATTGAAAAAAATCACATATTTCGTGGACTATATAGCCCACGAAAATCGTTAAAAAACTAACCAAATGAATATAATGGTTTTCAAATGAATTTTTTTGAAGAATCTTTAATCCAAACATATATGGTGCGTCAGAGATTCTATTTAGGTGAGGAATCAAAGATTTCTTAATTTTTCGCCGAGATTGAAAAAAACACATAATTTCGTGGACTATAGCCCACGAAAATCGTTAAAAAACTAACCAAATGAATATAATGGTCTTCGAATGATTTTTTTGAAGATTCTTCAATCCCAACACATATAGTGCGTTAGTGATTCTATTTAGGTGAGGAATCAAACAATTCTTAATTTTTCACCAAGATTGAAAATATCCCATAATTCGTGGACTATAACCCACGAAAATCGTTAAAAAACTAAGCAAATGAATATAATGGTTTTCAAATGAATTTTTTTGAAGAATCGTTAATCCAAACACATATGGTGCGTTAGAGATTCTATTTAGGTGAGGAATCAAACAATTCTTAATTTTTCACCGAGATTGAAAATATCCCACAATTCGTGTCCACGAAAATCGTTAAAAAACTAACCAAATGAATATAATGGTTTTTGAATGAATTTTTTGAAGAATCTTCAAGCCAAAGACATATGGTGCGTTTGTGATTCTATTTAGGTGAGGAATCAAAGATTTCTTAATTTTTAGCCGAGATTGAAAAAAATCACATATTTCGTGGACTATAGCCCACGAAAATCGTTAAAAAACTAACCAAATGAATATAATGGTTTTTCAATAAATTTTTTGAAGAATCTTCAAGCCAAAGTCATATGGCGTATTTGTGATTCTATTAAGGTGAGGAATCAAAGATTTCTTAAATTTTCGCCGAGATTGAAAAAAACACATAATTCGTGGACTATAGTCCACAAAAATCGTTAAAAAACTAACCAAATGAATATAATGGTTTTTGAATAAATTTTTTGAAGAATCTTCAAGCCAAAGTCATATGGCTGTGTTTGTGATTCTATTTAGGTGAGGAATCAAAGATTTCTTAATTTTTCGCCGAGATTGAAAAAAACACATAATTCGTGGACTATAGCCCACGAAAATCGTTAAAAAACTAACCAAATGAATATAATGGTCTTCGAATGATTTTTTTGAAGATTCTTCAATCCCAACACATATAGTGCGTTAGTGATTCTATTTAGGTGAGGAATCAAACAATTCTTAATTTTTCACCAAGATTGAAAATATCCCATAATTCGTGGACTATAACCCACGAAAATCGTTAAAAAACTAACCAAATGAATATAATGGTTTTCAAATGATTTTTTTTGAAGAATCTTTAATCCAAACACATATGGTGCGTTAGAGATTCTATTTAGGTGAGGAATCAAACAATTCTTAATTTTTCACCGAGATTGAAAATATCCCATAATTCATGGACTATAGTCCACGAATTTCGTTAAAAAACTAACCAAATGAAAATAATGGTTTTTGAATGAATTTTTTGTAAGAATCTTCAAGCCAAAGACATATGATGCGTTTGTGATTCTATTTATGTGAGTAATCAAAGATTTCTTAATTTTTCGCCGAGATTGAAAAAAATCACATATTTCGTGGTCTATAGTCCATGAAAATCGTTAAAAATCTAACCAAATGAATATAATGGTTTTTGAATGAATTTTTTGAGGAATATTCAAGCCAAAGACATATGGTGTGTTTGTGAATCTATTTAGGTGAGGAATCAAAGATTTCTTAATTTTCGCCGAGATTGAAAAAAATCACATATTTCGTGGACTATATACCCCACGAAAATCGTTAAAAAACTAACCAAATGAATATAATGGTTTTCAAATGAATTTTTTTGAAGAATCTTTAATCCAAACATATATGGTGCGTCAGAGATTCTATTTAGGTGAGGAATCAAAGATTTCTTAATTTTTCGCCGAGATTGAAAAAAACACATAATTTCGTGGACTATAGCCCACGAAAATCGTTAAAAAACTAACCAAATGAATATAATGGTCTTCGAATGATTTTTTTGAAGATTCTTCAATCCCAACACATATAGTGCGTTAGTGATTCTATTTAGGTGAGGAATCAAACAATTCTTAATTTTTCACCAAGATTGAAAATATCCCATAATTCGTGGACTATAACCCACGAAAATCGTTAAAAAACTAACCAAATGAATATAATGGTTTTCAAATGATTTTTTTTGAAGAATCTTTAATCCAAACACATATGGTGCGTTAGAGATTCTATTTAGGTGAGGAATCAAACAATTCTTAATTTTTCACCGAGATTGAAAATATCCCATAATTCATGGACTATAGTCCACGAATTTCGTTAAAAAACTAACCAAATGAAAATAATGGTTTTTGAATGAATTTTTTGTAAGAATCTTCAAGCCAAAGACATATGGTGCGTTTGTGATTCTATTTATGTGAGTAATCAACGATTTCTTAATTTTTCGCCAAGATTGAAAAAAATCACATATTTCGTGGACTATAGCCCACGAAAATCGTTAAAAAACTAACCAAATGAATATAATGGTTTTTCAATAAATTTTTTGAAGAATCTTCAAGCCAAAGTCATATGGCGTATTTGTGATTCTATTAAGGTGAGGAATCAAAGATTTCTTAAATTTTCGCCGAGATTGAAAAAAACACATAATTCGTGGACTATAGTCCACAAAAATCGTTAAAAAACTAACCAAATGAATATAATGGTTTTTGAATAAATTTTTTGAAGAATCTTCAAGCCAAAGTCATATGGCTGTGTTTGTGATTCTATTTAGGTGAGGAATCAAAGATTTCTTAATTTTTCGCCGAGATTGAAAAAAACACATAATTCGTGGACTGTAGCCCACGAAAATCGTTAAAAAACTAACCAAATGAATATAATGGTCTTCGAATGATTTTTTTGAAGATTCTTCAATCCCAACACATATAGTGCGTTAGTGATTCTATTTAGGTGAGGAATCAAACAATTCTTAATTTTTCACCAAGATTGAAAATATCCCATAATTCGTGGACTATAACCCACGAAAATCGTTAAAAAACTAACCAAATGAATATAATGGTTTTCAAATGATTTTTTTTGAAGAATCTTTAATCCAAACACATATGGTGCGTTAGAGATTCTATTTAGGTGAGGAATCAAACAATTCTTAATTTTTCACCGAGATTGAAAATATCCCATAATTCATGGACTATAGTCCACGAATTTCGTTAAAAAACTAACCAAATGAAAATAATGGTTTTTGAATGAATTTTTTGTAAGAATCTTCAAGCCAAAGACATATGATGCGTTTGTGATTCTATTTATGTGAGTAATCAAAGATTTCTTAATTTTTCGCCGAGATTGAAAAAAATCACATATTTCGTGGTCTATAGTCCATGAAAATCGTTAAAAATCTAACCAAATGAATATAATGGTTTTTGAATGAATTTTTTGAGGAATATTCAAGCCAAAGACATATGGTGTGTTTGTGAATCTATTTAGGTGAGGAATCAAAGATTTCTTAATTTTCGCCGAGATTGAAAAAAATCACATATTTCGTGGACTATATAGCCCACGAAAATCGTTAAAAAACTAACCAAATGAATATAATGGTTTTCAAATGAATTTTTTTGAAGAATCTTTAATCCAAACATATATGGTGCGTCAGAGATTCTATTTAGGTGAGGAATCAAAGATTTCTTAATTTTTCGCCGAGATTGAAAAAAACACATAATTTCGTGGACTATAGCCCACGAAAATCGTTAAAAAACTAACCAAATGAATATAATGGTCTTCGAATGATTTTTTTGAAGATTCTTCAATCCCAACACATATAGTGCGTTAGTGATTCTATTTAGGTGAGGAATCAAACAATTCTTAATTTTTCACCAAGATTGAAAATATCCCATAATTCGTGGACTATAACCCACGAAAATCGTTAAAAAACTAACCAAATGAATATAATGGTTTTCAAATGATTTTTTTTGAAGAATCTTTAATCCAAACACATATGGTGCGTTAGAGATTCTATTTAGGTGAGGAATCAAACAATTCTTAATTTTTCACCGAGATTGAAAATATCCCATAATTCATGGACTATAGTCCACGAAAATCGTTAAAAAACTAACCAAATGAATATAATGGTTTTTGAATGAATTTTTTGAAGAATCTTCAAGCCAAAGACATATGGTGCGTTTGTGATTCTATTTATGTGAGTAATCAACGATTTCTTAATTTTTCGCCAAGATTGAAAAAAATCACATATTTCGTGGTCTATAGTCCACGAAAATCGTTAAAAAACTAACCAAATAAATATAATGGTTTTTGAATGAATTTTTTGAGGAATATTCAAGCCAAAGACATATGGTGTGTTTGTGAATCTATTTAGGTGATGAATCAAAGATGTCTTAATTTTTCGCCGAGATTGAAAAAAATCACATATTTCGTGGACTATAGCCCACGAAAATCGTTAAAAAACTAACCAAATGAATATAATGGTTTTTGAATAAAATTTTTGAAGAATCTTCAAGCCAAAGTCATATGGCGTGTTTGTGATTCTATTTAGGTGAGGAATCAAAGATTTCTTAATTTTTCGCCGAGATTGAAAAAAACACATAATTCGTGGACTATAGCCCACGAAAATCGTTAAAAAACTAACCAAATGAATATAATGGTCTTCGAATGATTTTTTTGAAGATTCTTCAATCCCAACACACATAGTGCGTTAGTGATTCTATTTAGGTGAGGAATCAAACAATTCTTAATTTTTCACCAAGATTGAAAATATCCCATAATTCGTGGACAACCCGAGAAAATCGTTAAAAAACTAACCAAATGAATATAATGGTTTTCAAATGAATTTTTTTGAAGAATCTTTAATCCAAACATATATGGTGCGTTAGAGATTCTATTTAGGTGAGGAATCAAACAATTCTTAATTTTTCACCGAGATTGAAAATATCCCATAATTCGTGTCCACGAAAATCGTTAAAAAACTAACCAAATGAATATAATGGTTTTTGAATGAATTTTTTGAAGAATCTTCAAGCCAAAGTCATATGGCATGTTTGTGATTCTATTTAAGTGAGGAATCAAAGATTTCTTAATTTTTCGCCGAGATTGAAAAAAACACATAATTCGTGGACTATAGCCCACAAAAATCGTTAAAAAACTAACCAAATGAATATAATGGTTTTCGAATGATTTTTTTGAAGATTCTTCAATCCCAACACATATAGTGCGTTTGTGATGCTATTTAGGAGAGGAATAAAACAATTTTTAATTTATAACCAAGATTGAAAATATCCCATAATTCGTGGACTATAGCCCACGAAAATCGTTAAAAAACTAACCAAATGATTATAATGGTTTTCGAATGATTTTTTCGAAGATTCTTCAATCCCAACACATATAGTGCGTTAGTGATTCTATGTAGGTGAGGAATCAAACAATTCTTAATTTTTCACCAAGATTGAAAATATCCCATAATTCTTGGACTATAGTCCACGAATTTCGTTAAAAAACTAACCAAATGAAAATAATGGTTTTTGAATGAATTTTTTGTAAGAATCTTCAAGCCAAAGACATATGATGCGTTTGTGATTCTATTTATGTGAGTAATCAAAGATTTCTTAATTTTTCGCCGAGATTGAAAAAAATCACATATTTCGTGGTCTATAGTCCATGAAAATCGTTAAAAATCTAACCAAATGAATATAATGGTTTTTGAATGAATTTTTTGAGGAATATTCAAGCCAAAGACATATGGTGTGTTTGTGAATCTATTTAGGTGAGGAATCAAAGATTTCTTAATTTTTCGCCGAGATTGAAAAAAATCACATATTTCGTAGACTATATAGCCCACGAAAATCGTTAAAAAACTAACCAAATGAATATAATGGTTTTTGAATAAATTTTTTGAAGAATCTTCAAGCCAAAGTCATATGGCTGTGTTTGTGATTCTATTTAGGTGAGGAATCAAAGATTTCTTAATTTTTCGCCGAGATTGAAAAAAACCCATAATTCGTGGACTATAGCCCACGAAAATTGTTAAAAAACTAACCAAATGAATATAATGGTCTTCGAATGATTTTTTTGAAGATTCTTCAATCCCAACACATATAGTGCGTTAGTGATTCTATTTAGGTGAGGAATCAAACAATTCTTAATTTTTCACCAAGATTGAAAATATCCCATAATTCGTGGACTATAACCCACGAAAATCGTTAAAAAACTAACCAAATGAATATAATGGTTTTCAAATGAATTTTTTTGAAGAATCTTTAATCCAAACACATATGGTGCGTTAGAGATTCTATTTAGGTGAGGAATCAAACAATTCTTAATTTTTCACCGAGATTGAAAATATCCCACAATTCGTGTCCACGAAAATCGTTAAAAAACTAACCAAATGAATATAATGGTTTCTGAATGAATTTTTTGAAGAATCTTCAAGCCAAAGACATATAGTGCGTTTGTGATTCTATTTAGGTGAGGAATCAAAGATTTCTTAATTTTTAGCCGAGATTGAAAAAAATCACATATTTCGTGGACTATAGCCCACGAAAATCGTTAAAAAACTAACCAAATGAATATAATGGTTTTTGAATAAATTTTTTGAAGAATCTTCAAGCCAAAGTCATATGGCGTATTTGTGATTCTATTAAGGTGAGGAATCAAAGATTTCTTAAATTTTCGCCGAGATTGAAAAAAACACATAATTCGTGGACTATAGCCCACGAAAATCGTTAAAAAACTAACCAAATGAATATAATGGTTTTCGAATGATTTTTTTGTAGATTCTTCAATCCCAACACATATAGTGCGTTAGTGATTCTATTTAGGTGAGGAATCAAATAATTCTTAATTTTTCACCAAGATTGAAAATATCCCATAATTCTTGGACTATAGTCCACAAAAATCGTTAAAAAACAAACCAAATGAATATAATGGTTTTTGAATAAATTTTTTGAAGAATCTTCAAGCCAAAGTCATATGGCTGTGTTTGTGATTATATTTAGGTGAGGAATCAAAGATTTCTTAATTTTTCACCGAGATTGAAAATATCCCACAATTCGTGTCCACGAAAATCGTTAAAAAACTAACCAAATGAATATAATGGTTTTTGAATAAATTTTTTGAAGAATCTTCAAGCCAAAGACATATGGTGCGTTTGTGATTCTATTTAGGTGAGGAATCAAAGATTTCTTAATTTTTAGCCGAGATTGAAAAAAATCACATATTTCGTGGACTATAGCCCACGAAAATCGTTAAAAAACTAACCAAATGAATATAATGGTTTTTGAATAAATTTTTTGAAGAATCTTCAAGCCAAAGTCATATGTCGTATTTGTGATTCTATTAAGGTGAGGAATCAAAGATTTCTTAAATTTTCGCCGAGATTGAAAAAAACACATAATTCGTGGACTATAGCCCACGAAAATCGTTAAAAAACTAACCAAATGAATATAATGGTTTTCGAATGATTTTTTTGTAGATTCTTCAATCCCAACACATATAGTGCGTTAGTGATTCTATTTAGGTGAGGAATCAAACAATTCTTAATTTTTCACCAAGATTGAAAATATCCCATAATTCTTGGACTATAGTCCACAAAAATCGTTAAAAAACTAACCAAATGAAAATAATGGTTTTTGAATGAATTTTTTGTAAGAATCTTCAAGCCAAAGACATATGATGCGTTTGTGATTCTATTTAGGTGAGTAATCAAAGATTTCTTAATTTTTTGCTGAGATTGAAAAAAATCACTTATTTTGTGGTATATATCCCACGAAAATCATTAAAAAACTATCCAAATGAATATAATGGTTTTTGAATGAATTTTTTGAAGAATCTTCAAGCCAAAGTCATATGCTGTTGTGATTCTATTTAGGTGATGAATCAAAGATTTTTTAATTTTTCGCCGAGATTGCAAAAAATCACATATTTCGTGGACTATAGCCCACGAAAATTGTTAAAAAACTAACCAAATGAATATAATGGTTTTCGAATGAATTTTTTGAAGATTCTTCAATCCCAACACATATAGTGCGTTTGTGATGCTATTTAAGTGAGGAATCAAACAATTTTTAATTTTTTACCAAGATTGAAAATATCCCATAATTCGTGGATTATAGTCCACGAAAATCGTTAAAAAACTAACCAAATGAATATAATAGTTTTTGAATGAATTTTTTGAAGAATCTTCAAGCCAAAGACATATGGTGCGTTTGTGATTCTATTTAAGTGAGTATTCCAAGATTTCTTAATTTTTCGCCGAGATTGAAAAAAATTACATATTTCGTGGACTACAGTCCACGAAAATCGTTAAAAAACTAACCAAATGAATATCATGGTTTTTGTATGAAATTTTTGAAGAATATTCAAGCCAAAAACATATGGTTTGTTTGTGATTCTATTTAAGTGAGGAATCAAAGATTTCTTAATTTTTCGCCGAGATTGAAAAAAATCACATATTTCGTGGACTATAGCTCACGAAAATCGTTAAAAAACTAACCAAATGAATATAATGGTTTTCGAATGAATTTTTTGAAGATTCTTCAATCCCAACACATATAGTGCGTTTGTGATGCTATTTAGGAGAGGAATAAAACAATTTTTAATTTATAACCAAGATTGAAAATATCCCATAATTCGTGGACTATAGCCCACGAAAATCGTTAAAAAACTAACCAAATGATTATAATGGTTTTCGAATGATTTTTTCGAAGATTCTTCAATCCCAACACATATAGTGCGTTAGTGATTCTATGTAGGTGAGGAATCAAACAATTCTTAATTTTTCACCAAGATTGAAAATATCCCATAATTCTTGGACTATAGTCCACGAATTTCGTTAAAAAACTAACCAAATGAAAATAATGGTTTTTGAATGAATTTTTTGTAAGAATCTTCAAGCCAAAGACATATGATGCGTTTGTGATTCTATTTATGTGAGTAATCAAAGATTTCTTAATTTTTCGCCGAGATTGAAAAAAATCACATATTTCGTGGTCTATAGTCCATGAAAATCGTTAAAAATCTAACCAAATGAATATAATGGTTTTTGAATGAATTTTTTGAGGAATATTCAAGCCAAAGACATATGGTGTGTTTGTGAATCTATTTAGGTGAGGAATCAAAGATTTCTTAATTTTCGCCGAGATTGAAAAAAATCACATATTTCGTGGACTATATAGCCCACGAAAATCGTTAAAAAACTAACCAAATGAATATAATGGTTTTTGAATAAATTTTTTGAAGAATCTTCAAGCCAAAGTCATATGGCTGTGTTGGTGATTCTATTTAGGTGAGGAATCAAAGATTTCTTAATTTTTCGCCGAGATTGAAAAAAACACATAATTTCGTGGACTATAGCCCACGAAAATTGTTAAAAAACTAACCAAATGAATATAATGGTCTTCGAATGATTTTTTTGAAGATTCTTCAATCCCAACACATATAGTGCGTTAGTGATTCTATTTAGGTGACGAATCAAACAATTCTTAATTTTTCACCAAGATTGAAAATATCCCATAATTCGTGGACTATAACCCACGAAAATCGTTAAAAAACTAACCAAATGAATATAATGGTTTTCAAATGAATTTTTTTGAAGAATCTTTAATCCAAACACATATGGTGCGTTAGAGATTCTATTTAGGTGAGGAATCAAACAATTCTTAATTTTTCACCGAGATTGAAAATATCTCACAATTCGTGTCCACGAAAATCGTTAAAAAACTAACCAAATGAATATAATGGTTTTTGAATGAATTTTTTGAAGAATCTTCAAGCCAAAGACATATGGTGCGTTTGTGATTCTATTTAGGTGAGGAATCAAAGATTTCTTAATTTTTAGCCGAGATTGAAAAAAATCACATATTTCGTGGACTATAGCCCACGAAAATCGTTAAAAAACTAACCAAATGAATATAATGGTTTTTCAATAAATTTTTTGAAGAATCTTCAAGCCAAAGTCATATGGCGTATTTGTGATTCTATTAAGGTGAGGAATCAAAGATTTCTTAAATTTTCGCCGAGATTGAAAAAAACACATAATTCGTGGACTATAGTCCATAAAAATCGTTAAAAAACTAACCAAATGAATATAATGGTTTTTGAATAAATTTTTTGAAGAATCTTCAAGCCAAAGTCATATGGCTGTGTTTGTGATTCTATTTAGGTGAGGAATCAAATATTTCTTAATTTTTCGCCGAGATTGAAAAAAACACATAATTCGTGGACTATAGCCCACGAAAATCGTTCAAAAACTAACCAAATGAATATAATGGTCTTCGAATGATTTTTTTGAAGATTCTTCAATCCCAACACATATAGTGCGTTAGTGATTCTATTTAGGTGAGGAATCAAACAATTCTTAATTTTTCACCAAGATTGAAAATATCCCATAATTCGTGGACTATAACCCACGAAAATCGTTAAAAAACTAACCAAATGAATATAATGGTTTTCAAATGATTTTTTTTGAAGAATCTTTAATCCAAACACATATGGTGCGTTAGAGATTCTATTTAGGTGAGGAATCAAACAATTCTTAATTTTTCACCGAGATTGAAAATATCCCATAATTCATGGACTATAGTCCACGAAAATCGTTAAAAAACTAACCAAATGAATATAATGGTTTTTGAATGAATTTTTTGAAGAATCTTCAAGCCAAAGACATATGGTGCGTTTGTGATTCTATTTATGTGAGTAATCAACGATTTCTTAATTTTTCGCCAAGATTGAAAAAAATCACATATTTCGTGGTCTATAGTCCACGAAAATCGTTAAAAAACTAACCAAATGAATATAATGGTTTTTGAATGAATTTTTTGAGGAATATTCAAGCCAAAGACATATGGTGTGTTTGTGAATCTATTTAGGTGATGAATCAAAGATGTCTTAATTTTTCGCCGAGATTGAAAAAAATCACATATTTCGTGGACTATAGCCCACGAAAATCGTTAAAAAACTAACCAAATGAATATAATGGTTTTTGAATAAATTTTTTGAAGAATCTTCAAGCCAAAGCCATATGGCGTGTTTGTGATTCTATTTAGGTGAGGAATCAAAGATTTCTTAATTTTTCGCCGAGATTGAAAAAAACACATAATTCGTGGACTATAGCCCACGAAAATCGTTAAAAAACTAACCAAATGAATATAATGGTCTTCGAATGATTTTTTTGAAGATTCTTCAATCCCAACACACATAGTGCGTTAGTGATTCTATTTAGGTGAGGAATCAAACAATTCTTAATTTTTCACCAAGATTGAAAATATCCCATAATTCGTGGACAACCCGAGAAAATCGTTAAAAAACTAACCAAATGAATATAATGGTTTTCAAATGAATTTTTTTGAAGAATCTTTAATCCAAACATATATGGTGCGTTAGAGATTCTATTTAGGTGAGGAATCAAACAATTCTTAATTTTTCACCGAGATTGAAAATATCCCATAATTCGTATCCACGAAAATCGTTAAAAAACTAACCAAATGAATATAATGGTTTTTGAATGAATTTTTTGAAGAATCTTCAAGCCAAAGTCATATGGCATGTTTGTGATTCTATTTAAGTGAGGAATCAAAGATTTCTTAATTTTTCGCCGAGATTGAAAAAAACACATAATTCGTGGACTATAGCCCACAAAAATCGTTAAAAAACTAACCTAATGAATATAATGGTTTTCGAATGATTTTTTTGAAGATTCTTCAATCCCAACACATATAGTGCGTTAGTGATTCTATTTAGGTGAGGAATCAAACAATTCTTAATTTTTCCCCAAGATTAAAAATATCCCATAATTCTTGGACTATAGTCCACGAAAATCGTTAAAAAACTAACCAAATGAAAATAATGGTTTTTGAATGAATTTTTTGTAAGAATCTTCAAGCCAAAGACATATGATGCGTTTGTGATTCTATTTAGGTGAGTAATCAAAGATTTCTTAATTTTTCGATGAGATTGAAAAAAATCACTTATTTCGTGGTGTATATCCCACGAAAATCATTAAAAAACTATCCAAATGAATATAATGGTTTTTGAATGAATTTTTTGAAGAATCTTCAAGCCAAAGTCATATGCTGTTGATTCTATTTAGGTGATGAATCAAAGATTTTTTAATTTTTCGCCGAGATTGCAAAAAATCACATATTTCGTGGACTATAGCCCACAAAAATCGTTAAAAAACTAACCAAATGAATATAATGGTTTTCGAATGAATTTTTTGAAGATTCTTCAATCCCAACACATATAGCGCGTTTGTGATGCTATTTAAGTGAGAAATCAAACAATTTTTAATTTTTAACCAAGATTGAAAGTATCCCATAATTCGTGGATTATAGTCCACGAAAATTGTTAAAAAACTAACCAAATGAATATAATAGTTTTTGAATGAATTTTTTGAAGAATCTTCAAGCCAAAGACATATGGTGCGTTTGTGATTCTATTTAAGTGAGTATTCCAAGATTTCTTAATTTTTCGCCGAGATTGAAAAAAATTACATATTTCGTGGACTACAGTCCACGAAAATCGTTAAAAAACTAACCAAATGAATATCATGGTTTTTGTATGAAATTTTTGAAGAATATTCAAGTCAAAGACATATGGTTTGTTTGTGATTCTATTTAGGTGAGGAATCAAAGATTTCTTAATTTTTCGCCGAGATTGAAAAAAATCACATATTTCGTGGACTATAGCTCACGAAAATCGTTAAAAAACTAACCAAATGAATATAATGGTTTTCGAATGAATTTTTTGAAGATTCTTCAATCCCAACACATATAGTGCGTTTGTGATGCTATTTAGGAGAGGAATAAAACAATTTTTAATTTATAACCAAGATTGAAAATATCCCATAATTCGTGGACTATAGCCCACGAAAATCGTTAAAAAACTAACCAAATGATTATAATGGTTTTCGAATGATTTTTTCGAAGATTCTTCAATCCCAACACATATAGTGCGTTAGTGATTCTATGTAGGTGAGGAATCAAACAATTCTTAATTTTTCACCAAGATTGAAAATATCCCATAATTCTTGGACTATAGTCCACGAATTTCGTTAAAAAACTAACCAAATGAAAAAATGGTTTTTGAATGAATTTTTTGTAAGAATCTTCAAGCCAAAGACATATGGTGCGTTTGTGATTCTATTTAAGTGAGTATTCCAAGATTTCTTAATTTTTCGCCGAGATTGAAAAAATCCCACAATTCGTGTCCACGAAAATCGTTAAAAAACTAACCAAATGAATATCATGGTTTTTGTATGAAATTTTTGAAGAATATTCAAGTCAAAGACATATGGTTTGTTTGTGATTCTATTTAGGTGAGGAATCAAAGATTTCTTAATTTTTCGCCGAGATTGAAAAAAATCACATATTTCGTGGAATATAGCTCACGAAAATCGTTAAAAAACTAACCAAATGAATATAATGGTTTTCGAATGAATTTTTTGAAGATTCTTCAATCCCAACACATATAGTGCGTTTGTGATGCTATTTAGGAGAGGAATAAAACAATTTTTAATTTATAACCAAGATTGAAAATATCCCATAATTCGTGGACTATAGCCCACGAAAATCGTTAAAAAACTAACCAAATGATTATAATGGTTTTCGAATGATTTTTTTGAAGATTCTTCAATCCCAACACATATAGTGCGTTAGTGATTCTATTTAGGTGAGGAATCAAACAATTCTTAATTTTTCACCAAGATTGAAAATATCCCATAATTCGTGGACTATAACCCACGAAAATCGTTAAAAAACTAACCAAATGAATATAATGGTTTTCAAATGAATTTTTTTGAAGAATCTTTAATCCAAACACATATGGTGCGTTAGAGATTCTATTTAGGTGAGGAATCAAACAATTCTTAATTTTTCACCGAGATTGAAAATATCCCACAATTCGTGTCCACGAAAATCGTTAAAAAACTAACCAAATGAATATAATGGTTTTTGAATGAATTTTTTGAAGAATCTTCAAGCCAAAGACATATGGTGCGTTTGTGATTCTATTTAGGTGAGGAATCAAAGATTTCTTAATTTTTAGCCGAGATTGAAAAAAATCACATATTTCGTGGACTATCCCCACGAAAATCGTTAAAAAACTAACCAAATGAATATAATGGTTTTTGAATAAATTTTTTGAAGAATCTTCAAGCCAAAGTCATATGGCGTATTTGTGATTCTATTAAGGTGAGGAATCAAAGATTTCTTAAATTTTCGCCGAGGTTGAAAAAAACACATAATTCGTGGACTATAGCCCACGCAAATCGTTAAAAAACTAACCAAATGAATAAAATGGTTTTCGAATGATTTTTTTGTAGATTCTTCAATCCCAACACATATAGTGCGTTAGTGATTCTATTTAGGTGAGGAATCAAACAATTCTTAATTTTTCACCAAGATTGAAAATATCCCATAATTGTTGGACTATAGTCCACAAAAATCGTTAAAAAACTAACCAAATGAAAATAATGGTTTTTGAATGAATTTTTTGTAAGAATCTTCAAGCCAAAGACATATGATGCGTTTGTGATTCTATTTAGGTGAGTAATCAAAGATTTCTTAATTTTTCGCTGAGATTGAAAAAAATCACTTATTTCGTGGTATATATCCCACGAAAATCATTAAAAAACTATCCAAATGAATATAATGGTTTTTGAATGAATTTTTTGAAGAATCTTCAAGCCAAAGTCATATGCTGTTGTGATTCTATTTAGGTGATGAATCAAAGATTTTTTAATTTTTCGCCGAGATTGCAAAAAATCACATATTTCGTGGACTATAGCCCACGAAAATCGTTAAAAAACTAACCAAATGAATATAATGGTTTTTGAATGAATTTTTTGAAGAATCTTCAAGCCAAAGACATATGTTGCGTTTGTGATTCTATTTAGGTGAGGAATCAAAGATTTCTTAATTTTTAGCCGAGATTGAAAAAAATCACATATTTCGTGGACTATAGCCCACGAAAATCGTTAAAAAACTAACCAAATGAATATAATGGTTTTTGAATAAATTTTTTGAAGAATCTTCAAGCCAAAGTCATATGGCGTATTTGTGATTCTATTAAGGTGAGAAATCAAAGATTTCTTAAATTTTCGCCGAGATTGAAAAAAACACATAATTCGTGGACTATAGTCCACAAAAATTGTTAAAAAACTAACCAAATGAATATAATGGTTTTTGAATAAATTTTTTGAAGAATCTTCAAGCCAAAGTCATATGGCTGTGTTTGTGATTCTATTTAGGTGAGGAATCAAAGATTTCTTAATTTTTCGCCGAGATTGAAAAAAACACATAATTCGTGGACTATAGCCCACGAAAATCGTTAAAAAACTAACCAAATGAATATAATGGTATTCGAATGATTTTTTTGAAGATTCTTCAATCCCAACACATATAGTGCGTTAGTGATTCTATTTAGGTGAGGAATCAAACAATTCTTAATTTTTCACCAAGATTGAAAATATCCCATAATTCGTGGACTATATAACCCACGAAAATCGTTAAAAAACTAACCAAATGAATATAATGGTGTTCAAATGAATTTTTTTGAAGAATCTTTAATCCAAACACATATGGTGCGTTAGAGATTCTATTTAGGTGAGGAATCAAACAATTCTTAATTTTTCACCGAGATTGAAAATATCCCACAATTCGTGTCCACGAAAATTGTTAAAAAACTAACCAAATGAATATAATGGTTTTTGAATGAATTTTTTGAAGAATCTTCAAGCCAAAGACATATGGTGCGTTTGTGATTCTATTTAGGTGAGGAATCAAAGATTTCTTAATTTTTAGCCCAGATTGAAAAAAATCACATATTTCGTGGACTATAGCCCACGAAAATCGTTAAAAAACTAACCAAATGAATATAATGGTTTTTGAATAAATTTTTTGAAGAATCTTCAAGCCAAAGTCATATGGCGTATTTGTGATTCTATTAAGGTGAGGAATCAAAGATTTCTTAAATTTTCGCCGAGATTGAAAAAAACACATAATTCGTGGACTATAGCCCACGAAAATCGTTAAAAAACTAACCAAATGAATATAATGGTTTTCGAATGATTTTTTTGTAGATTCTTCAATCCCAACACATATAGTGCGTTAGTGATTCTATTTAGGTGAGGAATCAAACAATTCTTAATTTTTCACCAAGATTGAAAATATCCCATAATTCTTGGACTATAGTCCACAAAAATCGTTAAAAAACTAACCAAATGAATATAATGGTTTTTGAATAAATTTTTTGAAGAATCTTCAAGCCAAAGTCATATGGCTGTGTTTGTGATTCTATTAAGGTGAGGAATCAAAGATTTCTTAATTTTTCGCCGAGATTGAAAAAAACACATAATTCGTGGACTATAGCCCACGAAAATCGTTAAAAAACTAACCAAATGAATATAATGGTCTTCGAATGATTTTTTTGAAGATTCTTCAATCCCAACACATATAGTGCGTTAGTGATTCTATTTAGGTGAGGAATCAAACAATTCTTAATTTTTCACCAAGATTGAAAATATCCCATAATTCGTAGACTATAACCCACGAAAATCGTTAAAAAACTAACCAAATGAATATAATGGTTTTCAAATGATTTTTTTTGAAGAATCTTTAATCCAAACACATATGGTGCGTTAGAGATTCTATTTAGGTGAGGAATCAAACAATTCTTAATTTTTCACCGAGATTGAAAATATCCCACAATTCGTGTCCACGAAAATCGTTAAAAAACTAACCAAATGAATATAATGGTTTTTGAATGAATTTTTTGAAGAATCTTCAAGCCAAAGACATATGGTGCGTTTGTGATTCTATTTAGGTGAGGAATCAAAGATTTCTTAATTTTTAGCCGAGATTGAAAAAAATCACATATTTCGTGGACTATCCCCACGAAAATCGTTAAAAAACTAACCAAATGAATATAATGGTTTTTGAATAAATTTTTTGAAGAATCTTCAAGCCAAAGTCATATGGCGTATTTGTGATTCTATTAAGGTGAGGAATCAAAGATTTCTTAAATTTTCGCCGAGGTTGAAAAAAACACATAATTCGTGGACTATAGCCCACGCAAATCGTTAAAAAACTAACCAAATGAATATAATGGTTTTCGAATGATTTTTTTGTAGATTCTTCAATCCCAACACATATAGTGCGTTAGTGATTCTATTTAGGTGAGGAATCAAACAATTCTTAATTTTTCACCAAGATTGAAAATATCCCATAATTCTTGGACTATAGTCCACAAAAATCGTTAAAAAACTAACCAAATGAAAATAATGGTTTTTGAATGAATTTTTTGTAAGAATCTTCAAGCCAAAGACATATGATGCGTTTGTGATTCTATTTAGGTGAGTAATCAAAGATTTCTTAATTTTTCGCTGAGATTGAAAAAAATCACTTATTTCGTGGTATATATCCCACGAAAATCATTAAAAAACTATCCAAATGAATATAATGGTTTTTGAAATAATTTTTTGAAGAATCTTCAAGCCAAAGTCATATGCTGTTGTGATTCTATTTAGGTGATGAATCAAAGATTTTTTAATTTTTCGCCGAGATTGCAAAAAATCACATATTTCGTGGACTATAGCCCACGAAAATCGTTAAAAAACTAACCAAATGAATATAATGGTTTTTGAATGAATTTTTTGAAGAATCTTCAAGCCAAAGACATATGGTGCGTTTGTGATTCTATTTAGGTGAGGAATCAAAGATTTCTTAATTTTTAGCCGAGATTGAAAAAAATCACATATTTCGTGGACTATAGCCCACGAAAATCGTTAAAAAACTAACCAAATGAATATAATGGTTTTTGAATAAATTTTTTGAAGAATCTTCAAGCCAAAGTCATATGGCGTATTTGTGATTCTATTAAGGTGAGGAATCAAAGATTTCTTAAATTTTCGCCGAGATTGAAAAAAACACATAATTCGTGGACTATAGTCCACAAAAATCGTTAAAAAACTAACCAAATGAATATAATGGTTTTTGAATAAATTTTTTGAAGAATCTTCAAGCCAAAGTCATATGGCTGTGTTTGTGATTCTATTTAGGTGAGGAATCAAAGATTTCTTAATTTTTCGCCGAGATTGAAAAAAACACATAATTTGTGGACTATAGCCCACGAAAATCGTTAAAAAACTAACCAAATGAATATAATGGTCTTCGAATGATTTTTTTTGAAGATTCTTCAATCCCAACACATATAGTGCGTTAGTGATTCTATTTAGGTGAGGAATCAAACAATTCTTAATTTTTCACCAAGATTGAAAATATCCCATAATTCGTGGACTATAACCCACGAAAATCGTTAAAAAACTAACCAAATGAATATAATGGTGTTCAAATGAATTTTTTTGAAGAATCTTTAATCCAAACACATATGGTGCGTTAGAGATTCTATTTAGGTGAGGAATCAAACAATTCTTAATTTTTCACCGAGATTGAAAATATCCCACAATTCGTGTCCACGAAAATTGTTAAAAAACTAACCAAATGAATATAATGGTTTTTGAATGAATTTTTTGAAGAATCTTCAAGCCAAAGACATATGGTGCGTTTGTGATTCTATTTAGGTGAGGAATCAAAGATTTCTTAATTTTTAGCCGAGATTGAAAAAAATCACATATTTCGTGGACTATAGCCCACGAAAATCGTTAAAAAACTAACCAAATGACTATAATGGTTTTTGAATAAATTTTTTGAAGAATCTTCAAGCCAAAGTCATATGGCGTATTTGTGATTCTATTAAGGTGAGGAATCAAAGATTTCTTAAATTTTCGCCGAGGTTGAAAAAAACACATAATTCGTGGACTATAGCCCACGCAAATCGTTAAAAAACTAACCAAATGAATATAATGGTTTTCGAATGATTTTTTTGTAGATTCTTCAATCCCAACACATATAGTGCGTTAGTGATTCTATTTAGGTGAGGAATCAAACAATTCTTAATTTTTCACCAAGATTGAAAATATCCCATAATTCTTGGACTATAGTCCACAAAAATCGTTAAAAAACTAACCAAATGAAAATAATGGTTTTTGAATGAATTTTTTGTAAGAATCTTCAAGCCAAAGACATATGATGCGTTTGTGATTCTATTTAGGTGAGTAATCAAAGATTTCTTAATTTTTCGCTGAGATTGAAAAAAATCACTTATTTCGTGGTATATATCCCACGAAAATCATTAAAAAACTATCCAAATGAATATAATGGTTTTTGAATGAATTTTTTGAAGAATCTTCAAGCCAAAGTCATATGCTGTTGTGATTCTATTTAGGTGAGGAATCAAAGATTTCTTAATTTTTAGCCGAGATTGAAAAAAATCACATATTTCGTGGACTATAGCCCACGAAAATCGTTAAAAAACTAACCAAATGAATATAATGGTTTTTGAATAAATTTTTTGAAGAATCTTCAAGCCAAAGTCATATGGCGTATTTGTGATTCTATTAAGGTGAGGAATCAAAGATTTCTTAAATTTTCGCCGAGATTGAAAAAAACACATAATTCGTGGACTATAGTCCACAAAAATCGTTAAAAAACTAACCAAATGAATATAATGGTTTTTGAATAAATTTTTTGAAGAATCTTCAAGCCAAAGTCATATGGCTGTGTTTGTGATTCTATTTAGGTGAGGAATCAAAGATTTCTTAATTTTTCGCCGAGATTGAAAAAAACACATAATTCGTGGACTATAGCCCACGAAAATCGTTAAAAAACTAACCAAATGAATATAATGGTCTTCGAATGATTTTTTTTGAAGATTCTTCAATCCCAACACATATAGTGCGTTAGTGATTCTATTTAGGTGAGGAATCAAACAATTCTTAATTTTTCACCAAGATTGAAAATATCCCATAATTCGTGGACTATAACCCACGAAAATCGTTAAAAAACTAACCAAATGAATATAATGGTCTTCGAATGATTTTTTTTGAAGATTCTTCAATCCCAACACATATAGTGCGTTAGTGATTCTATTTAGGTGAGGAATCAAACAATTCTTAATTTTTCACCAAGATTGAAAATATCCCATAATTCTTGGACTATAGTCCACAAAAATCGTTAAAAAACTAACCAAATGAAAATAATGGTTTTTGAATGAATTTTTTGTAAGAATCTTCAAGCCAAAGACATATGATGCGTTTGTGATTCTATTTAGGTGAGTAATCAAAGATTTCTTAATTTTTCGCTGAGATTGAAAAAAATCACTTATTTCGTGGTATATATCCCACGAAAATCATTAAAAAACTATCCAAATGAATATAATGGTTTTTGAATGAATTTTTTGAAGAATCTTCAAGCCAAAGTCATATGCTGTTGTGATTCTATTTAGGTGAGGAATCAAAGATTTCTTAATTTTTAGCCGAGATTGAAAAAAATCACATATTTCGTGGACTATAGCCCACGAAAATCGTTAAAAAACTAACCAAATGAATATAATGGTTTTTGAATAAATTTTTTGAAGAATCTTCAAGCCAAAGTCATATGGCGTATTTGTGATTCTATTAAGGTGAGGAATCAAAGATTTCTTAAATTTTCGCCGAGATTGAAAAAAACACATAATTCGGGGACTATAGTCCACAAAAATCGTTAAAAAACTAACCAAATGAATATAATGGTTTTTGAATAAATTTTTTGAAGAATCTTCAAGCCAAAGTCATATGGCTGTGTTTGTGATTCTATTTAGGTGAGGAATCAAAGATTTCTTAATTTTTCGCCGAGATTGAAAAAAACACATAATTCGTGGACTATAGCCCACGAAAATCGTTAAAAAACTAACCAAATGGATATAATGGTCTTCGAATGATTTTTTTTGAAGATTCTTCAATCCCAACACATATAGTGCGTTAGTGATTCTATTTAGGTGAGGAATCAAACAATTCTTAATTTTTCACCAAGATTGAAAATATCCCATAATTCGTGGACTATAACCCACGAAAATCGTTAAAAAACTAACCTAATGAATATAATGGTGTTCAAATGAATTTTTTTGAAGAATCTTTAATCCAAACACATATGGTGCGTTAGAGATTCTATTTAGGTGAGGAATCAAACAATTCTTAATTTTTCACCGAGATTGAAAATATCCCACAATTCGTGTCCACGAAAATTGTTAAAAAACTAACCAAATGAATATAATGGTTTTTGAATGAATTTTTTGAAGAATCTTCAAGCCAAAGACATATGGTGCGTTTGTGATTCTATTTAGGTGAGGAATCAAAGATTTCTTAATTTTTAGCCGAGATTGAAAAAAATCACATATTTCGTGGACTATCCCCACGAAAATCGTTAAAAAACTAACCAAATGACTATAATGGTTTTTGAATAAATTTTTTGAAGAATCTTCAAGCCAAAGTCATATGGCGTATTTGTGATTCTATTAAGGTGAGGAATCAAAGATTTCTTAAATTTTCGCCGAGGTTGAAAAAAACACATAATTCGTGGACTATAGCCCACGCAAATCGTTAAAAAACTAACCAAATGAATATAATGGTTTTCGAATGATTTTTTTGTAGATTCTTCAATCCCAACACATATAGTGCGTTAGTGATTCTATTTAGGTGAGGAATCAAACAATTCTTAATTTTTCACCAAGATTGAAAATATCCCATAATTCTTGGACTATAGTCCACAAAAATCGTTAAAAAACTAACCAAATGAAAATAATGGTTTTTGAATGAATTTTTTGTAAGAATCTTCAAGCCAAAGACATATGATGCGTTTGTGATTCTATTTAGGTGAGTAATCAAAGATTTCTTAATTTTTCGCTGAGATTGAAAAAAATCACTTATTTCGTGGTATATATCCCACGAAAATCATTAAAAAACTATCCAAATGAATATAATGGTTTTTGAATGAATTTTTTGAAGAATCTTCAAGCCAAAGTCATATGCTGTTGTGATTCTATTTAGGTGATGAATCAAAGATTTTTTAATTTTTCGCCGAGATTGCAAAAAATCACATATTTCGTGGACTATAGCCCACGAAAATCGTTAAAAAACTAACCAAATGAATATAATGGTTTTTGAATGAATTTTTTGAAGAATCTTCAAGCCAAAGACATATGGTGCATTTGTGATTCTATTTAGGTGAGGAATCAAAGATTTCTTAATTTTTAGCCGAGATTGAAAAAAATCACATATTTCGTGGACTATAGCCCACGAAAATCGTTAAAAAACTAACCAAATGAATATAATGGTTTTTGAATAAATTTTTTGAAGAATCTTCAAGCCAAAGTCATATGGCGTATTTGTGATTCTATTAAGGTGAGGAATCAAAGATTTCTTAAATTTTCGCCGAGATTGAAAAAAACACATAATTCGTGGACTATAGTCCACAAAAATCGTTAAAAAACTAACCAAATGAATATAATGGTTTTTGAATAAATTTTTTGAAGAATCTTCAAGCCAAAGTCATATGGCTGTGTTTGTGATTCTATTTAGGTGAGGAATCAAAGATTTCTTAATTTTTCGCCGAGATTGAAAAAAACACATAATTCGTGGACTATAGCCCACTAAAATCGTTAAAAAACTAACCAAATGAATATAATGGTCTTCGAATGATTTTTTTTGAAGATTCTTCAATCCCAACACATATAGTGCGTTAGTGATTCTATTTAGGTGAGGAATCAAACAATTCTTAATTTTTCACCAAGATTGAAAATATCCCATAATTCGTGGACTATAACCCACGAAAATCGTTAAAAAACTAACCAAATGAATATAATGGTGTTCAAATGAATTTTTTTGAAGAATCTTTAATCCAAACACATATGGTGCGTTAGAGATTCTATTTAGGTGAGGAATCAAACAATTCTTAATTTTTCACCGAGATTGAAAATATCCCACAATTCGTGTCCACGAAAATTGTTAAAAAACTAACCAAATGAATATAATGGTTTTTGAATGAATTTTTTGAAGAATCTTCAAGCCAAAGACATATGGTGCGTTTGTGATTCTATTTAGGTGAGGAATCAAAGATTTCTTAATTTTTAGCCGAGATTGAAAAAAATCACATATTTCGTGGACTATAGCCCACGAAAATCGTTAAAAAACTAACCAAATGACTATAATGGTTTTTGAATAAATTTTTTGAAGAATCTTCAAGCCAAAGTCATATGGCGTATTTGTGATTCTATTAAGGTGAGGAATCAAAGATTTCTTAAATTTTCGCCGAGATTGAAAAAAACACATAATTCGTGGACTATAGCCCACGAAAATCGTTAAAAAACTAACCAAATGAATATAATGTTTTTCGAATGATTTTTTTGTAGATTCTTCAATCCCAACACATATAGTGCGTTAGTGATTCTATTTAGGTGAGGAATCAAACAATTCTTAATTTTTCACCAAGATTGAAAATATCCCATAATTCTTGGACTATAGTCCACAAAAATCGTTAAAAAACTAACCAAATGAATACAATGGTTTTTGAATAAATTTTTTGAAGAATCTTCAAGCCAAAGTCATATGGCTGTGTTTGTGATTCTATTTAGGTGAGGAATCAAAGATTTCTTAATTTTTCGCCGAGATTGAAAAAAACACATAATTCGTGGACTATAGCCCACGAAAATCGTTAAAAAACTAACCAAATGAATATAATGGTCTTCGAATGATTTTTTTGAAGATTCTTCAATCCCAACACATATAGTGCGTTAGTGATTCTATTTAGGTGAGGAATCAAACAATTCTTAATTTTTCACCAAGATTGAAAAGATCCCATAATTCGTGGACTATAACCCACGAAAATCGTTAAAAAACTAACCAAATGAATATAATGGTTTTCAAATGAATTTTTTTGAAGAATCCTTAATCCAAACACATATGGTGCGTTAGAGATTCTATTTAGGTGAGGAATCAAACAATTCTTAATTTTTCACCGAGATTGAAAATATCCCACAATTCGTGTCCACGAAAATCGTTAAAAAACTAACCAAATGAATATAATGGTTTTTGAATGAATTTTTTGAAGAATCTTCAAGCCAAAGACATATGGTGCGTTTGTGATTCTATTTAGGTGAGGAATCAAAGATTTCTTAATTTTTAGCCGAGATTGAAAAAAATCACATATTTCGTGGACTATCCCCACGAAAATCGTTAAAAAACTAACCAAATGAATATAATGGTTTTTGAATAAATTTTTTGAAGAATCTTCAAGCCAAAGTCATATGGCGTATTTGTGATTCTATTAAGGTGAGAAATCAAAGATTTCTTAAATTTTCGCCGAGATTGAAAAAAACACATAATTCGTGGACTATAGCCCACGCAAATCGTTAAAAAACTAACCAAATGAATATAATGGTCTTCGAATGATTTTTTTGAAGATTCTTCAATCCCAACACATATAGTGCGTTAGTGATTCTATTTAGGTGAGGAATCAAACAATTCTTAATTTTTCACCAAGATTGAAAAGATCCCATAATTCGTGGACTATAACCCACGAAAATCGTTAAAAAACTAACCAAATGAATATAATGGTTTTCAAATGAATTTTTTTGAAGAATCCTTAATCCAAACACATATGGTGCGTTAGAGATTCTATTTAGGTGAGGAATCAAACAATTCTTAATTTTTCACCGAGATTGAAAATATCCCACAATTCGTGTCCACGAAAATCGTTAAAAAACTAACCAAATGAATATAATGGTTTTTGAATGAATTTTTTGAAGAATCTTCAAGCCAAAGACATATGGTGCGTTTGTGATTCTATTTAGGTGAGGAATCAAAGATTTCTTAATTTTTAGCCGAGATTGAAAAAAATCACATATTTCGTGGACTATCCCCACGAAAATCGTTAAAAAACTAACCAAATGAATATAATGGTTTTTGAATAAATTTTTTGAAGAATCTTCAAGCCAAAGTCATATGGCGTATTTGTGATTCTATTAAGGTGAGAAATCAAAGATTTCTTAAATTTTCGCCGAGATTGAAAAAAACACATAATTCGTGGACTATAGCCCACGCAAATCGTTAAAAAACTAACCAAATGAATATAATGGTTTTCGAATGATTTTTTTGTAGATTCTTCAATCCCAACACATATAGTGCGTTAGTGATTCTATTTAGGTGAGGAATCAAACAATTCTTAATTTTTCACCAAGATTGAAAATATCCCATAATTCTTGGACTATAGTCCACAAAAATCGTTAAAAAACTAACCAAATGAAAATAATGGTTTTTGAATGAATTTTTTGTAAGAATCTTCAAGCCAAAGACATATGATGCGTTTGTGATTCTATTTAGGTGAGTAATCAAAGATTTCTTAATTTTTCGCTGAGATTGAAAAAAATCACTTATTTCGTGGTATATATCCCACGAAAATCGTTAAAAAACTAACCAAATGAATATAATGGTTTTTGAATAAATTTTTTGAAGAATCTTCAAGCCAAAGTCATATGGCGTATTTGTGATTCTATTAAGGTGAGGAATCAAAGATTTCTTAAATTTTCGCCGAGATTGAAAAAAACACATAATTCGTGGACTATAGTCCACAAAAATCGTTAAAAAACTAACCAAATGAATATAATGGTTTTTGAATAAATTTTTTGAAGAATCTTCAAGCCAAAGTCATATGGCTGTGTTTGTGATTCTATTTAGGTGAGGAATCAAAGATTTCTTAATTTTTCGCCGAGATTGAAAAAAACACATAATTCGTGGAATATAGCCCACGAAAATCGTTAAAAAACTAACCAAATGAATATAATGGTCTTCGAATGATTTTTTTGAAGATTCTTCAATCCCAACACATATAGTGCGTTAGTGATTCTATTTAGGTGAGGAATCAAACAATTCTTAATTTTTCACCAAGATTGAAAATATCCCATAATTCGTGGACTATAATAACCCACGAAAATCGTTAAAAAACTAACCAAATGAATATAATGGTTTTCAAATGAATTTTTTTGAAGAATCTTTAATCCAAACACATATGGTGCGTTAGAGATTCTATTTAGGTGAGGAATCAAACAATTCTTAATTTTTCACCGAGATTGAAAATATCCCACAATTCGTGTCCACGAAAATCGTTAAAAAACTAACCAAATGGTTATAATGGTTTTTGAATGAATTTTTTGAAGAATCTTCAAGCCAAAGACATATGGTGCGTTTGTGATTCTATTTAGGTGAGGAATCAAAGATTTCTTAATTTTTAGCCGAGATTGAAAAAAATCACATATTTCGTGGACTATAGCCCACGAAAATCGTTAAAAAACTAACCAAATGAATATAATGGTTTTTGAATAAATTTTTTGAAGAATCTTCAAGCCAAAGTCATATGGCGTATTTGTGATTCTATTAAGGTGAGGAATCAAAGATTTCTTAAATTTTCGCCGAGATTGAAAAAAACACATAATTCGTGGACTATAGCCCACGAAAATCGTTAAAAAACTAACCAAATGAATATAATGGTTTTCGAATGATTTTTTTGTAGATTCTTCAATCCCAACACATATAGTGCGTTAGTGATTCTATGTAGGTGAGGAATCAAACAATTCTTAATTTTTCACCAAGATTGAAAATATCCCATAATTCTTGGACTATAGTCCACAAAAATCGTTAAAAAACTAACCAAATGAATATAATGGTTTTTGAATAAATTTTTTGAAGAATCTTCAAGCCAAAGTCATATGGCTGTGTTTGTGATTCTATTTAGGTGAGGAATCAAAGATTTCTTAATTTTTCGCCGAGATTGAAAAAAACACATAATTCGTGGACTATAGCCCACGAAAATCGTTAAAAAACTAACCAAATGAATATAATGGTCTTCGAATGATTTTTTTGAAGATTCTTCAATCCCAACACATATAGTGCGTTAGTGATTCTATTTAGGTGAGGAATCAAACAATTCTTAATTTTTCACCAAGATTGAAAATATCCCAAAATTCGTGGACTATAACCCACGAAAATCGTTAAAAAACTAACCAAATGAATATAATGGTTTTCAAATGAATTTTGTTGAAGAATCTTTAATCCAAACACATATGGTGCGTTAGAGATTCTATTTAGGTGAGGAATCAAACAATTCTTAATTTTTCACCGAGATTGAAAATATCCCACAATTCGTGTCCACGAAAATCGTTAAAAAACTAACCAAATGAATATAATGGTTTTTGAATGAATTTTTTGAAGAATCTTCAAGCCAAAGACATATGGTGCGTTTGTGATTCTATTTAGGTGAGGAATCAAAGATTTCTTAATTTTTAGCCGAGATTGAAAAAAATCACATATTTCGTGGACTATCCCCACGAAAATCGTTAAAAAACTAACCAAATGAATATAATGGTTTTTGAATAAATTTTTTGAAGAATCTTCAAGCCAAAGTCATATGGCGTATTTGTGATTCTATTTATGTGAGTAATCAAAGATTTCTTAATTTTTCGCCGAGATTGAAAAAAATCACATATTTCGTGGACTATAGCCCACGAAAATCGTTAAAAAACTAACCAAATGAATATAATGGTTTTCGAATGATTTTTTTGTAGATTCTTCAATCCCAACACATATAGTGCGTTAGTGATTCTATTTAGGTGAGGAATTAAACATTTCTTAATTTTTCACCAAGATTGAAAATATCCCATAATTCTTGGACTATAGTCCACAAAAATCGTTAAAAAACTAACCAAATGAATATAATGGTTTTTGAATGAATTTTTTGAAGAATCTTCAAGCCAAAGACATATGGTGCGTTTGTGATTCTATTTAGGTGAGGAATCAAAGATTTCTTAATTTTTAGCCGAGATTGAAAAAAATCACATATTTCGTGGACTATAGTCCACGAAAATTGTTAAAAAACTAACCAAATGAATATAATGGTTTTTGAATGAATTTTTTGAAGAATCTTCAAGCCAAAGACATATGGTGCGTTTGTGATTCTATTTAGGTGAGGAATCAAAGATTTCTTAATTTGTAGCCGAGATTGAAAAAAATCACATATTTCGTGGACTATAGCCCACGAAAATCGTTAAAAAACTAACCAAATGAATATAATGGTTTTTGAATAAATTTTTTGAAGAATCTTCAAGCCAAAGTCATATGGCGTATTTGTGATTCTATTAAGGTGAGGAATCAAAGATTTCTTAAATTTTCTCCGAGATTGAAAAAAACACATAATTCGTGGACTATAGCCCACGAAAATCGTTAAAAAACTAACCAAATGAATATAATGTTTTTCGAATGATTTTTTTGTAGATTCTTCAATCCCAACTCATATAGTGCGTTAGTGATTCTATTTAGGTGAGGAATCAAACAATTCTTAATTTTTCACCAAGATTGAAAATATCCCATAATTCTTGGACTATAGTCCACAAAAATCGTTAAAAAACTAACCAAATGAATATAATGGTTTTTGAATAATTTTTTTGAAGAATCTTCAAGCCAAAGTCATATGGCTGTGTTTGTGATTCTATTTAGGTGAGGAATCAAAGATTTCTTAATTTTTCGCCGAGATTGAAAAAAACACATAATTCGTGGACTATAGCCCACGAAAATCGTTAAAAAACTAACCAAATGAATATAATGGTCTTCGAATGATTTTTTTGAAGATTCTTCAATCCCAACACATATAGTGCGTTAGTGATTCTATTTAGGTGAGGAATCAAACAATTCTTAATTTTTCACCAAGATTGAAAATATCCCATAATTCGTGGACTATAACCCACGAAAATCGTTAAAAAACTAACCAAATGAATATAATGGTTTTCAAATGAATTTTTTTGAAGAATCTTTAATCCAAACACATATGGTGCGTTAGAGATTCTATTTAGGTGAGGAATCAAATAATTCTTAATTTTTCACCGAGATTGAAAATATCCCACAATTCGTGTCCACGAAAATCGTTAAAAAACTAACCAAATGAATATAATGGTTTTTGAATAAATTTTTTGAAGAATCTTCAAGCCAAAGTCATATGGCTGTGTTTGTGATTCTATTTAGGTGAGGAATCAAAGATTTCTTAATTTTTCGCCGAGATTGAAAAAAACACATAATTCGTGGACTATAGCCCACGAAAATCGTTAAAAAACTAACCAAATGAATATAATGGTCTTCGAATGATTTTTTTGAAGATTCTTCAATCCCAACACATATAGTGCGTTAGTGATTCTATTTAGGTGAGGAATCAAACAATTCTTAATTTTTCACCAAGATTGAAAATATCCCATAATTAGTGGACTATAACCCACGAAAATCGTTAAAAAACTAACCAAATGAATATAATGGTTTTCAAATGAATTTTTTTGAAGAATCTTTAATCCAAACACATATGGTGCGTTAGAGATTCTATTTAGGTGAGGAATCAAACAATTCTTAATTTTTCACCGAGATTGAAAATATCCCACAATTCGTGTCCACGAAAATTGTTAAAAAACTAACCAAATGAATATAATGGTTTTTGAATGAATTTTTTGAAGAATCTTCAAGCCAAAGACATATGGTGCGTTTGTGATTCTATTTAGGTGAGGAATCAAAGATTTCTTAATTTTTAGCCGAGATTGAAAAAAATCACATATTTCGTGGACTATCCCCACGAAAATCGTTAAAAAACTAACCAAATGAATATAATGGTTTTTGAATAAATTTTTTGAAGAATCTTCAAGCCAAAGTCATATGGCGTATTTGTGATTCTATTAAGGTGAGGAATCAAAGATTTCTTAAATTTTCGCCGAGATTGAAAAAAACACATAATTCGTGGACTATAGCCCACGCAAATTGTTAAAAAACTAACCAAATGAATATAATGGTTTTCGAATGATTTTTTTGGAGATTCTTCAATCCCAACACATATAGTGCGTTAGTGATTCTATTTAGGTGAGGAATCAAACAATTCTTAATTTTTCACCAAGATTGAAAATATCCCATAATTCTTGGACTATAGTCCACAAAAATCGTTAAAAAACTAACCAAATGAAAATAATGGTTTTTGAATGAATTTTTTGTAAGAATCTTCAAGCCAAAGACATATGATGCGTTTGTGATTCTATTTAGGTGAGTAATCAAAGATTTCTTAATTTTTCGCTGAGATTGAAAAAAATCACTTATTTCGTGGTATATATCCCACGAAAATCATTAAAAAACTATCCAAATGAATATAATGGTTTTTGAATGAATTTTTTGAAGAATCTTCAAGCCAAAGTCATATGCTGTTGTGATTCTATTTAGGTGATGAATCAAAGATTTTTTAATTTTTCGCCGAGATTGCAAAAAATACATATTTCGTGGACTATAGCCCACGAAAATCGTTAAAAAACTAACCAAATGAATATAATGGTTTTTGAATGAATTTTTTGAAGAATCTTCAAGCCAAAGACATATGGTGCGTTTGTGATTCTATTTAGGTGAGGAATCAAAGATTTCTTAATTTTTAGCCGAGATTGAAAAAAATCACATATTTCGTGGACTATAGCCCACGAAAATCGTTAAAAAACTAACCAAATGAATATAATGGTTTTTGAATAAATTTTTTGAAGAATCTTCAAGCCAAAGTCATATGGCGTATTTGTGATTCTATTAAGGTAAGGAATCAAAGATTTCTTAAATTTTCGCCGAGATTGAAAAAAACACATAATTCGTGGACTATAGTCCACTAAAATCGTTAAAAAACTAACCAAATGAATATAATGGTTTTTGAATAAATTTTTTGAAGAATCTTCAAGCCAAAGTCATATGGCTGTGTTTGTGATTCTATTTAGGTTAGGAATCAAAGATTTCTTAATTTTTCGCCGAGATTGAAAAAAACACATAATTCGTGGACTATAGCCCACGAAAATCGTTAAAAAACTAACCAAATGAATATAATGGTCTTCGAATGATTTTTTTGAAGATTCTTCAATCCCAACACATATAGTGCGTTAGTGATTCTATTTAGGTGAGGAATCAAACAATTCTTAATTTTTCACCAAGATTGAAAATATCCCATAATTCGTGGACTATAACCCACGAAAATCGTTAAAAAACTAACCAAATGAATATAATGGTTTTCAAAAGAATTTTTTTGAAGAATCTTTAATCCAAACACATATGGTGCGTTAGAGATTCTATTTAGGTGAGGAATCAAACAATTCTTAATTATTCACCGAGATTGAAAATATCCCACAATTCGTGTCCACGAAAATCGTTAAAAAACTAACCAAATGAATATAATGGTTTTTGAATGAATTTTTTGAAGAATCTTCAAGCCAAAGACATATGGTGCGTTTGTGATTCTATTTAGGTGAGGAATCAAAGAATTCTTAATTTTTAGCCGAGATTGAAAAAAATCACATATTTCGTGGACTATAGCCCACGAAAATCGTTAAAAAACTAACCAAATGAATATAATGGTTTTTGAATGAATTTTTTGAAGAATCTTCAAGCCAAAGACATATGGTGCGTTTGTGATTCTATTTAGGTGAGGAATCAAAGATTTCTTAATTTTTAGCCGAGATTGAAAAAAATCACATATTTCGTGGACTATATAGCCCACGAAAATCGTTAAAAAACTAACCAAATGAATATAATGGTTTTTGAATAAATTTTTTGAAGAATCTTCAAGCCAAAGTCATATGGCGTATTTGTGATTCTATTAAGGTGAGGAATCAAAGATTTCTTAAATTTTCGCCGAGATTGAAAAAAACACATAATTCGTGGACTATAGTCCACAAAAATTGTTAAAAAACTAACCAAATGAATATAATGGTTTTTGAATAAATTTTTTGAAGAATCTTCAAGCCAAAGTCATATGGCTGTGTTTGTGATTCTATTTAGGTGAGGAATCAAAGATTTCTTAATTTTTCGCCGAGATTGAAAAAAACACATAATTCGTGGACTATAGCCCACGAAAATCGTTAAAAAACTAACCAAATGAATATAATGGTCTTCGAATGATTTTTTTGAAGATTCTTCAATCCCAACACATATAGTGCGTTAGTGATTCTATTTAGGTGAGGAATCAAACAATTCTTAATTTTTCACCAAGATTGAAAATATCCCATAATTCGTGGACTATAACCCACGAAAATCGTTAAAAAACTAACCAAATGAATATAATGGTTTTCAAATGAATTTTTTTGAAGAATCTTTAATCCAAACACATATGGTGCGTTAGAGATTCTATTTAGGTGAGGAATCAAACAATTCTTAATTTTTCACCGAGATTGAAAATATCCCACAATTCGTGTCCACGAAAATCGTTAAAAAACTAACCAAATGAATATAATGGTTTTTGAATGAATTTTTTGAAGAATCTTCAAGCCAAAGACATATGGTGCGTTTGTGATTCTATTTAGGTGAGGAATCAAAGATTTCTTAATTTTTAGCCGAGATTGAAAAAAATCACATATTTCGTGGACTATAGCCCACGAAAATCGTTAAAAAACTAACCAAATGAATATAATGGTTTTTGAATAAATTTTTTGAAGAATCTTCAAGCCAAAGTCATATGGCGTATTTGTGATTCTATTAAGGTGAGGAATCAAAGATTTCTTAAATTTTCGCCGAGATTGAAAAAAACACATAATTCGTGGACTATAGCCCACGAAAATCGTTAAAAAACTAACCAAATGAATATAATGTTTTTCGAATGATTTTTTTGTAGATTCTTCAATCCCAACACATATAGTGCGTTAGTGATTCTATTTAGGTGAGGAATCAAACAATTCTTAATTTTTCACCAAGATTGAAAATATCCCATAATTCTTGGACTATAGTCCACAAAAATCGTTAAAAAACTAACCAAATGAATACAATGGTTTTTGAATAAATTTTTTGAAGAATCTTCAAGCCAAAGTCATATGGCTGTGTTTGTGATTCTATTTAGGTGAGGAATCAAAGATTTCTTAATTTTTCGCCGAGATTGAAAAAAACACATAATTCGTGGACTATAGCCCACGAAAATCGTTAAAAAACTAACCAAATGAATATAATGGTCTTCGAATGATTTTTTTGAAGATTCTTCAATCCCAACACATATAGTGCGTTAGTGATTCTATTTAGGTGAGGAATCAAACAATTCTTAATTTTTCACCAAGATTGAAAATATCCCATAATTCGTGGACTATAACCCACGAAAATCGTTAAAAAACTAACCAAATGAATATAATGGTTTTCAAATGAATTTTTTTGAAGAATCTTTAATCCAAACACATATGGTGCGTTAGAGATTCTATTTAGGTGAGGAATCAAACAATTCTTAATTTTTCACCGAGATTGAAAATATCCCACAATTCGTGTCCACGAAAATCGTTAAAAAACTAACCAAATGAATATAATGGTTTTTGAATGAATTTTTTGAAGAATCTTCAAGCCAAAGACATATGGTGCGTTTGTGATTCTATTTAGGTGAGGAATCAAAGATTTCTTAATTTTTAGCCGAGATTGAAAAAAATCACATATTTCGTGGACTATAGCCCACGAAAATCGTTAAAAAACTAACCAAATGAATATAATGGTTTTTGAATAAATTTTTTGAAGAATCTTCAAGCCAAAGTCATATGGCGTATTTGTGATTCTATTAAGGTGAGGAATCAAAGATTTCTTAAATTTTCGCCGAGATTGAAAAAAACACATAATTCGTGGACTATAGCCCACGCAAATCGTTAAAAAACTAACCAAATGAATATAATGGTTTTCGAATGATTTTTTTGTAGATTCTTCAATCCCAACACATATAGTGCGTTAGTGATTCTATTTAGGTGAGGAATCAAACAATTCTTAATTTTTCACCAAGATTGAAAATATCCCATAATTCTTGGGCTATAGTCCACAAAAATCGTTAAAAAACTAACCAAATGAAAATAATGGTTTTTGAATGAATTTTTTGTAAGAATCTTCAAGCCAAAGACATATGATGCGTTTGTGATTCTATTTAGGTGAGTAATCAAAGATTTCTTAATTTTTCGCTGAGATTGAAAAAAATCACTTATTTCGTGGTATATATCCCACGAAAATCATTAAAAAACTATCCAAATGAATATAATGGTTTTTGAATGAATTTTTTGAAGAATCTTCAAGCCAAAGTCATATGCTGTTGTGATTCTATTTAGGTGATGAATCAAAGATTTTTTAATTTTTCGCCGAGATTGCAAAAAATACATATTTCGTGGACTATAGCCCACGAAAATCGTTAAAAAACTAACCAAATGAATATAATGGTTTTTGAATAAATTTTTTGAAGAATCTTCAAGCCAAAGTCATATGGCGTATTTGTGATTCTATTAAGGTGAGGAATCAAAGATTTCTTAAATTTTCGCCGAGATTGAAAAAAACACATAATTCGTGGACTATAGTCCACAAAAATCGTTAAAAAACTAACCAAATGAATATAATGGTTTTTGAATAAATTTTTTGAAGAATCTTCAAGCCAAAGTCATATGGCTGTGTTTGTGATTCTATTTAGGTTAGGAATCAAAGATTTCTTAATTTTTCGCCGAGATTGAAAAAAACACATAATTCGTGGACTATAGCCCACGAAAATCGTTAAAAAACTAACCAAATGAATATAATGGTCTTCGAATGATTTTTTTGAAGATTCTTCAATCCCAACACATATAGTGCGTTAGTGATTCTATTTAGGTGAGGAATCAAACAATTCTTAATTTTTCACCAAGATTGAAAATATCCCATAATTCGTGGACTATAACCCACGAAAATCGTTAAAAAACTAACCAAATGAATATAATGGTTTTCAAATGAATTTTTTTGAAGAATCTTTAATCCAAACACATATGGTGCGTTAGAGATTCTATTTAGGTGAGGAATCAAACAATTCTTAATTTTTCACCGAGATTGAAAATATCCCACAATTCGTGTCCACGAAAATCGTTAAAAAACTAACCAAATGAATATAATGGTTTTTGAATGAATTTTTTGAAGAATCTTCAAGCCAAAGACATATGGTGCGTTTGTGATTCTATTTAGGTGAGGAATCAAAGAATTCTTAATTTTTAGCCGAGATTGAAAAAAATCACATATTTCGTGGACTATAGCCCACGAAAATCGTTAAAAAACTAACCAAATGAATATAATGGTTTTTGAATGAATTTTTTGAAGAATCTTCAAGCCAAAGACATATGGTGCGTTTGTGATTCTATTTAGGTGAGGAATCAAAGATTTCTTAATTTTTAGCCGAGATTGAAAAAAATCACATATTTCGTGGACTATATAGCCCACGAAAATCGTTAAAAAACTAACCAAATGAATATAATGGTTTTTGAATAAATTTTTTGAAGAATCTTCAAGCCAAAGTCATATGGCGGATTTGTGATTCTATTAAGGTGAGGAATCAAAGATTTCTTAAATTTTCGCCGAGATTGAAAAAAACACATAATTCGTGGACTATAGTCCACAAAAATCGTTAAAAAACTAACCAAATGAATATAATGGTTTTTGAATAAATTTTTTGAAGAATCTTCAAGCCAAAGTCATATGGCTGTGTTTGTGATTCTATTTAGGTGAGGAATCAAAGATTTCTTAATTTTTCGCCGAGATTGAAAAAAACACATAATTCGTGGACTATAGCCCACGAAAATCGTTAAAAAACTAACCAAATGAATATAATGGTTTTCAAATGAATTTTTTTGAAGAATCTTTAATCCAAACACATATGGTGCGTTAGAGATTCTATTTAGGTGAGGAATCAAACAATTCTTAATTTTTCACCGAGATTGAAAATATCCCACAATTCGTGTCCACGAAAATCGTTAAAAAACTAACCAAATGAATATAATGGTTTTTGAATGAATTTTTTGAAGAATCTTCAAGCCAAAGACATATGGTGCGTTTGTGATTCTATTTAGGTGAGGAATCAAAGATTTCTTAATTTTTAGCCGAGATTGAAAAAAATCACATATTTCGTGGACTATAGCCCACGAAAATCGTTAAAAAACTAACCAAATGAATATAATGGTTTTTGAATAAATTTTTTGAAGAATCTTCAAGCCAAAGTCATATGGCGTATTTGTGATTCTATTAAGGTGAGGAATCAAAGATTTCTTAAATTTTCGCCGAGATTGAAAAAAACACATAATTCGTGGACTATAGCCCACGAAAATCGTTAAAAAACTAACCAAATGAATATAATGTTTTTCGAATGATTTTTTTGTAGATTCTTCAATCCCAACACATATAGTGCGTTAGTGATTCTATTTAGGTGAGGAATCAAACAATTCTTAATTTTTCACCAAGATTGAAAATATCCCATAATTCTTGGACTATAGTCCACAAAAATCGTTAAAAAACTAACCAAATGAATACAATGGTTTTTGAATAAATTTTTTGAAGAATCTTCAAGCCAAAGTCATATGGCTGTGTTTGTGATTCTATTTAGGTGAGGAATCAAAGATTTCTTAATTTTTCGCCGAGATTGAAAAAAACACATAATTCGTGGACTATAGCCCACGAAAATCGTTAAAAAACTAACCAAATGAATATAATGGTCTTCGAATGATTTTTTTGAAGATTCTTCAATCCCAACACATATAGTGCGTTAGTGATTCTATTTAGGTGAGGAATCAAACAATTCTTAATTTTTCACCAAGATTGAAAATATCCCATAATTCGTGGACTATAACCCACGAAAATCGTTAAAAAACTAACCAAATGAATATAATGGTTTTCAAATGAATTTTTTTGAAGAATCTTTAATCCAAACACATATGGTGCGTTAGAGATTCTATTTAGGTGAGGAATCAAACAATTCTTAATTTTTCACCGAGATTGAAAATATCCCACAATTCGTGTCCACGAAAATCGTTAAAAAACTAACCAAATGAATATAATGGTTTTTGAATGAATTTTTTGAAGAATCTTCAAGCCAAAGACATATGGTGCGTTTGTGATTCTATTTAGGTGAGGAATCAAAGATTTCTTAATTTTTAGCCGAGATTGAAAAAAATCACATATTTCGTGGACTATCCCCACGAAAATCGTTAAAAAACTAACCAAATGAATATAATGGTTTTTGAATAAATTTTTTGAAGAATCTTCAAGCCAAAGTCATATGGCGTATTTGTGATTCTATTAAGGTGAGGAATCAAAGATTTCTTAAATTTTCGCCGAGATTGAAAAAAACACATAATTCGTGGACTATAGCCCACGCAAATCGTTAAAAAACTAACCAAATGAATATAATGGTTTTCGAATGATTTTTTTGTAGATTCTTCAATCCCAACACATATAGTGCGTTAGTGATTCTATTTAGGTGAGGAATCAAACAATTCTTAATTTTTCACCAAGATTGAAAATATCCCATAATTCTTGGACTATAGTCCACAAAAATCGTTAAAAAACTAACCAAATGAAAATAATGGTTTTTGAATGAATTTTTTGTAAGAATCTTCAAGCCAAAGACATATGATGCGTTTGTGATTCTATTTAGGTGAGTAATCAAAGATTTCTTAATTTTTCGCTGAGATTGAAAAAAATCACTTATTTCGTGGTATATATCCCACGAAAATCATTAAAAAACTATCCAAATGAATATAATGGTTTTTGAATGAATTTTTTGAAGAATCTTCAAGCCAAAGTCATATGCTGTTGTGATTCTATTTAGGTGATGAATCAAAGATTTTTTAATTTTTCGCCGAGATTGCAAAAAATACATATTTCGTGGACTATAGCCCACGAAAATCGTTAAAAAACTAACCAAATGAATATAATGGTTTTTGAATGAATTTTTTGAAGAATCTTCAAGCCAAAGACATATGGTGCGTTTGTGATTCTATTTAGGTGAGGAATCAAAGATTTCTTAATTTTTAGCCGAGATTGAAAAAAATCACATATTTCGTGGACTATATAGCCCACGAAAATCGTTAAAAAACTAACCAAATGAATATAATGGTTTTTGAATAAATTTTTTGAAGAATCTTCAAGCCAAAGTCATATGGCTGTGTTTGTGATTCTATTTAGGTGAGGAATCAAAGATTTCTTAATTTTTCGCCGAGATTGAAAAAAACACATAATTCGTGGACTATAGCCCACGAAAATCGTTAAAAAACTAACCAAATGAATATAATGGTCTTCGAATGATTTTTTTGAAGATTCTTCAATCCCAACACATATAGTGCGTTAGTGATTCTATTTAGGTGAGGAATCAAACAATTCTTAATTTTTCACCAAGATTGAAAATATCCCATAATTCGTGGACTATAACCCACGAAAATCGTTAAAAAACTAACCAAATGAATATAATGGTTTTCAAATGAATTTTTTTGAAGAATCTTTAATCCAAACACATATGGTGCGTTAGAGATTCTATTTAGGTGAGGAATCAAACAATTCTTAATTTTTCACCGAGATTGAAAATATCCCACAATTCGTGTCCACGAAAATCGTTAAAAAACTAACCAAATGAATATAATGGTTTTTGAATGAATTTTTTGAAGAATCTTCAAGCCAAAGACATATGGTGCGTTTGTGATTCTATTTAGGTGAGGAATCAAAGATTTCTTAATTTTTAGCCGAGATTGAAAAAAATCACATATTTCGTGGACTATCCCCACGAAAATCGTTAAAAAACTAACCAAATGAATATAATGGTTTTTGAATAAATTTTTTGAAGAATCTTCAAGCCAAAGTCATATGGCGTATTTGTGATTCTATTAAGGTGAGGAATCAAAGATTTCTTAAATTTTCGCCGAGATTGAAAAAAACACATAATTCGTGGACTATAGCCCACGCAAATCGTTAAAAAACTAACCAAATGAATATAATGGTTTTCGAATGATTTTTTTGTAGATTCTTCAATCCCAACACATATAGTGCGTTAGTGATTCTATTTAGGTGAGGAATCAAACAATTCTTAATTTTTCACCAAGATTGAAAATATCCCATAATTCTTGGACTATAGTCCACAAAAATCGTTAAAAAACTAACCAAATGAAAATAATGGTTTTTGAATGAATTTTTTGTAAGAATCTTCAAGCCAAAGACATATGATGCGTTTGTGATTCTATTTAGGTGAGTAATCAAAGATTTCTTAATTTTTCGCTGAGATTGAAAAAAATCACTTATTTCGTGGTATATATCCCACGAAAATCATTAAAAAACTATCCAAATGAATATAATGGTTTTTGAATGAATTTTTTGAAGAATCTTCAAGCCAAAGTCATATGCTGTTGTGATTCTATTTAGGTGATGAATCAAAGATTTTTTAATTTTTCGCCGAGATTGCAAAAAATACATATTTCGTGGACTATAGCCCACGAAAATCGTTAAAAAACTAACCAAATGAATATAATGGTTTTTGAATGAATTTTTTGAAGAATCTTCAAGCCAAAGACATATGGTGCGTTTGTGATTCTATTTAGGTGAGGAATCAAAGATTTCTTAATTTTTAGCCGAGATTGAAAAAAATCACATATTTCGTGGACTATATAGCCCACGAAAATCGTTAAAAAACTAACCAAATGAATATAATGGTTTTTGAATAAATTTTTTGAAGAATCTTCAAGCCAAAGTCATATGGCTGTGTTTGTGATTCTATTTAGGTGAGGAATCAAAGATTTCTTAATTTTTCGCCGAGATTGAAAAAAACACATAATTCGTGGACTATAGCCCACGAAAATCGTTAAAAAACTAACCAAATGAATATAATGGTCTTCGAATGATTTTTTTGAAGATTCTTCAATCCCAACACATATAGTGCGTTAGTGATTCTATTTAGGTGAGGAATCAAACAATTCTTAATTTTTCACCAAGATTGAAAATATCCCATAATTCGTGGACTATAACCCACGAAAATCGTTAAAAAACTAACCAAATGAATATAATGGTTTTCAAATGAATTTTTTTGAAGAATCTTTAATCCAAACACATATGGTGCGTTAGAGATTCTATTTAGGTGAGGAATCAAACAATTCTTAATTTTTCACCGAGATTGAAAATATCCCACAATTCGTGTCCACGAAAATCGTTAAAAAACTAACCAAATGAATATAATGGTTTTTGAATGAATTTTTTGAAGAATCTTCAAGCCAAAGACATATGGTGCGTTTGTGATTCTATTTAGGTGAGGAATCAAAGATTTCTTAATTTTTAGCCGAGATTGAAAAAAATCACATATTTCGTGGACTATCCCCACGAAAATCGTTAAAAAACTAACCAAATGAATATAATGGTTTTTGAATAAATTTTTTGAAGAATCTTCAAGCCAAAGTCATATGGCGTATTTGTGATTCTATTAAGGTGAGGAATCAAAGATTTCTTAAATTTTCGCCGAGATTGAAAAAAACACATAATTCGTGGACTATAGCCCACGCAAATCGTTAAAAAACTAACCAAATGAATATAATGGTTTTCGAATGATTTTTTTGTAGATTCTTCAATCCCAACACATATAGTGCGTTAGTGATTCTATTTAGGTGAGGAATAAAACAATTCTTAATTTTTCACCAAGATTGAAAATATCCCATAATTCTTGGACTATAGTCCACAAAAATCGTTAAAAAACTAACCAAATGAAAATAATGGTTTTTGAATGAATTTTTTGTAAGAATCTTCAAGCCAAAGACATATGATGCGTTTGTGATTCTATTTAGGTGAGTAATCAAAGATTTCTTAATTTTTCGCTGAGATTGAAAAAAATCACTTATTTCGTGGTATATATCCCACGAAAATCATTAAAAAACTATCCAAATGAATATAATGGTTTTTGAATGAATTTTTTGAAGAATCTTCAAGCCAAAGTCATATGCTGTTGTGATTCTATTTAGGTGATGAATCAAAGATTTTTTAATTTTTCGCCGAGATTGCAAAAAATACATATTTCGTGGACTATAGCCCACGAAAATCGTTAAAAAACTAACCAAATGAATATAATGGTTTTTGAATGAATTTTTTGAAGAATCTTCAAGCCAAAGACATATGGTGCGTTTGTGATTCTATTTAGGTGAGGAATCAAAGATTTCTTAATTTTTAGCCGAGATTGAAAAAAATCACATATTTCGTGGACTATATAGCCCACGAAAATCGTTAAAAAACTAACCAAATGAATATAATGGTTTTTGAATAAATTTTTTGAAGAATCTTCAAGCCAAAGTCATATGGCTGTGTTTGTGATTCTATTTAGGTGAGGAATCAAAGATTTCTTAATTTTTCGCCGAGATTGAAAAAAACACATAATTCGTGGACTATAGCCCACGAAAATCGTTAAAAAACTAACCAAATGAATATAATGGTCTTCGAATGATTTTTTTGAAGATTCTTCAATCCCAACACATATAGTGCGTTAGTGATTCTATTTAGGTGAGGAATCAAACAATTCTTAATTTTTCACCAAGATTGAAAATATCCCATAATTCGTGGACTATAACCCACGAAAATCGTTAAAAAACTAACCAAATGAATATAATGGTTTTCAAATGAATTTTTTTGAAGAATCTTTAATCCAAACACATATGGTGCGTTAGAGATTCTATTTAGGTGAGGAATCAAACAATTCTTAATTTTTCATCGAGATTGAAAATATCCCACAATTCGTGTCCACGAAAATCGTTAAAAAACTAACCAAATGAATATAATGGTTTTTGAATGAATTTTTTGAAGAATCTTCAAGCCAAAGACATATGGTGCGTTTGTGATTCTATTTAGGTGAGGAATCAAAGATTTCTTAATTTTTAGCCGAGATTGAAAAAAATCACATATTTCGTGGACTATCCCCACGAAAATCGTTAAAAAACTAACCAAATGAATATAATGGTTTTTGAATAAATTTTTTGAAGAATCTTCAAGCCAAAGTCATATGGCGTATTTGTGATTCTATTAAGGTGAGGAATCAAAGATTTCTTAAATTTTCGCCGAGATTGAAAAAAACACATAATTCGTGGACTATAGCCCACGCAAATCGTTAAAAAACTAACCAAATGAATATAATGGTTTTCGAATGATTTTTTTGTAGATTCTTCAATCCCAACACATATAGTGCGTTAGTGATTCTATTTAGGTGAGGAATAAAACAATTCTTAATTTTTCACCAAGATTGAAAATATCCCATAATTCTTGGACTATAGTCCACAAAAATCGTTAAAAAACTAACCAAATGAAAATAATGGTTTTTGAATGAATTTTTTGTAAGAATCTTCAAGCCAAAGACATATGATGCGTTTGTGATTCTATTTAGGTGAGTAATCAAAGATTTCTTAATTTTTCGCTGAGATTGAAAAAAATCACTTATTTCGTGGTATATATCCCACGAAAATCATTAAAAAACTATCCAAATGAATATAATGGTTTTTGAATGAATTTTTTGAAGAATCTTCAAGCCAAAGTCATATGCTGTTGTGATTCTATTTAGGTGATGAATCAAAGATTTTTTAATTTTTCGCCGAGATTGCAAAAAATACATATTTCGTGAACTATAGCCCACGAAAATCGTTAAAAAACTAACCAAATGAATATAATGATTTTTGAATGAATTTTTTGAAGAATCTTCAAGCCAAAGACATATGGTGCGTTTGTGATTCTATTTAGGTGAGGAATCAAAGATTTCTTAATTTTTAGCCGAGATTGAAAAAAATCACATATTTCGTGGACTATAGCCCACGAAAATCGTTAAAAAACTAACCAAATGAATATAATGGTTTTTGAATAAATTTTTTGAAGAATCTTCAAGCCAAAGTCATATGGCGTATTTGTGATTCTATTAAGGTGAGGAATCAAAGATTTCTTAAATTTTCGCCGAGATTGAAAAAAACACATAATTCGTGGACTATAGTCCACAAAAATCGTTAAAAAACTAACCAAATGAATATAATGGTTTTTGAATAAATTTTTTGAAGAATCTTCAAGCCAAAGTCATATGGCTGTGTTTGTGATTCTATTTAGGTTAGGAATCAAAGATTTCTTAATTTTTCGCCGAGATTGAAAAAAACACATAATTCGTGGACTATAGCCCACGAAAATCGTTAAAAAACTAACCAAATGAATATAATGGTCTTCGAATGATTTTTTTGAAGATTCTTCAATCCCAACACATATAGTGCGTTAGTGATTCTATTTAGGTGAGGAATCAAACAATTCTTAATTTTTCACCAAGATTGAAAATATCCCATAATTCGTGGACTATAACCCACGAAAATCGTTAAAAAACTAACCAAATGAATATAATGGTTTTCAAATGAATTTTTTTGAAGAATCTTTAATCCAAACACATATGGTGCGTTAGAGATTCTATTTAGGTGAGGAATCAAACAATTCTTAATTTTTCACCGAGATTGAAAATATCCCACAATTCGTGTCCACGAAAATCGTTAAAAAACTAACCAAATGAATATAATGGTTTTTGAATGAATTTTTTGAAGAATCTTCAAGCCAAAGACATATGGTGCGTTTGTGATTCTATTTAGGTGAGGAATCAAAGAATTCTTAATTTTTAGCCGAGATTGAAAAAAATCACATATTTCGTGGACTATAGCCCACGAAAATCGTTAAAAAACTAACCAAATGAATATAATGGTTTTTGAATGAAATTTTTGAAGAATCTTCAAGCCAAAGACATATGGTGCGTTTGTGATTCTATTTAGGTGAGGAATCAAAGATTTCTTAATTTTTAGCCGAGATTGAAAAAAATCACATATTTCGTGGACTATATAGCCCACGAAAATCGTTAAAAAACTAACCAAATGAATATAATGGTTTTTGAATAAATTTTTTGAAGAATCTTCAAGCCAAAGTCATATGGCGTATTTGTGATTCTATTAAGGTGAGGAATCAAAGATTTCTTAAATTTTCGCCGAGATTGAAAAAAACACATAATTCGTGGACTATAGTCCACAAAAATCGTTAAAAAACTAACCAAATGAATATAATGTTTTTTGAATAAATTTTTTGAAGAATCTTCAAGCCAAAGTCATATGGCTGTGTTTGTGATTCTATTTAGGTGAGGAATCAAAGATTTCTTAATTTTTCGCCGAGATTGAAAAAAACACATAATTCGTGGACTATAGCCCACGAAAATCGTTAAAAAACTAACCAAATGAATATAATGGTCTTCGAATGATTTTTTTGAAGATTCTTCAATCCCAACACATATAGTGCGTTAGTGATTCTATTTAGGTGAGGAATCAAACAATTCTTAATTTTTCACCAAGATTGAAAATATCCCATAATTCGTGGACTATAACCCACGAAAATCGTTAAAAAACTAACCAAATGAATATAATGGTTTTCAAATGAATTTTTTTGAAGAATCTTTAATCCAAACACATATGGTGCGTTAGAGATTCTATTTAGGTGAGGAATCAAACAATTCTTAATTTTTCACCGAGATTGAAAATATCCCACAATTCGTGTCCACGAAAATCGTTAAAAAACTAACCAAATGAATATAATGGTTTTTGAATGAATTTTTTGAAGAATCTTCAAGCCAAAGACATATGGTGCGTTTGTGATTCTATTAAGGTGAGGAATCAAAGATTTCTTAATTTTTAGCCGAGATTGAAAAAAATCACATATTTCGTGGACTATAGCCCACGAAAATTGTTAAAAAACTAACCAAATGAATATAATGGTTTTTGAATAAATTTTTTGAAGAATCTTCAAGCCAAAGTCATATGGCGTATTTGTGATTCTATTAAGGTGAGGAATCAAAGATTTCTTAAATTTTCGCCGAGATTGAAAAAACACATAATTCGTGGACTATAGCCCACGAAAATCGTTAAAAAACTAACCAAATGAATATAATGTTTTTCGAATGATTTTTTTGTAGATTCTTCAATCCCAACACATATAGTGCGTTAGTGATTCTATTTAGGTGAGGAATCAAACAATTCTTAATTTTTCACCAAGATTGAAAATATCCCATAATTCTTGGACTATAGTCCACAAAAATCGTTAAAAAACTAACCAAATGAATACAATGGTTTTTGAATAAATTTTTTGAAGAATCTTCAAGCCAAAGTCATATGGCTGTGTTTGTGATTCTATTTAGGTGAGGAATCAAAGATTTCTTAATTTTTAGCCGAGATTGAAAAAAATCACATATTTCGTGGACTATATAGCCCACGAAAATCGTTAAAAAACTAACCAAATGAATATAATGGTTTTTGAATAAATTTTTTGAAGAATCTTCAAGCCAAAGTCATATGGCGTATTTGTGATTCTATTAAGGTGAGGAATCAAAGATTTCTTAAATTTTCGCCGAGATTGAAAAAAACACATAATTCGTGGACTATAGCCCACGCAAATCGTTAAAAAACTAACCAAATGAATATAATGGTTTTCGAATGATTTTTTTGTAGATTCTTCAATCCCAACACATATAGTGCGTTAGTGATTCTATTTAGGTGAGGAATCAAACAATTCTTAATTTTTCACCAAGATTGAAAATATCCCATAATTCTTGGACTATAGTCCACAAAAATCGTTAAAAAACTAACCAAATGAAAATAATGGTTTTTGAATGAATTTTTTGTAAGAATCTTCAAGCCAAAGACATATGATGCGTTTGTGATTCTATTTAGGTGAGTAATCAAAGATTTCTTAATTTTTCGCTGAGATTGAAAAAAATCACTTATTTCGTGGTATATATCCCACGAAAATCATTAAAAAACTATCCAAATGAATATAATGGTTTTTGAATGAATTTTTTGAAGAATCTTCAAGCCAAAGTCATATGCTGTTGTGATTCTATTTAGGTGATGAATCAAAGATTTCTTAATTTTTAGCCGAGATTGAAAAAAATCACATATTTCGTGGACTATAGCCCACGAAAATCGTTAAAAAACTAACCAAATGAATATAATGGTTTTTGAATAAATTTTTTGAAGAATCTTCAAGCCAAAGTCATATGGTGCGTTAGAGATTCTATTTAGGTGAGGAATCAAACAATTCTTAATTTTTCACCGAGATTGAAAATATCCCACAATTCGTGTCCACGAAAATCGTTAAAAAACTAACCAAATGAATATAATGGTTTTTGAATGAATTTTTTGAAGAATCTTCAAGCCAAAGACATATGGTGCGTTTGTGATTCTATTTAGTTGAGGAATCAAAGATTTCTTAATTTTTAGCCGAGATTGAAAAAAATCACATATTTCGTGGACTATAGCCCACGAAAATCGTTAAAAAACTAACCAAATGAATATAATGGTTTTTGAATAAATTTTTTGAAGAATCTTCAAGCCAAAGTCATATGGCGTATTTGTGATTCTATTAAGGTGAGGAATCAAAGATTTCTTAAATTTTCGCCGAGATTGAAAAAAACACATAATTCGTGGACTATAGCCCACGAAAATCGTTAAAAAACTAACCAAATGAATATAATGGTTTTCGAATGATTTTTTTGTAGATTCTTCAATCCCAACACATATAGTGCGTTAGTGATTCTATTTAGGTGAGGAATCAAACAATTCTTAATTTTTCACCAAGATTGAAAATATCCCATAATTCTTGGACTATAGTCCACAAAAATCGTTAAAAAACTAACCAAATGAATATAATGGTTTTTGAATAAATTTTTTGAAGAATCTTCAAGCCAAAGTCATATGGCTGTGTTTGTGATTCTATTTAGGTGAGGAATCAAAGATTTCTTAATTTTTCGCCGAGATTGAAAAAAACACATAATTCGTGGACTATAGCCCACGAAAATCGTTAAAAAACTAACCAAATGAATATAATGGTCTTCAAATGATTTTTTTGAAGATTCTTCAATCCCAACACATATAGTGCGTTAGTGATTCTATTTAGGTGAGGAATCAAACAATTCTTAATTTTTCACCAAGATTGAAAATATCCCATAATTCGTGGACTATAACCCACGAAAATCGTTGAAAAACTAACCAAATGAATATAATGGTTTTCAAATGAATTTTTTTGAAGAATCTTTAATCCAAACACATATGGTGCGTTAGAGATTCTATTTAGGTGAGGAATCAAACAATTCTTAATTTTTCACCGAGATTGAAAATATCCCATAATTCGTGTCCACGAAAATCGTTAAAAAACTAACCAAATGAATATAATGGTTTTTGAATGAATTTTTTGAAGAATCTTCAAGCCAAAGACATATGGTGCGTTTGTGATTCTATTTAGGTGAGGAATCAAAGATTTCTTAATTTTTAGCCGAGATTGAAAAAAATCACATATTTCGTGGACTATCCCCACGAAAATCGTTAAAAAACTAACCAAATGAATATAATGGTTTTTGAATAAATTTTTTGAAGAATCTTCAAGCCAAAGTCATATGGCGTATTTGTGATTCTATATATGTAAGTAATCAAAGATTTCTTAATTTTTCGCCGAGATTGAAAAAAATCACATATTTCGTGGTCTATAGTCCATGAAAATCGTTAAAAATCTAACCAAATGAATATAATGGTTTTTGAATGAATTTTTTGAGGAATATTCAAGCCAAAGACATATGGTGTGTTTGTGAATCTATTTAGGTGAGGAATCAAAGATTTCTTAATTTTTCGCCGAGATTGAAAAAAATCACATATTTCGTGGACTATATAGCCCACGAAATCGTTAAAAAACTAACCAAATGAATATAATGGTTTTTGAATAAATTTTTTGAAGAATCTTCAAGCCAAAGTCATATGGCTGTGTTTGTGATTCTATTTAGGTGAGGAATCAAAGATTTCTTAATTTTTCGCCGAGATTGAAAAAAACACATAATTTCGTGGACTATAGCCCACGAAAATTGTTAAAAAACTAACCAAATGAATATAATGGTCTTCGAATGATTTTTTTGAAGATTCTTCAATCCCAACACATATAGTGCGTTAGTGATTCTATTTAGGTGAGGAATCAAACAATTCTTAATTTTTCACCAAGATTGAAAATATCCCATAATTCGTGGACTATAACCCACGAAAATCGTTAAAAAACTAACCAAATGAATATAATGGTTTTCAAATGAATTTTTTTGAAGAATCTTTAATCCAAACACATATGGTGCGTTAGAGATTCTATTTAGGTGAGGAATCAAACAATTCTTAATTTTTCACCGAGATTGAAAATATCCCACAATTCGTGTCCACGAAAATCGTTAAAAAACTAACCAAATGAATATAATGGTTTTTGAATGAATTTTTTGAAGAATCTTCAAGCCAAAGACATATGGTGCGTTTGTGATTCTATTTAGGTGAGGAATCAAAGATTTCTTAATTTTTAGCCGAGATTGAAAAAAATCACATATTTCGTGGACTATAGCCCACGAAAATCGTTAAAAAACTAACCAAATGAATATAATGGTTTTTGAATAAATTTTTTGAAGAATCTTCAAGCCAAAGTCATATGGCGTATTTGTGATTCTATTAAGGTGAGGAATCAAAGATTTCTTAAATTTTCGCCGAGATTGAAAAAAACACATAATTCGTGGACTATAGTCCACAAAAATCGTTAAAAAACTAACCAAATGAATATAATGGTTTTTGAATAAATTTTTTGAAGAATCTTCAAGCCAAAGTCATATGGCTGTGTTTGTGATTCTATTTAGGTGAGGAATCAAAGATTTCTTAATTTTTCGCCGAGATTGAAAAAAACACATAATTCGTGGACTATAGTCCACAAAAATCGTTAAAAAACTAACCAAATGAATATAATGGTTTTTTAATAAATTTTTTGAAGAATCTTCAAGCCAAAGTCATATGGTTGTGTGTGTGATTCTATTTAGGTGAGGAATCAAAGATTTCTTAATTTTTCGCCGAGATTGAAAAAAACACATAATTCGTGGACTATAGCCCACGAAAATCGTTAAAAAACTAACCAAATGAATATAATGGTCTTCGAATGATTTTTTTGAAGATTCTTCAATCCCAACACATATAGTGCTTTAGTGATTCTATTTAGGTGAGGAATCAAACAATTCTTAATTTTTCACCAAGATTGAAAATATCCCATAATTCGTGGACCATAACCCACGAAAATCGTTAAAAAACTAACCAAATGAATATAATGGTTTTCAAATGAATTTTTTTGAAGAATCTTTAATCCAAACACATATGGTGCGTTAGAGATTCTATTTAGGTGAGGAATCAAACAATTCTTAATTTTTCACCGAGATTGAAAATATCCCACAATTCGTGTCCACGAAAATCGTTAAAAAACTAACCAAATGAATATAATGGTTTTTGAATGAATTTTTTGAAGAATCTTCAAGCCAAAGACATATGGTGCGTTTGTGATTCTATTTAGGTGAGGAATCAAAGATTTCTTAATTTTTAGCCGAGATTGAAAAAAATCACATATTTCGTGGACTATAGCCCACGAAAATCGTTAAAAAACTAACCAAATGAATATAATGGTTTTTGAATAAATTTTTTGAAGAATCTTCAAGCCAAAGTCATATGGCGTATTTGTGATTCTATTAAGGTGAGGAATCAAAGATTTCTTAATTTTTAGCCGAGATTGAAAAAAATCACATATTTCGTGGACTATCCCCACGAAAATCGTTAAAAAACTAACCAAATGAATATAATGGTTTTTGAATAAATTTTTTGAAGAATCTTCAAGCCAAAGTCATATGGCGTATTTGTGATTCTATTTATGTGAGTAATCAAAGATTTCTTAATTTTTCGCCGAGATTGAAAAAAATCACATATTTCGTGGACTATAGCCCACGAAAATCGTTAAAAAACTAACCAAATGAATATAATGGTTTTCGAATGATTTTTTTGTAGATTCTTCAATCCCAACACATATAGTGCGTTAGTGATTCTATTTAGGTGAGGAATCAAACAATTCTTAATTTTTCACCAAGATTGAAAATATCCCATAATTCTTGGACTATAGTCCACAAAAATCGTTAAAAAACTAACCAAATGAATATAATGGTTTTTGAATAAATTTTTTGAAGAATCTTCAAGCCAAAGTCATATGGCTGTGTTTGTGATTCTATTTAGGTGAGGAATCAAAGATTTCTTAATTTTTCGCCGAGATTGAAAAAAACACATAATTCGTGGACTATAGCCCACGAAAATCGTTAAAAAAGTAACCAAATGAATATAATGGTCTTCGAATGATTTTTTTGAAGATTCTTCAATCCCAACACATATAGTGCTTTAGTGATTCTATTTAGGTGAGGAATCAAACAATTTTTAATTTTTCACCAAGATTGAAAATATCCCATAATTCATGGACTATAACCCACGAAAATCGTTAAAAAACTAACCAAATGAATATAATGGTTTTCAAATGAATTTTTTTGAAGAATCTTTAATCCAAACACATATGGTGCGTTAGAGATTCTATTTAGGTGAGGAATCAAACAATTCTTAATTTTTCACCGAGATTGAAAATATCCCACAATTCGTGTCCACGAAAATCGTTAAAAAACTAACCAAATGAATATAATGGTTTTTGAATGAATTTTTTGAAGAATCTTCAAGCCAAAGACATATGGTGCGTTTGTGATTCTATTTAGGTGAGGAATCAAAGATTTCTTAATTTTTAGCCGAGATTGAAAAAAATCACATATTTCGTGGACTATCCCCACGAAAATCGTTAAAAAACTAACCAAATGAATATAATGGTTTTTGAATAAATTTTTTGAAGAATCTTCAAGCCAAAGTCATATGGCGTATTTGTGATTCTATTTATGTGAGTAATCAAAGATTTCTTAATTTTTCGCCGAGATTGAAAAAAATCACATATTTCGTGGTCTATAGTCCATGAAAATCGTTAAAAATCTAACCAAATGAATATAATGGTTTTTGAATGAATTTTTTGAGGAATATTCAAGCCAAAGACATATGGTGTGTTTGTGAATCTATTTAGGTGAGGAATCAAAGATTTCTTAATTTTTCGCCGAGATTGAAAAAAATCACATATTTCGTGGACTATATAGCCCACGAAAATCGTTAAAAAACTAACCAAATGAATATAATGGTTTTTGAATAAATTTTTTGAAGAATCTTCAAGCCAAAGTCATATGGCTGTGTTTGTGATTCTATTTAGGTGAGGAATCAAAGATTTCTTAATTTTTCGCCGAGATTGAAAAAAACACATAATTTCGTGGACTATAGCCCACGAAAATTGTTAAAAAACTAACCAAATGAATATAATGGTCTTCGAATGATTTTTTTGAAGATTCTTCAATCCCAACACATATAGTGCGTTAGTGATTCTATTTAGGTGAGGAATCAAACAATTCTTAATTTTTCACCAAGATTGAAAATATCCCATAATTCGTGGACTATAACCCACGAAAATCGTTAAAAAACTAACCAAATGAATATAATGGTTTTCAAATGAATTTTTTTGAAGAATCTTTAATCCAAACACATATGGTGCGTTAGAGATTCTATTTAGGTGAGGAATCAAACAATTCTTAATTTTTCACCGAGATGGAAAATATCCCACAATTCGTGTCCACGATAATCGTTAAAAAACTAACCAAATGAATATAATGGTTTTTGAATGAATTTTTTGAAGAATCTTCAAGCCAAAGACATATGGTGCGTTTGTGATTCTATTTAGGTGAGGAATCAAAGATTTCTTAATTTTTAGCCGAGATTGAAAAAAATCACATATTTCGTGGACTATAGCCCACGAAAATCGTTAAAAAACTAACCAAATGAATATAATGGTTTTTGAATAAATTTTTTGAAGAATCTTCAAGCCAAAGTCATATGGCGTATTTGTGATTCTATTAAGGTGAGGAATCAAAGATTTCTTAAATTTTCGCCGAGATTGAAAAAAACACATAATTCGTGGACTATAGTCCACAAAAATCGTTAAAAAACTAACCAAATGAATATAATGGTTTTTGAATAAATTTTTTGAAGAATCTTCAAGCCAAAGTCATATGGCTGTGTTTGTGATTCTATTTAGGTGAGGAATCAAAGATTTCTTAATTTTTCGCCGAGATTGAAAAAAACACATAATTCGTGGACTATAGCCCACGAAAATCGTTAAAAAACTAACCAAATGAATATAATGGTTTTTGAATAAATTTTTTGAAGAATCTTCAAGCCAAAGTCATATGGCGTGTTTGTGATTCTATTTAGGTGAGGAATCAAAGATTTCTTAATTTTTCGCCGAGATTGAAAAAAACACATAATTCGTGGACTATAGCCCACGAAAATCGTTAAAAAACTAACCAAATGAATATAATGGTTTTCAAATGAATTTTTTTGAAGAATCTTTAATCCAAACACATATGGTGCGTTAGAGATTCTATTTAGGTGAGGAATCAAACAATTCTTAATTTTTCACCGAGATTGAAAATATCCCACAATTCGTGTCCACGAAAATCGTTAAAAAACTAACCAAATGAATATAATGGTTTTTGAATGAATTTTTTGAAGAATCTTCAAGCCAAAGACATATGGTGCGTTTGTGATTCTATTTAGGTGAGGAATCAAAGATTTCTTAATTTTTAGCCGAGATTGAAAAAAATCACATATTTCGTGGACTATCCCCACGAAAATCGTTAAAAAACTAACCAAATGAATATAATGGTTTTTGAATAAATTTTTTGAAGAATCTTCAAGCCAAAGTCATATGGCGTATTTGTGATTCTATTTATGTGAGTAATCAACGATTTCTTAATTTTTCGCCGAGATTGAAAAAAATCACATATTTCGTGGACTATAGCCCACGAAAATCGTTAAAAAACTAACCAAATGAATATAATGGTTTTCGAATGATTTTTTTGTAGATTCTTCAATCCCAACACATATAGTGCGTTAGTGATTCTATTTAGGTGAGGAATCAAACAATTCTTAATTTTTCACCAAGATTGAAAATATCCCATAATTCTTGGACTATAGTCCACAAAAATCGTTAAAAAACTAACCAAATGAATATAATGGTTTTTGAATAAATTTTTTGAAGAATCTTCAAGCCAAAGTCATATGGCTGTGTTTGTGATTCTATTTAGGTGAGGAATCAAAGATTTCTTAATTTTTCGCCGAGATTGAAAAAAACACATAATTCGTGGACTATAGCCCACGAAAATCGTTAAAAAAGTAACCAAATGAATATAATGGTCTTCGAATGATTTTTTTGAAGATTCTTCAATCCCAACACATATAGTGCTTTAGTGATTCTATTTAGGTGAGGAATCAAACAATTTTTAATTTTTCACCAAGATTGAAAATATCCCATAATTCGTGGACTATAACCCACGAAAATCGTTAAAAAACTAACCAAATGAATATAATGGTTTTCAAATGAATTTTTTTGAAGAATCTTTAATCCAAACACATATGGTGCGTTAGAGATTCTATTTAGGTGAGGAATCAAACAATTCTTAATTTTTCACCGAGATTGAAAATATCCCACAATTCGTGTCCACGAAAATCGTTAAAAAACTAACCAAATGAATATAATGGTTTTTGAATGAATTTTTTGAAGAATCTTCAAGCCAAAGACATATGGTGCGTTTGTGATTCTATTTAGGTGAGGAATCAAAGATTTCTTAATTTTTAGCCGAGATTGAAAAAAATCACATATTTCGTGGACTATCCCCACGAAAATCGTTAAAAAACTAACCAAATGAATATAATGGTTTTTGAATAAATTTTTTGAAGAATCTTCAAGCCAAAGTCATATGGCGTATTTGTGATTCTATTTATGTGAGTAATCAAAGATTTCTTAATTTTTCGCCGAGATTGAAAAAAATCACATATTTCGTGGTCTATAGTCCATGAAAATCGTTAAAAATCTAACCAAATGAATATAATGGTTTTTGAATGAATTTTTTGAGGAATATTCAAGCCAAAGACATATGGTGTGTTTGTGAATCTATTTAGGTGAGGAATCAAAGATTTCTTAATTTTTCGCCGAGATTGAAAAAAATCACATATTTCGTGGACTATATAGCCCACGAAAATCGTTAAAAAACTAACCAAATGAATATAATGGTTTTTGAATAAATTTTTTGAAGAATCTTCAAGCCAAAGTCATATGGCTGTGTTTGTGATTCTATTTAGGTGAGGAATCAAAGATTTCTTAATTTTTCGCCGAGATTGAAAAAAACACATAATTTCGTGGACTATAGCCCACGAAAATTGTTAAAAAACTAACCAAATGAATATAATGGTCTTCGAATGATTTTTTTGAAGATTCTTCAATCCCAACACATATAGTGCGTTAGTGATTCTATTTAGGTGAGGAATCAAACAATTCTTAATTTTTCACCAAGATTGAAAATATCCCATAATTCGTGGACTATAACCCACGAAAATCGTTAAAAAACTAACCAAATGAATATAATGGTTTTCAAATGAATTTTTTTGAAGAATCTTTAATCCAAACACATATGGTGCGTTAGAGATTCTATTTAGGTGAGGAATCAAACAATTCTTAATTTTTCACCGAGATGGAAAATATCCCACAATTCGTGTCCACGATAATCGTTAAAAAACTAACCAAATGAATATAATGGTTTTTGAATGAATTTTTTGAAGAATCTTCAAGCCAAAGACATATGGTGCGTTTGTGATTCTATTTAGGTGAGGAATCAAAGATTTCTTAATTTTTAGCCGAGATTGAAAAAAATCACATATTTCGTGGACTATAGCCCACGAAAATCGTTAAAAAACTAACCAAATGAATATAATGGTTTTTGAATAAATTTTTTGAAGAATCTTCAAGCCAAAGTCATATGGCGTATTTGTGATTCTATTAAGGTGAGGAATCAAAGATTTCTTAAATTTTCGCCGAGATTGAAAAAAACACATAATTCGTGGACTATAGTCCACAAAAATCGTTAAAAAACTAACCAAATGAATATAATGGTTTTTGAATAAATTTTTTGAAGAATCTTCAAGCCAAAGTCATATGGCTGTGTTTGTGATTCTATTTAGGTGAGGAATAAAAGATTTCTTAATTTTTCGCCGAGATTGAAAAAAACACATAATTCGTGGACTATAGCCCACGAAAATCGTTAAAAAACTAACCAAATGAATATAATGGTTTTTGAATAAATTTTTTGAAGAATCTTCAAGCCAAAGTCATATGGCGTGTTTGTGATTCTATTTAGGTGAGGAATCAAAGATTTCTTAATTTTTCGCCGAGATTGAAAAAAACACATAATTCGTGGACTATAGCCCACGAAAATCGTTAAAAAACTAACCAAATGAATATAATGGTCTTCGAATGATTTTTTTGAAGATTCTTCAATCCCAACACACATAGTGCGTTAGTGATTCTATTTAGGTGAGGAATCAAACAATTCTTAATTTTTCACCAAGATTGAAAATATCCCATAATTCGTGGACAACCCGAGAAAATCGTTAAAAAACTAACCAAATGAATATAATGGTTTTCAAATGAATTTTTTTGAAGAATCTTTAATGCAAACATATATGGTGCGTTAGAGATTCTATTTAGGTGAGGAATCAAACAATTCTTAATTTTTCACCGAGATTGAAAATATCCCATAATTCGTGTCCACGAAAATCGTTAAAAAACTAACCAAATGAATATAATGGTTTTTGAATGAATTTTTTGAAGAATCTTCAAGCCAAAGTCATATGGCATGTTTGTGATTCTATTTAAGTGAGGAATCAAAGATTTCTTAATTTTTCGCCGAGATTGAAAAAAACACATAATTCGTGGACTATAGCCCACAAAAATCGTTAAAAAACTAACCAAATGAATATAATGGTTTTCGATTGATTTTTTTGAAGATTCTTCAATCCCAACATATATAGTGCGTTAGTGATTCTATTTAGGTGAGGAATCAAACAATTCTTAATTTTTCCCCAAGATTAAAAATATCCCATAATTCTTGGACTATAGTCCACGAAAATCGTTAAAAAACTAACCAAATGAAAATAAAGGTTTTTGAATGAATTGTTTGTAAGAATCTTCAAGCCGAAGACATATGATGCGTTTGTGATTCTATTTAGGTGAGTAATCAAAGATTTCTTAATTTTTCGCTGAGATTGAAAAAAATCACTTATTTCGTGGTGTATATCCCACGAAAATCATTAAAAAACTATCCAAATGAATATAATGGTTTTTGAATGAATTTTTTGAAGAATCTTCAAGCCAAAGTCATATGCTGTTGTGATTCTATTTAGGTGATGAATCCAAGATTTCTTAATTTTTCGCCGAGATTGAAAAAAATTACATATTTCGTGGACTACAGTCCACGAAAATCGTTAAAAAACTAACCAAATGAATATCATGGTTTTTGTATGAAATTTTTGAAGAATATTCAAGCCAAAGACATATGGTTTGTTTGTGATTCTATTTAGGTGAGGAATCAAAGATTTCTTAATTTTTCGCCGAGATTGAAAAAAATCACATATTTCGTGGACTATAGCTCACGAAAATCGTTAAAAAACTAACCAAATGAATATAATGGTTTTCGAATGATTTTTTTGAAGATTCTTCAATCCCAACACATATAGTGCGTTTGTGATGCTATTTAGGAGAGGAATAAAACAATTTTTAATTTATAACCAAGATTGAAAATATCCCATAATTCGTGGACTATAGCCCACGAAAATCGTTAAAAAACTAACCAAATGATTATAATGGTTTTCGAATGATTTTTTCGAAGATTCTTCAATCCCAACACATATAGTGCGTTAGTGATTCTATGTTGGTGAGGAATCAAACAAGTCTTAATTTTTCACCAAGATTGAAAATATCCCATAATTCTTGGACTATAGTCCACGAATTTCGTTAAAAAACTAACCAAATGAAAAAATGGTTTTTGAATGAATTTTTTGTAAGAATCTTCAAGCCAAAGACATATGATGCGTTTGTGATTCTATTTATGTGAGTAATCAAAGATTTCTTAATTTTTCGCCGAGATTGAAAAAAATCACATATTTCGTGGTCTATAGTCCATGAAAATCGTTAAAAATCTAACCAAATGAATATAATGGTTTTTGAATGAATTTTTTGAGGAATATTCAAGCCAAAGACATATGGTGTGTTTGTGAATCTATTTAGGTGAGGAATCAAAGATTTCTTAATTTTTCGCCGAGATTGAAAAAAATCACATATTTCGTGGACTATATAGCCCACGAAAATCGTTAAAAAACTAACCAAATGAATATAATGGTTTTTGAATAAATTTTTTGAAGAATCTTCAAGCCAAAGTCATATGGCTGTGTTTGTGATTCTATTTAGGTGAGGAATCAAAGATTTCTTAATTTTTCGCCGAGATTTAAAAAAACACATAATTCGTGGACTATAGCCCACGAAAATTGTTAAAAAACTAACCAAATGAATATAATGGTCTTCGAATGATTTTTTTGAAGATTCTTCAATCCCAACACATATAGTGCGTTAGTGATTCTATTTAGGTGAGGAATCAAACAATTCTTAATTTTTCACCAAGATTGAAAATATCCCATAATTCGTGGACTATAACCCACGAAAATCGTTAAAAAACTAACCAAATGAATATAATGGTTTTCAAATGAATTTTTTTGAAGAATCTTTAATCCAAACACATATGGTGCGTTAGAGATTCTATTTAGGTGAGGAATCAAACAATTCTTAATTTTTCACCGAGATTGAAAATATCCCACAATTCGTGTCCACGAAAATCGTTAAAAAACTAACCAAATGAATATAATGGTTTTTGAATGAATTTTTTGAAGAATCTTCAAGCCAAAGACATATGGTGCGTTTGTGATTCTATTTAGGTGAGGAATCAAAGATTTCTTAATTTTTAGCCGAGATTGAAAAAAATCACATATTTCGTGGACTATAGCCCACGAAAATCGTTAAAAAACTAACCAAATGAATATAATGGTTTTTGAATAAATTTTTTGAAGAATCTTCAAGCCAAAGTTATATGGCGTATTTGTGATTCTATTAAGGTGAGGAATCAAAGATTTCTTAAATTTTCGCCGAGATTGAAAAAAACACATAATTCGTGGACTATAGCCCACGAAAATCTTTAAAAAACTAACCAAATGAATATAATGGTTTTCAAATGATTTTTTTGTAGATTCTTCAATCCCAACACATATAGTGCGTTAGTGATTCTATTTAGGTGAGGAATCAAACAATTCTTAATTTTTCACCAAGATTGAAAATATCCCATAATTCTTGGACTATAGTCCACAAAAATCGTTAAAAAACTAACCAAATGAATATAATGGTTTTTGAATGAATTTTTTGAAGAATCTTCAAGCCAAAGTCATATGGCTGTGTTTGTGATTCTATTTAGGTGAGGAATCAAAGATTTCTTAATTTTTCGCCGAGATTGAAAAAAACACATAATTCGTGGACTATAGCCCACGAAAATCGTTAAAAAACTAACCAAATGAATATAATGGTCTTCGAATGATTTTTTTGAAGATTCTTCAATCCCAACACATATAGTGCGTTAGTGATTCTATTTAGGTGAGGAATCAAACAATTCTTAATTTTTCACCAAGATTGAAAATATCCCATAATTCGTGGACCATAACCCACGAAAATCGTTAAAAAACTAACCAAATGAATATAATGGTTTTCAAATGAATTTTTTTGAAGAATCTTTAATCCAAACACATATGGTGCGTTAGAGATTCTATTTAGGTGAGGAATCAAACAATTCTTAATTTTTCACCGAGATTGAAAATATCCCACAATTCGTGTCCACGAAAATCGTTAAAAACTAACCAAATGAATATAATGGTTTTTGAATGAATTTTTTGAAGAATCTTCAAGCCAAAGACATATGGTGCGTTTGTGATTCTATTTAGGTGAGGAATCAAAGATTTCTTAATTTTTAGCCGAGATTGAAAAAAATCACATATTTCGTGGACTATCCCCACGAAAATCGTTAAAAAACTATCCAAATGAATATAATGGTTTTTGAATGAATTTTTTGAAGAATCTTCAAGCCAAAGTCATATGGCGTGTTTGTGATTCTATTTAGGTGAGGAATCAAAGATTTCTTAATTTTTCGCCGAGATTGAAAAAAACACATAATTCGTGGACTATAGCCCACGAAAATCGTTAAAAAACTAACCAAATGAATATAATGGTCTTCGAATGATTTTTTTGAAGATTCTTCAATCCCAACACACATAGTGCGTTAGTGATTCTATTTAGGTGAGGAATCAAACAATTCTTAATTTTTCACCAAGATGGAAAATATCCCATAATTCGTGGACAACCCGAGAAATTCGTTAAAAAACTAACCAAATGAATATAATGGTTTTCAAATGAATTTTTTTGAAGAATCTTTAATGCAAACATATATGGTGCGTTAGAGATTCTATTTAGGTGAGGAATCAAACAATTCTTAATTTTTCACCGAGATTGAAAATATCCCATAATTCGTGTCCACGAAAATCGTTAAAAAACTAACCAAATGAATATAATGGTTTTTGAATGAATTTTTTGAAGAATCTTCAAGCCAAAGTCATATGGCATGTTTGTGATTCTATTTAAGTGAGGAATCAAAGATTTCTTAATTTTTCGCCGAGATTGAAAAAAACACATAATTCGTGGACTATAGCCCACAAAAATCGTTAAAAAACTAACCAAATGAATATAATGGTTTTCGATTGATTTTTTTGAAGATTCTTCAATCCCAACACATATAGTGCGTTAGTGATTCTATTTAGGTGAGGAATCAAACAATTCTTAATTTTTCCCCAAGATTAAAAATATCCCATAATTCTTGGACTATAGTCCACGAAAATCGTTAAAAAACTAACCAAATGAAAATAAAGGTTTTTGAATGAATTGTTTGTAAGAATCTTCAAGCCGAAGACATATGATGCGTTTGTGATTCTATTTAGGTGAGTAATCAAAGATTTCTTAATTTTTCGCTGAGATTGAAAAAAATCACTTATTTCGTGGTGTATATCCCACGAAAATCATTAAAAAACTATCCAAATGAATATAATGGTTTTTGAATGAATTTTTTGAAGAATCTTCAAGCCAAAGTCATATGCTGTTGTGATTCTATTTAGGTGATGAATCCAAGATTTCTTAATTTTTCGCCGAGATTGAAAAAAATTACATATTTCGTGGACTACAGTCCACGAAAATCGTTAAAAAACTAACCAAATGAATATCATGGTTTTTGTATGAAATTTTTGAAGAATATTCAAGCCAAAGACATATGGTTTGTTTGTGATTCTATTTAGGTGAGGAATCAAAGATTTCTTAATTTTTCGCCGAGATTGAAAAAAATCACATATTTCGTGGACTATAGCTCACGAAAATCGTTAAAAAACTAACCAAATGAATATAATGGTTTTCGAATGATTTTTTTGAAGATTCTTCAATCCCAACACATATAGTGCGTTTGTGATGCTATTTAGGAGAGGAATAAAACAATTTTTAATTTATAACCAAGATTGAAAATATCCCATAATTCGTGGACTATAGCCCACGAAAATCGTTAAAAAACTAACCAAATGATTATAATGGTTTTCGAATGATTTTTTCGAAGATTCTTCAATCCCAACACATATAGTGCGTTAGTGATTCTATGTTGGTGAGGAATCAAACAATTCTTAATTTTTCACCAAGATTGAAAATATCCCATAATTCTTGGACTATAGTCCACGAATTTCGTTAAAAAACTAACCAAATGAAAAAATGGTTTTTGAATGAATTTTTTGTAAGAATCTTCAAGCCAAAGACATATGATGCGTTTGTGATTCTATTTATGTGAGTAATCAAAGATTTCTTAATTTTTCGCCGAGATTGAAAAAAATCACATATTTCGTGGTCTATAGTCCATGAAAATCGTTAAAAATCTAACCAAATGAATATAATGGTTTTTGAATGAATTTTTTGAGGAATATTCAAGCCAAAGACATATGGTGTGTTTGTGAATCTATTTAGGTGAGGAATCAAAGATTTCTTAATTTTTCGCCAAGATTGAAAAAAATCACATATTTCGTGGACTATATAGCCCACGAAAATCGTTAAAAAACTAACCAAATGAATATAATGGTTTTTGAATAAATTTTTTGAAGAATCTTCAAGCCAAAGTCATATGGCTGTGTTTGTGATTCTATTTAGGTGAGGAATCAAAGATTTCTTAATTTTTCGCCGAGATTTAAAAAAACACATAATTCGTGGACTATAGCCCACGAAAATTGTTAAAAAACTAACCAAATGAATATAATGGTCTTCGAATGATTTTTTTGAAGATTCTTCAATCCCAACACATATAGTGCGTTAGTGATTCTATTTAGGTGAGGAATCAAACAATTCTTAATTTTTCACCAAGATTGAAAATATCCCATAATTCGTGGACTATAACCCACGAAAATCGTTAAAAAACTAACCAAATGAATATAATGGTTTTCAAATGAATTTTTTTGAAGAATCTTTAATCCAAACACATATGGTGCGTTAGAGATTCTATTTAGGTGAGGAATCAAACAATTCTTAATTTTTCACCGAGATTGAAAATATCCCACAATTCGTGTCCACGAAAATCGTTAAAAAACTAACCAAATGAATATAATGGTTTTTGAATGAATTTTTTGAAGAATCTTCAAGCCAAAGACATATGGTGCGTTTGTGATTCTATTTAGGTGAGGAATCAAAGATTTCTTAATTTTTAGCCGAGATTGAAAAAAATCACATATTTCGTGGACTATAGCCCACGAAAATCGTTAAAAAACTAACCAAATGAATATAATGGTTTTTGAATAAATTTTTTGAAGAATCTTCAAGCCAAAGTTATATGGCGTATTTGTGATTCTATTAAGGTGAGGAATCAAAGATTTCTTAAATTTTCGCCGAGATTGAAAAAAACACATAATTCGTGGACTATAGCCCACGAAAATCTTTAAAAAACTAACCAAATGAATATAATGGTTTTCAAATGATTTTTTTGTAGATTCTTCAATCCCAACACATATAGTGCGTTAGTGATTCTATTTAGGTGAGGAATCAAACAATTCTTAATTTTTCACCAAGATTGAAAATATCCCATAATTCTTGGACTATAGTCCACAAAAATCGTTAAAAAACTAACCAAATGAATATAATGGTTTTTGAATGAATTTTTTGAAGAATCTTCAAGCCAAAGTCATATGGCTGTGTTTGTGATTCTATTTAGGTGAGGAATCAAAGATTTCTTAATTTTTCGCCGAGATTGAAAAAAACACATAATTCGTGGACTATAGCCCACGAAAATCGTTAAAAAACTAACCAAATGAATATAATGGTCTTCGAATGATTTTTTTGAAGATTCTTCAATCCCAACACATATAGTGCGTTAGTGATTCTATTTAGGTGAGGAATCAAACAATTCTTAATTTTTCACCAAGATTGAAAATATCCCATAATTCGTGGACCATAACCCACGAAAATCGTTAAAAAACTAACCAAATGAATATAATGGTTTTCAAATGAATTTTTTTGAAGAATCTTTAATCCAAACACATATGGTGCGTTAGAGATTCTATTTAGGTGAGGAATCAAACAATTCTTAATTTTTCACCGAGATTGAAAATATCCCACAATTCGTGTCCACGAAAATCGTTAAAAACTAACCAAATGAATATAATGGTTTTTGAATGAATTTTTTGAAGAATCTTCAAGCCAAAGACATATGGTGCGTTTGTGATTCTATTTAGGTGAGGAATCAAAGATTTCTTAATTTTTAGCCGAGATTGAAAAAAATCACATATTTCGTGGACTATCCCCACGAAAATCGTTAAAAAACTATCCAAATGAATATAATGGTTTTTGAATGAATTTTTTGAAGAATCTTCAAGCCAAAGTCATATGCTGTTGTGATTCTATTTAGGTGATGAATCCAAGATTTCTTAATTTTTCGCCGAGATTGAAAAAAATTACATATTTCGTGGACTACAGTCCACGAAAATCGTTAAAAAACTAACCAAATGAATATCATGGTTTTTGTATGAAATTTTTGAAGAATATTCAAGCCAAAGACATATGGTTTGTTTGTGATTCTATTTAGGTGAGGAATCAAAGATTTCTTAATTTTTCGCCGAGATTGAAAAAAATCACATATTTCGTGGACTATAGCTCACGAAAATCGTTAAAAAACTAACCAAATGAATATAATGGTTTTCGAATGATTTTTTTGAAGATTCTTCAATCCCAACACATATAGTGCGTTTGTGATGCTATTTAGGAGAGGAATAAAACAATTTTTAATTTATAACCAAGATTGAAAATATCCCATAATTCGTGGACTATAGCCCACGAAAATCGTTAAAAAACTAACCAAATGATTATAATGGTTTTCAAATGATTTTTTCGAAGATTCTTCAATCCCAACACATATAGTGCGTTAGTGATTCTATGTTGGTGAGGAATCAAACAATTCTTAATTTTTCACCAAGATTGAAAATATCCCATAATTCTTGGACTATAGTCCACGAATTTCGTTAAAAAACTAACCAAATGAAAAAATGGTTTTTGAATGAATTTTTTGTAAGAATCTTCAAGCCAAAGACATATGATGCGTTTGTGATTCTATTTATGTGAGTAATCAAAGATTTCTTAATTTTTCGCCGAGATTGAAAAAAATCACATATTTCGTGGTCTATAGTCCATGAAAATCGTTAAAAATCTAACCAAATGAATATAATGGTTTTTGAATGAATTTTTTGAGGAATATTCAAGCCAAAGACATATGGTGTGTTTGTGAATCTATTTAGGTGAGGAATCAAAGATTTCTTAATTTTTCGCCGAGATTGAAAAAAATCACATATTTCGTGGACTATATAGCCCACGAAAATCGTTAAAAAACTAACCAAATGAATATAATGGTTTTTGAATAAATTTTTTGAAGAATCTTCAAGCCAAAGTCATATGGCTGTGTTTGTGATTCTATTTAGGTGAGGAATCAAAGATTTCTTAATTTTTCGCCGAGATTTAAAAAAACACATAATTCGTGGACTATAGCCCACGAAAATTGTTAAAAAACTAACCAAATGAATATAATGGTCTTCGAATGATTTTTTTGAAGATTCTTCAATCCCAACACATATAGTGCGTTAGTGATTCTATTTAGGTGAGGAATCAAACAATTCTTAATTTTTCACCAAGATTGAAAATATCCCATAATTCGTGGACTATAACCCACGAAAATCGTTAAAAAACTAACCAAATGAATATAATGGTTTTCAAATGAATTTTTTTGAAGAATCTTTAATCCAAACACATATGGTGCGTTAGAGATTCTATTTAGGTGAGGAATCAAACAATTCTTAATTTTTCACCGAGATTGAAAATATCCCACAATTCGTGTCCACGAAAATCGTTAAAAAACTAACCAAATGAATATAATGGTTTTTGAATGAATTTTTTGAAGAATCTTCAAGCCAAAGACATATGGTGCGTTTGTGATTCTATTTAGGTGAGGAATCAAAGATTTCTTAATTTTTAGCCGAGATTGAAAAAAATCACATATTTCGTGGACTATAGCCCACGAAAATCGTTAAAAAACTAACCAAATGAATATAATGGTTTTTGAATAAATTTTTTGAAGAATCTTCAAGCCAAAGTTATATGGCGTATTTGTGATTCTATTAAGGTGAGGAATCAAAGATTTCTTAAATTTTCGCCGAGATTGAAAAAAACACATAATTCGTGGACTATAGCCCACGAAAATCTTTAAAAACTAACCAAATGAATATAATGGTTTTCAAATGATTTTTTTGTAGATTCTTCAATCCCAACACATATAGTGCGTTAGTGATTCTATTTAGGTGAGGAATCAAACAATTCTTAATTTTTCACCAAGATTGAAAATATCCCATAATTCTTGGACTATAGTCCACAAAAATCGTTAAAAAACTAACCAAATGAATATAATGGTTTTTGAATGAATTTTTTGAAGAATCTTCAAGCCAAAGTCATATGGCTGTGTTTGTGATTCTATTTAGGTGAGGAATCAAAGATTTCTTAATTTTTCGCCGAGATTGAAAAAAACACATAATTCGTGGACTATAGCCCACGAAAATCGTTAAAAAACTAACCAAATGAATATAATGGTCTTCGAATGATTTTTTTGAAGATTCTTCAATCCCAACACATATAGTGCGTTAGTGATTCTATTTAGGTGAGGAATCAAACAATTCTTAATTTTTCACCAAGATTGAAAATATCCCATAATTCGTGGACCATAACCCACGAAAATCGTTAAAAAACTAACCAAATGAATATAATGGTTTTCAAATGAATTTTTTTGAAGAATCTTTAATCCAAACACATATGGTGCGTTAGAGATTCTATTTAGGTGAGGAATCAAACAATTCTTAATTTTTCACCGAGATTGAAAATATCCCACAATTCGTGTCCACGAAAATCGTTAAAAACTAACCAAATGAATATAATGGTTTTTGAATGAATTTTTTGAAGAATCTTCAAGCCAAAGACATATGGTGCGTTTGTGATTCTATTTAGGTGAGGAATCAAAGATTTCTTAATTTTTAGCCGAGATTGAAAAAAATCACATATTTCGTGGACTATCCCCACGAAAATCGTTAAAAAACTAACCAAATGAATATAATGGTTTTTGAATAAATTTTTTGAAGAATCTTCAAGCCAAAGTCATATGGCGTATTTGTGATTCTATTAAGGTGAGGAATCAAAGATTTCTTAAATTTTCGCCGAGATTGAAAAAAACACATAATTCGAGGACTATAGCCCACGCAAATCGTTAAAAAACTAACCAAATGAATATAATGGTTTTCGAATGATTTTTTTGTAGATTCTTCAATCCCAACACATATAGTGCGTTAGTGATTCTATTTAGGTGAGGAATCAAACAATTCTTAATTTTTCACCAAGATTGAAAATATCCCATAATTCTTGGACTATAGTCCACAAAAATCGTTAAAAAACTAACCAAATGAAAATAATGGTTTTTGAATGAATTTTTTGTAAGAATCTTCAAGCCAAAGACATATGATGCGTTTGTGATTCTATTTAGGTGAGTAATCAAAGATTTCTTAATTTTTCGCTGAGATTGAAAAAAATCACTTATTTCGTGGTATATATCCCACGAAAATCATTAAAAAACTAACCAAATGAAAATAATGGTTTTTGAATGAATTTTTTGTAAGAATCTTCAAGCCAAAGACATATGGTGCGTTTGTGATTCTATTTAGGTGAGGAATCAAAGATTTCTTAATTTTTCGCCGAGATTGAAAAAAATCACATATTTCGTGGACTATAGCCCACGAAAATCGTTAAAAAACTAACCAAATGAATATAATGGTTTTTGAATGAATTTTTTGAAGAATCTTCAAGCAAAAGACATATGGTGCGTTTGTGATTCTATTTAGGTGAGGAATCAAAGATTTCTTAATTTTTAGCCGAGATTGAAAAAAATCACATATTTCGTGGACTATAGCCCACGAAAATCGTTAAAAAACTAACCAAATGAATATAATGGTTTTTGAATAAATTTTTTGAAGAATCTTCAAGCCAAAGTCATATGGCGTATTTGTGATTCTATTAAGGTGAGGAATCAAAGATTTCTTAAATTTTCGCCGAGATTGAAAAAAACACATAATTCGTGGACTATAGTCCACAAAAATCGTTAAAAAACTAACCAAATGAATATAATGGTTTTTGAATAAATTTTTTGAAGAATCTTCAAGCCAAAGTCATATGGCTGTGTTTGTGATTCTATTTAGGTGAGGAATCAAAGATTTCTTAATTTTTCGCCAAGATTGAAAAAAACACATAATTCGTGGACTATAGCCCACGAAAATCGTTAAAAAACTAACCAAATGAATATAATGGTCTTCGAATGATTTTTTTGAAGATTCTTCAATCCCAACACATATAGTGCGTTAGTGATTCTATTTAGGTGAGGAATCAAACAATTCTTAATTTTTCACCAAGATTGAAAATATCCCATAATTCTTGTACTATAGTCCACAAAAATCGTTAAAAAACTAACCAAATGAATATAATGGTTTTTGAATAAATTTTTTGAAGAATCTTCAAGCCAAAGTCATATGGCTGTGTTTGTGATTCTATTTAGGTGAGGAATCAAAGATTTCTTAATTTTTCGCCGAGATTGAAAAAAACACATAATTCGTGGACTATAGCCCACGAAAATCGTTAAAAAACTAACCAAATGAATATAATGGTCTTCAAATGATTTTTTTGAAGATTCTTCAATCCCAACACATATAGTGCGTTAGTGATTCTATTTAGGTGAGGAATCAAACAATTCTTAATTTTTCACCAAGATTGAAAATATCCCATAATTCGTGGACTATAACCCACGAAAATCGTTAAAAAACTAACCAAATGAATATAATGGTTTTCAAATGAATTTTTTTGAAGAATCTTTAATCCAAACACATATGGTGCGTTAGAGATTCTATTTAGGTGAGGAATCAAACAATTCTTAATTTTTCACCGAGATTGAAAATATCCCACAATTCGTGTCCACGAAAATCGTTAAAAAACTAACCAAATGAATATAATGGTTTTTGAATGAGTTTTTTGAAGAATCTTCAAGCCAAAGACATATGGTGCGTTTGTGATTCTATTTAGGTGAGGAATCAAAGATTTCTTAATTTTTAGCCGAGATTGAAAAAAATCACATATTTCGTGGACTATCCCCACGAAAATCGTTAAAAAACTAACCAAATGAATATAATGGTTTTTGAATAAATTTTTTGAAGAATCTTCAAGCCAAAGTCATATGGCGTATTTGTGATTCTATTAAGGTGAGGAATCAAAGATTTCTTAAATTTTCGCCGAGATTGAAAAAAACACATAATTCGTGGACTATAGCCCACGCAAATCGTTAAAAAACTAACCAAATGAATATAATGGTTTTCGAATGTTTTTTTTGTAGATTCTTCAATCCCAACACATATAGTGCGTTAGTGATTCTATTTAGGTGAGGAATCAAACAATTCTTAATTTTTCACCAAGATTGAAAATTTCCCATAATTCTTGGACTATAGTCCACAAAAATCGTTAAAAAACTAACCAAATGAAAATAGTGGTTTTTGAATGAATTTTTTGTAAGAATCTTCAAGCCAAAGACATATGATGCGTTTGTGATTCTATTTAGGTGAGTAATCAAAGATTTCTTAATTTTTCGCTGAGATTGAAAAAAATCACTTATTTCGTGGTATATATCCCACGAAAATCATTAAAAAACTATCCAAATGAATATAATGGTTTTTGAATGAATTTTTTGAAGAATCTTCAAGCCAAAGTCATATGCTGTTGTGATTCTATTTAGGTGATGAATCAAAGATTTTTTAATTTTTCGCCGAGATTGCAAAAAATCACATATTTCGTGGACTATAGCCCACGAAAATTGTTAAAAAACTAACCAAATGAATATAATGGTTTTCGAATGAATTTTTTGAAGATTCTTCAATCCCAACACATATAGTGCGTTTGTGATGCTATTTAAGTGAGGAATCAAACAATTTTTAATTTTTTACCAAGATTGAAAATATCCCATAATTCGTGGATTATAGTCCACGAAAATCATTAAAAAACTAACCAAATGAATATAATAGTTTTTGAATGAATTTTTTGAAGAATCTTCAAGCCAAAGACATATGGTTTGTTTGTGATTCTATTTAGGTGAGGAATCAAAGATTTCTTAATTTTTCGCCGAGATTGAAAAAAATCACATATTTCGTGGACTATAGCTTACGAAAATCGTTAAAAAACTAACCAAATGAATATAATGGTTTTCGAATGAATTTTTTGAAGATTCTTCAATCCCAACACATATAGTGCGTTTGTGATGCTATTTAGGAGAGGAATAAAACAATTTTTAATTTATAACCAAGATTGAAAATATCCCATAATTCGTGGACTATAGCCCACGAAAATCGTTAAAAAACTAACCAAATGATTATAATGGTTTTCGAATGATTTTTTCGAAGATTCTTCAATCCCAACACATATAGTGCGTTAGTGATTCTATGTAGGTGAGGAATCAAACAATTCTTAATTTTTCACCAAGATTGAAAATATCCCATAATTCTTGGACTATAGTCCACAAATTTCGTTAAAAAACTAACCAAATGAAAATAATGGTTTTTGAATGAATTTTTTGTAAGAATCTTCAAGCCAAAGACATATGATGCGTTTGTGATTCTATTTATGTGAGTAATCAAAGATTTCTTAATTTTTCGCCGAGATTGAAAAAAATCACATATTTCGTGGTCTATAGTCCATGAAAATCGTTAAAAATCTAACCAAATGAATATAATGGTTTTTGAATGAATTTTTTGAGGAATATTCAAGCCAAAGACATATGGTGTGTTTGTGAATCTATTTAGGTGAGCAATCAAAGATTTCTTAATTTTTCGCCGAGATTGAAAAAAATCACATATTTCGTGGACTATATAGCCCACGAAAATCGTTAAAAAACTAACCAAATGAATATAATGGTTTTTGAATAAATTTTTTGAAGAATCTTCAAGCCAAAGTCATATGGCTGTGTTTGTGATTCTATTTAGGTGAGGAATCAAAGATTTCTTAATTTTTCGCCGAGATTGAAAAAAACACATAATTTCGTGGACTATAGCCCACGAAAATTGTTAAAAAACTAACCAAATGAATATAATGGTCTTCGAATGATTTTTTTGAAGATTCTTCAATCCCAACACATATAGTGCGTTAGTGATTCTATTTAGGTGAGGAATCAAACAATTCTTAATTTTTCACCAAGATTGAAAATATGCCATAATTCGTGGACTATAACCCACGAAAATCGTTAAAAAACTAACCAAATGAATATAATGGTTTTCAAATGAATTTTTTTGAAGAATCTTTAATCCAAACACATATGGTGCGTTAGAGATTCTATTTAGGTGAGGAATCAAACAATTCTTAATTTTTCACCGAGATTGAAAATATCCCACAATTCGTGTCCACGAAAATCGTTAAAAAACTAACCAAATGAATATAATGGTTTTTGAATGAATTTTTTGAAGAATCTTCAAGCCAAAGACATATGGTGCGTTTGTGATTCTATTTAGGTGAGGAATCAAAGATTTCTTAATTTTTAGCCGAGATTGAAAAAAATCACATATTTCGTGGACTATAGCCCACGAAAATCGTTAAAAAACTAACCAAATGAATATAATGGTTTTTGAATAAATTTTTTGAAGAATCTTCAAGCCAAAGTCATATGGCGTATTTGTGATTCTATTAAGGTGAGGAATCAAAGATTTCTTAATTTTTGGCCAAGATTGAAAAAAACACATAATTCGTGGACTATAGCCCACGAAAATCGTTAAAAAACTAACCAAATGAATATAATGGTCTTCGAATGATTTTTTTGAAGATTCTTCAATCCCAACACATATAGTGCGTTAGTGATTCTATTTAGGTGAGGAATCAAAGTATTCTTAATTTTTCACCAAGATTGAAAATATCCCATAATTCGTGGACTATAACCCACGAAAATCGTTAAAAAACTAACCAAATGAAAATAATGGTTTTTGAATGAATTTTTTGTAAGACTCTTCAAGCCAAAGACATATGATGCGTTTGTGATTCTATTTAGGTGAGTAATCAAAGATTTCTTAATTTTTCGCTGAGATTGAAAAAAATCACTTATTTCGTGGTATATATCCCACGAAAATCTTTAAAAAACTATCCAAATGAATATAATGGTTTTTGAATGAATTTTTTGAAGAATCTTCAAGCCAAAGTCATATGCTGTTTTGATTCTATTTAGGTGATGAATCAAAGTTTTTTTAATTTTTCGCCGAGATTGCAAAAAATCACATATTTCGTGGACTATAGCCCACGAAAATTGTTAAAAAACTAACCAAATGAATATAATGGTTTTCGAATGAATTTTTTGAAGATTCTTCAATCCCAACACATATAGTGCGTTTGTGATGCTATTTAAGTGAGGAATCAAACAATTTTTAATTTTTTACCAAGATTGAAAATATCCCATAATTCGTGGATTATAGTCCACGAAAATCGTTAAAAAACTAACCAAATGAATATAATAGTTTTTGAATGAATTTTTTGAAGAATCTTCAAGCCAAAGACATATGGTGCGTTTGTGATTCTATTTAAGTGAGTATTCCAAGATTTCTTAATTTTTCGCCGAGATTGAAAAAAATTACAAATTTCGTGGACTACAGTCCACGAAAATCGTTAAAAAACTAACCAAATGAATATCATGGTTTTTGTATGAAATTTTTGAAGAATATTCAAGCCAAAGACATATGGTTTGTTTGTGATTCTATTTAGGTGAGGAATCAAAGATTTCTTAATTTTTCGCCGAGATTGAAAAAAATCACATATTTCGTGGACTATAGCACACGAAAATCGTTAAAAAACTAACCAAATGAATATAATGGTTTTCGAATGAATTTTTTGAAGATTCTTCAATCCCAACACATATAGTGCGTTTGTGATGCTATTTAGGAGAGGAATAAAACAATTTTTAATTTATAACCAAGATTGAAAATATCCCATAATTCGTGGGCTATAGCCCACGAAAATCGTTAAAAAACTAACCAAATGATTATAATGGTTTTCGAATGATTTTTTCGAAGATTCTTCAATCCCAACACATATAGTGCGTTAGTGATTCTATGTAGGTGAGGAATCAAACAATTCTTAATTTTTCACCAAGATTGAAAATATCCCATAATTCTTGGACTATAGTCCACGAATTTCGTTAAAAAACTAACCAAATGAAAATAATGGTTTTTGAATGAATTTTTTGTAAGAATCTTCAAGCCAAAGACATATGATGCGTTTGTGATTCTATTTATGTGAGTAATCAAAGATTTCTTAATTTTTCGCCGAGATTGAAAAAAATCACATATTTCGTGGTCTATAGTCCATGAAAATCGTTAAAAATCTAACCAAATGAATATAATGGTTTTTGAATGAATTTTTTGAGGAATATTCAAGCCAAAGACATATGGTGTGTTTGTGAATCTATTTAGGTGAGGAATCAAAGATTTCTTAATTTTTCGCCGAGATTGAAAAAAACACATAATTTCGTGGACTACATAGCCCACGATAATCGTTAAAAAACTAACCAAATGAATATAATGGTTTTTGAATAAATTTTTTGAAGAATCTTCAAGCCAAAGTCATATGGCTGTGTTTGTGATTCTATTTAGGTGAGGAATCAAAGATTTCTTAATTTTACGCCGAGATTGAAAAAAACACATAATTTCGTGGACTATAGCCCACGAAAATTGTTAAAAAACTAACCAAATGAATATAATGGTCTTCGAATGATTTTTTTGAAGATTCTTCAATCCCAACACATATAGTGCGTTAGTGATTCTATTTAGGTGAGGAATCAAACAATTCTTAATTTTTCACCAAGATTGAAAATATCCCATAATTCGTGGACTATAACCCACGAAAATCGTTAAAAAACTAACCAAATGAATATAATGGTTTTCAAATGAATTTTTTTGAAGAATCTTTAATCCAAACACATATGGTGCGTTAGAGATTCTATTTAGGTGAGGAATCAAACAATTCTTAATTTTTCACCGAGATTGAAAATATCCCACAATTCGTGTCCACGAAAATCGTTAAAAAACTAACCAAATGAAAATAATGGTTTTTGAATGAATTTTTTGAAGAATCTTCAAGCCAAAGTCATATGGCGTGTTTGTGATTCTATTTAGGTGAGGAATCAAAGATTTCTTAATTTTTCGCCGAGATTGAAAAAAATCACATATTTCGTGTCCACGAAAATCGTTAAAAAACTAACCAAATGAATATCATGGTTTTTGTATGAATTTTTTGAAGAATCTTCAAGCCAAAGTCATATGGCGTATTTGTGATTCTATTAAGGTGAGGAATCAAAGATTTCTTAAATTTTCGCCGAGATTGAAAAAAACACATAATTCGTGGACTATAACCCACGAAAATCGTTAAAAAACTAACCAAATGAATATAATGGTTTTCGAATGATTTTTTTGTAGATTCTTCAATCCCAACACATATAGTGCGTTAGTGATTTTATTTAGGTGAGGAATCAAACAATTCTTAATTTTTCACCAAGATTGAAAATATCCCATAATTCTTGGACTATAGTCTACAAAAATCGTTAAAAAACTAACCAAATGAAAATAATGGTTTTTGAATGAATTTTTTGTAAGAATCTTCAAGCCAAAGACATATGATGCGTTTGTGATTCTATTTAGGTGAGTAATCAAAGATTTCTTAATTTTTCGCTGAGATTGAAAAAAATCACTTATTTCGTGGTATATATCCCACGAAAATCATTAAAAAACTATCCAAATGAATATAATGGTTTTTGAATGAATTTTTTGAAGAATCTTCAAGCCAAAGTCATATGCTGTTGTTATTCTATTTAGGTGATGAATCAAAGATTTTTTAATTTTTCGCCGAGATTGCAAAAAATCACATATTTCGTGGACTATAGCCCACGAAAATTGTTAAAAAACTAACCAAATGAATATAATGGTTTTCGAATGAATTTTTTGAAGATTCTTCAATCCCAACACATATAGTGCGTTTGTGATGCTAATTAAGTGAGGAATCAAACAATTTTTAATTTTTTACCAAGATTGAAAATATCCCATAATTCGTGGATTATAGTCCACGAAAATCGTTAAAAAACTAACCAAATGAATATAATAGTTTTTGAATGAATTTTTTGAAGAATCTTCAAGCCAAAGACATATGGTGCGTTTGTGATTCTATTTAAGTGAGTATTCCAAGATTTCTTAATTTTTCGCCGAGATTGAAAAAAATTACAAATTTCGTGGACTACAGTCCACGAAAATCGTTAAAAAACTAACCAAATGAATATCATGGTTTTTGTATGAAATTTTTGAAGAATATTCAAGCCAAAGACATATGGTTTGTTTGTGATTCTATTTAGGTGAGGAATCAAAGATTTCTTAATTTTTCGCCGAGATTGAAAAAAATCACATATTTCGTGGACTATAGCTCACGAAAATCGTTAAAAAACTAACCAAATGAATATAATGGTTTTCGAATGAATTTTTTGAAGATTCTTCAATCCCAACACATATAGTGCGTTTGTGATGCTATTTAGGAGAGGAATAAAACAATTTTTAATTTATAACCAAGATTGAAAATATCCCATAATTCGTGGACTATAGCCCACGAAAATCGTTAAAAAACTAACCAAATGATTATAATGGTTTTCGAATGATTTTTTCGAAGATTCTTCAATCCCAACACATATAGTGCGTTAGTGATTCTATGTAGGTGAGGAATCAAACAATTCTTAATTTTTCACCAAGATTGAAAATATCCCATAATTCTTGGACTATAGTCCACGAATTTCGTTAAAAAACTAACCAAATGAAAATAATGGTTTTTGAATGAATTTTTTGTAAGAATCTTCAAGCCAAAGACATATGATGCGTTTGTGATTCTATTTATGTGAGTAATCAAAGATTTCTTAATTTTTCGCCGAGATTGAAAAAAATTACAAATTTCGTGGACTACAGTCCACGAAAATCGTTAAAAAACTAACCAAATGAATATCATGGTTTTTGTATGAAATTTTTGAAGAATATTCAAGCCAAAGACATATGGTTTGTTTGTGATTCTATTTAGGTGAGGAATCAAAGATTTCTTAATTTTTCGCCGAGATTGAAAAAAATCACATATTTCGTGGACTATAGCACACGAAAATCGTTAAAAAACTAACCAAATGAATATAATGGTTTTCGAATGAATTTTTTGAAGATTCTTCAATCCCAACACATATAGTGCGTTTGTGATGCTATTTAGGAGAGGAATAAAACAATTTTTAATTTATAACCAAGATTGAAAATATCCCATAATTCGTGGGCTATAGCCCACGAAAATCGTTAAAAAACTAACCAAATGATTATAATGGTTTTCGAATGATTTTTTCGAAGATTCTTCAATCCCAACACATATAGTGCGTTAGTGATTCTATGTAGGTGAGGAATCAAACAATTCTTAATTTTTCACCAAGATTGAAAATATCCCATAATTCTTGGACTATAGTCCACGAATTTCGTTAAAAAACTAACCAAATGAAAATAATGGTTTTTGAATGAATTTTTTGTAAGAATCTTCAAGCCAAAGACATATGATGCGTTTGTGATTCTATTTATGTGAGTAATCAAAGATTTCTTAATTTTTCGCCGAGATTGAAAAAAATCACATATTTCGTGGTCTATAGTCCATGAAAATCGTTAAAAATCTAACCAAATGAATATAATGGTTTTTGAATGAATTTTTTGAGGAATATTCAAGCCAAAGACATATGGTGTGTTTGTGAATCTATTTAGGTGAGGAATCAAAGATTTCTTAATTTTTCGCCGAGATTGAAAAAAATCACATATTTCGTGGACTACATAGCCCACGAAAATCGTTAAAAAACTAACCAAATGAATATAATGGTTTTTGAATAAATTTTTTGAAGAATCTTCAAGCCAAAGTCATATGGCTGTGTTTGTGATTCTATTTAGGTGAGGAATCAAAGATTTCTTAATTTTTCGCCGAGATTGAAAAAAACACATAATTTCGTGGACTATAGCCCACGAAAATTGTTAAAAAACTAACCAAATGAATATAATGGTCTTCGAATGATTTTTTTGAAGATTCTTCAATCCCAACACATATAGTGCGTTAGTGATTCTATTTAGGTGAGGAATCAAACAATTCTTAATTTTTCACCAAGATTGAAAATATCCCATAATTCGTGGACTATAACCCACGAAAATCGTTAAAAAACTAACCAAATGAATATAATGGTTTTCAAATGAATTTTTTTGAAGAATCTTTAATCCAAACACATATGGTGCGTTAGAGATTCTATTTAGGTGAGGAATCAAACAATTCTTAATTTTTCACCGAGATTGAAAATATCCCACAATTCGTGTCCACGAAAATCGTTAAAAAACTAACCAAATGAAAATAATGGTTTTTGAATGAATTTTTTGAAGAATCTTCAAGCCAAAGTCATATGGCGTGTTTGTGATTCTATTTAGGTGAGGAATCAAAGATTTCTTAATTTTTCGCCGAGATTGAAAAAAATCACATATTTCGTGTCCACGAAAATCGTAAAAAAACTAACCAAATGAATATCATGGTTTTTGTATGAATTTTTTGAAGAATCTTCAAGCCAAAGTCATATGGCGTATTTGTGATTCTATTAAGGTGAGGAATCAAAGATTTCTTAAATTTTCGCCGAGATTGAAAAAAACACATAATTCGTGGACTATAACCCACGAAAATCGTTAAAAAACTAACCAAATGAATATAATGGTTTTCGAATGATTTTTTTGTAGATTCTTCAATCCCAACACATATAGTGCGTTAGTGATTTTATTTAGGTGAGGAATCAAACAATTCTTAATTTTTCACCAAGATTGAAAATATCCCATAATTCTTGGACTATAGTCCACAAAAATCGTTAAAAAACTAACCAAATGAAAATAATGGTTTTTGAATGAATTTTTTGTAAGAATCTTCAAGCCAAAGACATATGATGCGTTTGTGATTCTATTTAGGTGAGTAATCAAAGATTTCTTAATTTTTCGCTGAGATTGAAAAAAATCACTTATTTCGTGGTATATATCCCACGAAAATCATTAAAAAACTATCCAAATGAATATAATGGTTTTTGAATGAATTTTTTGAAGAATCTTCAAGCCAAAGTCATATGCTGTTGTGATTCTATTTAGGTGATGAATCAAAGATTTTTTAATTTTTCGCCGAGATTGCAAAAAATCACATATTTCGTGGACTATAGCCCACGAAAATTGTTAAAAAACTAACCAAATGAATATAATGGTTTTCGAATGAATTTTTTGAAGATTCTTCAATCCCAACACATATAGTGCGTTTGTGATGCTATTTAAGTGAGGAATCAAACAATTTTTAATTTTTTACCAAGATTGAAAATATCCCATAATTCGTGGATTATAGTCCACGAAAATCGTTAAAAAACTAACCAAATGAATATAATAGTTTTTGAATGAATTTTTTGAAGAATCTTCAAGCCAAAGACATATGGTGCGTTTGTGATTCTATTTAAGTGAGTATTCCAAGATTTCTTAATTTTTCGCCGAAATTGAAAAAAATTACAAATTTCGTGGACTACAGTCCACGAAAATCGTTAAAAAACTAACCAAATGAATATCATGGTTTTTGTATGAAATTTTTGAAGAATATTCAAGCCAAAGACATATGGTTTGTTTGTGATTCTATTTAGGTGAGGAATCAAAGATTTCTTAATTTTTCGCCGAGATTGAAAAAAATCACATATTTCGTGGACTATAGCTCACGAAAATCGTTAAAAAATTAACCAAATGAATATAATGGTTTTCGAATGAATTTTTTGAAGATTCTTTAATCCCAACACATATAGTGCGTTTGTGATGCTATTTAGGAGAGGAATAAAACAATTTATAACCAAGATTGAAAATATCCCATAATTCGTGGACTATAGCCCACGAAAATCGTTAAAAAACTAACCAAATGATTATAATGGTTTTCGAATGATTTTTTCGAAGATTCTTCAATCCCAACACATATAGTGCGTTAGTGATTCTATGTAGGTGAGGAATCAAACAATTCTTAATTTTTCACCAAGATTGAAAATATCCCATAATTCTTGGACTATAGTCCACGAATTTCGTTAAAAAACTAACCAAATGAAAATAATGGTTTTTGAATGAATTTTTTGTAAGAATCTTCAAGCCAAAGACATATGATGCGTTTGTGATTCTATTTATGTGAGTAATCAAAGATTTCTTAATTTTTCGCCGAGATTGAAAAAAATCACATATTTCGTGGTCTATAGTCCATGAAAATCGTTAAAAATCTAACCAAATGAATATAATGGTTTTTGAATGAATTTTTTGAGGAATATTCAAGCCAAAGACATATGGTGTGTTTGTGAATCTATTTAGGTGAGGATTCAAAGATTTCTTAATTTTTCGCCGAGATTGAAAAAAATCACATATTTCGTGGACTATATAGCCCACGAAAATCGTTAAAAAACTAACCAAATGAATATAATGGTTTTTGAATAAATTTTTTGAAGAATCTTCAAGCCAAAGTCATATGGCTGTGTTTGTGATTCTATTTAGGTGAGGAATCAAAGATTTCTTAATTTTTCGCCGAGATTGAAAAAAACACATAATTTCGTGGACTATAGCCCACGAAAATTGTTAAAAAACTAACCAAATGAATATAATGGTCTTCGAAATGATTTTTTTGAAGATTCTTCAATCCCAACACATATAGTGCGTTAGTGATTCTATTTAGGTGAGGAATCAAACAATTCTTAATTTTTCACCAAGATTGAAAATATCCCATAATTCGTGGACTATAACCCACGAAAATCGTTAAAAAACTAACCAAATGAATATAATGGTTTTCAAATGAATTTTTTTGAAGAATCTTTAATCCAAACACATATGGTGCGTTAGAGATTCTATTTAGGTGAGGAATCAAACAATTCTTAATTTTTCACCGAGATTGAAAATATCCCACAATTCGTGTCCACGAAAATCGTTAAAAAACTAACCAAATGAATATAATGGTTTTTGAATGAATTTTTTGAAGAATCTTCAAGCCAAAGACATATGGTGCGTTTGTGATTCTATTTAGGAGAGGAATCAAAGATTTCTTAATTTTTAGCCGAGATTGAAAAAAATCACATATTTCGTGGACTATAGCCCACGAAAATCGTTAAAAAACTAACCTAATGAATATAATGGTTTTTGAATAAATTTTTTGAAGAATCTTCAAGCCAAAGTCATATGGCGTATTTGTGATTCTATTAAGGTGAGGAATCAAAGATTTCTTAAATTTTCGCCGAGATTGAAAAAAACACATAATTCGTGGACTATAGCCCACGAAAATCGTTAAAAAACTAACCAAATAAATATAATGGTTTTCGAATGATTTTTTTGTAGATTCTTCAATCCCAACACATATAGTGCGTTAGTGATTCTATTTAGGTGAGGAATCAAACAATTGTTAATTTTTCACCAAGATTGAAAATATCCCATAATTCTTGGACTATAGTCCACAAAAATCGTTAAAAAACTAACCAAATGAATATAATGGTTTTTGAATAAATTTTTTGACGAATCTTCAAGCCAAAGTCATATGGCTGTGTTTGTGATTCTATTTAGGTGAGGAATCAAAGATTTCTTAATTTTTCGCCGAGATTGAAAAAAACACATAATTCGTGGACTATAGCCCACGAAAATCGTTAAAAAACTAACCAAATGAATATAATGATTTTCGAATGATTTTTTTGTAGATTCTTCAATCCCAACACATATAGTGCGTTAGTGATTCTATTTAGGTGAGGAATCAAACAATTGTTAATTTTTCACCAAGATTGAAAATATCCCATAATTCTTGGACTATATAGTCCACGAAAATCGTTAAAAAACTAACCAAATGAATATAATGGTTTTTGAATGAATTTTTTGAGGAATATTCAAGCCAAAGACATATGGTGTGTTTGTGAATCTATTTAGGTGATGAATCAAAGATTTCTTAATTTTTCGCCGAGATTGAAAAAAATCACATATTTCGTGGACTATAGCCCACGAAAATTGTTAAAAAACTAACCAAATGAATATAATGGTTTTCGAATGATTTTTTTGTAGATTCTTCAATCCCAACACATATAGTGCGTTAGAGATTCTATTTAGGTGAGGAATCAAACAATTCTTAATTCTTCACCGAGATTGAAAATATCCCATAACTCGTGTCCACGAAAATCGTTAAAAAACTAACCAAATGAATATAATGGTTTTTGAATGAATTTTTTGAAGAATCTTCAAGCCAAAGTCATATGGCGTGTTTGTGATTCTATTTAGGTGAGGAATCAAAGATTTCTTAATTTTTCGCCGAGATTGAAAAAAACACATAATTCGTGGACTATAGCCCACGAAAATCGTTAAAAAACTAACCAAAAGAGTATAATGGTTTTCGAATGATTTTTTTGAAGATTCTTCAATCCCAACACATATAGTGCGTTAGTGATTCTATTTAGGTGAGGAATAAAACTGTTCTTAATTTTTTACCAAGATTGAAAATATCCCATAATTCGTGGACTATAACCCACGAAAATCGTTAAAAAACTAACCAAATGAAAATAATGGTTTTCAAATGAATTTTTTGAAGAATCTTTAATCCAAACACATATAGTGCGTTAGAGATTCTATTTAGGTGAGGAATCAAACAATTCTTAATTTTTCACCGAGATTGAAAATATCCCATAATTCGTGTCCACGAAAATCGTTAATAAACTAACCAAATGAATATAATGGTTTTTGAATGAATTTTTTGAAGAATCTTTAATCCAAACACATATAGTGCGTTAGAGATTCTATTTAGGTGAGGAATCAAACAATTCTTAATTTTTCACCGAGATTGAAAATATCCCATAATTCGTGTCCACGAAAATCGTTAAAAAACTAACCAAATGATAATGGTTTTTGAATGAATTTTTTGAAGAATCTTCAAGCCAAAGTCATATGGAGTGTTTGTGATTCTATTTAAGTGAGGAATCAAAGATTTCTTAATTTTTCCCCGAGATTGAAAAAAACACATAATTCGTGGACTATAGCCCACGAAAATCGTTAAAAAACTAACCAAATGAATATAATGGTTTTCGAATGATTTTTTTGTAGATTCTTCAATCCCAACACATATAGTGCGTTAGAGATTCTATTTAGGTGAGGAATCAAACAATTCTTAATTCTTCACCGAGATTGAAAATATCCCATAATTCGTGTCCACGAAAATCGTTAAAAAACTAACCAAATGAAAATAATGGTTTTTGAATGAATTTTTTGAAGAATCTTCAAGCCAAAGTCATATGGCGTGTTTGTGATTCTATTTAGGTGAGGAATCAAAGATTTCTTAATTTTTCGCCGAGATTGAAAAAAACACATAATTCGTGGACTATAGCCCACGAAAATCGTTAAAAAACTAACCAAAAGAGTATAATGGTTTTCGAATGATTTTTTTGAAGATTCTTCAATCCCAACACATATAGTGCGTTAGTGATTCTATTTAGGTGAGGAATAAAACTGTTCTTAATTTTTTACCAAGATTGAAAATATCCCATAATTCGTGGACTATAACCCACGAAAATCGTTAAAAAACTAACCAAATGAAAATAATGGTTTTCAAATGAATTTTTTGAAGAATCTTTAATCCAAACACATATAGTGCGTTAGAGATTCTATTTAGGTGAGGAATCAAACAATTCTTAATTTTTCACCGAGATTGAAAATATCCCATAATTCGTGTCCACGAAAATCGTTAATAAACTAACCAAATGAATATAATGGTTTTTGAATGAATTTTTTGAAGAATCTTTAATCCAAACACATATAGTGCGTTAGAGATTCTATTTAGGTGAGGAATCAAACAATTCTTAATTTTTCACCGAGATTGAAAATATCCCATAATTCGTGTCCACGAAAATCGTTAAAAAACTAACCAAATGATAATGGTTTTTGAATGAATTTTTTGAAGAATCTTCAAGCCAAAGTCATATGGAGTGTTTGTGATTCTATTTAAGTGAGGAATCAAAGATTTCTTAATTTTTCCCCGAGATTGAAAAAAACACATAATTCGTGGACTATAGCCCACGAAAATCGTTAAAAAACTAACCAAATGAATATAATGGTTTTCGAATGATTTTTTTGTAGATTCTTCAATCCCAACACATATAGTGCGTTAGTGATTCTATTTAGGTGAGGAATAAAACTGTTCTTAATTTTTCACCAAGATTGAAAATATCCCATAATTCTTGGACTATAACCCACGAAAATCGTTAAAAAACTAACCAAATGAAAATAATGGTTTTTGAATGAATTTTTTTGAAGAATCTTTAATCCAAACACATATAGTGCGTTAGAGATTCTATTTAGGTGAGGAATCAAACAATTCTTAATTTTTCACCGAGATTGAAAATATCCCATAATTCGTGTCCACGAAAATCGTTAAAAAACTAACCAAATGAATATAATGGTTTTTGAATGAATTTTTTGAAGAATCTTCAAGCCAAAGACATATGGTGCGTTTGTGATTCTATTTAGGTGAGGAATCAAAGATTTCTTAATTTTTCGCCGAGATTGAAAAAAATCACATATTTCGTGGACTATAGCCCACGAAAATCGTTAAAAAACTAACCAAATGAATATAATGGTTTTTGAATAAATTTTTTGAAGAATCTTCAAGCCAAAGTCATATGGCGTGTTTGTGATTCTATTTAGGTGAGGAATCAAAGATTTCTTAATTTTTCGCCGAGATTGAAAAAAACACATAATTCGTGGACTATAGCCCACGAAAATCGTTAAAAAACTAACCAAATGAATATAATGATTTTCGAATGATTTTTTTGTAGATTCTTCAATCCCAACACATATAGTGCGTTAGTGATTCTATTTAGGTGAGGAATCAAACAATTCTTAATTTTTCACCAAGATTGAAAATATCCCATAATTCTTGGACTATATAGTCCACGAAAATCGTTAAAAAACTAACCAAATGAATATAATGGTTTTTGAATGAATTTTTTGAGGAATATTCAAGCCAAAGACATATGGTGTGTTTGTGAATCTATTTAGGTGATGAATCAAAGATTTCTTAATTTTTCGCCGAGATTGAAAAAAATCACATATTTCGTGGACTATAGCCCACGAAAATCGTTAAAAAACTAACCAAATGAATATAATGGTTTTCGAATGATTTTTTTGTAGATTCTTCAATCCCAACACATATAGTGCGTTAGAGATTCTATTTAGGTGAGGAATCAAACAATTCTTAATTCTTCACCGAGATTGAAAATATCCCATAATTCGTGTCCACGAAAATCGTTAAAAAACTAACCAAATGAATATAATGGTTTTTGAATGAATTTTTTGAAGAATCTTCAAGCCAAAGTCATATGGCGTGTTTGTGATTCTATTTAGGTGAGGAATCAAAGATTTCTTAATTTTTCGCCGAGATTGAAAAAAACACATAATTCGTGGACTATAGCCCACGAAAATCGTTAAAAAACTAACCAAAAGAGTATCATGGTTTTCGAATGATTTTTTTGAAGATTCTTCAATCCCAACACATATAGTGCGTTAGTGATTCTATTTAGGTGAGGAATAAAACTGTTCTTAATTTTTCACCAAGATTGAAAATATCCCATAATTCGTGGACTATAACCCACGAAAATCGTTAAAAAACTAACCAAATGAAAATAATGGTTTATGAATGAATTTTTTTGAAGAATCTTTAATCCAAACACATATAGTGCGTTAGTGATTCTATTTAGGTGAGGAATAAAACTGTTCTTAATTTTTTACCAAGATTGAAAATATCCCATAATTCGTGGACTATAACCCACGAAAATCGTTAAAAAACTAACCAAATGAAAATCATGGTTTTCAAATGAATTTTTTGAAGAATCTTTAATCCAAACACATATAGTGCGTTAGAGATTCTATTTAGGTGAGGAATCAATCAATTCTTAATTTTTCACCGAGATTGAAAATATCCCATAATTCGTGTCCACGAAAATCGTTAAAAAACTAACCAAATGAATATAATGATTTTTGAATGAATTTTTTGAAGAATCTTCAAGCCAAAGTCATATGGCGTGTTTGTGATTCTATTTAGGTGAGGAATCAAAGATTTCTTATTTTTTCCCCGAGATTGAAAAAAACACATAATTCGTGGACTATAGCCCACGAAAATCGTTAAAAAACTAACCAAATGAATATAATGGTTTTCGAATGATTTTTTTGTAGATTCTTCAATCCCAACACATATAGTGCGTTAGTGATTCTATTTAGGTGAGGAATAAAACTGTTCTTAATTTTTCACCAAGATTGAAAATATCCCATAATTCTTGGACTATAACCCACGAAAATCGTTAAAAAACTAACCAAATGAAAATAATGGTTTTTGAATGAATTTTTTTGAAGAATCTTTAATCCAAACACATATAGTGCGTTAGAGATTCTATTTAGGTGAGAAATCAAACAATTCTTAATTTTTCACCGAGATTGAAAATATCCCATAATTCGTGTCCACGAAAATCGTTAAAAAACTAACCAAATGAATATAATGGTTTTTGAATGAATTTTTTGAAGAATCTTCAAGCCAAAGACATATGGTGCGTTTGTGATTCTATTTAGGTGAGGAATCAAAGATTTCTTAATTTTTCGCCGAGATTGAAAAAAATCACATATTTCGTGGACTATAGCCCACGAAAATCGTTAAAAAACTAACCAAATGAATATAATGGTTTTTGAATAAATTTTTTGAAGAATCTTCAAGCCAAAGTCATATGGCGTGTTTGTGATTCTATTTAGGTGAGGAATCAAAGATTTCTTAATTTTTCGCCGAGATTGAAAAAAACACATAATTCGTGGACTATAGCCCACGAAAATCGTTAAAAAACTAACCAAATGAATATAATGATTTTCGAATGATTTTTTTGTAGATTCTTCAATCCCAACACATATAGTGCGTTAGTGATTCTATTTAGGTGAGGAATCAAACAATTCTTAATTTTTCACCAAGATTGAAAATATCCCATAATTCTTGGACTATATAGTCCACGAAAATCGTTAAAAAACTAACCAAATGAATATAATGGTTTTTGAATGAATTTTTTGAGGAATATTCAAGCCAAAGACATATGGTGTGTTTGTGAATCTATTTAGGTGATGAATCAAAGATTTCTTAATTTTTCGCCGAGATTGAAAAAAATCACATATTTCGTGGACTATAGCCCACGAAAATCGTTAAAAAACTAACCAAATGAATATAATGGTTTTCGAATGATTTTTTTGTAGATTCTTCAATCATAACACATATAGTGCGTTAGAGATTCTATTTAGGTGAGGAATCAAACAATTCTTAATTCTTCACCGAGATTGAAAATATCCCATAATTCGTGTCCACGAAAATCGTTAAAAAACTAACCAAATGAATATAATGGTTTTTGAATGAATTTTTTGAAGAATCTTCAAGCCAAAGTCATATGGCGTGTTTGTGATTCTATTTAGGTGAGGAATCAAAGATTTCTTAATTTTTCGCCGAGATTGAAAAAAACACATAATTCGTGGACTATAGCCCACGAAAATCGTTAAAAAACTAACCAAAAGAGTATAATGGTTTTCGAATGATTTTTTTGAAGATTCTTCAATCCCAACACATATAGTGCGTTAGTGATTCTATTTAGGTGAGGAATAAAACTGTTATTAATTTTTTACCAAGATTGAAAATATCCCATAATTCGTGGACTATAACCCACGAAAATCGTTAAAAAACTAACCAAATGAAAATAATGGTTTTCAAATGAATTTTTTGAAGAATCTTTAATCCAAACACATATAGTGCGTTAGAGATTCTATTTAGGTGAGGAATCAAACAATTCTTAATTTTTCACCGAGATTGAAAATATCCCATAATTCGTGTCCACGAAAATCGTTAATAAACTAACCAAATGAATATAATGGTTTTTGAATGAATTTTTTGAAGAATCTTTAATCCAAACACATATAGTGCGTTAGAGATTCTATTTAGGTGAGGAATCAAACAATTCTTAATTTTTCACCGAGATTGAAAATATCCCATAATTCGTGTCCACGAAAATCGTTAAAAAACTAACCAAATGATAATGGTTGTTGAATGAATTTTTTGAAGAATCTTCAAGCCAAAGTCATATGGAGTGTTTGTGATTCTATTTAAGTGAGGAATCAAAGATTTCTTAATTTTTCCCCGAGATTGAAAAAAACACATAATTCGTGGACTATAGCCCACGAAAATCGTTAAAAAACTAACCAAATGAATATAATGGTTTTCGAATGATTTTTTTGTAGATTCTTCAATCCCAACACATATAGTGCGTTAGTGATTCTATTTAGGTGAGGAATAAAACTGTTCTTAATTTTTCACCAAGATTGAAAATATCCCATAATTCTTGGACTATAACCCACGAAAATCGTTAAAAAACTAACCAAATGAAAATAATGGTTTTTGAATGAATTTTTTTGAAGAATCTTTAATCCAAACACATATAGTGCGTTAGAGATTCTATTTAGGTGAGGAATCAAACAATTCTTAATTTTTCACCGAGATTGAAAATATCCCATAATTCGTGTCCACGAAAATCGTTAAAAAACTAACCAAATGAATATAATGGTTTTTGAATGAATTTTTTGAAGAATCTTCAAGCCAAAGACATATGGTGCGTTTGTGATTCTATTTAGGTGAGGAATCAAAGATTTCTTAATTTTTCGCCGAGATTGAAAAAAATCACATATTTCGTGGACTATAGCCCACGAAAATCGTTAAAAAACTAACCAAATGAATATAATGGTTTTTGAATAAATTTTTTGAAGAATCTTCAAGCCAAAGTCATATGGCGTGTTTGTGATTCTATTTAGGTGAGGAATCAAAGATTTCTTAATTTTTCGCCGAGATTGAAAAAAACACATAATTCGTGGACTATAGCCCACGAAAATCGTTAAAAAACTAACCAAATGAATATAATGATTTTCGAATGATTTTTTTGTAGATTCTTCAATCCCAACACATATAGTGCGTTAGTGATTCTATTTAGGTGAGGAATCAAACAATTCTTAATTTTTCACCAAGATTGAAAATATCCCATAATTCTTGGACTATATAGTCCACGAAAATCGTTAAAAAACTAACCAAATGAATATAATGGTTTTTGAATGAATTTTTTGAGGAATATTCAAGCCAAAGACATATGGTGTGTTTGTGAATCTATTTAGGTGATGAATCAAAGATTTCTTAATTTTTCGCCGAGATTGAAAAAAATCACATATTTCGTGGACTATAGCCCACGAAAATCGTTAAAAAACTAACCAAATGAATATAATGGTTTTCGAATGATTTTTTTGTAGATTCTTCAATCCCAACACATATAGTGCGTTAGAGATTCTATTTAGGTGAGGAATCAAACAATTCTTAATTCTTCACCGAGATTGAAAATATCCCATAATTCGTGTCCACGAAAATCGTTAAAAAACTAACCAAATGAATATAATGGTTTTTGAATGAATTTTTTGAAGAATCTTCAAGCCAAAGTCATATGGCGTGTTTGTGATTCTATTTAGGTGAGGAATCAAAGATTTCTTAATTTTTCGCCGAGATTGAAAAAAACACATAATTCGTGGACTATAGCCCACGAAAATCGTTAAAAAACTAACCAAAAGAGTATCATGGTTTTCGAATGATTTTTTTGAAGATTCTTCAATCCCAACACATATAGTGCGTTAGTGATTCTATTTAGGTGAGGAATAAAACTGTTCTTAATTTTTCACCAAGATTGAAAATATCCCATAATTCGTGGACTATAACCCACGAAAATCGTTAAAAAACTAACCAAATGAAAATAATGGTTTATGAATGAATTTTTTTGAAGAATCTTTAATCCAAACACATATAGTGCGTTAGTGATTCTATTTAGGTGAGGAATAAAACTGTTCTTAATTTTTTACCAAGATTGAAAATATCCCATAATTCGTGGACTATAACCCACGAAAATCGTTAAAAAACTAACCAAATGAAAATCATGGTTTTCAAATGAATTTTTTGAAGAATCTTTAATCCAAACACATATAGTGCGTTAGAGATTCTATTTAGGTGAGGAATCAAACAATTCTTAATTTTTCACCGAGATTGAAAATATCCCATAATTCGTGTCCACGAAAATCGTTAAAAAACTAACCAAATGAATATAATGATTTTTGAATGAATTTTTTGAAGAATCTTCAAGCCAAAGTCATATGGCGTGTTTGTGATTCTATTTAGGTGAGGAATCAAAGATTTCTTATTTTTTCCCCGAGATTGAAAAAAACACATAATTCGTGGACTATAGCCCACGAAAATCGTTAAAAAACTAACCAAATGAATATAATGGTTTTCGAATGATTTTTTTGTAGATTCTTCAATCCCAACACATATAGTGCGTTAGTGATTCTATTTAGGTGAGGAATAAAACTGTTCTTAATTTTTCACCAAGATTGAAAATATCCCATAATTCTTGGACTATAACCCACGAAAATCGTTAAAAAACTAACCAAATGAAAATAATGGTTTTTGAATGAATTTTTTTGAAGAATCTTTAATCCAAACACATATAGTGCGTTAGAGATTCTATTTAGGTGAGGAATCAAACAATTCTTAATTTTTCACCGAGATTGAAAATATCCCATAATTCGTGTCCACGAAAATCGTTAAAAAACTAACCAAATGAATATAATGGTTTTTGAATGAATTTTTTGAAGAATCTTCAAGCCAAAGACATATGGTGCGTTTGTGATTCTATTTAGGTGAGGAATCAAAGATTTCTTAATTTTTCGCCGAGATTGAAAAAAATCACATATTTCGTGGACTATAGCCCACGAAAATCGTTAAAAAACTAACCAAATGAATATAATGGTTTTTGAATAAATTTTTTGAAGAATCTTCAAGCCAAAGTCATATGGCGTGTTTGTGATTCTATTTAGGTGAGGAATCAAAGATTTCTTAATTTTTCGCCGAGATTGAAAAAAACACATAATTCGTGGACTATAGCCCACGAAAATCGTTAAAAAACTAACCAAATGAATATAATGATTTTCGAATGATTTTTTTGTAGATTCTTCAATCCCAACACATATAGTGCGTTAGTGATTCTATTTAGGTGAGGAATCAAACAATTCTTAATTTTTCACCAAGATTGAAAATATCCCATAATTCTTGGACTATATAGTCCACGAAAATCGTTAAAAAACTAACCAAATGAATATAATGGTTTTTGAATGAATTTTTTGAGGAATATTCAAGCCAAAGACATATGGTGTGTTTGTGAATCTATTTAGGTGATGAATCAAAGATTTCTTAATTTTTCGCCGAGATTGAAAAAAATCACATATTTCGTGGACTATAGCCCACGAAAATCGTTAAAAAACTAACCAAATGAATATAATGGTTTTCGAATGATTTTTTTGTAGATTCTTCAATCATAACACATATAGTGCGTTAGAGATTCTATTTAGGTGAGGAATCAAACAATTCTTAATTCTTCACCGAGATTGAAAATATCCCATAATTCGTGTCCACGAAAATCGTTAAAAAACTAACCAAATGAATATAATGGTTTTTGAATGAATTTTTTGAAGAATCTTCAAGCCAAAGTCATATGGCGTGTTTGTGATTCTATTTAGGTGAGGAATCAAAGATTTCTTAATTTTTCGCCGAGATTGAAAAAAACACATAATTCGTGGACTATAGCCCACGAAAATCGTTAAAAAACTAACCAAAAGAGTATAATGGTTTTCGAATGATTTTTTTGAAGATTCTTCAATCCCAACACATATAGTGCGTTAGTGATTCTATTTAGGTGAGGAATAAAACTGTTCTTAATTTTTCGCCGAGATTGAAAAAAACACATAATTCGTGGACTATAGCCCACGAAAATCGTTAAAAAACTAACCAAAAGAGTATAATGGTTTTCGAATGATTTTTTTGAAGATTCTTCAATCCCAACACATATAGTGCGTTAGTGATTCTATTTAGGTGAGGAATAAAACTGTTCTTAATTTTTTACCAAGATTGAAAATATCCCATAATTCGTGGACTATAACCCACGAAAATCGTTAAAAAACTAACCAAATGAAAATAATGGTTTTCAAATGAATTTTTTGAAGAATCTTTAATCCAAACACATATAGTGCGTTAGAGATTCTATTTAGGTGAGGAATCAAACAATTCTTAATTTTTCACCGAGATTGAAAATATCCCATAATTCGTGTCCACGAAAATCGTTAATAAACTAACCAAATGAATATAATGGTTTTTGAATGAATTTTTTGAAGAATCTTTAATCCAAACACATATAGTGCGTTAGAGATTCTATTTAGGTGAGGAATCAAACAATTCTTAATTTTTCACCGAGATTGAAAATATCCCATAATTCGTGTCCACGAAAATCGTTAAAAAACTAACCAAATGATAATGGTTTTTGAATGAATTTTTTGAAGAATCTTCAAGCCAAAGTCATATGGAGTGTTTGTGATTCTATTTAAGTGAGGAATCAAAGATTTCTTAATTTTTCCCCGAGATTGAAAAAAACACATAATTCGTGGACTATAGCCCACGAAAATCGTTAAAAAACTAACCAAATGAATATAATGGTTTTCGAATGATTTTTTTGTAGATTCTTCAATCCCAACACATATAGTGCGTTAGTGATTCTATTTAGGCAAGGAATCAAACAATTCTTAATTTTTCACCAAGATTGAAAATATCCCATAATTCTTGGACTATAGTCCACAAAAATCGTTAAAAAACTAACCAATTGAAAATAATGGTTTTTGAATGAATTTTTTTGAAGAATCTTTAATCCAAACACATATAGTGCGTTAGTGATTCTATTTAGGTGAGGAATAAAACTGTTCTTAATTTTTCACCAAGATTGAAAATATCCCATAATTCTTGGACTATAACCCACGAAAATCGTTAAAAAACTAACCAAATGAAAATAATGGTTTTTGAATGAATTTTTTTGAAGAATCTTTAATCCAAACACATATAGTGCGTTAGAGATTCTATTTAGGTGAGGAATCAAACAATTCTTAATTTTTCACCGAGATTGAAAATATCCCATAATTCGTGTCCACGAAAATCGTTAAAAAACTAACCAAATGAATATAATGGTTTTTGAATGAATTTTTTGAAGAATCTTCAAGCCAAAGACATATGGTGCGTTTGTGATTCTATTTAGGTGAGGAATCAAAGATTTCTTAATTTTTCGCCGAGATTGAAAAAAATCACATATTTCGTGGACTATAGCCCACGAAAATCGTTAAAAAACTAACCAAATGAATATAATGGTTTTTGAATAAATTTTTTGAAGAATCTTCAAGCCAAAGTCATATGGCGTGTTTGTGATTCTATTTAGGTGAGGAATCAAAGATTTCTTAATTTTTCGCCGAGATTGAAAAAAATCACATATTTCGTGGACTATAGCCCACGAAAATCGTTAAAAAACTAACCAAATGAAAATAATGGTTTTTGAATGAATTTTTTTGAAGAATCTTTAATCCAAACACATATAGTGCGTTAGAGATTCTATTTAGGTGAGGAATCAAACAATTCTTAATTCTTCACCGAGATTGAAAATATCCCATAATTCGTGTCCACGAAAATCGTTAAAAAACTAACCAAATGAATATAATGGTTTTTGAATGAATTTTTTGAAGAATCTTCAAGCCAAAGTCATATGGCGTGTTTGTGATTCTATTTAGGTGAGGAATCAAAGATTTCTTAATTTTTCGCCGAGATTGAAAAAAATCACATATTTCGTGGACTATAGCCCACGAAAATCGTTAAAAAACTAACCAAATGAATATAATGGTTTTCGAATGATTTTTTTGTAGATTCTTCAATCCCAACACATATAGTGCGTTAGTGATTCTATTTAGGTGAGGAATCAAACAATTCTTAATTTTTCACCGAGATTGAAAATATCCCATAATTCGTGTCCACGAAAATCGTTAAAAAACTAACCAAATGAATATAATGGTTTTTGAATGAATTTTTTGAAGAATCTTCAAGCCAAAGACATATGGTGCGTTTGTGATTCTATTTAGGTGAGGAATCAAAGATTTCTTAATTTTTCGCCGAGATTGAAAAAAATCACATATTTCGTGGACTATAGCCCACGAAAATCGTTAAAAAACTAACCAAATGAATATAATGGTTTTTGAATAAATTTTTTGAAGAATCTTCAAGCCAAAGTCATATGGCGTGTTTGTGATTCTATTTAGGTGAGGAATCAAAGATTTCTTAATTTTTCGCCGAGATTGAAAAAAATCACATATTTCGTGGACTATAGCCCACGAAAATCGTTAAAAAACTAACCAAATGAAAATAAAGGTTTTTGAATGAATTTTTTTGAAGAATCTTTAATCCAAACACATATAGTGCGTTAGAGATTCTATTTAGGTGAGGAATCAAACAATTCTTAATTCTTCGCCGAGATTGAAAATATCCCATAATTCGTGTCCACGAAAATCTTTAAAAAACTAACCAAATGAATATAATGGTTTTTGAATGAATTTTTTGAAGAATATTCAAGCCAAAGTCATATGGAGTGTTTGTGATTCTATTTAAGTGAGGAATCAAAGATTTCTTAATTTTTCCCCGAGATTGAAAAAAACACATAATTCGTGGACTATAGCCCACGAAAATCGTTAAAAAACTAACCAAATGAATAAAATGGTTTTTGAATAAATTTTTTGAAGAATCTTCAAGCCAAAGTTATATGGCGTGTTTGTGATTCTATTTAGGTGAGGAATCAATGATTTCTTAAATTTTCGCCGAGATTGAAAAAAACACATAATTCGTGGACTATAGCCCATGAAAATCGTTAAAAAACTAACCAAATGAATATAATGGTTTTCGAATGATTTTTTTGTAGATTCTTCAATCCCAACACATATAGTGCGTTAGTGATTCTATTTAGGTGAGGAATAAAACAATTCTTAATTTTTCACCAAGATTGAAAATATCCCATAATTCTTGGACTATAGTCCACAAAAATCGTTAAAAAACTAACCAATTGAAAATAATGGTTTTTGAATGAATTTTTTTGAAGAATCTTTAATCCAAACACATATAGTGCGTTAGTGATTCTATTTAGGTGAGGAATAAAACTGTTCTTAATATTTTACCAAGATTGAAAATATCCCATAATTCGTGGACTATAACCCACGAAAATCGTTAAAAAACTAACCAAATGAAAATCATGGTTTTCAAATGAATTTTTTGAAGAATCTTTAATCCAAACACATATAGTGCGTTAGAGATTCTATTTAGGTGAGGAATCAAACAATTCTTAATTTTTCACCGAGATTGAAAATATCCCATAATTCGTGTCCACGAAAATCGTTAAAAAACTAACCAAATGAATATAATGATTTTTGAATGAATTTTTTGAAGAATCTTCAAGCCAAAGTCATATGGCGTGTTTGTGATTCTATTTAGGTGAGGAATCAAAGATTTCTTATTTTTTCCCCGAGATTGAAAAAAACACATAATTCGTGGACTATAGCCCACGAAAATCGTTAAAAAACTAACCAAATGAATATAATGGTTTTCGAATGATTTTTTTGTAGATTCTTCAATCCCAACACATATAGTGCGTTAGTGATTCTATTTAGGTGAGGAATAAAACTGTTCTTAATTTTTCACCAAGATTGAAAATATCCCATAATTCTTGGACTATAACCCACGAAAATCGTTAAAAAACTAACCAAATGAAAATAATGGTTTTTGAATGAATTTTTTTGAAGAATCTTTAATCCAAACACATATAGTGCGTTAGAGATTCTAGTTAGGTGAGGAATCAAACAATTCTTAATTTTTCACCGAGATTGAAAATATCCCATAATTCGTGTCCACGAAAATCGTTAAAAAACTAACCAAATGAATATAATGGTTTTTGAATGAATTTTTTGAAGAATCTTCAAGCCAAAGACATATGGTGCGTTTGTGATTCTATTTAGGTGAGGAATCAAAGATTTCTTAATTTTTCGCCGAGATTGAAAAAAATCACATATTTCGTGGACTATATATATAGCCCACGAAAATCGTTAAAAAACTAACCAAATGAATATAATGGTTTTTGAATAAATTATTTGAAGAATCTTCAAGCCAAAGTCATATGGCGTGTTTGTGATTCTATTTAGGTGAGGAATCAAAGATTTCTTAAATTTTCGCCGAGATTGAAAAAAACACATAATTCGTGGACTATAGCCCACGAAAATCGTTAAAAAACTAACCAAATGAATATAATGGTTTTCGAATGATTTTTTTGTAGATTCTTCAATCCCAACACATATAGTGCGTTAGTGATTCTATTTAGGTGAGGAATAAAACAATTCTTAATTTTTCACCAAGATTGAAAATATCCCATAATTCTTGGACTATAGTCCACGAAAATCGTTAAAAAACTAACCAAATGAATATAATGGTTTTCGAATGATTTTTTTGTAGATTCTTCAATCCCAACACATATAGTGCGTTAGTGATTCTACTTAGGTGAGGAATCAAACAATTCTTAATTTTTCACCAAGATTGAAAATATCCCATAATTCTTGGACTATAGTCCACGAAAATCGTTAAAAAACTAACCAAATGAAAATAATGGTTTTTGAATGAATTTTTTTGAAGAATCTTTAATCCAAACACATATAGTGCGTTAGAGATTCTATTTAGGTGAGGAATCAAACAATTCTTAATTTTTCATCGAGATTGAAAATATCCCATAATTCGTGTCCACGAAAATCGTTAATAAACTAACCAAATGAATATAATGGTTTTTGAATGAATTTTTTGAAGAATCTTCAAGCCAAAGACATATGGTGCGTTTGTGATTCTATTTAGGTGAGGAATCAAAGATTTCTTAATTTTTCGCCGAGATTGAAAAAAATCACATATTTCGTGGACTATAGCCCACGAAAATCGTTAAAAAACTAACCAAATGAATATAATGGTTTTTGAATAAATTTTTTGAAGAATCTTCAAGCCAAAGTCATATGGCGTGTTTGTGATTCTATTTAGGTGAGGAATCAAAGATTTCTTAATTTTTTGCCGAGATTGAAAAAAACACATAATTCGTGGACTATAGCCCACGAAAATCGTTAAAAAACTAACCAAATGAATATAATGATTTTCGAATGATTTTTTTGTAGATTCTTCAATCCCAACACATATAGTGTGTTAGTGATTCTATTTAGGTGAGGAATCAAACAATTCTTAATTTTTCACCAAGATTGAAAATATCCCATAATTCTTGGACTATATAGTCCACGAAAATCGTTAAAAAACTAACCAAATGAATATAATGGTTTTTGAATGAATTTTTTGAGGAATATTCAAGCCAAAGACATATGGTGTGTTTGTGAATCTATTTAGGTGATGAATCAAAGATTTCTTAATTTTTCGCCGAGATTGAAAATATCCCATAATTCGTGTCCACGAAAATCGTTAAAAAACTAACCAAATGAATATAATGGTTTTTGAATGAATTTTTTGAAGAATCTTCAAGCCAAAGACATATGGTGCGTTTGTGATTCTATTTAGGTGAGGAATCAAAGATTTCTTAATTTTTCGCCGAGATTGAAAAAAATCACATATTTCGTGGACTATAGCCCACGAAAATCGTTAAAAAACTAACCAAATGAATATAATGGTTTTTGAATAATTTTTTTGAAGAATCTTCAAGCCAAAGTCATATGGCGTGTTTGTGATTCTATTTAGGTGAGGAATCAAAGATTTCTTAATTTTTCGCCGAGATTGAAAAAAACACATAATTCGTGGACTATAGCCCACGAAAATCGTTAAAAAACTAACCAAATGAATATAATGATTTTCGAATGATTTTTTTGTAGATTCTTCAATCCCAACACATATAGTGCGTTAGTGATTCTATTTAGGTGAGGAATCAAACAATTCTTAATTTTTCACCAAGATTGAAAATATCCCATAATTCTTGGACTATATAGTCCACGAAAATCGTTAAAAAACTAACCAAATGAATATAATGGTTTTTGAATGAATTTTTTGAGGAATATTCAAGCCAAAGACATATGGTGTGTTTGTGAATCTATTTAGGTGATGAATCAAAGATTTCTTAATTTTTCGCCGAGATTGAAAAAAATCACATATTTCGTGGACTATAGCCCACGAAAATCGTTAAAAAACTAACCAAATGAATATAATGGTTTTCGAATGATTTTTTTGTAGATTCTTCAATCCCAACACATATAGTGCGTTAGTGATTCTATTTAGGTGAGGAATAAAACTGTTCTTAATTTTTCACCAAGATTGAAAATATCCCATAATTCTTGGACTATAACCCACGAAAATCGTTAAAAAACTAACCAAATGAAAATAATGGTTTTTGAATGAATTTTTTTGAAGAATCTTTAATCCAAACACATATAGTGCGTTAGAGATTCTAGTTAGGTGAGGAATCAAACAATTCTTAATTTTTCACCGAGATTGAAAATATCCCATAATTCGTGTCCACGAAAATCGTTAAAAAACTAACCAAATGAATATAATGGTTTTTGAATGAATTTTTTGAAGAATCTTCAAGCCAAAGACATATGGTGCGTTTGTGATTCTATTTAGGTGAGGAATCAAAGATTTCTTAATTTTTCGCCGAGATTGAAAAAAATCACATATTTCGTGGACTATATATATAGCCCACGAAAATCGTTAAAAAACTAACCAAATGAATATAATGGTTTTTGAATAAATTATTTGAAGAATCTTCAAGCCAAAGTCATATGGCGTGTTTGTGATTCTATTTAGGTGAGGAATCAAAGATTTCTTAAATTTTCGCCGAGATTGAAAAAAACACATAATTCGTGGACTATAGCCCACGAAAATCGTTAAAAAACTAACCAAATGAATATAATGGTTTTCGAATGATTTTTTTGTAGATTCTTCAATCCCAACACATATAGTGCGTTAGTGATTCTATTTAGGTGAGGAATAAAACAATTCTTAATTTTTCACCAAGATTGAAAATATCCCATAATTCTTGGACTATAGTCCACGAAAATCGTTAAAAAACTAACCAAATGAATATAATGGTTTTCGAATGATTTTTTTGTAGATTCTTCAATCCCAACACATATAGTGCGTTAGTGATTCTACTTAGGTGAGGAATCAAACAATTCTTAATTTTTCACCAAGATTGAAAATATCCCATAATTCTTGGACTATAGTCCACGAAAATCGTTAAAAAACTAACCAAATGAAAATAATGGTTTTTGAATGAATTTTTTTGAAGAATCTTTAATCCAAACACATATAGTGCGTTAGAGATTCTATTTAGGTGAGGAATCAAACAATTCTTAATTTTTCATCGAGATTGAAAATATCCCATAATTCGTGTCCACGAAAATCGTTAATAAACTAACCAAATGAATATAATGGTTTTTGAATGAATTTTTTGAAGAATCTTCAAGCCAAAGACATATGGTGCGTTTGTGATTCTATTTAGGTGAGGAATCAAAGATTTCTTAATTTTTCGCCGAGATTGAAAAAAATCACATATTTCGTGGACTATAGCCCACGAAAATCGTTAAAAAACTAACCAAATGAATATAATGGTTTTTGAATAAATTTTTTGAAGAATCTTCAAGCCAAAGTCATATGGCGTGTTTGTGATTCTATTTAGGTGAGGAATCAAAGATTTCTTAATTTTTTGCCGAGATTGAAAAAAACACATAATTCGTGGACTATAGCCCACGAAAATCGTTAAAAAACTAACCAAATGAATATAATGATTTTCGAATGATTTTTTTGTAGATTCTTCAATCCCAACACATATAGTGTGTTAGTGATTCTATTTAGGTGAGGAATCAAACAATTCTTAATTTTTCACCAAGATTGAAAATATCCCATAATTCTTGGACTATATAGTCCACGAAAATCGTTAAAAAACTAACCAAATGAATATAATGGTTTTTGAATGAATTTTTTGAGGAATATTCAAGCCAAAGACATATGGTGTGTTTGTGAATCTATTTAGGTGATGAATCAAAGATTTCTTAATTTTTCGCCGAGATTGAAAATATCCCATAATTCGTGTCCACGAAAATCGTTAAAAAACTAACCAAATGAATATAATGGTTTTTGAATGAATTTTTTGAAGAATCTTCAAGCCAAAGACATATGGTGCGTTTGTGATTCTATTTAGGTGAGGAATCAAAGATTTCTTAATTTTTCGCCGAGATTGAAAAAAATCACATATTTCGTGGACTATAGCCCACGAAAATCGTTAAAAAACTAACCAAATGAATATAATGGTTTTTGAATAAATTTTTTGAAGAATCTTCAAGCCAAAGTCATATGGCGTGTTTGTGATTCTATTTAGGTGAGGAATCAAAGATTTCTTAATTTTTCGCCGAGATTGAAAAAAACACATAATTCGTGGACTATAGCCCACGAAAATCGTTAAAAAACTAACCAAATGAATATAATGATTTTCGAATGATTTTTTTGTAGATTCTTCAATCCCAACACATATAGTGCGTTAGTGATTCTATTTAGGTGAGGAATCAAACAATTCTTAATTTTTCACCAAGATTGAAAATATCCCATAATTCTTGGACTATATAGTCCACGAAAATCGTTAAAAAACTAACCAAATGAATATAATGGTTTTTGAATGAATTTTTTGAGGAATATTCAAGCCAAAGACATATGGTGTGTTTGTGAATCTATTTAGGTGATGAATCAAAGATTTCTTAATTTTTCGCCGAGATTGAAAAAAATCACATATTTCGTGGACTATAGCCCACGAAAATCGTTAAAAAACTAACCAAATGAATATAATGGTTTTCGAATGATTTTTTTGTAGATTCTTCAATCCCAACACATATAGTGCGTTAGTGATTCTATTTAGGTGAGGAATCAAACAATTCTTAATTTTTCACCGAGATTGAAAATATCCCATAATTCGTGTCCACGAAAATCGTTAAAAAACTAACCAAATGAATATAATGGTTTTTGAATGAATTTTTTGAAGAATCTTCAAGCCAAAGACATATGGTGCGTTTGTGATTCTATTTAGGTGAGGAATCAAAGATTTCTTAATTTTTCGCCGAGATTGAAAAAAATCACAAATTTCGTGGACTATAGCCCACGAAAATCGTTAAAAAACTAACCAAATGAATATAATGGTTTTTGAATAAATTTTTTGAAGAATCTTCAAGCCAAAGTCATATGGCGTGTTTGTGATTCTATTTAGGTGAGGAATCAAAGATTTCTTAATTTTTCGCCGAGATTGAAAAAAATCACATATTTCGTGGACTATATAGCCCACGAAAATCGTTAAAAAACTAACCAAATGAAAATAATGGTTTTTGAATGAATTTTTTTGAAGAATCTTTAATCCAAACACATATAGTGCGTTAGAGATTCTATTTAGGTGAAGAATCAAACAATTCTTAATTCTTCACCGAGATTGAAAATATCCCATAATTCGTGTCCACGAAAATCGTTAAAAAACTAACCAAATGAATATAATGGTTTTTGAATGAATTTTTTGAAGAATCTTCAAGCCAAAGTCATATGGCGTGTTTGTGATTCTATTTAGGTGAGGAATCAAAGATTTCTTAATTTTTCGCCGAGATTGAAAAAAATCACATATTTCGTGGACTATAGCCCACGAAAATCGTTAAAAAACTAACCAAATGAATATAATGGTTTTCGAATGATTTTTTTGTAGATTCTTCAATCCCAACACATATAGTGCGTTAGTGATTCTATTTAGGTGAGGAATCAAACAATTCTTAATTTTTCACCGAGATTGAAAATATCCCATAATTCGTGTCCACGAAAATCGTTAAAAAACTAACCAAATGAATATAATGGTTTTTGAATGAATTTTTTGAAGAATCTTCAAGCCAAAGACATATGGTGCGTTTGTGATTCTATTTAGGTGAGGAATCAAAGATTTCTTAATTTTTCGCCGAGATTGAAAAAAATCACATATTTCGTGGACTATAGCCCACGAAAATCGTTAAAAAACTAACCAAATGAATATAATGGTTTTTGAATAAATTTTTTGAAGAATCTTCAAGCCAAAGTCATATGGCGTGTTTGTGATTCTATTTAGGTGAGGAATCAAAGATTTCTTAATTTTTCCCCGAGATTGAAAAAAATCACATATTTCGTGGACTATAGCCCACGAAAATCGTTAAAAAACTAACCAAATGAAAATAATGGTTTTTGAATGAATTTTTTTGAAGAATCTTTAATCCAAACACATATAGTGCGTTAGAGATTCTATTTAGGTAAGGAATCAAACAATTCTTAATTCTTCACCGAGATTGAAAATATCCCATAATTCGTGTCCACGAAAATCTTTAAAAAACTAACCAAATGAATATAATGGTTTTTGAATGAATTTTTTGAATAATATTCAAGCCAAAGTCATATGGAGTGTTTGTGATTCTATTTAAGTGAGGAATCAAAGATTTCTTAATTTTTCCCCGAGATTGAAAAAAACACATAATTCGTGGACTATAGCCCACGAAAATCGTTAAAAAACTAACCAAATGAATAAAATGGTTTTTGAATAAATTTTTTGAAGAATCTTCAAGCCAAAGTTATATGGCGTGTTTGTGATTCTATTTAGGTGAGGAATCAATGATTTCTTAAATTTTCGCCGAGATTGAAAAAAACACATAATTCGTGGACTATAGCCCATGAAAATCGTTAAAAAACTAACCAAATGAATATAATGGTTTTCGAATGATTTTTTTGTAGATTCTTCAATCCCAACACATATAGTGCGTTAGTGATTCTATTTAGGTGAGGAATAAAACAATTCTTAATTTTTCACCAAGATTGAAAATATCCCATAATTCTTGGACTATAGTCCACAAAAATCGTTAAAAAACTAACCAATTGAAAATAATGGTTTTTGAATGAATTTTTTTGAAGAATCTTTAATCCAAACACATATAGTGTGTTAGTGATTCTATTTAGGTGAGGAATAAAACTGTTCTTAATTTTTTACCAAGATTGAAATTATCCCATAATTCGTGGACTATAACCCACGAAAATCGTTAAAAAACTAACCAAATGAAAATCATGGTTTTCAAATGAATTTTTTGAAGAATCTTTAATCCAAACACATATAGTGCGTTAGAGATTCTATTTAGGTGAGGAATCAAACAATTCTTAATTTTTCACCGAGATTGAAAATATCCCATAATTCGTGTCCATGAAAATCGTTAAAAAACTAACCAAATGAATATAATGATTTTTGAATGAATTTTTTGAAGAATCTTCAAGCCAAAGTCATATGGCGTGTTTGTGATTCTATTTAGGTGAGGAATCAAAGATTTCTTATTTTTTCCCCGAGATTGAAAAAAACACATAATTCGTGGACTATAGCCCACGAAAATCGTTAAAAAACTAACCAAATGAATATAATGGTTTTCGAATGATTTTTTTGTAGATTCTTCAATCCCAACACATATAGTGCGTTAGTGATTCTATTTAGGTGAGGAATAAAACTGTTCTTAATTTTTCACCAAGATTGAAAATATCCCATAATTATTGGACTATAACCCACGAAAATCGTTAAAAAACTAACCAAATGAAAATAATGGTTTTTGAATGAATTTTTTTGAAGAATCTTTAATCCAAACACATATAGTGCGTTAGAGATTCTATTTAGGTGAGGAATCAAACAATTCTTAATTTTTCACCGAGATTGAAAATATCCCATAATTCGTGTCCACGAAAATCGTTAAAAAACTAACCAAATGAATATAATGGTTTTTGAATGAATTTTTTGAAGAATCTTCAAGCCAAAGACATATGGTGCGTTTGTGATTCTATTTAGGTGAGGAATCAAAGATTTCTTAATTTTTCGCCGAGATTGAAAAAAATCACATATTTCGTGGAATATAGCCCACGAAAATCGTTAAAAAACTAACCAAATGAATATAATGGTTTTTGAATAAATTATTTGAAGAATCTTCAAGCCAAAGTCATATGGCGTGTTTGTGATTCTATTTAGGTGAGGAATCAAAGATTTCTTAAATTTTCGCCGAGATTGAAAAAAACACATAATTCGTGGACTATAGCCCACGAAAATCGTTAAAAAACTAACCAAATGAATATAATGGTTTTCGAATGATTTTTTTGTAGATTCTTCAATCCCAACACATATAGTGCGTTAGTGATTCTATTTAGGTGAGGAATAAAACAATTCTTAATTTTTCACCAAGATTGAAAATATCCCATAATTCTTGGACTATAGTCCACGAAAATCGTTAAAAAACTAACCAAATGAATATAATGGTTTTCGAATGATTTTTTTGTAGATTCTTCAATCCCAACACATATAGTGCGTTAGTGATTCTACTTAGGTGAGGAATCAAACAATTCTTAATTTTTCACCAAGATTGAAAATATCCCATAATTCTTGGACTATAGTCCACGAAAATCGTTAAAAAACTAACCAAATGAAAATAATGGTTTTTGAATGAATTTTTTTGAAGAATCTTTAATCCAAACACATATAGTGCGTTAGAGATTCTATTTAGGTGAGGAATCAAACAATTCTTAATTTTTCACCGAGATTGAAAATATCCCATAATTCGTGTCCACGAAAATCGTTAATAAACTAACCAAATGAATATAATGGTTTTTGAATGAATTTTTTGAAGAATCTTCAAGCCAAAGACATATGGTGCGTTTGTGATTCTATTTAGGTGAGGAATCAAAGATTTCTTAATTTTTCGCCGAGATTGAAAAAAATCACATATTTCGTGGACTATAGCCCACGAAAATCGTTAAAAAACTAACCAAATGAATATAATGGTTTTTGAATAAATTTTTTGAAGAATCTTCAAGCCAAAGTCATATGGCGTGTTTGTGATTCTATTTAGGTGAGGAATCAAAGATTTCTTAATTTTTTGCCGAGATTGAAAAAAACACATAATTCGTGGACTATAGCCCACGAAAATCGTTAAAAAACTAACCAAATGAATATAATGATTTTCGAATGATTTTTTTGTAGATTCTTCAATCCCAACACATATAGTGCGTTAGTGATTCTATTTAGGTGAGGAATCAAACAATTCTTAATTTTTCACCAAGATTGAAAATATCCCATAATTCTTGGACTATATAGTCCACGAAAATCGTTAAAAAACTAACCAAATGAATATAATGGTTTTTGAATGAATTTTTTGAGGAATATTCAAGCCAAAGACATATGGTGTGTTTGTGAATCTATTTAGGTGATGAATCAAAGATTTCTTAATTTTTCGCCGAGATTGAAAATATCCCATAATTCGTGTCCACGAAAATCGTTAAAAAACTAACCAAATGAATATAATGGTTTTTGAATGAATTTTTTGAAGAATCTTCAAGCCAAAGACATATGGTGCGTTTGTGATTCTATTTAGGTGAGGAATCAAAGATTTCTTAATTTTTCGCCGAGATTGAAAAAAATAACATATTTCGTGGACTATAGCCCACGAAAATCGTTAAAAAACTAACCAAATGAATATAATGGTTTTTGAATAAATTTTTTGAAGAATCTTCAAGCCAAAGTCATATGGCGTGTTTGTGATTCTATTTAGGTGAGGAATCAAAGATTTCTTAATTTTTCGCCGAGATTGAAAAAAACACATAATTCGTGGACTATAGCCCACGAAAATCGTTAAAAAACTAACCAAATGAATATAATGATTTTCGAATGATTTTTTTGTAGATTCTTCAATCCCAACACATATAGTGCGTTAGTGATTCTATTTAGGTGAGGAATCAAACAATTCTTAATTTTTCACCAAGATTGAAAATATCCCATAATTCTTGGACTATATAGTCCACGAAAATCGTTAAAAAACTAACCAAATGAATATAATGGTTTTTGAATGAATTTTTTGAGGAATATTCAAGCCAAAGACATATGGTGTGTTTGTGAATCTATTTAGGTGATGAATCAAAGATTTCTTAATTTTTCGCCGAGATTGAAAAAAATCACATATTTCGTGGACTATAGCCCACGAAAATCGTTAAAAAACTAACCAAATGAATATAATGGTTTTCGAATGATTTTTTTGTAGATTCTTCAATCCCAACACATATAGTGCGTTAGTGATTCTATTTAGGTGAGGAATCAAACAATTCTTAATTTTTCACCGAGATTGAAAATATCCCATAATTCGTGTCCACGAAAATCGTTAAAAAACTAACCAAATGAATATAATGGTTTTTGAATGAATTTTTTGAAGAATCTTCAAGCCAAAGACATATGGTGCGTTTGTGATTCTATTTAGGTGAGGAATCAAAGATTTCTTAATTTTTCGCCGAGATTGAAAAAAATCACATATTTCGTGGACTATAGCCCACGAAAATCGTTAAAAAACTAACCAAATGAATATAATGGTTTTTGAATAAATTTTTTGAAGAATCTTCAAGCCAAAGTCATATGGCGTGTTTGTGATTCTATTTAGGTGAGGAATCAAAGATTTCTTAATTTTTCGCCGAGATTGAAAAAAATCACATATTTCGTGGACTATGGCCCTCGAAAATCGTTAAAAAACTAACCAAATGAATATAATGGTTTTCGAATGATTTTTTTGTAGATTCTTCAATCCCAACACATATAGTGCGTTAGTGATTCTATTTAGGTGAGGAATAAAACTGTTCTTAATTTTTCACCAAGATTGAAAATATCCCATAATTATTGGACTATAACCCACGAAAATCGTTAAAAAACTAACCAAATGAAAATAATGGTTTTTGAATGAATTTTTTTGAAGAATCTTTAATCCAAACACATATAGTGCGTTAGAGATTCTATTTAGGTGAGGAATCAAACAATTCTTAATTTTTCACCGAGATTGAAAATATCCCATAATTCGTGTCCACGAAAATCGTTAAAAAACTAACCAAATGAATATAATGGTTTTTGAATGAATTTTTTGAAGAATCTTCAAGCCAAAGACATATGGTGCGTTTGTGATTCTATTTAGGTGAGGAATCAAAGATTTCTTAATTTTTCGCCGAGATTGAAAAAAATCACATATTTCGTGGACTATAGCCCACGAAAATCGTTAAAAAACTAACCAAATGAATATAATGGTTTTTGAATAAATTATTTGAAGAATCTTCAAGCCAAAGTCATATGGCGTGTTTGTGATTCTATTTAGGTGAGGAATCAAAGATTTCTTAAATTTTCGCCGAGATTGAAAAAAACACATAATTCGTGGACTATAGCCCACGAAAATCGTTAAAAAACTAACCAAATGAATATAATGGTTTTCGAATGATTTTTTTGTAGATTCTTCAATCCCAACACATATAGTGCGTTAGTGATTCTATTTAGGTGAGGAATAAAACAATTCTTAATTTTTCACCAAGATTGAAAATATCCCATAATTCTTGGACTATAGTCCACGAAAATCGTTAAAAAACTAACCAAATGAATATAATGGTTTTCGAATGATTTTTTTGTAGATTCTTCAATCCCAACACATATAGTGCGTTAGTGATTCTACTTAGGTGAGGAATCAAACAATTCTTAATTTTTCACCAAGATTGAAAATATCCCATAATTCTTGGACTATAGTCCACGAAAATCGTTAAAAAACTAACCAAATGAAAATAATGGTTTTTGAATGAATTTTTTGAAGAATCTTTAATCCAAACACATATAGTGCGTTAGAGATTCTATTTAGGTGAGGAATCAAACAATTCTTAATTTTTCACCGAGATTGAAAATATCCCATAATTCGTGTCCACGAAAATCGTTAATAAACTAACCAAATGAATATAATGGTTTTTGAATGAATTTTTTGAAGAATCTTCAAGCCAAAGACATATGGTGCGTTTTAGATTCTATTTAGGTGAGGAATCAAAGATTTCTTAATTTTTCGCCGAGATTGAAAAAAATCACATATTTCGTGGACTATAGCCCACGAAAATCGTTAAAAAACTAACCAAATGAATATAATGGTTTTTGAATAAATTTTTTGAAGAATCTTCAAGCCAAAGTCATATGGCGTGTTTGTGATTCTATTTAGGTGAGGAATCAAAGATTTCTTAATTTTTTGCCGAGATTGAAAAAAACACATAATTCGTGGACTATAGCCCACGAAAATCGTTAAAAAACTAACCAAATGAATATAATGATTTTCGAATGATTTTTTTGTAGATTCTTCAATCCCAACACATATAGTGCGTTAGTGATTCTATTTAGGTGAGGAATCAAACAATTCTTAATTTTTCACCAAGATTGAAAATATCCCATAATTCTTGGACTATATAGTCCACGAAAATCGTTAAAAAACTAACCAAATGAATATAATGGTTTTTGAATGAATTTTTTGAGGAATATTCAAGCCAAAGACATATGGTGTGTTTGTGAATCTATTTAGGTGATGAATCAAAGATTTCTTAATTTTTCGCCGAGATTGAAAATATCCCATAATTCGTGTCCACGAAAATCGTTAAAAAACTAACCAAATGAATATAATGGTTTTTGAATGAATTTTTTGAAGAATCTTCAAGCCAAAGACATATGGTGCGTTTGTGATTCTATTTAGGTGAGGAATCAAAGATTTCTTAATTTTTCGCCGAGATTGAAAAAAATAACATATTTCGTGGACTATAGCCCACGAAAATCGTTAAAAAACTAACCAAATGAATATAATGGTTTTTGAATAAATTTTTTGAAGAATCTTCAAGCCAAAGTCATATGGCGTGTTTGTGATTCTATTTAGGTGAGGAATCAAAGATTTCTTAATTTTTCGCCGAGATTGAAAAAAACACATAATTCGTGGACTATAGCCCACGAAAATCGTTAAAAAACTAACCAAATGAATATAATGATTTTCGAATGATTTTTTTGTAGATTCTTCAATCCCAACACATATAGTGCGTTAGTGATTCTATTTAGGTGAGGAATCAAACAATTCTTAATTTTTCACCAAGATTGAAAATATCCCATAATTCTTGGACTATATATTCCACGAAAATCGTTAAAAAACTAACCAAATGAATATAATGGTTTTTGAATGAATTTTTTGAGGAATATTCAAGCCAAAGACATATGGTGTGTTTGTGAATCTATTTAGGTGATGAATCAAAGATTTCTTAATTTTTCGCCGAGATTGAAAAAAATCACATATTTCGTGGACTATAGCCCACGAAAATCGTTAAAAAACTAACCAAATGAATATAATGGTTTTCGAATGATTTTTTTGTAGATTCTTCAATCCCAACACATATAGTGCGTTAGTGATTCTATTTAGGTGAGGAATAAAACAATTCTTAATTTTTCACCAAGATTGAAAATATCCCATAATTCTTGGACTATAGTCCACGAAAATCGTTAAAAAACTAACCAAATGAATATAATGGTTTTCGAATGATTTTTTTGTAGATTCTTCAATCCCAACACATATAGTGCGTTAGTGATTCTACTTAGGTGAGGAATCAAACAATTCTTAATTTTTCACCAAGATTGAAAATATCCCATAATTCTTGGACTATAGTCCACGAAAATCGTTAAAAAACTAACCAAATGAAAATAATGGTTTTTGAATGAATTTTTTTGAAGAATCTTTAATCCAAACACATATAGTGCGTTAGAGATTCTATTTAGGTGAGGAATCAAACAATTCTTAATTTTTCACCGAGATTGAAAATATCCCATAATTCGTGTCCACGAAAATCGTTAAAAAACTAACCAAATGAATATAATGGTTTTTGAATGAATTTTTTGAAGAATCTTCAAGCCAAAGACATATGGTGCGTTTGTGATTCTATTTAGGTGAGGAATCAAAGATTTCTTAATTTTTCGCCGAGATTGAAAAAAATCACATATTTCGTGGACTATAGCCCACGAAAATCGTTAAAAAACTAACCAAATGAATATAATGGTTTTTGAATAAATTATTTGAAGAATCTTCAAGCCAAAGTCATATGGCGTGTTTGTGATTCTATTTAGGTGAGGAATCAAAGATTTCTTAAATTTTCGCCGAGATTGAAAAAAACACATAATTCGTGGACTATAGCCCACGAAAATCGTTAAAAAACTAACCAAATGAATATAATGGTTTTCGAATGATTTTTTTGTAGATTCTTCAATCCCAACACATATAGTGCGTTAGTGATTCTATTTAGGTGAGGAATAAAACAATTCTTAATTTTTCACCAAGATTGAAAATATCCCATAATTCTTGGACTATAGTCCACGAAAATCGTTAAAAAACTAACCAAATGAATATAATGGTTTTCGAATGATTTTTTTGTAGATTCTTCAATCCCAACACATATAGTGCGTTAGTGATTCTACTTAGGTGAGGAATCAAACAATTCTTAATTTTTCACCAAGATTGAAAATATCCCATAATTCTTGGACTATAGTCCACGAAAATCGTTAAAAAACTAACCAAATGAAAATAATGGTTTTTGAATGAATTTTTTTGAAGAATCTTTAATCCAAACACATATAGTGCGTTAGAGATTCTATTTAGGTGAGGAATCAAACAATTCTTAATTTTTCACCGAGATTGAAAATATCCCATAATTCGTGTCCACGAAAATCGTTAATAAACTAACCAAATGAATATAATGGTTTTTGAATGAATTTTTTGAAGAATCTTCAAGCCAAAGACATATGGTGCGTTTGTGATTCTATTTAGGTGAGGAATCAAAGATTTCTTAATTTTTCGCCGAGATTGAAAAAAATCACATATTTCGTGGACTATAGCCCACGAAAATCGTTAAAAAACTAACCAAATGAATATAATGGTTTTTGAATAAATTTTTTGAAGAATCTTCAAGCCAAAGTCATATGGCGTGTTTGTGGTTCTATTTAGGTGAGGAATCAAAGATTTCTTAATTTTTTGCCGAGATTGAAAAAAACACATAATTCGTGGACTATAGCCCACGAAAATCGTTAAAAAACTACCCAAATGAATATAATGATTTTCGAATGATTTTTTTGTAGATTCTTCAATCCCAACACATATAGTGCGTTAGTGATTCTATTTAGGTGAGGAATCAAACAATTCTTAATTTTTCACCAAGATTGAAAATATCCCATAATTCTTGGACTATATAGTCCACGAAAATCGTTAAAAAACTAACCAAATGAATATAATGGTTTTTGAATGAATTTTTTGAGGAATATTCAAGCCAAAGACATATGGTGTGTTTGTGAATCTATTTAGGTGATGAATCAAAGATTTCTTAATTTTTCGCCGAGATTGAAAATATCCCATAATTCGTGTCCACGAAAATCGTTAAAAAACTAACCAAATGAATATAATGGTTTTTGAATGAATTTTTTGAAGAATCTTCAAGCCAAAGACATATGGTGCGTTTGTGATTCTATTTAGGTGAGGAATCAAAGATTTCTTAATTTTTCGCCGAGATTGAAAAAAATAACATATTTCGTGGACTATAGCCCACGAAAATCGTTAAAAAACTAACCAAATGAATATAATGGTTTTTGAATAAATTTTTTGAAGAATCTTCAAGCCAAAGTCATATGGCGTGTTTGTGATTCTATTTAGGTGAGGAATCAAAGATTTCTTAATTTTTCGCCGAGATTGAAAAAAACACATAATTCGTGGACTATAGCCCACGAAAATCGTTAAAAAACTAACCAAATGAATATAATGATTTTCGAATGATTTTTTTGTAGATTCTTCAATCCCAACACATATAGTGCGTTAGTGATTCTATTTAGGTGAGGAATCAAACAATTCTTAATTTTTCACCAAGATTGAAAATATCCCATAATTCTTGGACTATATAGTCCACGAAAATCGTTAAAAAACTAACCAAATGAATATAATGGTTTTTGAATGAATTTTTTGAGGAATATTCAAGCCAAAGACATATGGTGTGTTTGTGAATCTATTTAGGTGATGAATCAAAGATTTCTTAATTTTTCGCCGAGATTGAAAAAAATCACATATTTCGTGGACTATAGCCCACGAAAATCGTTAAAAAACTAACCAAATGAATATAATGGTTTTCGAATGATTTTTTTGTAGATTCTTCAATCCCAACACATATAGTGCGTTAGTGATTCTATTTAGGTGAGGAATCAAACAATTCTTAATTTTTCACCGAGATTGAAAATATCCCATAATTCGTGTCCACGAAAATCGTTAAAAAACTAACCAAATGAATATAATGGTTTTTGAATGAATTTTTTGAAGAATCTTCAAGCCAAAGACATATGGTGCGTTTTAGATTCTATTTAGGTGAGGAATCAAAGATTTCTTAATTTTTCGCCGAGATTGAAAAAAATCACATATTTCGTGGACTATAGCCCACGAAAATCGTTAAAAAACTAACCAAATGAATATAATGGTTTTTGAATAAATTTTTTGAAGAATCTTCAAGCCAAAGTCATATGGCGTGTTTGTGATTCTATTTAGGTGAGGAATCAAAGATTTCTTAATTTTTCGCCGAGATTGAAAAAAATCACATATTTCGTGGACTATGGCCCACGAAAATCGTTAAAAAACTAACCAAATGAAAATAATGGTTTTTGAATGAATTTTTTTGAAGAATCTTTAATCCAAACACATATAGTGCGTTAGAGATTCTATTTAGGTGAGGAATCAAACAATTCTTAATTCTTCACCGAGATTGAAAATATCCCATAATTCGTGTCCACGAAAATCGTTAAAAAACTAACCAAATGAATATAATGGTTTTTGAATGAATTTTTTGAAGAATCTTCAAGCCAAAGACATATGGTGCGTTTGTGATTCTATTTAGGTGAGGAATCAAAGATTTCTTAATTTTTCGCCGAGATTGAAAAAAATCACATATTTCGTGGACTATAGCCCACGAAAATCGTTAAAAAACTAACCAAATGAATATAATGGTTTTTGAATAAATTTTTTGAAGAATCTTCAAGCCAAAGTCATATGGCGTGTTTGTGATTCTATTTAGGTGAGGAATCAAAGATTTCTTAATTTTTCGCCGAGATTGAAAAAAATCACATATTTCGTGGACTATAGCCCACGAAAATCGTTAAAAAACTAACCAAATGAAAATAATGGTTTTTGAATGAATTTTTTTGAAGAATCTTTAATCCAAACACATATAGTGCGTTAGAGATTCTAGTTAGGTGAGGAATCAAACAATTCTTAATTCTTCACCGAGATTGAAAATATCCCATAATTCGTGTCCACGAAAATCGTTAAAAAACTAACCAAATGAATATAATGATTTTTGAATGAATTTTTTGAAGAATCTTCAAGCCAAAGTCATATGGCGTGTTTGTGATTCTATTTAGGTGAGGAATCAAAGATTTCTTAATTTTTCGCCGAGATTGAAAAAAACACATAATTCGTGGACTATAGCCCACGAAAATCGTTAAAAAACTAACCAAAAGAGTATAATGTTTTTCGAATGATTTTTTTGAAGATTCTTCAATCCCAACACATATAGTGCGTTAGTGATTCTATTTAGGTGAGGAATAAAACTGTTCTTAATTTTTTACCAAGATTGAAAATATCCCATAATTCGTGGACTATAACCCACGAAAATCGTTAAAAAACTAACCAAATGAAAATAATGGTTTTCAAATGAATTTTTTGAAGAATCTTTAATCCAAACACATATAGTGCGTTAGAGATTCTATTTAGGTGAGGAATCAAACAATTCTTAATTTTTCACCGAGATTGAAAATATCCCATAATTCGTGTCCACGAAAATCGTTAATAAACTAACCAAATGAATATAATGGTTTTTGAATGAATTTTTTGAAGAATCTTTAATCCAAACACATATAGTGCGTTAGAGATTCTATTTAGGTGAAGAATCAAACAATTCTTAATTTTTCACCGAGATTGAAAATATCCCATAATTCGTGTCCACGAAAATCGTTAAAAAACTAACCAAATGATAATGGTTTTTGAATGAATTTTTTGAAGAATCTTCAAGCCAAAGTCATATGGAGTGTTTGTGATTCTATTTACGTGAGGAATCAAAGATTTCTTAATTTTTCCCCGAGATTGAAAAAAACACATAATTCGTGGACTATAGCCCACGAAAATCGTTAAAAAACTAACCAAATGAATATAATGGTTTTCGAATGATTTTTTTGTAGATTCTTCAATCCCAACACATATAGTGCGTTAGTGATTCTATTTAGGCAAGGAATCAAACAATTCTTAATTTTTCACCAAGATTGAAAATATCCCATAATTCTTGGACTATAGTCCACAAAAATCGTTAAAAAACTAACCAATTGAAAATAATGGTTTTTGAATGAATTTTTTTGAAGAATCTTTAATCCAAACACATATAGTGCGTTAGTGATTCTATTTAGGTGAGGAATAAAACTGTTCTTAATTTTTCACCAAGATTGAAAATATCCCATAATTCTTGGACTATACCCACGAAAATCGTTAAAAAACTAACCAAATGAAAATAATGGTTTTTGAATGAATTTTTTTGAAGAATCTTTAATCCAAACACATATAGTGCGTTAGAGATTCTATTTAGGTGAGGAATCAAACAATTCTTAATTTTTCACCGAGATTTAAAATATCCCATAATACGTGTCCACGAAAATCGTTAAAAAACTAACCAAATGAATATAATGGTTTTTGAATGAATTTTTTGAAGAATCTTCAAGCCAAAGACATATGGTGCGTTTGTGATTCTATTTAGGTGAGGAATCAAAGATTTCTTAATTTTTCGCCGAGATTGAAAAAAATCACATATTTCGTGGACTATAGCCCACGAAAATCGTTAAAAAACTAACCAAATGAATATAATGGTTTTTGAATAAATTTTTTGAAGAATCTTCAAGCCAAAGTCATATGGCGTGTTTGTGATTCTATTTAGGTGAGGAATCAAAGATTTCTTAATTTTTCGCCGAGATTGAAAAAAATCACATATTTCGTGGACTATAGCCCACGAAAATCGTTAAAAAACTAACCAAATGAAAATAATGGTTTTTGAATGAATTTTTTTGAAGAATCTTTAATCCAAACACATATAGTGCGTTAGAGATTCTATTTAGGTGAGGAATCAAACAATTCTTAATTCTTCACCGAGATTGAAAATATCCCATAATTCGTGTCCACGAAAATCGTTAAAAAACTAACCAAATGAATATAATGGTTTTTGAATGAATTTTTTGAAGAATCTTCAAGCCAAAGTCATATGGCGTGTTTGTGATTCTATTTAGGTGAGGAATCAAAGATTTCTTAATTTTTCGCCGAGATTGAAAAAAATCACATATTTCGTGGACTATAGCCCACGAAAATCGTTAAAAAACTAACCAAATGAAAATAATGGTTTTTGAATGAATTTTTTTGAAGAATCTTTAATCCCAACACATATAGTGCGTTAGTGATTCTATTTAGGTGAGGAATCAAACAATTATTAATTTTTCACCAAGATTGAAAATATCCCATAATTCTTGGACTATATAGTCCACGAAAATCGTTAAAAAACTAACCAAATGAATATAATGGTTTTTGAATGAATTTTTTGAGGAATATTCAAGCCAAAGACATATGGTGTGTTTGTGAATCTATTTAGGTGATGAATCAAAGATTTCTTAATTTTTCGCCGAGATTGAAAAAAATCACATATTTCGTGGACTATAGCCCACGAAAATCGTTAAAAAACTAACCAAATGAATATAATGGTTTTCGAATGATTTTTTTGTAGATTCTTCAATCCCAACACATATAGTGCGTTAGTGATTCTATTTAGGTGAGGAATCAAACAATTCTTAATTTTTCACCGAGATTGAAAATATCCCATTATTCGTGTCCACGAAAATCGTTAAAAAATTAACCAAATGAATATAATGGTTTTTGAATGAATTTTTTGAAGAATCTTCAAGCCAAAGACATAAGGTGCGTTTGTGATTCTATTTAGGTGAGGAATCAAAGATTTCTTAATTTTTCGCCGAGATTGAAAAAAATCACATATTTCGTGGACTATAGCCCACGAAAATCGTTAAAAAACTAACCAAATGAAAATAATGGTTTTTGAATGAATTTTTTTGAAGAATCTTTAATCCAAACACATATAGTGCGTTAGAGATTCTATTTAGGTGAGGAATCAAACAATTCTTAATTCTTCACCGAGATTGAAAATATCCCATAATTCGTGTCCACGAAAATCTTTAAAAAACTAACCAAATGAATATAATGGTTTTTGAATGAATTTTTTGAAGAATCTTCAAGCCAAAGTCATATGGCGTGTTTGTGATTCTATTTAGGTGAGGAATCAATGATTTCTTAATTTTTCGCCGAGATTGAAAAAAACACATAATTCGTGGACTATAGCCCACGAAAATCGTTAAAAAACTAACCAAAAGAGTATAATGGTTTTCGAATGATTTTTTTGAAGATTCTTCATTCCCAACACATATAGTGCGTTAGTGATTCTATTTAGGTGAGGAATCAAAAAATTCTTAATTTTTCACCGAGATTGAAAATATCCCATAATTCGTGTCCACGAAAATCGTTAATAAACTAACCAAATGAATATAATGGTTTTTGAATGAATTTTTTGAAGAATCTTCAAGCCAAAGACATATGGTGCGTTTGTGATTCTAATTAGGTGAGGAATCAAAGATTTCTTAATTTTTCGCCGAGATTGAAAAAAATCACATATTTCGTGGACTATAGCCCACGAAAATCGTTAAAAAACTAACCAAATGAATAAAATGGTTTTTGAATAAATTTTTTGAAGAATCTTCAAGCCAAAGTTATATGGCGTGTTTGTGATTCTATTTAGGTGAGGAATCAATGATTTCTTAAATTTTCGCCGAGATTGAAAAAAACACATAATTCGTGGACTATAGCCCATGAAAATCGTTAAAAAACTAACCAAATGAATATAATGGTTTTCGAATGATTTTTTTGTAGATTCTTCAATCCCAACACATATAGTGCGTTAGTGATTCTATTTAGGTGAGGAATAAAACAATTCTTAATTTTTCACCAAGATTGAAAATATCCCATAATTCTTGGACTATAGTCCACAAAAATCGTTAAAAAACTAACCAATTGAAAATAATGGTTTTTGAATGAATTTTTTTGAAGAATCTTTAATCCAAACACATATAGTGCGTTAGTGATTCTATTTAGGTGAGGAATAAAACTGTTCTTAATTTTTTACCAAGATTGAAAATATCCCATAATTCGTGGACTATAACCCACGAAAATCGTTAAAAAACTAACCAAATGAAAATCATGGTTTTCAAATGAATTTTTTGAAGAATCTTTAATCCAAACACATATAGTGCGTTAGAGATTCTATTTAGGTGAGGAATCAAACAATTCTTAATTTTTCACCGAGATTGAAAATATCCCATAATTCGTGTCCACGAAAATCGTTAAAAAACTAACCAAATGAATATAATGATTTTTGAATGAATTTTTTGAAGAATCTTCAAGCCAAAGTCATATGGCGTGTTTGTGATTCTATTTAGGTGAGGAATCAAAGATTTCTTATTTTTTCCCCGAGATTGAAAAAAACACATAATTCGTGGACTATAGCCCACGAAAATCGTTAAAAAACTAACCAAATGAATATAATGGTTTTCGAATGATTTTTTTGTAGATTCTTCAATCCCAACACATATAGTGCGTTAGTGATTCTATTTAGGTGAGGAATAAAACTGTTCTTAATTTTTCACCAAGATTGAAAATATCCCATAATTCTTGGACTATAACCCACGAAAATCGTTAAAAAACTAACCAAATGAAAATAATGGTTTTTGAATGAATTTTTTTGAAGAATCTTTAATCCAAACACATATAGTGCGTTAGAGATTCTATTTAGGTGAGGAATCAAACAATTCTTAATTTTTCACCGAGATTGAAAATATCCCATAATTCGTGTCCACGAAAATCGTTAAAAAACTAACCAAATGAATATAATGGTTTTTGAATGAATTTTTTGAAGAATCTTCAAGCCAAAGACATATGGTGCGTTTGTGATTCTATTTAGGTGAGGAATCAAAGATTTCTTAATTTTTCGCCGAGATTGAAAAAAATCACATATTTCGTGGACTATAGCCCACGAAAATCGTTAAAAAACTAACCAAATGAATATAATGGTTTTTGAATAAATTTTTTGAAGAATCTTCAAGCCAAAGTCATATGGCGTGTTTGTGATTCTATTTAGGTGAGGAATCAAAGATTTCTTAAATTTTCGCCGAGATTGAAAAAAACACATAATTCGTGGACTATAGCCCACGAAAATCGTTAAAAAACTAACCAAATGAATATAATGGTTTTCGAATGATTTTTTTGTAGATTCTTCAATCCCAACACATATAGTGCGTTAGTGATTCTATTTAGGTGAGGAATAAAACAATTCTTAATTTTTCACCAAAATTGAAAATATCCCATAATTCTTGGACTATAGTCCACGAAAATCGTTAAAAAACTAACCAAATGAATATAATGGTTTTCGAATGATTTTTTTGTAGATTCTTCAATCCCAACACATATAGTGCGTTAGTGATTCTATTTAGGTGAGGAATCAAACAATTCTTAATTTTTCACCAAGATTAAAAATATCCCATAATTCTTGGACTATATAGTCCACGAAAATCGTTAAAAAACTAACCAAATGAATATAATGGTTTTTGAATAAATTTTTTGAAGAATCTTCAAGCCAAAGTCATATCGCGTGTTTGTGATTCTATTTAGGTGAGGAATCAAACAATTCTTAATTTTTCACCAAGATTGAAAATATCTCATAATTCTTGGACTATAGTCCACGAAAATCGTTAAAAAACTAACCAAATGAAAATAATGGTTTTTGAATGAATTTTTTTGAAGAATCTTTAATCCAAACACATATAGTGCGTTAGAGATTCTATTTAGGTGAGGAATCAAACAATTCTTAATTTTTCACCGAGATTGAAAATATCCCATAATTCGTGTCCACGAAAATCGTTAAAAAACTAACCAAATGATAATGGTTTTTGAATGAATTTTTTGAAGAATCTTCAAGCCAAAGTCATATGGAGTGTTTGTGATTCTATTTAAGTGAGGAATCAAAGATTTCTTAATTTTTCCCCGAGATTGAAAAAAACACATAATTCGTGGACTATAGCCCACGAAAATCGTTAAAAAACTAACCAAATGAATATAATGGTTTTCGAATGATTTTTTTGTAGATTCTTCAATCCCAACACATATAGTGCGTTAGTGATTCTATTTAGGCAAGGAATCAAACAATTCTTAATTTTTCACCAAGATTGAAAATATCCCATAATTCTTGGACTATAGTCCACAAAAATCGTTAAAAAACTAACCAATTGAAAATAATGGTTTTTGAATGAATTTTTTTGAAGAATCTTTAATCCAAACACATATAGTGCGTTAGTGATTCTATTTAGGTGAGGAATAAAACTGTTCTTAATTTTTCACCAAGATTGAAAATATCCCATAATTCTTGGACTATAACCCACGAAAATCGTTAAAAAACTAACCAAATGAAAATAATGGTTTTTGAATGAATTTTTTTGAAGAATCTTTAATCCAAACACATATAGTGCGTTAGAGATTCTATTTAGGTGAGGAATCAAACAATTCTTAATTTTTCACCGAGATTGAAAATATCCCATAATTCGTGTCCACGAAAATCGTTAAAAAACTAACCAAATGAATATAATGGTTTTTGAATGAATTTTTTGAAGAATCTTCAAGCCAAAGACATATGGTGCGTTTGTGATTCTATTTAGGTGAGGAATCAAAGATTTCTTAATTTTTCGCCGAGATTGAAAAAAATCACATATTTCGTGGACTATAGCCCACGAAAATCGTTAAAAAACTAACCAAATGAATATAATGGTTTTTGAATAAATTTTTTGAAGAATCTTCAAGCCAAAGTCATATGGCGTGTTTGTGATTCTATTTAGGTGAGGAATCAAAGATTTCTTAATTTTTCGCCGAGATTGAAAAAAATCACATATTTCGTGGACTATAGCCCACGAAAATCGTTAAAAAACTAACCAAATGAAAATAATGGTTTTTGAATGAATTTTTTTGAAGAATCTTTAATCCAAACACATATAGTGCGTTAGAGATTCTATTTAGGTGAGGAATCAAACAATTCTTAATTCTTCACCGAGATTGAAAATATCCCATAATTCGTGTCCACGAAAATCGTTAAAAAACTAACCAAATGAATATAATGGTTTTTGAATGAATTTTTTGAAGAATCTTCAAGCCAAAGTCATATGGCGTGTTTGTGATTCTATTTAGGTGAGGAATCAAAGATTTCTTAATTTTTCGCCGAGATTGAAAAAAACACATAATTCGTGGACTATAGCCCACGAAAATCGTTAAAAAACTAACCAAATGAATATAATGGTTTTCGAATGATTTTTTTGTAGATTCTTCAATCCCAACACATATAGTGCGTTAGTGATTCTATTTAGGTGAGGAATCAAACAATTATTAATTTTTCACCAAGATTGAAAATATCCCATAATTCTTGGACTATATAGTCCACGAAAATCGTTAAAAAACTAACCAAATGAATATAATGGTTTTTGAATGAATTTTTTGAGGAATATTCAAGCCAAAGACATATGGTGTGTTTGTGAATCTATTTAGGTGATGAATCAAAGATTTCTTAATTTTTCGCCGAGATTGAAAAAAATCACATATTTCGTGGACTATAGCCCACGAAAATCGTTAAAAAACTAACCAAATGAATATAATGGTTTTCGAATGATTTTTTTGTAGATTCTTCAATCCCAACACATATAGTGCGTTAGTGATTCTATTTAGGTGAGGAATCAAACAATTCTTAATTTTTCACCGAGATTGAAAATATCCCATTATTCGTGTCCACGAAAATCGTTAAAAAATTAACCAAATGAATATAATGGTTTTTGAATGAATTTTTTGAAGAATCTTCAAGCCAAAGACATAAGGTGCGTTTGTGATTCTATTTAGGTGAGGAATCAAAGATTTCTTAATTTTTCGCCGAGATTGAAAAAAATCACATATTTCGTGGACTATAGCCCACGAAAATCGTTAAAAAACTAACCAAATGAAAATAATGGTTTTTGAATGAATTTTTTTGAAGAATCTTTAATCCAAACACATATAGTGCGTTAGAGATTCTATTTAGGTGAGGAATCAAACAATTCTTAATTCTTCACCGAGATTGAAAATATCCCATAATTCGTGTCCACGAAAATCTTTAAAAAACTAACCAAATGAATATAATGGTTTTTGAATGAATTTTTTGAAGAATCTTCAAGCCAAAGTCATATGGCGTGTTTGTGATTCTATTTAGGTGAGGAATCAATGATTTCTTAATTTTTCGCCGAGATTGAAAAAAACACATAATTCGTGGACTATAGCCCACGAAAATCGTTAAAAAACTAACCAAAAGAGTATAATGGTTTTCGAATGATTTTTTTGAAGATTCTTCATTCCCAACACATATAGTGCGTTAGTGATTCTATTTAGGTGAGGAATCAAAAAATTCTTAATTTTTCACCGAGATTGAAAATATCCCATAATTCGTGTCCACGAAAATCGTTAATAAACTAACCAAATGAATATAATGGTTTTTGAATGAATTTTTTGAAGAATCTTCAAGCCAAAGACATATGGTGCGTTTGTGATTCTAATTAGGTGAGGAATCAAAGATTTCTTAATTTTTCGCCGAGATTGAAAAAAATCACATATTTCGTGGACTATAGCCCACGAAAATCGTTAAAAAACTAACCAAATGAATAAAATGGTTTTTGAATAAATTTTTTGAAGAATCTTCAAGCCAAAGTTATATGGCGTGTTTGTGATTCTATTTAGGTGAGGAATCAATGATTTCTTAAATTTTCGCCGAGATTGAAAAAAACACATAATTCGTGGACTATAGCCCATGAAAATCGTTAAAAAACTAACCAAATGAATATAATGGTTTTCGAATGATTTTTTTGTAGATTCTTCAATCCCAACACATATAGTGCGTTAGTGATTCTATTTAGGTGAGGAATAAAACAATTCTTAATTTTTCACCAAGATTGAAAATATCCCATAATTCTTGGACTATAGTCCACAAAAATCGTTAAAAAACTAACCAATTGAAAATAATGGTTTTTGAATGAATTTTTTTGAAGAATCTTTAATCCAAACACATATAGTGCGTTAGTGATTCTATTTAGGTGAGGAATAAAACTGTTCTTAATTTTTTACCAAGATTGAAAATATCCCATAATTCGTGGACTATAACCCACGAAAATCGTTAAAAAACTAACCAAATGAAAATCATGGTTTTCAAATGAATTTTTTGAAGAATCTTTAATCCAAACACATATAGTGCGTTAGAGATTCTATTTAGGTGAGGAATCAAACAATTCTTAATTTTTCACCGAGATTGAAAATATCCCATAATTCGTGTCCACGAAAATCGTTAAAAAACTAACCAAATGAATATAATGATTTTTGAATGAATTTTTTGAAGAATCTTCAAGCCAAAGTCATATGGCGTGTTTGTGATTCTATTTAGGTGAGGAATCAAAGATTTCTTATTTTTTCCCCGAGATTGAAAAAAACACATAATTCGTGGACTATAGCCCACGAAAATCGTTAAAAAACTAACCAAATGAATATAATGGTTTTCGAATGATTTTTTTGTAGATTCTTCAATCCCAACACATATAGTGCGTTAGTGATTCTATTTAGGTGAGGAATAAAACTGTTCTTAATTTTTCACCAAGATTGAAAATATCCCATAATTCTTGGACTATAACCCACGAAAATCGTTAAAAAACTAACCAAATGAAAATAATGGTTTTTGAATGAATTTTTTTGAAGAATCTTTAATCCAAACACATATAGTGCGTTAGAGATTCTATTTAGGTGAGGAATCAAACAATTCTTAATTTTTCACCGAGATTGAAAATATCCCATAATTCGTGTCCACGAAAATCGTTAAAAAACTAACCAAATGAATATAATGGTTTTTGAATGAATTTTTTGAAGAATCTTCAAGCCAAAGACATATGGTGCGTTTGTGATTCTATTTAGGTGAGGAATCAAAGATTTCTTAATTTTTCGCCGAGATTGAAAAAAATCACATATTTCGTGGACTATAGCCCACGAAAATCGTTAAAAAACTAACCAAATGAATATAATGGTTTTTGAATAAATTTTTTGAAGAATCTTCAAGCCAAAGTCATATGGCGTGTTTGTGATTCTATTTAGGTGAGGAATCAAAGATTTCTTAAATTTTCGCCGAGATTGAAAAAAACACATAATTCGTGGACTATAGCCCACGAAAATCGTTAAAAAACTAACCAAATGAAAATAATGGTTTTTGAATGAATTTTTTTGAAGAATCTTTAATCCAAACACATATAGTGCGTTAGAGATTCTATTTAGGTGAGGAATCAAACAATTCTTAATTTTCACCGAGATTGAAAATATCCCATAATTCGTGTCCACGAAAATCGTTAATAAACTAACCAAATGAATATAATGGTTTTTGAATGAATTTTTTGAAGAATCTTCAAGCCAAAGACATATGGTGCGTTTGTGATTCTATTTAGGTGAGGAATCAAAGATTTCTTAATTTTTCGCCGAGATTGAAAAAAATCACATATTTCGTGGACTATAGTCCACAAAAATCGTTAAAAAACTAACCAATTGAAAATAATGGTTTTTGAATGAATTTTTTTGAAGAATCTTTAATCCAAACACATATAGTGCGTTAGTGATTCTATTTAGGTGAGGAATAAAACTGTTCTTAATTTTTTACCAAGATTGAAAATATCCCATAATTCGTGGACTATAACCCACGAAAATCGTTAAAAAACTAACCAAATGAAAATCATGGTTTTCAAATGAATTTTTTGAAGAATCTTTAATCCAAACACATATAGTGCGTTAGAGATTCTATTTAGGTGAGGAATCAAACAATTCTTAATTTTTCACCGAGATTGAAAATATCCCATAATTCGTGTCCACGAAAATCGTTAAAAAACTAACCAAATGAATATAATGATTTTTGAATGAATTTTTTGAAGAATCTTCAAGCCAAAGTCATATGGCGTGTTTGTGATTCTATTTAGGTGAGGAATCAAAGATTTCTTATTTTTTCCCCGAGATTGAAAAAAACACATAATTCGTGGACTATAGCCCACGAAAATCGTTAAAAAACTAACCAAATGAATATAATGGTTTTCGAATGATTTTTTTGTAGATTCTTCAATCCCAACACATATAGTGCGTTAGTGATTCTATTTAGGTGAGGAATCAAACAATTCTTAATTTTTCACCAAGATTGAAAATATCCCATAATTCTTGGACTATATAGTCCACGAAAATCGTTAAAAAACTAACCAAATGAATATAATGGTTTTTGAATAAATTTTTTGAAGAATCTTCAAGCCAAAGTCATATGGCGTGTTTGTGATTCTATTTAGGTGAGGAATCAAACAATTCTTAATTTTTCACCAAGATTAAAAATATCCCATAATTCTTGGACTATATAGTCCACGAAAATCGTTAAAAAACTAACCAAATGAATATAATGGTTTTTGAATAAATTTTTTGAAGAATCTTCAAGCCAAAGTCATATCGCGTGTTTGTGATTCTATTTAGGTGAGGAATCAAACAATTCTTAATTTTTCACCAAGATTGAAAATATCTCATAATTCTTGGACTATAGTCCACGAAAATCGTTAAAAAACTAACCAAATGAAAATAATGGTTTTTGAATGAATTTTTTTGAAGAATCTTTAATCCAAACACATATAGTGCGTTAGAGATTCTATTTAGGTGAGGAATCAAACAATTCTTAATTTTTCACCGAGATTGAAAATATCCCATAATTCGTGTCCACGAAAATCGTTAATAAACTAACCAAATGAATATAATGGTTTTTGAATGAATTTTTTGAAGAATCTTCAAGCCAAAGACATATGGTGCGTTTGTGATTCTATTTAGGTGAGGAATCAAAGATTTCTTAATTTTTCGCCGAGATTGAAAAAAATCACATATTTCGTGGACTATAGCCCACGAAAATCGTTAAAAAACTAACCAAATGAATATAATGGTTTTTGAATAAATTTTTTGAAGAATCTTCAAGCCAAAGTCATATGGCGTGTTTGTGATTCTATTTAGGTGAGGAATCAAAGATTTCTTAATTTTTCGCCGAGATTGAAAAAAACACATAATTCGTGGACTATAGCCCACGAAAATCGTTTAAAAACTAACCAAATGAATATAATGATTTTCGAATGATTTTTTTGTAGATTCTTCAATCCCAACACATATAGTGCGTTAGTGATTCTATTTAGGTGAGGAATAAAACTGTTCTTAATTTTTCACCAAGATTGAAAATATCCCATAATTCTTGGACTATAACCCACGAAAATCGTTAAAAAACTAACCAAATGAAAATAATGGTTTTTGAATGAATTTTTTTGAAGAATCTTTAATCCAAACACATATAGTGCGTTAGAGATTCTATTTAGGTGAGGAATCAAACAATTCTTAATTTTTCACCGAGATTGAAAATATCCCATAATTCGTGTCCACGAAAATCGTTAAAAAACTAACCAAATGAATATAATGGTTTTTGAATGAATTTTTTGAAGAATCTTCAAGCCAAAGTCATATGGCGTGTTTGTGATTCTATTTAGGTGAGGAATCAAAGATTTCTTAATTTTTCGCCGAGATTGAAAAAAACACATAATTCGTGGACTATAGCCCACGAAAATCGTTAAAAAACTAACCAAATGAATATAATGGTTTTCGAATGATTTTTTTGTAGATTCTTCAATCCCAACACATATAGTGCGTTAGTGATTCTATTTAGGTGAGGAATCAAACAATTATTAATTTTTCACCAAGATTGAAAATATCCCATAATTCTTGGACTATATAGTCCACGAAAATCGTTAAAAAACTAACCAAATGAATATAATGGTTTTTGAATGAATTTTTTGAGGAATATTCAAGCCAAAGACATATGGTGTGTTTGTGAATCTATTTAGGTGATGAATCAAAGATTTCTTAATTTTTCGCCGAGATTGAAAAAAATCACATATTTCGTGGACTATAGCCCACGAAAATCGTTAAAAAACTAACCAAATGAATATAATGGTTTTCGAATGATTTTTTTGTAGATTCTTCAATCCCAACACATATAGTGCGTTAGTGATTCTATTTAGGTGAGGAATCAAACAATTCTTAATTTTTCACCGAGATTGAAAATATCCCATTATTCGTGTCCACGAAAATCGTTAAAAAATTAACCAAATGAATATAATGGTTTTTGAATGAATTTTTTGAAGAATCTTCAAGCCAAAGACATAAGGTGCGTTTGTGATTCTATTTAGGTGAGGAATCAAAGATTTCTTAATTTTTCGCCGAGATTGAAAAAAATCACATATTTCGTGGACTATAGCCCACGAAAATCGTTAAAAAACTAACCAAATGAAAATAATGGTTTTTGAATGAATTTTTTTGAAGAATCTTTAATCCAAACACATATAGTGCGTTAGAGATTCTATTTAGGTGAGGAATCAAACAATTCTTAATTCTTCACCGAGATTGAAAATATCCCATAATTCGTGTCCACGAAAATCTTTAAAAAACTAACCAAATGAATATAATGGTTTTTGAATGAATTTTTTGAAGAATCTTCAAGCCAAAGTCATATGGCGTGTTTGTGATTCTATTTAGGTGAGGAATCAATGATTTCTTAATTTTTCGCCGAGATTGAAAAAAACACATAATTCGTGGACTATAGCCCACGAAAATCGTTAAAAAACTAACCAAAAGAGTATAATGGTTTTCGAATGATTTTTTTGAAGATTCTTCATTCCCAACACATATAGTGCGTTAGTGATTCTATTTAGGTGAGGAATCAAAAAATTCTTAATTTTTCACCGAGATTGAAAATATCCCATAATTCGTGTCCACGAAAATCGTTAATAAACTAACCAAATGAATATAATGGTTTTTGAATGAATTTTTTGAAGAATCTTCAAGCCAAAGACATATGGTGCGTTTGTGATTCTAATTAGGTGAGGAATCAAAGATTTCTTAATTTTTCGCCGAGATTGAAAAAAATCACATATTTCGTGGACTATAGCCCACGAAAATCGTTAAAAAACTAACCAAATGAATAAAATGGTTTTTGAATAAATTTTTTGAAGAATCTTCAAGCCAAAGTTATATGGCGTGTTTGTGATTCTATTTAGGTGAGGAATCAATGATTTCTTAAATTTTCGCCGAGATTGAAAAAAACACATAATTCGTGGACTATAGCCCATGAAAATCGTTAAAAAACTAACCAAATGAATATAATGGTTTTCGAATGATTTTTTTGTAGATTCTTCAATCCCAACACATATAGTGCGTTAGTGATTCTATTTAGGTGAGGAATAAAACAATTCTTAATTTTTCACCAAGATTGAAAATATCCCATAATTCTTGGACTATAGTCCACAAAAATCGTTAAAAAACTAACCAATTGAAAATAATGGTTTTTGAATGAATTTTTTTGAAGAATCTTTAATCCAAACACATATAGTGCGTTAGTGATTCTATTTAGGTGAGGAATAAAACTGTTCTTAATTTTTTACCAAGATTGAAAATATCCCATAATTCGTGGACTATAACCCACGAAAATCGTTAAAAAACTAACCAAATGAAAATCATGGTTTTCAAATGAATTTTTTGAAGAATCTTTAATCCAAACACATATAGTGCGTTAGAGATTCTATTTAGGTGAGGAATCAAACAATTCTTAATTTTTCACCGAGATTGAAAATATCCCATAATTCGTGTCCACGAAAATCGTTAAAAAACTAACCAAATGAATATAATGATTTTTGAATGAATTTTTTGAAGAATCTTCAAGCCAAAGTCATATGGCGTGTTTGTGATTCTATTTAGGTGAGGAATCAAAGATTTCTTATTTTTTCCCCGAGATTGAAAAAAACACATAATTCGTGGACTATAGCCCACGAAAATCGTTAAAAAACTAACCAAATGAATATAATGGTTTTCGAATGATTTTTTTGTAGATTCTTCAATCCCAACACATATAGTGCGTTAGTGATTCTATTTAGGTGAGGAATAAAACTGTTCTTAATTTTTCACCAAGATTGAAAATATCCCATAATTCTTGGACTATAACCCACGAAAATCGTTAAAAAACTAACCAAATGAAAATAATGGTTTTTGAATGAATTTTTTTGAAGAATCTTTAATCCAAACACATATAGTGCGTTAGAGATTCTATTTAGGTGAGGAATCAAACAATTCTTAATTTTTCACCGAGATTGAAAATATCCCATAATTCGTGTCCACGAAAATCGTTAAAAAACTAACCAAATGAATATAATGGTTTTTGAATGAATTTTTTGAAGAATCTTCAAGCCAAAGACATATGGTGCGTTTGTGATTCTATTTAGGTGAGGAATCAAAGATTTCTTAATTTTTCGCCGAGATTGAAAAAAATCACATATTTCGTGGACTATAGCCCACGAAAATCGTTAAAAAACTAACCAAATAAATATAATGGTTTTTGAATAAATTTTTTGAAGAATCTTCAAGCCAAAGTCATATGGCGTGTTTGTGATTCTATTTAGGTGAGGAATCAAAGATTTCTTAAATTTTCGCCGAGATTGAAAAAAACACATAATTCGTGGACTATAGCCCACGAAAATCGTTAAAAAACTAACCAAATGAAAATAATGGTTTTTGAATGAATTTTTTTGAAGAATCTTTAATCCAAACACATATAGTGCGTTAGAGATTCTATTTAGGTGAGGAATCAAACAATTCTTAATTTTCACCGAGATTGAAAATATCCCATAATTCGTGTCCACGAAAATCGTTAATAAACTAACCAAATGAATATAATGGTTTTTGAATGAATTTTTTGAAGAATCTTCAAGCCAAAGACATATGGTGCGTTTGTGATTCTATTTAGGTGAGGAATCAAAGATTTCTTAATTTTTCGCTGAGATTGAAAAAAATCACATATTTCGTGGACTATAGTCCACAAAAATCGTTAAAAAACTAACCAATTGAAAATAATGGTTTTTGAATGAATTTTTTTGAAGAATCTTTAATCCAAACACATATAGTGCGTTAGTGATTCTATTTAGGTGAGGAATAAAACTGTTCTTAATTTTTTACCAAGATTGAAAATATCCCATAATTCGTGGACTATAACCCACGAAAATCGTTAAAAAACTAACCAAATGAAAATCATGGTTTTCAAATGAATTTTTTGAAGAATCTTTAATCCAAACACATATAGTGCGTTAGAGATTCTATTTAGGTGAGGAATCAAACAATTCTTAATTTTTCACCGAGATTGAAAATATCCCATAATTCGTGTCCACGAAAATCGTTAAAAAACTAACCAAATGAATATAATGATTTTTGAATGAATTTTTTGAAGAATCTTCAAGCCAAAGTCATATGGCGTGTTTGTGATTCTATTTAGGTGAGGAATCAAAGATTTCTTATTTTTTCCCCGAGATTGAAAAAAACACATAATTCGTGGACTATAGCCCACGAAAATCGTTAAAAAACTAACCAAATGAATATAATGGTTTTCGAATGATTTTTTTGTAGATTCTTCAATCCCAACACATATAGTGCGTTAGTGATTCTATTTAGGTGAGGAATCAAACAATTCTTAATTTTTCACCAAGATTGAAAATATCCCATAATTCTTGGACTATATAGTCCACGAAAATCGTTAAAAAACTAACCAAATGAATATAATGGTTTTTGAATAAATTTTTTGAAGAATCTTCAAGCCAAAGTCATATGGCGTGTTTGTGATTCTATTTAGGTGAGGAATCAAACAATTCTTAATTTTTCACCAAGATTAAAAATATCCCATAATTCTTGGACTATATAGTCCACGAAAATCGTTAAAAAACTAACCAAATGAATATAATGGTTTTTGAATAAATTTTTTGAAGAATCTTCAAGCCAAAGTCATATCGCGTGTTTGTGATTCTATTTAGGTGAGGAATCAAACAATTCTTAATTTTTCACCAAGATTGAAAATATCTCATAATTCTTGGACTATAGTCCACGAAAATCGTTAAAAAACTAACCAAATGAAAATAATGGTTTTTGAATGAATTTTTTTGAAGAATCTTTAATCCAAACACATATAGTGCGTTAGAGATTCTATTTAGGTGAGGAATCAAACAATTCTTAATTTTTCACCGAGATTGAAAATATCCCATAATTCGTGTCCACGAAAATCGTTAATAAACTAACCAAATGAATATAATGGTTTTTGAATGAATTTTTTGAAGAATCTTCAAGCCAAAGACATATGGTGCGTTTGTGATTCTATTTAGGTGAGGAATCAAAGATTTCTTAATTTTTCGCCGAGATTGAAAAAAATCACATATTTCGTGGACTATAGCCCACGAAAATCGTTAAAAAACTAACCAAATGAATATAATGGTTTTTGAATAAATTTTTTGAAGAATCTTCAAGCCAAAGTCATATGGCGTGTTTGTGATTCTATTTAGGTGAGGAATCAAAGATTTCTTAATTTTTCGCCGAGATTGAAAAAAACACATAATTCGTGGACTATAGCCCACGAAAATCGTTTAAAAACTAACCAAATGAATATAATGATTTTCGAATGATTTTTTTGTAGATTCTTCAATCCCAACACATATAGTGCGTTAGTGATTCTATTTAGGTGAGGAATAAAACTGTTCTTAATTTTTCACCAAGATTGAAAATATCCCATAATTCTTGGACTATAACCCACGAAAATCGTTAAAAAACTAACCAAATGAAAATAATGGTTTTTGAATGAATTTTTTTGAAGAATCTTTAATCCAAACACATATAGTGCGTTAGAGATTCTATTTAGGTGAGGAATCAAACAATTCTTAATTTTTCACCGAGATTGAAAATATCCCATAATTCGTGTCCACGAAAATCGTTAAAAAACTAACCAAGTGAATATAATGGTTTTTGAATGAATTTTTTGAAGAATCTTCAAGCCAAAGACATATGGTGCGTTTGTGATTCTATTTAGGTGAGGAATCAAAGATTTCTTAATTTTTCGCCGAGATTGAAAAAAATCACATATTTCGTGGACTATAGCCCACGAAAATCGTTAAAAAACTAACCAAATGAATATAATGGTTTTTGAATAAATTTTTTGAAGAATCTTCAAGCCAAAGTCATATGGCGTGTTTGTGATTCTATTTAGGTGAGGAATCAAAGATTTCTTAAATTTTCGCCGAGATTGAAAAAAACACATAATTCGTGGACTATAGCCCACGAAAATCGTTAAAAAACTAACCAAATGAATATAATGGTTTTCGAATGATTTTTTTGTAGATTCTTCAATCCCAACACATATAGTGCGTTAGTGATTCTATTTAGGTGAGGAATAAAACAATTCTTAATTTTTCACCAAAATTGAAAATATCCCATAATTCTTGGACTATAGTCCACGAAAATCGTTAAAAAACTAACCAAATGAATATAATGGTTTTCGAATGATTTTTTTGTAGATTCTTCAATCCCAACACATATAGTGCGTTAGTGATTCTATTTAGGTGAGGAATCAAACAATTCTTAATTTTTCACCAAGATTAAAAATATCCCATAATTCTTGGACTATATAGTCCACGAAAATCGTTAAAAAACTAACCAAATGAATATAATGGTTTTTGAATAAATTTTTTGAAGAATCTTCAAGCCAAAGTCATATCGCGTGTTTGTGATTCTATTTAGGTGAGGAATCAAACAATTCTTAATTTTTCACCAAGATTGAAAATATCTCATAATTCTTGGACTATAGTCCACGAAAATCGTTAAAAAACTAACCAAATGAAAATAATGGTTTTTGAATGAATTTTTTTGAAGAATCTTTAATCCAAACACATATAGTGCGTTAGAGATTCTATTTAGGTGAGGAATCAAACAATTCTTAATTTTCACCGAGATTGAAAATATCCCATAATTCGTGTCCACGAAAATCGTTAATAAACTAACCAAATGAATATAATGGTTTTTGAATGAATTTTTTGAAGAATCTTCAAGCCAAAGACATATGGTGCGTTTGTGATTCTATTTAGGTGAGGAATCAAAGATTTCTTAATTTTTCGCCGAGATTGAAAAAAATCACATATTTCGTGGACTATAGTCCACAAAAATCGTTAAAAAACTAACCAATTGAAAATAATGGTTTTTGAATGAATTTTTTTGAAGAATCTTTAATCCAAACACATATAGTGCGTTAGTGATTCTATTTAGGTGAGGAATAAAACTGTTCTTAATTTTTTACCAAGATTGAAAATATCCCATAATTCGTGGACTATAACCCACGAAAATCGTTAAAAAACTAACCAAATGAAAATCATGGTTTTCAAATGAATTTTTTGAAGAATCTTTAATCCAAACACATATAGTGCGTTAGAGATTCTATTTAGGTGAGGAATCAAACAATTCTTAATTTTTCACCGAGATTGAAAATATCCCATAATTCGTGTCCACGAAAATCGTTAAAAAACTAACCAAATGAATATAATGATTTTTGAATGAATTTTTTGAAGAATCTTCAAGCCAAAGTCATATGGCGTGTTTGTGATTCTATTTAGGTGAGGAATCAAAGATTTCTTATTTTTTCCCCGAGATTGAAAAAAACACATAATTCGTGGACTATAGCCCACGAAAATCGTTAAAAAACTAACCAAATGAATATAATGGTTTTCGAATGATTTTTTTGTAGATTCTTCAATCCCAACACATATAGTGCGTTAGTGATTCTATTTAGGTGAGGAATCAAACAATTCTTAATTTTTCACCAAGATTGAAAATATCCCATAATTCTTGGACTATATAGTCCACGAAAATCGTTAAAAAACTAACCAAATGAATATAATGGTTTTTGAATAAATTTTTTGAAGAATCTTCAAGCCAAAGTCATATGGCGTGTTTGTGATTCTATTTAGGTGAGGAATCAAACAATTCTTAATTTTTCACCAAGATTAAAAATATCCCATAATTCTTGGACTATATAGTCCACGAAAATCGTTAAAAAACTAACCAAATGAATATAATGGTTTTTGAATAAATTTTTTGAAGAATCTTCAAGCCAAAGTCATATCGCGTGTTTGTGATTCTATTTAGGTGAGGAATCAAACAATTCTTAATTTTTCACCAAGATTGAAAATATCTCATAATTCTTGGACTATAGTCCACGAAAATCGTTAAAAAACTAACCAAATGAAAATAATGGTTTTTGAATGAATTTTTTTGAAGAATCTTTAATCCAAACACATATAGTGCGTTAGAGATTCTATTTAGGTGAGGAATCAAACAATTCTTAATTTTTCACCGAGATTGAAAATATCCCATAATTCGTGTCCACGAAAATCGTTAATAAACTAACCAAATGAATATAATGGTTTTTGAATGAATTTTTTGAAGAATCTTCAAGCCAAAGACATATGGTGCGTTTGTGATTCTATTTAGGTGAGGAATCAAAGATTTCTTAATTTTTCGCCGAGATTGAAAAAAATCACATATTTCGTGGACTATAGCCCACGAAAATCGTTAAAAAACTAACCAAATGAATATAATGGTTTTTGAATAAATTTTTTGAAGAATCTTCAAGCCAAAGTCATATGGCGTGTTTGTGATTCTATTTAGGTGAGGAATCAAAGATTTCTTAATTTTTCGCCGAGATTGAAAAAAACACATAATTCGTGGACTATAGCCCACGAAAATCGTTTAAAAACTAACCAAATGAATATAATGATTTTCGAATGATTTTTTTGTAGATTCTTCAATCCCAACACATATAGTGCGTTAGTGATTCTATTTAGGTGAGGAATAAAACAATTCTTAATTTTTCTCCAAGATTGAAAATATCCCATAATTCTTGGACTATAGTCCACAAAAATCGTTAAAAAACTAACCAATTGAAAATAATGGTTTTTGAATGAATTTTTTTGAAGAATCTTTAATCCAAACACATATAGTGCGTTAGTGATTCTATTTAGGTGAGGAATAAAACTGTTCTTAATTTTTTACCAAGATTGAAAATATCCCATAATTCGTGGACTTTAACCCACGAAAATCGTTAAAAAACTAACCAAATGAAAATAATGGTTTTCAAATGAATTTTTTGAAGAATCTTTAATCCAAACACATATAGTGCGTTAGAGATTCTATTTAGGTGAGGAATCAAACAATTCTTAATTTTTCACCGAGATTGAAAATATCCCATAATTCGTGTCCACGAAAATCGTTAAAAAACTAACCAAATGAATATAATGGTTTTTGAATGAATTTTTTGAAGAATCTTCAAGCCAAAGTCATATGGAGTGTTTGTGATTCTATTTAGGTGAGGAATCAAAGATTTCTTAATTTTTCCCCGAGATTGAAAAAAACACATAATTCGTGGACTATAGCCCACGAAAATCGTTAAAAAACTAACCAAATGAATATAATGGTTTTCGAATGATTTTTTTGTAGATTCTTCAATCCCAACATATATAGTGCGTTAGTGATTCTATTTAGGCAAGGAATCAAACAATTCTTAATTTTTCACCAAGATTGAAAATATCCCATAATTCTTGGACTATAGTCCACAAAAATCGTTAAAAAACTAACCAATTGAAAATAATGGTTTTTGAATGAATTTTTTTGAAGAATCTTTAATCCAAACACATATAGTGCGTTAGTGATTCTATTTAGGTGAGGAATAAAATTGTTCTTAATTTTTCACCAAGATTGAAAATATCCCATAATTCTTGGACTATAACCCACGAAAATCGTTAAAAAACTAACCAAATGAAAATAATGGTTTTTGAATGAATTTTTTTGAAGAATCTTTAATCCAAACACATATAGTGCGTTAGAGATTCTATTTAGGTGAGGAATCAAACAATTCTTAATTTTTCACCGAGATTGAAAATATCCCATAATTCGTGTCCACGAAAATCGTTAATAAACTAACCAAATGAATATAATGGTTTTTGAATGAATTTTTTGAAGAATCTTCAAGCCAAAGACATATGGTGCGTTTGTGATTCTATTTAGGTGAGGAATCAAAGATTTCTTAATTTTTCGCCGAGATTGAAAAAAATCACATATTTCGTGGACTATAGCCCACGAAAATCGTTAAAAAACTAACCAAATGAATATAATGGTTTTTGAATAAATTTTTTGAAGAATCTTCAAGCCAAAGTCATATGGCGTGTTTGTGATTCTATTTAGGTGAGGAATCAAAGATTTCTTAAATTTTCGCCGAGATTGAAAAAAACACATAATTCGTGGACTATAGCCCACGAAAATCGTTAAAAAACTAACCAAATGAATATAATGGTTTTCGAATGATTTTTTTGTAGATTCTTCAATCCCAACACATATAATGCGTTAGTGATTCTATTTAGGTGAGGAATAAAACAATTCTTAATTTTTCACCAAGATTGAAAATATCCCATAATTCTTGGACTATAGTCCACAAAAATCGTTAAAAAACTAACCAATTGAAAATAATGGTTTTTGAATGAATTTTTTTGAAGAATCTTTAATCCAAACACATATAGTGCGTTAGTGATTCTATTTAGGTGAGGAATAAAACTGTTCTTAATTTTTTACCAAGATTGAAAATATCCCATAATTCGTGGACTATAACCCACGAAAATCGTTAAAAAACTAACCAAATGAAAATCATGGTTTTCAAATGAATTTTTTGAAGAATCTTTAATCCAAACACATATAGTGCGTTAGAGATTCTATTTAGGTGAGGAATCAAACAATTCTTAATTTTTCACCGAGATTGAAAATATCCCATAATTCGTGTCCACGAAAATCGTTAAAAAACTAACCAAATGAATATAATGATTTTTGAATGAATTTTTTGAAGAATCTTCAAGCCAAAGTCATATGGCGTGTTTGTGATTCTATTTAGGTGAGGAATCAAAGATTTCTTATTTTTTCCCCGAGATTGAAAAAAACACATAATTCGTGGACTATAGCCCACGAAAATCGTTAAAAAACTAACCAAATGAATATAATGGTTTTCGAATGATTTTTTTGTAGATTCTTCAATCCCAACACATATAGTGCGTTAGTGATTCTATTTAGGTGAGGAATAAAACTGTTCTTAATTTTTCACCAAGATTGAAAATATCCCCTAATTCTTGGACTATAACCCACGAAAATCGTTAAAAAACTAACCAAATGAAAATAATGGTTTTTGAATGAATTTTTTTGAAGAATCTTTAATCCAAACACATATAGTGCGTTAGAGATTCTATTTAGGTGAGGAATCAAACAATTCTTAATTTTTCACCGAGATTGAAAATATCCCATAATTCGTGTCCACGAAAATCGTTAAAAAACTAACCAAATGAATATAATGGTTTTTGAATGAATTTTTTGAAGAATCTTCAAGCCAAAGACATATGGTGCGTTTGTGATTCTATTTAGGTGAGGAATCAAAGATTTCTTAATTTTTCGCCGAGATTGAAAAAAATCACATATTTCGTGGACTATAGCCCACGAAAATCGTTAAAAAACTAACCAAATGAATATAATGGTTTTTGAATAAATTTTTTGAAGAATCCTCAAGCCAAAGTCATATGGCGTGTTTGTGATTCTATTTAGGTGAGGAATCAAAGATTTCTTAATTTTTCGCCGAGATTGAAAAAAACACATAATTCGTGGACTATAGCCCACGAAAATCGTTAAAAAACTAACCAAATGAATATAATGATTTTCGAATGATTTTTTTGTAGATTCTTCAATCCCAACACATATAGTGCGTTAGTGATTCTATTTAGGTGAGGAATAAAACAATTCTTAATTTTTCACCAAGATTGAAAATATCCCATAATTCTTGGACTATAGTCCACAAAAATCGTTAAAAAACTAACCAATTGAAAATAATGGTTTTTGAATGAATTTTTTTGAAGAATCTTTAATCCAAACACATATAGTGCGTTAGTGATTCTATTTAGGTGAGGAATAAAACTGTTCTTAATTTTTCACCAAGATTGAAAATATCCCATAATTCTTGGACTATATAGTCCACGAAAATCGTTAAAAAACTAACCAAATGAATATAATGGTTTTTGAATAAATTTTTTGAAGAATCTTCAAGCCAAAGTCATATGGCGTGTTTGTGATTCTATTTAGGTGAGGAATCAAACAATTCTTAATTTTTCACCAAGATTGAAAATATCTCATAATTCTTGGACTATAGTCCACGAAAATCGTTAAAAAACTAACCAAATGAAAATAATGGTTTTTGAATGAATTTTTTTGAAGAATCTTTAATCCAAACACATATAGTGCGTTATGTAACACCCCAGCATTTTATCCATGTTATTTTTAATAATTTTTCTCTAAATAGTATTTTTTCCAATGGCTTATCATATATAGTTATATTTTATTAATTAAGTATTGTTCCTGACTTATTTAGATTTATAAATAATTATATTGAGAATGTGGTAATATTGAGTATAGTGATTATGACCGTGACTTTGTTAGTATATTAAATTAGTATTAGTATGTTATTTTGTGAGTTAATAAATAAAAACATTAAATAGAATATGTATTAGTGAAATGAAATCGTGAGTGACTAAATCCACTCAACTTATTCCATGCAATTCGGCCAATTAGCTCTCTCGCCTATGTAGTCTTATCATTTAGGAATTTATTATACGTGTATTTGGTGCTTTTATAAAACCATGTGTATCCATTATTATTACTATATAAATTCATCAGTTTCTCCACTCTCTTAATTCGGTGGTTATTTAGTGCTTCATAATCTGCTCTTTGTATTTCAACTTCAAAACCTCCATTTGATCTTTTGGTTGGCTGGAGTCTTTAAAATTAATATCGTCTGAAGGAAAGCTTTTGAGGTAAGAGCTTATATTCCGGTATTATCATATTGACCATGGAATTATAAAGTAGGATGATGGTAGAGTTCTTATCAAATATTAGATATAAACAATAGTACAAATAAAAATAATAATTAAGAACATACTTTTATTTTATTATGATATAATTTATGTTTATGATTGATTGTAGACTCAATTTTGTGATTTTGTGTGTGGTTGATTGTGGATTTGAGTAAACTGATGATTTTGTTGTTGTCGCGTTGATTTTGTTTGATGAGTTGAGAATTTGCATTTGTGATTTTGTGAAATGTTCGAAAGTGATTTGATCGGCATTTCAAATTTGTTGTCGCGTTGATTTTGTTTGATGATTTAACTTGAGAATTTGCATTTTTGTGGATAACATTGTCATGCATTCATTCATGTGTTAAGTCCTTTGTTGTCGTGCTGTGGAATGCTCGAAAGTGATTTGATCGGCATTCCAAATTTGTTGTCGTGTTGAGAAGTGTTTTCAGGAATATAAATCTGACCTTCGACCCTTGGTACCACATGCATTTAGGGAGTCTTAGACCTTCATGTTACCATATGCATTTGTGACTTGATTTGAGACTTGATTTTAGTTTTATCTTTCTTTGTTATTTTGTTCATCTTTTGATCTTATCGTTTTGTTTCTAGATTCCTTAGTTATTACTTTATTTGTGTTAATTGATTCTATCCTTTATGTGGTGAGTGTTTTGCTATTCTTCTTATTTTATGCTTCTATGTTTTTTATGATCGTACTTGTGGTTTAGGAATATTGACCCTTGCAACCAACATTTTAGGTACCAAAATTGATGCAGTGAATGATGATTATTGAAGCTTGCATGCGGGGGAAAAAAAATAAATTGGGTTTTACCATTTGTATTTTTGAAACAGTTATTCTGACCAATGTATTTTATTATTGAAATATTTAGTGGAATCATTTTATTTAAAGTAGTAATTTGATTATAATTTATATTTATGAAAGAAAACAGTAACATTTTCTAACTATAAATAAACATTTTTAAATAATATTAAGGTTAAAATTTCGGGTTGTTACACGTTAGAGATTCTATTTAGGTGAGGAATCAAACAATTCTTAATTTTTCACCGAGATTGAAAATATCCCATAATTCGTGTCCACGAAAATCGTTAATAAACTAACCAAATGAATATAATGGTTTTTGAATGAATTTTTTGAAGAATCTTCAAGCCAAAGACATATGGTGCGTTTGTGATTCTATTTAGGTGAGGAATCAAAGATTTCTTAATTTTTCGCCGAGATTGAAAAAAATCACATATTTCGTGGACTATAGCCCACGAAAATCGTTAAAAAACTAACCAAATGAATATAATGGTTTTTGAATAAATTTTTTGAAGAATCTTCAAGCCAAAGTCATATGGCGTGTTTGTGATTCTATTTAGGTGAGGAATCAAAGATTTCTTAATTTTTCGCCGAGATTGAAAAAAACACATAATTCGTGGACTATAGCCCACGAAAATCGTTAAAAAACTAACCAAATGAATATAATGATTTTCGAATGATTTTTTTGTAGATTCTTCAATCCCAACACATATAGTGCGTTAGTGATTCTATTTAGGTGAGGAATAAAACAATTCTTAATTTTTCACCAAGATTGAAAATATCCCATAATTCTTGGACTATAGTCCACAAAAATCGTTAAAAAACTAACCAATTGAAAATAATGGTTTTTGAATGAATTTTTTTGAAGAATCTTTAATCCAAACACATATAGTGCGTTAGTGATTCTATTTAGGTGAGGAATAAAACTGTTCTTAATTTTTTACCAAGATTGAAAATATCCCATAATTCGTGGACTTTAACCCACGAAAATCGTTAAAAAACTAACCAAATGAAAATAATGGTTTTCAAATGAATTTTTTGAAGAATCTTTAATCCAAACACATATAGTGCGTTAGAGATTCTATTTAGGTGAGGAATCAAACAATTCTTAATTTTTCACCGAGATTGAAAATATCCCATAATTCGTGTCCACGAAAATCGTTAAAAAACTAACCAAATGAATATAATGGTTTTTGAATGAATTTTTTGAAGAATCTTCAAGCCAAAGTCATATGGAGTGTTTGTGATTCTATTTAGGTGAGGAATCAAAGATTTCTTAATTTTTCCCCGAGATTGAAAAAAACACATAATTCGTGGACTATAGCCCACGAAAATCGTTAAAAAACTAACCAAATGAATATAATGGTTTTCGAATGATTTTTTTGTAGATTCTTCAATCCCAACATATATAGTGCGTTAGTGATTCTATTTAGGCAAGGAATCAAACAATTCTTAATTTTTCACCAAGATTGAAAATATCCCATAATTCTTGGACTATAGTCCACAAAAATCGTTAAAAAACTAACCAATTGAAAATAATGGTTTTTGAATGAATTTTTTTGAAGAATCTTTAATCCAAACACATATAGTGCGTTAGTGATTCTATTTAGGTGAGGAATAAAACTGTTCTTAATTTTTCACCAAGATTGAAAATATCCCATAATTCTTGGACTATAACCCACGAAAATCGTTAAAAAACTAACCAAATGAAAATAATGGTTTTTGAATGAATTTTTTTGAAGAATCTTTAATCCAAACACATATAGTGCGTTAGAGATTCTATTTAGGTGAGGAATCAAACAATTCTTAATTTTTCACCGAGATTGAAAATATCCCATAATTCGTGTCCACGAAAATCGTTAAAAAACTAACCAAATGAATATAATGGTTTTTGAATAAATTTTTTGAAGAATCTTCAAGCCAAAGTCATATGGCGTGTTTGTGATTCTATTTAGGTGAGGAATCAAAGATTTCTTAAATTTTCGCCGAGATTGAAAAAAACACATAATTCGTGGACTATAGCCCACGAAAATCGTTAAAAAACTAACCAAATGAATATAATGGTTTTCGAATGATTTTTTTGTAGATTCTTCAATCCCAACACATATAGTGTGTTAGTGATTCTATTTAGGTGAGGAATAAAACAATTCTTAATTTTTCACCAAAATTGAAAATATCCCATAATTCTTGGACTATAGTCCACGAAAATCGTTAAAAAACTAACCAAATGAATATAATGGTTTTCGAATGATTTTTTTGTAGATTCTTCAATCCCAACACATATAGTGCGTTAGTGATTCTATTTAGGTGAGAAATCAAACAATTCTTAATTTTTCACCAAGATTTAAAATATCCCATAATTCTTGGACTATATAGTCCACGAAAATCGTTAAAAAACTAACCAAATGAATATAATGGTTTTTGAATAAATTTTTTGAAGAATCTTCAAGCCAAAGTCATATGGCGTGTTTGTGATTCTATTTAGGTGAGGAATCAAACAATTCTTAATTTTTCACCAAGATTGAAAATATCTCATAATTCTTGGACTTATAGTCCACGAAAATCGTTAAAAAACTAACCAAATGAAAATAATGGTTTTTGAATGAATTTTTTTGAAGAATCTTTAATCCAAACACATATAGTGCGTTAGAGATTCTATTTAGGTGAGGAATCAAACAATTCTTAATTTTTCACCGAGATTGAAAATATCCCATAATTCGTGTCCACGAAAATCGTTAATAAACTAACCAAATGAATATAATGGTTTTTGAATGAATTTTTTGAAGAATCTTCAAGCCAAAGACATATGGTGCGTTTGTGATTCTATTTAGGTGAGGAATCAAAGATTTCTTAATTTTTCGCCGAGATTGAAAAAAATCACATATTTCGTGGACTATAGCCCACGAAAATCGTTAAAAAACTAACCAAATGAATATAATGGTTTTTGAATAAATTTTTTGAAGAATCCTCAAGCCAAAGTCATATGGCGTGTTTGTGATTCTATTTAGGTGAGGAATCAAAGATTTCTTAATTTTTCGCCGAGATTGAAAAAAACACATAATTCGTGGACTATAGCCCACGAAAATCGTTAAAAAACTAACCAAATGAATATAATGATTTTCGAATGATTTTTTTGTAGATTCTTCAATCCCAACACATATAGTGCGTTAGTGATTCTATTTAGGTGAGGAATAAAACAATTCTTAATTTTTCACCAAGATTGAAAATATCCCATAATTCTTGGACTATAGTCCACAAAAATCGTTAAAAAACTAACCAATTGAAAATAATGGTTTTTGAATGAATTTTTTTGAAGAATCTTTAATCCAAACACATATAGTGCGTTAGTGATTCTATTTAGGTGAGGAATAAAACTGTTCTTAATTTTTTACCAAGATTGAAAATATCCCATAATTCGTGGACTTTAACCCACGAAAATCGTTAAAAAACTAACCAAATGAAAATAATGGTTTTCAAATGAATTTTTTGAAGAATCTTTAATCCAAACACATATAGTGCGTTAGAGATTCTATTTAGGTGAGGAATCAAACAATTCTTAATTTTTCACCGAGATTGAAAATATCCCATAATTCGTGTCCACGAAAATCGTTAAAAAACTAACCAAATGAATATAATGGTTTTTGAATGAATTTTTTGAAGAATCTTCAAGCCAAAGTCATATGGAGTGTTTGTGATTCTATTTTGGTGAGGAATCAAAGATTTCTTAATTTTTCCCCGAGATTGAAAAAAACACATAATTCGTGGACTATAGCCCACGAAAATCGTTAAAAAACTAACCAAATGAATATAATGGTTTTCGAATGATTTTTTTGTAGATTCTTCAATCCCAACATATATAGTGCGTTAGTGATTCTATTTAGGCAAGGAATCAAACAATTCTTAATTTTTCACCAAGATTGAAAATATCCCATAATTCTTGGACTATAGTCCACAAAAATCGTTAAAAAACTAACCAATTGAAAATAATGGTTTTTGAATGAATTTTTTTGAAGAATCTTTAATCCAAACACATATAGTGCGTTAGTGATTCTATTTAGGTGAGGAATAAAACTGTTCTTAATTTTTCACCAAGATTGAAAATATCCCATAATTCTTGGACTATAACCCACGAAAATCGTTAAAAAACTAACCAAATGAAAATAATGGTTTTTGAATGAATTTTTTTGAAGAATCTTTAATCCAAACACATATAGTGCGTTAGAGATTCTATTTAGGTGAGGAATCAAACAATTCTTAATTTTTCACCGAGATTGAAAATATCCCATAATTCGTGTCCACGAAAATCGTTAAAAAACTAACCAAATGAATATAATGGTTTTTGAATAAATTTTTTGAAGAATCTTCAAGCCAAAGTCATATGGCGTGTTTGTGATTCTATTTAGGTGAGGAATCAAAGATTTCTTAAATTTTCGCCGAGATTGAAAAAAACACATAATTCGTGGACTATAGCCCACGAAAATCGTTAAAAAACTAACCAAATGAATATAATGGTTTTCGAATGATTTTTTTGTAGATTCTTCAATCCCAACACATATAGTGTGTTAGTGATTCTATTTAGGTGAGGAATAAAACAATTCTTAATTTTTCACCAAAATTGAAAATATCCCATAATTCTTGGACTATAGTCCACGAAAATCGTTAAAAAACTAACCAAATGAATATAATGGTTTTCGAATGATTTTTTTGTAGATTCTTCAATCCAAACACATATAGTGCGTTAGTGATTCTATTTAGGTGAGGAATCAAACAATTCTTAATTTTTCACCAAGATTGAAAATATCCCATAATTCTTGGCCTATATAGTCCACGAAAATCGTTAAAAAACTAACCAAATGAATATAATGGTTTTTGAATAAATTTTTTGAAGAATCTTCAAGCCAAAGTCATATGGCGTGTTTGTGATTCTATTTAGGTGAGGAATCAAACAATTCTTAATTTTTCACCAAGATTGAAAATATCTCATAATTCTTGGACTATAGTCCACGAAAATCGTTAAAAAACTAACCAAATGAAAATAATGGTTTTTGAATGAATTTTTTTGAAGAATCTTTAATCCAAACACATATAGTGCGTTAGAGATTCTATTTAGGTGAGGAATCAAACAATTCTTAATTTTTCACCGAGATTGAAAATATCCCATAATTCGTGTCCACGAAAATCGTTAATAAACAAACCAAATGAATATAATGGTTTTTGAATGAATTTTTTGAAGAATCTTCAAGCCAAAGACATATGGTGCGTTTGTGATTCTATTTAGGTGAGGAATCAAAGATTTCTTAATTTTTCGCCGAGATTGAAAAAAATCACATATTTCGTGGACTATAGCCCACGAAAATCGTTAAAAAACTAACCAAATGATTATAATGGTTTTTGAATAAATTTTTTGAAGAATCTTCAAGCCAAAGTCATATGGCGTGTTTGTGATTCTATTTAGGTGAGGAATCAAAGATTTCTTAATTTTTCGCCGAGATTGAAAAAAACACATAATTCGTGGACTATAGCCCACGAAAATCGTTAAAAAACTAACCAAATGAATATAATGATTTTCGAATGATTTTTTTGTAGATTCTTCAATCCCAACACATATAGTGCGTTAGTGATTCTATTTAGGTGAGGAATAAAACAATTCTTAATTTTTCACCAAGATTGAAAATATCCCATAATTCTTGGACTATAGTCCACAAAAATCGTTAAAAAACTAACCAATTGAAAATAATGGTTTTTGAATGAATTTTTTTGAAGAATCTTTAATCCAAACACATATAGTGCGTTAGTGATTCTATTTAGGTGAGGAATAAAACTGTTCTTAATTTTTTACCAAGATTGAAAATATCCCATAATTCGTGGACTATAACCCACGAAAATCGTTAAAAAACTAACCAAATGAAAATAATGGTTTTCAAATGAATTTTTTGAAGAATCTTTAATCCAAACACATATAGTGCGTTAGAGATTCTATTTAGGTGAGGAATCAAACAATTCTTAATTTTTCACCGAGATTGAAAATATCCCATAATTCGTGTCCACGAAAATCGTTAAAAAACTAACCAAATGAATATAATGGTTTTTGAATGAATTTTTTGAAGAATCTTCAAGCCAAAGTCATATGGAGTGTTTGTGATTCTATTTAGGTGAGGAATCAAAGATTTCTTAATTTTTCCCCGAGATTGAAAAAAACACATAATTCGTGGACTATAGCCCACGAAAATCGTTAAAAAACTAACCAAATGAATATAATGGTTTTCGAATGATTTTTTTGTAGATTCTTCAATCCCAACACATATAGTGCGTTAGTGATTCTATTTAGGCAAGGAATCAAACAATTCTTAATTTTTCACCAAGATTGAAAATATCCCATAATTCTTGGACTATAGTCCACAAAAATCGTTAAAAAACTAACCAATTGAAAATAATGGTTTTTGAATGAATTTTTTTTGAAGAATCTTTAATCCAAACACATATAGTGCGTTAGTGATTCTATTTAGGTGAGGAATAAAACTGTTCTTAATTTTTCACCAAGATTGAAAATATCCCATAATTCTTGGACTATAACCCACGAAAATCGTTAAAAAACTAACCAAATGAAAATAATGGTTTTTGAATGAATTTTTTTGAAGAATCTTTAATCCAAACACATATAGTGCGTTAGAGATTCTATTTAGGTGAGGAATCAAACAATTCTTAATTTTTCACCGAGATTGAAAATATCCCATAATTCGTGTCCACGAAAATCGTTAATAAACTAACCAAATGAATATAATGGTTTTTGAATGAATTTTTTGAAGAATCTTCAAGCCAAAGACATATGGTGCGTTTGTGATTCTATTTAGGTGAGGAATCAAAGATTTCTTAATTTTTCGCCGAGATTGAAAAAAATCACATATTTCGTGGACTATAGCCCACGAAAATCGTTAAAAAACTAACCAAATGAATATAATGGATTTTGAATAATTTTTTGAAGAATCTTCAAGCCAAAGTCATATGGCGTGTTTGTGATTCTATTTAGGTGAGGAATCAAAGATTTCTTAATTTTTCGCCGAGATTGAAAAAAACACATAATTCGTGGACTATAGCCCACGAAAATCGTTAAAAAACTAACCAAATGAATATAATGATTTTCGAATGATTTTTTTGTAGATTCTTCAATCCCAACACATATAGTGCGTTAGTGATTCTATTTAGGTGAGGAATAAAACAATTCTTAATTTTTCACCAAGATTGAAAATATCCCATAATTCTTGGACTATAGTCCACAAAAATCGTTAAAAAACTAACCAATTGAAAATAATGGTTTTTGAATGAATTTTTTTGAAGAATCTTTAATCCAAACACATATAGTGCGTTAGTGATTCTATTTAGGTGAGGAATAAAACTGTTCTTAATTTTTTACCAAGATTGAAAATATCCCATAATTCGTGGACTATAACCCACGAAAATCGTTAAAAAATTAACCAAATGAAAATAATGGTTTTCAAATGAATTTTTTGAAGAATCTTTAATCCAAACACATATAGTGCGTTAGAGATTCTATTTAGGTGAGGAATCAAACAATTCTTAATTTTTCACCGAGATTGAAAATATCCCATAATTCGTGTCCACGAAAATCGTTAAAAAACTAACCAAATGAATATAATGGTTTTTGAATGAATTTTTTGAAGAATCTTCAAGCCAAAGTCATATGGAGTGTTTGTGATTCTATTTAGGTGAGGAATCAAAGATTTCTTAATTTTTCCCCGAGATTGAAAAAAACACATAATTCGTGGACTATAGCCCACGAAAATCGTTAAAAAACTAACCAAATGAATATAATGGTTTTCGAATGATTTTTTTGTAGATTCTTCAATCCCAACACATATAGTGCGTTAGTGATTCTATTTAGGCAAGGAATCAAACAATTCTTAATTTTTCACCAAGATTGAAAATATCCCATAATTCTTGGACTATAGTCCACAAAAATCGTTAAAAAACTAACCAATTGAAAATAATGGTTTTTGAATGAATTTTTTTTGAAGAATCTTTAATCCAAACACATATAGTGCGTTAGTGATTCTATTTAGGTGAGGAATAAAACTGTTCTTAATTTTTCACCAAGATTGAAAATATCCCATAATTCTTGGACTATAACCCACGAAAATCGTTAAAAAACTAACCAAATGAAAATAATGGTTTTTGAATGAATTTTTTTGAAGAATCTTTAATCCAAACACATATAGTGCGTTAGAGATTCTATTTAGGTGAGGAATCAAACAATTCTTAATTTTTCACCGAGATTGAAAATATCCCATAATTCGTGTCCACGAAAATCGTTAAAAAACTAACCAAATGAATATAATGGTTTTTGAATGAATTTTTTGAAGAATCTTCAAGCCAAAGACATATGGTGCGTTTGTGATTCTATTTAGGTGAGGAATCAAAGATTTCTTAATTTTTCGCCGAGATTGAAAAAAATCACATATTTCGTGGACTATAGCCCACGAAAATCGTTAAAAAACTAACCAAATGAATATAATGGTTTTTGAATAAATTTTTTGAAGAATCTTCAAGCCAAAGTCATATGGCGTGTTTGTGATTCTATTTAGGTGAGGAATCAAAGATTTCTTAAATTTTCGCCGAGATTGAAAAAAACACATAATTCGTGGACTATAGCCCACGAAAATCGTTAAAAAATTAACCAAATGAATATAATGGTTTTCGAATGATTTTTTTGTAGATTCTTCAATCCCAACACATATAGTGCGTTAGTGATTCTATTTAGGTGAGGAATAAAACAATTCTTAATTTTTCACCAAAATTGAAAATATCCCATAATTCTTGGACTATAATCCACGAAAATCGTTAAAAAACTAACCAAATGAATATAATGGTTTTCGAATGATTTTTTTGTAGATTCTTCAATCCCAACACATATAGTGCGTTAGTGATTCTATTTAGGTGAGGAATCAAACAATTCTTAATTTTTCACCAAGATTGAAAATATCCCATAATTCTTGGACTATATAGTCCACGAAAATCGTTAAAAAACTAACCAAATGAATATAATGGTTTTTGAATAAATTTTTTGAAGAATCTTCAAGCCAAAGTCATATGGCGTGTTTGTGATTCCATTTAGGTGAGGAATCAAACAATTCTTAATTTTTCACCAAGATTGAAAATATCCCATAATTCTTGGACTATAGTCCACGAAAATCGTTAAAAAACTAACCAAATGAAAATAATGGTTTTTGAATGAATTTTTTTGAAGAATCTTTAATCCAAACACATATAGTGCGTCAGAGATTCTATTTAGGTGAGGAATCAAACAATTCTTAATTTTTCACCGAGATTGAAAATATCCCATAATTCGTGTCCACGAAAATCGTTAAAAAACTAACCAAATGAATATAATGGTTTTTGAATAAATTTTTTGAAGAATCTTCAAGCCAAAGTCATATAGCGTGTTTGTGATTCTATTTAGGTGAGGAATCAAAGATTTCTTAATTTTTCGCCGAGATTGAAAAAAACACATAATTCGTGGACTATAGCCCACGAAAATCGTTAAAAAACTAACCAAATGAATATAATGATTTTCGAATGATTTTTTTGTAGATTCTTCAATCCCAACACATATAGTGCGTTAGTGATTCTATTTAGGTGAGGAATCAAACAATTCTTAATTTTTCACCAAGATTGAAAATATCCCATAATTCTTGGACTATATAGTCCACGAAAATCGTTAAAAAACTAACCAAATGAATATAATGGTTTTTGAATGATTTTTTTGAGGAATATTCAAGCCAAAGACATATGGTGTGTTTGTGAATCTATTTAGGTGATGAATCAAAGATTTCTTAATTTTTCGCCGAGATTGAAAAAAATCACATATTTCGTGGACTATAGCCCACGAAAATCGTTAAAAACTAACCAAATGAATTGAATGGTTTTCGAATGATTTTTTTGTAGATTCTTTAATCCCAACACATATAGTGCGTTAGTGATTCTATTTAGGTGAGGAATCAAACAATTCTTAATTTTTCACCGAGATTGAAAATATCCCATAATTCGTGTCCACGAAAATCGTTAAAAAACTAACCAAATGAATATAATGGTTTTTGAATGAATTTTTTGAAGAATCTTCAAGCCAAAGACATATGGTGCGTTTGTGATTCTATTTAGGTGAGGAATCAAAGATTTCTTAATTTTTCGCCGAGATTGAAAAAAATCACATATTTCGTGGACTATAGCCCACGAAAATCGTTAAAAACTAACCAAATGAATTGAATGGTTTTCGAATGATTTTTTTGTAGATTCTTTAATCCCAACACATATAGTGCGTTAGTGATTCTATTTAGGTGAGGAATCAAACAATTCTTAATTTTTCACCGAGATTGAAAATATCCCATAATTCGTGTCCACGAAAATCGTTAAAAAACTAACCAAATGAATATAATGGTTTTTGAATGAATTTTTTGAAGAATCTTCAAGCCAAAGACATATGGTGCGTTTGTGATTCTATTTAGGTGAGGAATCAAAGATTTCTTAAATTTTCGCCGAGATTGAAAAAAACACATAATTCGTGGACTATAGCCCACGAAAATCGTTAAAAAACTAACCAAATGAATATAATGGTTTTCAAATGAATTTTTTTGAAGAATCTTCAATCCCAACACATATAGTGCGTTAGTGATTCTATTTAGGTGAGGAATCAAACAATTCTTAATTTTTCACCAAGATTGAAAATATCCCATAATTCTTGGACTATAGTCCACGAAAATTGTTAAAAAACTAACCAAATGAAAATAATGGTTTTTGAATGAATTTTTTTGAAGAATCTTTAATCCAAACACATATAGTGCGTTAGTGATTCTATTTAGGTGAGGAATAAAACTGTTCTTAATTTTTTACCAAGATTGAAAATATCCCATAATTCGTGGACTATAACCCACGAAAATCGTTAAAAAACTAACCAAATGAAAATAATGGTTTTCAAATGAATTTTTTGAAGAATCTTTAATCCAAACACATATAGTGCGTTAGAGATTCTATTTAGGTGAGGAATCAAACAATTCTTAATTTTTCACCGAGATTGAAAATATCCCATAATTCGTGTCCACGAAAATCGTTAAAAAACTAACCAAATGAATATAATGGTTTTTGAATGAATTTTTTGAAGAATCTTCAAGCCAAAGTCATATGGAGTGTTTGTGATTCTATTTAGGTGAGGAATCAAAGATTTCTTAATTTTTCCCCGAGATTGAAAAAAACACATAATTCGTGGACTATAGCCCACGAAAATCGTTAAAAAACTAACCAAATGAATATAATGGTTTTCGAATGATTTTTTTGTAGATTCTTCAATCCCAACACATATAGTGCGTTAGTGATTCTATTTAGGCAAGGAATCAAACAATTCTTAATTTTTCACCAAGATTGAAAATATCCCATAATTCTTGGACTATAGTCCACAAAAATCGTTAAAAAACTAACCAATTGAAAATAATGGTTTTTGAATGAATTTTTTTTGAAGAATCTTTAATCCAAACACATATAGTGCGTTAGTGATTCTATTTAGGTGAGGAATAAAACTGTTCTTAATTTTTCACCAAGATTGAAAATATCCCATAATTCTTGGACTATAACCCACGAAAATCGTTAAAAAACTAACCAAATGAATATAATGGTTTTTGAATAAATTTTTTGAAGAATCTTCAAGCCAAAGTCATATGGCGTGTTTGTGATTCCATTTAGGTGAGGAATCAAAGATTTCTTAATTTTTCGCCGAGATTGAAAAAAATCACATATTTCGTGGACTATAGCCCACGAAAATCGTTAAAAAACTAACCAAATGAATATAATGGTTTTTGAATAAATTTTTTGAAGAATCTTCAAGCCAAAGTCATATGGCGTGTTTGTGATTCTATTTAGGTGAGGAATCAAAGATTTCTTAAATTTTCGCCGAGATTGAAAAAAACACATAATTCGTGGACTATAGCCCACGAAAATCGTTAAAAAATTAACCAAATGAATATAATGGTTTTCGAATGATTTTTTTGTAGATTCTTCAATCCCAACACATATAGTGCGTTAGTGATTCTATTTAGGTGAGGAATAAAACAATTCTTAATTTTTCACCAAAATTGAAAATATCCCATAATTCTTGGACTATAATCCACGAAAATCGTTAAAAAACTAACCAAATGAATATAATGGTTTTCGAATGATTTTTTTGTAGATTCTTCAATCCCAACACATATAGTGCGTTAGTGATTCTATTTAGGTGAGGAATCAAACAATTCTTAATTTTTCACCAAGATTGAAAATATCCCATAATTCTTGGACTATATAGTCCACGAAAATCGTTAAAAAACTAACCAAATGAATATAATGGTTTTTGAATAAATTTTTTGAAGAATCTTCAAGCCAAAGTCATATGGCGTGTTTGTGATTCCATTTAGGTGAGGAATCAAACAATTCTTAATTTTTCACCAAGATTGAAAATATCCCATAATTCTTGGACTATAGTCCACGAAAATCGTTAAAAAACTAACCAAATGAAAATAATGGTTTTTGAATGAATTTTTTTGAAGAATCTTTAATCCAAACACATATAGTGCGTCAGAGATTCTATTTAGGTGAGGAATCAAACAATTCTTAATTTTTCACCGAGATTGAAAATATCCCATAATTCGTGTCCACGAAAATCGTTAAAAAACTAACCAAATGAATATAATGGTTTTTGAATAAATTTTTTGAAGAATCTTCAAGCCAAAGTCATATAGCGTGTTTGTGATTCTATTTAGGTGAGGAATCAAAGATTTCTTAATTTTTCGCCGAGATTGAAAAAAACACATAATTCGTGGACTATAGCCCACGAAAATCGTTAAAAAACTAACCAAATGAATATAATGATTTTCGAATGATTTTTTTGTAGATTCTTCAATCCCAACACATATAGTGCGTTAGTGATTCTATTTAGGTGAGGAATCAAACAATTCTTAATTTTTCACCAAGATTGAAAATATCCCATAATTCTTGGACTATATAGTCCACGAAAATCGTTAAAAAACTAACCAAATGAATATAATGGTTTTTGAATGATTTTTTTGAGGAATATTCAAGCCAAAGACATATGGTGTGTTTGTGAATCTATTTAGGTGATGAATCAAAGATTTCTTAATTTTTCGCCGAGATTGAAAAAAATCACATATTTCGTGGACTATAGCCCACGAAAATCGTTAAAAACTAACCAAATGAATTGAATGGTTTTCGAATGATTTTTTTGTAGATTCTTTAATCCCAACACATATAGTGCGTTAGTGATTCTATTTAGGTGAGGAATCAAACAATTCTTAATTTTTCACCGAGATTGAAAATATCCCATAATTCGTGTCCACGAAAATCGTTAAAAAACTAACCAAATGAATATAATGGTTTTTGAATGAATTTTTTGAAGAATCTTCAAGCCAAAGACATATGGTGCGTTTGTGATTCTATTTAGGTGAGGAATCAAAGATTTCTTAATTTTTCGCCGAGATTGAAAAAAATCACATATTTCGTGGACTATAGCCCACGAAAATCGTTAAAAACTAACCAAATGAATTGAATGGTTTTCGAATGATTTTTTTGTAGATTCTTTAATCCCAACACATATAGTGCGTTAGTGATTCTATTTAGGTGAGGAATCAAACAATTCTTAATTTTTCACCGAGATTGAAAATATCCCATAATTCGTGTCCACGAAAATCGTTAAAAAACTAACCAAATGAATATAATGGTTTTTGAATGAATTTTTTGAAGAATCTTCAAGCCAAAGACATATGGTGCGTTTGTGATTCTATTTAGGTGAGGAATCAAAGATTTCTTAAATTTTCGCCGAGATTGAAAAAAACACATAATTCGTGGACTATAGCCCACGAAAATCGTTAAAAAACTAACCAAATGAATATAATGGTTTTCAAATGAATTTTTTTGAAGAATCTTCAATCCCAACACATATAGTGCGTTAGTGATTCTATTTAGGTGAGGAATCAAACAATTCTTAATTTTTCACCAAGATTGAAAATATCCCATAATTCTTGGACTATAGTCCACGAAAATTGTTAAAAAACTAACCAAATGAAAATAATGGTTTTTGAATGAATTTTTTTGAAGAATCTTTAATCCAAACACATATAGTGCGTTAGTGATTCTATTTAGGTGAGGAATAAAACTGTTCTTAATTTTTTACCAAGATTGAAAATATCCCATAATTCGTGGACTATAACCCACGAAAATCGTTAAAAAACTAACCAAATGAAAATAATGGTTTTCAAATGAATTTTTTGAAGAATCTTTAATCCAAACACATATAGTGCGTTAGAGATTCTATTTAGGTGAGGAATCAAACAATTCTTAATTTTTCACCGAGATTGAAAATATCCCATAATTCGTGTCCACGAAAATCGTTAAAAAACTAACCAAATGAATATAATGGTTTTTGAATGAATTTTTTGAAGAATCTTCAAGCCAAAGTCATATGGAGTGTTTGTGATTCTATTTAGGTGAGGAATAAAACAATTCTTAATTTTTCACCAAGATTGAAAATACCCCATAATTCTTGGACTATAGTCCACGAAAATCGTTAAAAAACTAACCAAATGAATATAATGGTTTTCGAATGATTTTTTTGTAGATTCTTCAATCCCAACACATATAGTGCGTTAGTGATTCTACTTAGGTGAGGAATCAAACAATTCTTAATTTTTCACCAAGATTGAAAATATCCCATAATTCTTGGACTATAGTCCACGAAAATCGTTAAAAAACTAACCAAATGAAAATAATGGTTTTTGAATGAATTTTTTTGAAGAATCTTTAATCCAAACACATATAGTGCGTCAGAGATTCTATTTAGGTGAGGAATCAAACAATTCTTAATTTTTCACCGAGATTGAAAATATCCCATAATTCGTGTCCACGAAAATCGTTAATAAACTAACCAAATGAATATAATGGTTTTTGAATGAATTTTTTGAAGAATCTTCAAGCCAAAGACATATGGTGCGTTTGTGATTCTATTTAGGTGAGGAATCAAAGATTTCTTAATTTTTCGCCGAGATTGAAAAAAACACATAATTCGTGGACTATAGCCCACGAAAATCGTTAAAAAACTAACCAAATGAATATAATGGTTTTTGAATAAATTTTTTGAAGAATCTTCAAGCCAAAGTCATATAGCGTGTTTGTGATTCTATTTAGGTGAGGAATCAAAGATTTCTTAATTTTTCGCCGAGATTGAAAAAAACACATAATTCGTGGACTATAGCCCACGAAAATCGTTAAAAAACTAACCAAATGAATATAATGATTTTCGAATGATTTTTTTGTAGATTCTTCAATCCCAACACATATAGTGCGTTAGTGATTCTATTTAGGTGAGGAATCAAACAATTCTTAATTTTTCACCAAGATTGAAAATATTCCATAATTCTTGGACTATATAGTCCACGAAAATCGTTAAAAAACTAACCAAATGAATATAATGGTTTTTGAATGATTTTTTTGAGGAATATTCAAGCCAAAGACATATGGTGTGTTTGTGAATCTATTTAGGTGATGAATCAAAGATTTCTTAATTTTTCGCCGAGATTGAAAAAAATCACATATTTCGTGGACTATAGCCCACGAAAATCGTTAAAAACTAACCAAATGAATTGAATGGTTTTCGAATGATTTTTTTGTAGATTCTTTAATCCCAACACATATAGTGCGTTAGTGATTCTATTTAGGTGAGGAATCAAACAATTCTTAATTTTTCACCGAGATTGAAAATATCCCATAATTCGTGTCCACGAAAATCGTTAAAAAACTAACCAAATGAATATAATGGTTTTTGAATGAATTTTTTGAAGAATCTTCAAGCCAAAGACATATGGTGCGTTTGTGATTCTATTTAGGTGAGGAATCAAAGATTTCTTAATTTTTCGCCGAGATTGAAAAAAATCACATATTTCGTGGACTATAGCCCACGAAAATCGTTAAAAACTAACCAAATGAATTGAATGGTTTTCGAATGATTTTTTTGTAGATTCTTTAATCCCAACACATATAGTGCGTTAGTGATTCTATTTAGGTGAGGAATCAAACAATTCTTAATTTTTCACCGAGATTGAAAATATCCCATAATTCGTGTCCACGAAAATCGTTAAAAAACTAACCAAATGAATATAATGGTTTTTGAATGAATTTTTTGAAGAATCTTCAAGCCAAAGACATATGGTGCGTTTGTGATTCTATTTAGGTGAGGAATCAAAGATTTCTTAAATTTTCGCCGAGATTGAAAAAAACACATAATTCGTGGACTATAGCCCACGAAAATCGTTAAAAAACTAACCAAATGAATATAATGGTTTTCAAATGAATTTTTTTGAAGAATCTTCAATCCCAACACATATAGTGCGTTAGTGATTCTATTTAGGTGAGGAATCAAACAATTCTTAATTTTTCACCAAGATTGAAAATATCCCATAATTCTTGGACTATAGTCCACGAAAATCGTTAAAAAACTAACCAAATGAAAATAATGGTTTTTGAATGAATTTTTTTGAAGAATCTTTAATCCAAACACATATAGTGCGTTAGAGATTCTATTTAGGTGAGGAATCAAACAATTCTTAATTTTTCACCGAGATTGAAAATATCCCATAATTCGTGTCCACGAAAATCGTTAAAAAACTAACCAAATGAATATAATGGTTTTTGAATGAATTTTTTGAGGAATCTTCAAGCCAAAGACATATGGTGCGTTTGTGATTCTATTTAGGTGAGGAATCAAAGATTTCTTAATTTTTCGCCGAGATTGAAAAAAATCACATATTTCGTGGACTATAGCCCACGAAAATCGTTAAAAAACTAACCAAATGAATATAATGGTTTTTGAATAAATTTTTTGAAGAATCTTCAAGCCAAAGTCATATGGCGTGTTTGTGATTCTATTTAGGTGAGGAATCAAAGATTTCTTAAATTTTCGCCGAGATTGAAAAAAACACATAATTCGTGGACTATAGCCCACGAAAATCGTTAAAAAATTAACCAAATGAATATAATGGTTTTCGAATGATTTTTTTGTAGATTCTTCAATCCCAACACATATAGTGCGTTAGTGATTCTATTTAGGTGAGGAATAAAACAATTCTTAATTTTTCACCAAAATTGAAAATATCCCATAATTCTTAAACTATAATCCACGAAAATCGTTAAAAAACTAACCAAATGAATATAATGGTTTTCGAATGATTTTTTTGTAGATTCTTCAATCCCAACACATATAGTGCGTTAGTGATTCTATTTAGGTGAGGAATCAAACAATTCTTAATTTTTCACCAAGATTGAAAATATCCCATAATTCTTGGACTATATAGTCCACGAAAATCGTTAAAAAACTAACCAAATGAATATAATGGTTTTTGAATAAATTTTTTGAAGAATCTTCAAGCCAAAGTCATATGGCGTGTTTGTGATTCTATTTAGGTGAGGAATCAAACAATTCTTAATTTTTCACCAAGATTGAAAATATCCCATAATTCTTGGACTATAGTCCACGAAAATCGTTAAAAAACTAACCAAATGAAAATAATGGTTTTTGAATGAATTTTTTTGAAGAATCTTTAATCCAAACACATATAGTGCGTTAGAGATTCTATTTAGGTGAGGAATCAAACAATTCTTAATTTTTCACCGAGATTGAAAATATCCCATAATTCGTGTCCACGAAAATCGTTAATAAACTAACCAAATGAATATAATGGTTTTTGAATGAATTTTTTGAAGAATCTTCAAGCCAAAGACATATGGTGCGTTTGTGATTCTATTTAGGTGAGGAATCAAAGATTTCTTAATTTTTCGCCGAGATTGAAAAAAATCACATATTTCGTGGACTATAGCCCACGAAAATCGTTAAAAAACTAACCAAATGAATATAATGGTTTTTGAATAAATTTTTTGAAGAATCTTCAAGCCAAAGTCATATGGCGTGTTTGTGATTCTATTTAGGTGAGGAATCAAAGATTTCTTAATTTTTCGCCGAGATTGAAAAAAACACATAATTCGTGGACTATAGCCCACGAAAATCGTTAAAAAACTAACCAAATGAATATAATGATTTTCGAATGATTTTTTTGTAGATTCTTCAATCCCAACACATATAGTGCGTTAGTGATTCTATTTAGGTGAGGAATCAAACAATTCTTAATTTTTCACCAAGATTGAAAATATCCCATAATTCTTTGACTATAGTCCACAAAAATCGTTAAAAAACTAACCAATTGAAAATAATGGTTTTTGAATGAATTTTTTTGAAGAATCTTTAATCCAAACACATATAGTGCGTTAGTGATTCTATTTAGGTGAGGAATAAAACTGTTCTTAATTTTTCACCAAGATTGAAAATATCCCATAATTCTTGGACTATAACCCACGAAAATCGTTAAAAAACTAACCAAATGAAAATAATGGTTTTTGAATGATTTTTTTTGAAGAATCTTTAATCCAAACACATATAGTGCGTTAGAGATTCTATTTAGGTGAGGAATCAAACAATTCTTAATTTTTCACCGAGATTGAAAATATCCCATAATTCGTGTCCACGAAAATCGTTAAAAAACTAACCAAATGAATATAATGGTTTTTGAATGAATTTTTTGAAGAATCTTCAAGCCAAAGACATATGGTGCGTTTGTGATTCTATTTAGGTGAGGAATCAAAGATTTCTTAATTTTTCGCCGAGATTGAAAAAAATCACATATTTCGTGGACTATAGCCCACGAAAATCGTTAAAAAACTAACCAAATGAATATAATGGTTTTTGAATAAATTTTTTGAAGAATCTTCAAGCCAAAGTCATATGGCGTGTTTGTGATTCTATTTAGGTGAGGAATCAAAGATTTCTTAAATTTTCGCCGAGATTGAAAAAAACACATAATTCGTGGACTATAGCCCACGAAAATCGTTAAAAAACTAACCAAATGAATATAATGGTTTTCGAATGAATTTTTTGTAGATTCTTCAATCCCAACACATATAGTGCGTTAGTGATTCTATTTAGGCAAGGAATCAAACAATTCTTAATTTTTCACCAAGATTGAAAATATCCCATAATTCTTGGACTATAGTCCACAAAAATCGTTAAAAAACTAACCAATTGAAAATAATGGTTTTTGAATGAATTTTTTTTGAAGAATCTTTAATCCAAACACATATAGTGCGTTAGTGATTCTATTTAGGTGAGGAATAAAACTGTTCTTAATTTTTCACCAAGATTGAAAATATCCCATAATTCTTGGACTATAACCCACGAAAATCGTTAAAAAACTAACCAAATGAAAATAATGGTTTTTGAATGAATTTTTTTGAAGAATCTTTAATCCAAACACATATAGTGCGTTAGAGATTCTATTTAGGTGAGGAATCAAACAATTCTTAATTTTTCACCGAGATTGAAAATATCCCATAATTCGTGTCCACGAAAATCGCTAAAAAACTAACCAAATGAATATAATGGTTTTTGAATGAATTTTTTGAAGAATCTTCAAGCCAAAGACATATGGTGCGTTTGTGATTCTATTTAGGTGAGGAATCAAAGATTTCTTAATTTTTCGCCGAGATTGAAAAAAATCACATATTTCGTGGACTATAGCCCACGAAAATCGTTAAAAAACTAACCAAATGAATATAATGGTTTTTGAATAAATTTTTTGAAGAATCTTCAAGCCAAAGTCATATGGCGTGTTTGTGATTCTATTTAGGTGAGGAATCAAAGATTTCTTAAATTTTCGCCGAGATTGAAAAAAACACATAATTCGTGGACTATAGCCCACGAAAATCGTTAAAAAATTAACCAAATGAATATAATGGTTTTCGAATGATTTTTTTGTAGATTCTTCAATCCCAACACATATAGTGCGTTAGTGATTCTATTTAGGTGAGGAATAAAACAATTCTTAATTTTTCACCAAAATTGAAAATATCCCATAATTCTTGGACTATAATCCACGAAAATCGTTAAAAAACTAACCAAATGAATATAATGGTTTTCGAATGATTTTTTTGTAGATTCTTCAATCCCAACACATATAGTGCGTTAGTGATTCTATTTAGGTGAGGAATCAAACAATTCTTAATTTTTCACCAAGATTGAAAATATCCCATAATTCTTGGACTATATAGTCCACGAAAATCGTTAAAAAACTAACCAAATGAATATAATGGTTTTTGAATAAATTTTTTGAAGAATCTTCAAGCCAAAGTCATATGGCGTGTTTGTGATTCTATTTAGGTGAGGAATCAAACAATTCTTAATTTTTCACCAAGATTGAAAATATCCCATAATTCTTGGACTATAGTCCACGAAAATCGTTAAAAAACTAACCAAATGAAAATAATGGTTTTTGAATGAATTTTTTTGAAGAATCTTTAATCCAAACACATATAGTGCGTTAGAGATTCTATTTAGGTGAGGAATCAAACAATTCTTAATTTTTCACCGAGATTGAAAATATCCCATAATTCGTGTCCACGAAAATCGTTAATAAACTAACCAAATGAATATAATGGTTTTTGAATGAATTTTTTGAAGAATCTTCAAGCCAAAGACATATGGTGCGTTTGTGATTCTATTTAGGTGAGGAATCAAAGATTTCTTAATTTTTCGCCGAGATTGAAAAAAATCACATATTTCGTGGACTATAGCCCACGAAAATCGTTAAAAAACTAACCAAATGAATATAATGGTTTTTGAATAAATTTTTTGAAGAATCTTCAAGCCAAAGTCATATGGCGTGTTTGTGATTCTATTTAGGTGAGGAATCAAAGATTTCTTAATTTTTCGCCGAGATTGAAAAAAACACATAATTCGTGGACTATAGCCCACGAAAATCGTTAAAAAACTAACCAAATGAATATAATGATTTTCGAATGATTTTTTTGTAGATTCTTCAATCCCAACACATATAGTGCGTTAGTGATTCTATTTAGGTGAGGAATCAAACAATTCTTAATTTTTCACCAAGATTGAAAATATCCCATAATTCTTGGACTATAGTCCACAAAAATCGTTAAAAAACTAACCAATTGAAAATAATGGTTTTTGAATGAATTTTTTTGAAGAATCTTTAATCCAAACACATATAGTGCGTTAGTGATTCTATTTAGGTGAGGAATAAAACTGTTCTTAATTTTTCACCAAGATTGAAAATATCCCATAATTCTTGGACTATAACCCACAAAAATCGTTAAAAAACTAACCAAATGAAAATAATGGTTTTTGAATGATTTTTTTTGAAGAATCTTTAATCCAAACACATATAGTGCGTTAGAGATTCTATTTAGGTGAGGAATCAAACAATTCTTAATTTTTCACCGAGATTGAAAATATCCCATAATTCGTGTCCATGAAAATCGTTAAAAAACTAACCAAATGAATATAATGGTTTTTGAATGAATTTTTTGAAGAATCTTCAAGCCAAAGACATATGGTGCGTTTGTGATTCTATTTAGGTGAGGAATCAAAGATTTCTTAATTTTTCGCCGAGATTGAAAAAAATCACATATTTCGTGGACTATAGCCCACGAAAATCGTTAAAAAACTAACCAAATGAATATAATGGTTTTTGAATAAATTTTTTGAAGAATCTTCAAGCCAAAGTCATATGGCGTGTTTGTGATTCTATTTAGGTGAGGAATCAAAGATTTCTTAAATTTTCGCCGAGATTGAAAAAAACACATAATTCGTGGGCTATAGCCCACGAAAATCGTTAAAAAACTAACCAAATGAATATAATGGTTTTCGAATGATTTTTTTGTAGATTCTTCAATCCCAACACATATAGTGCGTTAGTGATTCTATTTAGGTGAGGAATAAAACAATTCTTAATTTTTCACCAAGATTGAAAATACCCCATAATTCTTGGACTATAGTCCACGAAAATCGTTAAAAAACTAACCAAATGAATATAATGGTTTTCGAATGATTTTTTTGTAGATTCTTCAATCCCAACACATATAGTGCGTTAGTGATTCTACTTAGGTGAGGAATCAAACAATTCTTAATTTTTCACCAAGATTGAAAATATCCCATAATTCTTGGACTATAGTCCACGAAAATCGTTAAAAAACTAACCAAATGAAAATAATGGTTTTTGAATGAATTTTTTTGAAGAATCTTTAATCCAAACACATATAGTGCGTCAGAGATTCTATTTAGGTGAGGAATCAAACAATTCTTAATTTTTCACCGAGATTGAAAATATCCCATAATTCGTGTCCACGAAAATCGTTAATAAACTAACCAAATGAATATAATGGTTTTTGAATGAATTTTTTGAAGAATCTTCAAGCCAAAGACATATGGTGCGTTTGTGATTCTATTTAGGTGAGGAATCAAAGATTTCTTAATTTTTCGCCGAGATTGAAAAAAATCACATATTTCGTGGACTATAGCCCACGAAAATCGTTAAAAAACTAACCAAATGAATTGAATGGTTTTCGAATGATTTTTTTGTAGATTCTTTAATCCCAACACATATAGTGCGTTAGTGATTCTATTTAGGTGAGGAATCAAACAATTCTTAATTTTTCACCGAGATTGAAAATATCCCATAATTCGTGTCCACGAAAATCGTTAAAAAACTAACCAAATGAATATAATGGTTTTTGAATGAATTTTTTGAAAAATCTTCAAGCCAAAGACATATGGTGCGTTTGTGATTCTATTTAGGTGAGGAATCAAAGATTTCTTAATTTTTCGCCGAGATTGAAAAAAATCACATATTTCGTGGACTATAGCCCACGAAAATCGTTAAAAACTAACCAAATGAATTGAATGGTTTTCGAATGATTTTTTTGTAGATTCTTTAATCCCAACACATATAGTGCGTTAGTGATTCTATTTAGGTGAGGAATCAAACAATTCTTAATTTTTCACCGAGATTGAAAATATCCCATAATTCGTGTCCACGAAAATCATTAAAAAACTAACCAAATGAATATAATGGTTTTTGAATGAATTTTTTGAAGAATCTTCAAGCCAAAGACATATGGTGCGTTTGTGATTCTATTTAGGTGAGGAATCAAAGATTTCTTAAATTTTCGCCGAGATTGAAAAAAACACATAATTCGTGGACTATAGCCCACGAAAATCGTTAAAAAACTAACCAAATGAATATAATGGTTTTCAAATGAATTTTTTTGAAGAATCTTCAATCCCAACACATATAGTGCGTTAGTGATTCTATTTAGGTGAGGAATCAAACAATTCTTAATTTTTCACCAAGATTGAAAATATCCCATAATTCTTGGACTATAGTCCACGAAAATCGTTAAAAAACTAACCAAATGAAAATAATGGTTTTTGAATGAATTTTTTTGAAGAATCTTTAATCCAAACACATATAGTGCGTTAGTGATTCTATTTAGGTGAGGAATAAAACTGTTCTTAATTTTTTACCAAGATTGAAAATATCCCATAATTCGTGGACTATAACCCACGAAAATCGTTAAAAAACTAACCAAATGAAAATAATGGTTTTCTAATGAATTTTTTGAAGAATCTTTAATCCAAACACATATAGTGCGTTAGAGATTCTATTTAGGTGAGGAATCAAACAATTCTTAATTTTTCACCGAGATTGAAAATATCCCATAATTCGTGTCCACGAAAATCGTTAAAAAACTAACCAAATGAATATAATGGTTTTTGAATGAATTTTTTGAAGAATCTTCAAGCCAAAGTCATATGGCGTGTTTGTGATTCTATTTAGGTGAGGAATCAAAGATTTCTTAATTTTTCCCCGAGATTGAAAAAAACACATAATTCGTGGACTATAGCCCACGAAAATCGTTAAAAAACTAACCAAATGAATAAAATGGTTTTCGAATGATTTTTTTGTAGATTCTTCAATCCCAACACATATAGTGCGTTAGTGATTCTATTTAGGCAAGGAATCAAACAATTCTTAATTTTTCACCAAGATTGAAAATATCCCATAATTCTTGGACTATAACCCACGAAAATCGTTAAAAAACTAACCAAATGAAAATAATGGTTTTTGAATGAATTTTTTTGAAGAATCTTTAATCCAAACACATATAGTGCGTTAGAGATTCTATTTAGGTGAGGAATCAAACAATTCTTAATTTTTCACCGAGATTGAAAATATCCCATAATTCGTGTCCACGAAAATCGTTAAAAAACTAACCAAATGAATATAATGGTTTTTGAATGAATTTTTTGAAGAATCTTCAAGCCAAAGACATATGGTGCGTTTGTGATTCTATTTAGGTGAGGAATCAAAGATTTCTTAATTTTTCGCCGAGATTGAAAAAAATCACATATTTCGTGGACTATAGCCCACGAAAATCGTTAAAAAACTAACCAAATGAATATAATGGTTTTTGAATAAATTTTTTGAAGAATCTTCAAGCCAAAGTCATATGGCGTGTTTGTGATTCTATTTAGGTGAGGAATCAAAGATTTCTTAATTTTTCGCCGAGATTGAAAAAAATCACATATTTCGTGGACTATAGCCCACGAAAATCGTTAAAAAACTAACCAAATGAATATAATGGTTTTCGAATGATTTTTTTGTAGATTCTTCAATCCCAACACATATAGTGCGTTAGTGATTCTATTTAGGTGAGGAATCAAACAATTCTTAATTTTTCACCGAGATTGAAAATATCCCATAATTCGTGTCCACGAAAATCATTAAAAAACTAACCAAATGAATATAATGGTTTTTGAATGAATTTTTTGAAGAATCTTCAAGCCAAAGACATATGGTGCGTTTGTGATTCTATTTAGGTGAGGAATCAAAGATTTCTTAAATTTTCGCCGAGATTGAAAAAAACACATAATTCGTGGACTATAGCCCACGAAAATCGTTAAAAAACTAACCAAATGAATATAATGGTTTTCAAATGAATTTTTTTGAAGAATCTTCAATCCCAACACATATAGTGCGTTAGTGATTCTATTTAGGTGAGGAATCAAACAATTCTTAATTTTTCACCAAGATTGAAAATATCCCATAATTCTTGGACTATAGTCCACGAAAATCGTTAAAAAACTAACCAAATGAAAATAATGGTTTTTGAATGAATTTTTTTGAAGAATCTTTAATCCAAACACATATAGTGCGTTAGTGATTCTATTTAGGTGAGGAATAAAACTGTTCTTAATTTTTTACCAAGATTGAAAATATCCCATAATTCGTGGACTATAACCCACGAAAATCGTTAAAAAACTAACCAAATGAAAATAATGGTTTTCAAATGAATTTTTTGAAGAATCTTTAATCCAAACACATATAGTGCGTTAGAGATTCTATTTAGGTGAGGAATCAAACAATTCTTAATTTTTCACCGAGATTGAAAATATCCCATAATTCGTGTCCACGAAAATCGTTAAAAAACTAACCAAATGAATATAATGGTTTTTGAATGAATTTTTTGAAGAATCTTCAAGCCAAAGTCATATGGCGTGTTTGTGATTCTATTTAGGTGAGGAATCAAAGATTTCTTAATTTTTCCCCGAGATTGAAAAAAACACATAATTCGTGGACTATAGCCCACGAAAATCGTTAAAAAACTAACCAAATGAATAAAATGGTTTTCGAATGATTTTTTTGTAGATTCTTCAATCCCAACACATATAGTGCGTTAGTGATTCTATTTAGGCAAGGAATCAAACAATTCTTAATTTTTCACCAAGATTGAAAATATCCCATAATTCTTGGACTATAACCCACGAAAATCGTTAAAAAACTAACCAAATGAAAATAATGGTTTTTGAATGAATTTTTTTGAAGAATCTTTAATCCAAACACATATAGTGCGTTAGAGATTCTATTTAGGTGAGGAATCAAACAATTCTTAATTTTTCACCGAGATTGAAAATATCCCATAATTCGTGTCCACGAAAATCGTTAAAAAACTAACCAAATGAATATAATGGTTTTTGAATGAATTTTTTGAAGAATCTTCAAGCCAAAGTCATATGGCGTGTTTGTGATTCCATTTAGGTGAGGAATCAAAGATTTCTTAATTTTTCGCCGAGATTGAAAAAAACACATAATTCGTGGACTATAGCCCACGAAAATCGTTAAAAAACTAACCAAATGAATATAATGGTTTTCGAATGATTTTTTTGAAGATTCTTCAATCCCAACACATATAGTGCGTTAGTGATTCTATTTAGGTGAGGAATCAAACAATTCTTAATTTTTCACCAAGATTGAAAATTTCCCATAATTCTTGGACTATAGTCCACGAAAATCGTTAAAAAACTAACCAAATGAAAATAATGGTTTTTGAATGAATTTTTTGTAAGAATCTTCAAGCCAAAGACATGTGATGCGTTTGTGATTCTATTTAGGTGAGTAATCAAAGATTTCTTAATTTTTCGCTGAGATTGAAAAAAATCACTTATTTTGTGGTGTATATCCCACGAAAATCGTTAAAAAACTAACCAAATGAATATAATGGTTTTTGAACAAATTTTTTGTAAGAATCTTCAAGCCAAAGACATATGATGCGTTTGTGATTCTATTTAGGTGAGTAATCAAAGATTTCTTAATTTTTCGCTGAGATTGAAAAAAATCACTTATTTCGTGGTGTATATCCCACGAAAATCGTTAAAAAACTAACCAAATGAATATAATGGTTTTTGAATGAATTTTTTTGAAGAATCTTTAATCCAAACACATATGGGGCGTTAGAGATTCTATTTATGTGAGGAATCAAACAATTCTTAATTTTTCACCGAGATTGAAAATATCCCACAATTCGTATCTACGAAAATCGTTAAAAAACTAACAAAATGAATATAATGGTTTTTGAATGAATTTTTTGAAGAATCTTCAAGCCAACGACATATGGTGCGTTTGTGATTCTATTTAGGTGAGGAATCAAAGATTTCTTAATTTTTCGCCGAGATTGAAAAAAATCACATATTTCGTGGACTATAGCCCACGAAAATCGTTAAAAAACTAACCAAATGAATATAATGGTTTTTGAATAAATTTTTTGAAGAATCTTCAAGCCAAAGTCATATGGCGTGTTTGTGATTCTATTTAGGTGAGGAATCAAAGATTTCTTAAATTTTCGCCGAGATTGAAAAAAACACATAATTCGTGAACTATAGCCCACGAAAATCGTTAAAAAACTAACCAAATGAATATAATGGTTTTCGAATGATTTTTTTGTAGATTCTTCAATCCCAACACATATAGTGCGTTAGTGATTCTATTTAGGTGAGGAATCAAACAATTCTTAATTTTTCACCAAGATTGAAAATATCCCATAATTCTTGGACTATTGTCCACGAAAATCGTTAAAAAACTAACCAAATGAAAATAATGGTTTTTGAATGAATTTTTTTGAAGAATCTTTAATCCAAACACATATAGTGCGTTAGTTATTCTATTTAGATGAGGAATCAAACAATTCTTAATTTTTCACCAAGATTGAAAATATCCCATAATTCGTGGACTATAACCCACGAAAATCGTTAAAAAACTAACCAAATGAATATAATGGTTTTCAAATGAATTTTTTTGAAGAATCTTTAATCCAAACACATATAGTGCGTTAGAGATTCTATTTAGGTGAGGAATCAAACAATTCTTAATTTTTCACCGAGATTGAAAATATCCCATAATTCGTGTCCACGAAAATCGTTAAAAAACTAACCAAATGAATATAATGGTTTTTGAATGAATTTTTTGAAGAATCTTCAAGCCAAAGTCATATGGCGTGTTTGTGATTCCATTTAGGTGAGGAATCAAAGATTTCTTAATTTTTCGCCGAGATTGAAAAAAACACATAATTCGTGGACTATAGCCCACGAAAATCGTTAAAAAACTAACCAAATGAATATAATGGTTTTCGAATGATTTTTTTGAAGATTCTTCAATCCCAACACATATAGTGCGTTAGTGATTCTATTTAGGTGAGGAATCAAACAATTCTTAATTTTTCACCAAGATTGAAAATTTCCCATAATTCTTGGACTATAGTCCACGAAAATCGTTAAAAAACTAACCAAATGAAAATAATGGTTTTTGAATAAATTTTTTATAAGAATCTTCAAGCCAAAGACATATGATGCGTTTGTGATTCTATTTAGCTGAGTAATCAAATATTTCTTAATTTTTCGCTGAGATTGAAAAAAATCACTTATTTCGTGGTGTATATCCCACGAAAATCGTTAAAAAACTAACCAAATGAATATAATGGTTTTTGAATAAATTTTTTGTAAGAATCTTCAAGCCAAAGACATATGATGCGTTTGTGATTCTATTTAGGTGAGTAATCAAAGATTTCTTAATTTTTCGCTGAGATTGAAAAAAATCACTTATATCGTGGTGTATATCCCACGAAAATCGTTAAAAAACTAACCAAATGAATATTATGGTTTTTGAATGAATTTTTTTGAAGAATCTTTAATCCAAACACATATGGGGCGTTAGAGATTCTATTTATGTGAGGAATCAAACAATTCTTAATTTTTCACCGAGATTGAAAATATCCCACAATTCGTGTCCACGAAAATCGTTAAAAAACTAACCAAATGAATATAATGGTTTTTGAATGAGTTTTTTGAAGAATCTTCAAGCCAAAGACATATGGTGCGTTTGTGATTCTATTTAGGTGAGGAATCAAAGATTTCTTAATTTTTCGCCGAGATTGAAAAAAATCACATATTTCGTGGACTATAGCCCACGAAAATCGTTAAAAAACTAACCAAATGAATATAATGGTTTTTGAATAAATTTTTTGAAGAATCTTCAAGCCAAAGTCATATGGCGTGTTTGTGATTCTATTTAGGTGAGGAATCAAAGATTTCTTAAATTTTCGCCGAGATTGAAAAAAACACATAATTCGTGGACTATAGCCCACGAAAATCGTTAAAAAACTAACCAAATGAATATAATGGTTTTCGAATGATTTTTTTGTAGATTCTTCAATCCCAACACATATAGTGCGTTAGTGATTCTATTTAGGTGAGGAATCAAACAATTTTTAATTTTTCACCAAGATTGAAAATATCCCATAATTCTTGGACTATAGTCCACGAAAATCATTAAAAAACTAACCAATAAAAATAATGGTTTTTGAATGAATTTTTTGTAAGAATCTTCAAGCCAAAGACATATGATGCGTTTGTGATTCTATTTAGGTGAGTAATCAAAGATTTCTTAATTTTTCGCTGAGATTGAAAAAAATCACTTATTTCATGGTCTATATAGCCCATGAAAATCATTAAAAAACTATCCAAATGAATATAATGGTTTTTGAATGAATTTTTTGAAGAATCTTCAAGCCAAAGTCATATGCTGTTGTGATTCTATTTAGGTGATGAATCAAAGATTTTTTAATTTTTCGCCGAGATTGCAAAAAATCACATATTTCGTGGACTATAGCCGACGAAAATCGTTAAAAAACTAACCAAATGAATATAATGGTTTTCGAATGAATTTTTTGAAGATTCTTCAATCCCAACACATATAGTGCGTTTGTGATTCTATTTAGGTGAGGAATCAAACAATTCTTAATTTTTCACCAAGATTGAAAATATCCCATAATTCGTGGACATAACCCACGAAAATCTTTAAAAAACTAACCAAATGAATATAATGGTTTTCAAATAAATTTTTTTGAACAATCTTTAATCCAAACACATATGGTGCGTTAGAGATTCTATTTAGGTGAGGAATCAAACAATTCTTAATTTTTCACCAAGATTGAAAATATCCCATAATTCTTGGACTATATAGTCCACGAAAATCGTTAAAAAACTAACCAAATGAAAATAATGGTTTTTGAATGAATTTTTTGTAAGAATCTTCAAGCCAAAGACATATGATGCGTTTGTGATTCTATTAAGGTGAGTAATCAAAGATTTCTTAATTTTTCGCTGAGATTGAAAAAAATCACTTATTTCGTAGCCCATGAAAATCATTAAAAAACTATCCAAATGAATATAATGGTTTTTGAATGAATTTTTTGAAGAATCTTCAAGCCAAAGTCATATGCTGTTGTGATTCTATTTAGGTGATGAATCAAAGATTTTTTAATTTTTCGCCGAGATTGCAAAAAATCACATAATTCGTGGACTATAGCCCACGAAAATCGTTAAAAAACTAACCAAATGAATATAATGGTTTTCGAATGAATTTTTTGAAGATTCTTCAATCCCAACACATATAGTGCGTTTGTGATGCTATTTAGGTGAGGAATCAAACAATTTTTAATTTTTAACCAACATTGAAAATATCCCATAATTCGTGGATTATAGTCCACGAAAATCGTTAAAAAACTAACCAAATGAATATAATAGTTTTTGAATGAATTTTTTGAAGAATCTTCAAGCCAAAGACATATGGTGTGTTTGTGATTCTATTTAGGTGAGTAATCCAAGATTTCTTAATTTTTCGCCGAGATTGAAAAAAATCACATATTTCGTGGACTATAGTCCACGAAAATCGTTTAAAAACTAACCAAATAAATATAATGGTTTTTGAATGAATTTTTTGAAGAATCTTCAAACCAAAGACATATGGTGCGTTTGTGATTATATTTATGTGAGTAATCAACGATTTCTTAATTTTTCGCCAAGATTGAAAAAAATCACATATTTCGTGGTCTATAGTCCACGAAAATCGTTAAAAAACTAACCAAATGAATATAATGGTTTTTGAATGAATTTTTTGAGGAATATTCAAGCCAAAGACATATGGTGTGTTTGTGAATCTATTTAGGTGAGGAATCAAAGATTTCTTAATTTTTCCCCGAGATTGAAAAAAATCACATATTTCGTGGACTATAGCTCACGAAAATCGTTAAAAAACTAACCAAATGAATATAATGGTTTTCGAATGAATTTTTTGAAGATTCTTCAATCCCAACACATATAGTGCGTTAGTGATTCTATTTAGGTGAGGAATCAACCAATTCTTAATTTTTCACCGAGATTGAAAATATCCCATACTTCGTGTCCACGAAAATCGTTAAAATACTAACCAAATGAATATAATGGTTTTTGAATGAATTTTTTAAAGAATCTTCAAGCCAAAGTCATATGCTGTTGTGATTCTATTTAGGTGATGAATCAAAGATTTTTTAATTTTTCGCCGAGATTGCAAAAAATCACATATTTCGTGGACGATAGCCCACGAAAATCGTTAAAAAACTAACCAAATGAATATAATGGTTTTCGAATGAATTTTTTGAAGATTCTTCAAGCCAAAGACATATGGTGCGTTTGTGATTCTATTTAGGTGAGGAATCAAAGATTTCTTAATTTTTCGCCGAGATTGAAAAAAATCACATATTTCGTGGACTATAGTCCACGAAAATCGTTTAAAAACTAACCAAATAAATATAATGGTTTTTGAATGAATTTTTTGAAGAATCTTCAAACCAAAGACATATGGTGCGTTTGTGATTATATTTATGTGAGTAATCAACGATTTCTTAATTTTTCGCCAAGATTGAAAAAAATCACATATTTCGTGGTCCACGAATATGTTAAAAAACTAACCAAATGAATATAATGGTTTTTGAATGAATTTTTTGAGGAATATTCAAGCCAAAGACATATGGTGTGTTTGTGAATCTATTTAGGTGAGGAATCAAAGATTTCTTAATTTTTCCCCGAGATTGAAAAAAATCACATATTTCGTGGACTATAGCTCACGAAAATCGTTAAAAAACTAACCAAATGAATATAATGGTTTTCGAATGAATTTTTTGAAGATTCTTCAATCCCAACACATATAGTGCGTTAGTGATTCTATTTAGGTGAGGAATCAAACAATTCTTAATTTTTCACCGAGATTGAAAATATCCCATACTTCGTGTCCACGAAAATCGTTAAAATACTAACCAAATGAATATAATGGTTTTTGAATGAATTTTTTAAAGAATCTTCAAGCCAAAGTCATATGCTGTTGTGATTCTATTTAGGTGATGAATCAAAGATTTTTTAATTTTTCGCCGAGATTGCAAAAAATCACATATTTCGTGGACGATAGCCCACGAAAATCGTTAAAAAACTAACCAAATGAATATAATGGTTTTCGAATGAATTTTTTGAAGATTCTTCAAGCCAAAGACATATGGTGCGTTTGTGATTCTATTTAGGTGAGGAATCAAAGATTTCTTAATTTTTCGCTGAGATTGAAAAAAATCACATATTTCGTGGACTATAGCCCACGAAAATCGTTAAAAAACTAACCAAATGAATATAATGGTTTTTGAATAAATTTTTTGAAGAATCTTCAAGCCAAAGTCATATGGCGTGTTTGTGATTCTATTTAGGTGAGGAGTCAAAGATTTCTTAAATTTTCGCCGAGATTGAAAAAAACACATAATTCGTGGACTATAGCCCACGAAAATCGTTAAAAAACTAACCAAATGAATATAATGGTTTTCGAATGATTTTTTTGTAGATTCTTCAATCCCAACACATATAGTGCGTTAGTGATTCTATTTAGGTGAGGAATCAAACAATTCTTAATTTTTCACCAAGATTGAAAATATCCCATAATTCGTGGACTATAACCCACGAAAATCGTTAAAAAACTAACCAAATGAAAATAATGGTTTTTGAATGAATTTTTTTGAAGAATCTTTAATCCAAACACATATAGTGCGTTAGTTATTCTATTTAGATGAGGAATCAAACAATTCTTAATTTTTCACCAAGATTGAAAATATCCCATAATTCGTGGACTATAACCCACGAAAATCGTTAAAAAACTAACCAAATGAATATAATGGTTTTCAAATGAATTTTTTTGAAGAATCTTTAATCCAAACACATATAGTGCGTTAGAGATTCTATTTAGGTGAGGAATCAAACAATTCTTAATTTTTCACCGAGATTGAAAATATCCCATAATTCGTGTCCACGAAAATCGTTAAAAAACTAACCAAATGAATATAATGGTTTTTGAATGAATTTTTTAAAGAATCTTCAAGCCAAAGTCATATGCTGTTGTGATTCTATTTAGGTGATGAATCAAAGATTTTTTAATTTTTCGCCGAGATTGCAAAAAATCACATATTTCGTGGACGATAGCCCACGAAAATCGTTAAAAAACTAACCAAATGAATATAATGGTTTTCGAATGAATTTTTTGAAGATTCTTCAAGCCAAAGACATATGGTGCGTTTGTGATTCTATTTAGGTGAGGAATCAAAGATTTCTTAATTTTTCGCCGAGATTGAAAAAAATCACATATTTCGTGGACTATAGTCCACGAAAATCGTTTAAAAACTAACCAAATAAATATAATGGTTTTTGAATGAATTTTTTGAAGAATCTTCAAACCAAAGACATATGGTGCGTTTGTGATTATATTTATGTGAGTAATCAACGATTTCTTAATTTTTCGCCAAGATTGAAAAAAATCACATATTTCGTGGTCCACGAATATGTTAAAAAACTAACCAAATGAATATAATGGTTTTTGAATGAATTTTTTGAGGAATATTCAAGCCAAAGACATATGGTGTGTTTGTGAATCTATTTAGGTGAGGAATCAAAGATTTCTTAATTTTTCCCCGAGATTGAAAAAAATCACATATTTCGTGGACTATAGCTCACGAAAATCGTTAAAAAACTAACCAAATGAATATAATGGTTTTCGAATGAATTTTTTGAAGATTCTTCAATCCCAACACATATAGTGCGTTAGTGATTCTATTTAGGTGAGGAATCAAACAATTCTTAATTTTTCACCGAGATTGAAAATATCCCATACTTCGTGTCCACGAAAATCGTTAAAATACTAACCAAATGAATATAATGGTTTTTGAATGAATTTTTTAAAGAATCTTCAAGCCAAAGTCATATGCTGTTGTGATTCTATTTAGGTGATGAATCAAAGATTTTTTAATTTTTCGCCGAGATTGCAAAAAATCACATATTTCGTGGACGATAGCCCACGAAAATCGTTAAAAAACTAACCAAATGAATATAATGGTTTTCGAATGAATTTTTTGAAGATTCTTCAAGCCAAAGACATATGGTGCGTTTGTGATTCTATTTAGGTGAGGAATCAAAGATTTCTTAATTTTTCGCTGAGATTGAAAAAAATCACATATTTCGTGGACTATAGCCCACGAAAATCGTTAAAAAACTAACCAAATGAATATAATGGTTTTTGAATAAATTTTTTGAAGAATCTTCAAGCCAAAGTCATATGGCGTGTTTGTGATTCTATTTAGGTGAGGAGTCAAAGATTTCTTAAATTTTCGCCGAGATTGAAAAAAACACATAATTCGTGGACTATAGCCCACGAAAATCGTTAAAAAACTAACCAAATGAATATAATGGTTTTCGAATGATTTTTTTGTAGATTCTTCAATCCCAACACATATAGTGCGTTAGTGATTCTATTTAGGTGAGGAATCAAACAATTCTTAATTTTTCACCAAGATTGAAAATATCCCATAATTCTTGGACTATTGTCCACGAAAATCGTTAAAAAACTAACCAAATGAAAATAATGGTTTTTGAATGAATTTTTTTGAAGAATCTTTAATCCAAACACATATAGTGCGTTAGTTATTCTATTTAGATGAGGAATCAAACAATTCTTAATTTTTCACCAAGATTGAAAATATCCCATAATTCGTGGACTATAACCCACGAAAATCGTTAAAAAACTAACCAAATGAATATAATGGTTTTCAAATGAATTTTTTTGAAGAATCTTTAATCCAAACACATATAGTGCGTTAGAGATTCTATTTAGGTGAGGAATCAAACAATTCTTAATTTTTCACCGAGATTGAAAATATCCCATAATTCGTGTCCACGAAAATCGTTAAAAAACTAACCAAATGAATATAATGGTTTTTGAATGAATTTTTTGAAGAATCTTCAAGCCAAAGTCATATGGCGTGTTTGTGATTCCATTTAGGTGAGGAATCAAAGATTTCTTAATTTTTCGCCGAGATTGAAAAAAACACATAATTCGTGGACTATAGCCCACGAAAATCGTTAAAAAACTAACCAAATGAATATAATGGTTTTCGAATGATTTTTTTGAAGATTCTTCAATCCCAACACATATAGTGCGTTAGTGATTCTATTTAGGTGAGGAATCAAACAATTCTTATTTTTTCACCAAGATTGAAAATTTCCCATAATTCTTGGACTATAGTCCACGAAAATCGTTAAAAAACTAACCAAATGAAAATAATGGTTTTTGAATAAATTTTTTATAAGAATCTTCAAGCCAAAGACATATGATGCGTTTGTGATTCTATTTAGGTGAGTAATCAAATATTTCTTAATTTTTCGCTGAGATTGAAAAAAATCACTTATTTCGTGGTGTATATCCCACGAAAATCGTTAAAAAACTAACCAAATGAATATAATGGTTTTTGAATAAATTTTTTGTAAGAATCTTCAAGCCAAAGACATATGATGCGTTTGTGATTCTATTTAGGTGAGTAATCAAAGATTTCTTAATTTTTCGCTGAGATTGAAAAAAATCACTTATATCGTGGTGTATATCCCACGAAAATCGTTAAAAAACTAACCAAATGAATATTATGGTTTTTGAATGAATTTTTTTGAAGAATCTTTAATCCAAACACATATGGGGCGTTAGAGATTCTATTTATGTGAGGAATCAAACAATTCTTAATTTTTCACCGAGATTGAAAATATCCCACAATTCGTGTCCACGAAAATCGTTAAAAAACTAACCAAATGAATATAATGGTTTTTGAATGAATTTTTTGAAGAATCTTCAAGCCAAAGACATATGGTGCGTTTGTGATTCTATTTAGGTGAGGAATCAAAGATTTCTTAATTTTTCGCCGAGATTGAAAAAAATCACATATTTCGTGGACTATAGTCCACGAAAATCGTTTAAAAACTAACCAAATAAATATAATGGTTTTTGAATGAATTTTTTGAAGAATCTTCAAACCAAAGACATATGGTGCGTTTGTGATTATATTTATGTGAGTAATCAACGATTTCTTAATTTTTCGCCAAGATTGAAAAAAATCACATATTTCGTGGTCCACGAATATGTTAAAAAACTAACCAAATGAATATAATGGTTTTTGAATGAATTTTTTGAGGAATATTCAAGCCAAAGACATATGGTGTGTTTGTGAATCTATTTAGGTGAGGAATCAAAGATTTCTTAATTTTTCCCCGAGATTGAAAAAAATCACATATTTCGTGGACTATAGCTCACGAAAATCGTTAAAAAACTAACCAAATGAATATAATGGTTTTCGAATGAATTTTTTGAAGATTCTTCAATCCCAACACATATAGTGCGTTAGTGATTCTATTTAGGTGAGGAATCAAACAATTCTTAATTTTTCACCGAGATTGAAAATATCCCATACTTCGTGTCCACGAAAATCGTTAAAATACTAACCAAATGAATATAATGGTTTTTGAATGAATTTTTTAAAGAATCTTCAAGCCAAAGTCATATGCTGTTGTGATTCTATTTAGGTGATGAATCAAAGATTTTTTAATTTTTCGCCGAGATTGCAAAAAATCACATATTTCGTGGACGATAGCCCACGAAAATCGTTAAAAAACTAACCAAATGAATATAATGGTTTTCGAATGAATTTTTTGAAGATTCTTCAAGCCAAAGACATATGGTGCGTTTGTGATTCTATTTAGGTGAGGAATCAAAGATTTCTTAATTTTTCGCTGAGATTGAAAAAAATCACATATTTCGTGGACTATAGCCCACGAAAATCGTTAAAAAACTAACCAAATGAATATAATGGTTTTTGAATAAATTTTTTGAAGAATCTTCAAGCCAAAGTCATATGGCGTGTTTGTGATTCTATTTAGGTGAGGAGTCAAAGATTTCTTAAATTTTCGCCGAGATTGAAAAAAACACATAATTCGTGGACTATAGCCCACGAAAATCGTTAAAAAACTAACCAAATGAATATAATTGTTTTCGAATGATTTTTTTGTAGATTCTTCAATCCCAACACATATAGTGCGTTAGTGATTCTATTTAGGTGAGGAATCAAACAATTCTTAATTTTTCACCAAGATTGAAAATATCCCATAATTCTTGGACTATTGTCCACGAAAATCGTTAAAAAACTAACCAAATGAAAATAATGGTTTTTGAATGAATTTTTTTGAAGAATCTTTAATCCAAACACATATAGTGCGTTAGTTATTCTATTTAGATGAGGAATCAAACAATTCTTAATTTTTCACCAAGATTGAAAATATCCCATAATTCGTGGACTATAACCCACGAAAATCGTTAAAAAACTAACCAAATGAATATAATGGTTTTCAAATGAATTTTTTTGAAGAATCTTTAATCCAAACACATATAGTGCGTTAGAGATTCTATTTAGGTGAGGAATCAAACAATTCTTAATTTTTCACCGAGATTGAAAATATCCCATAATTCGTGTCCACGAAAATCGTTAAAAAACTAACCAAATGAATATAATGGTTTTTGAATGAATTTTTTAAAGAATCTTCAAGCCAAAGTCATATGCTGTTGTGATTCTATTTAGGTGATGAATCAAAGATTTTTTAATTTTTCGCCGAGATTGCAAAAAATCACATATTTCGTGGACGATAGCCCACGAAAATCGTTAAAAAACTAACCAAATGAATATAATGGTTTTCGAATGAATTTTTTGAAGATTCTTCAAGCCAAAGACATATGGTGCGTTTGTGATTCTATTTAGGTGAGGAATCAAAGATTTCTTAATTTTTCGCCGAGATTGAAAAAAATCACATATTTCGTGGACTATAGTCCACGAAAATCGTTTAAAAACTAACCAAATAAATATAATGGTTTTTGAATGAATTTTTTGAAGAATCTTCAAACCAAAGACATATGGTGCGTTTGTGATTATATTTATGTGAGTAATCAACGATTTCTTAATTTTTCGCCAAGATTGAAAAAAATCACATATTTCGTGGTCCACGAATATGTTAAAAAACTAACCAAATGAATATAATGGTTTTTGAATGAATTTTTTGAGGAATATTCAAGCCAAAGACATATGGTGTGTTTGTGAATCTATTTAGGTGAGGAATCAAAGATTTCTTAATTTTTCCCCGAGATTGAAAAAAATCACATATTTCGTGGACTATAGCTCACGAAAATCGTTAAAAAACTAACCAAATGAATATAATGGTTTTCGAATGAATTTTTTGAAGATTCTTCAATCCCAACACATATAGTGCGTTAGTGATTCTATTTAGGTGAGGAATCAAACAATTCTTAATTTTTCACCGAGATTGAAAATATCCCATACTTCGTGTCCACGAAAATCGTTAAAATACTAACCAAATGAATATAATGGTTTTTGAATGAATTTTTTGAAGAATCTTCAAGCCAAAGACATATGGTGCGTTTGTGATTCTATTTAGGTGAGGAATCAAAGATTTCTTAATTTTTCGCTGAGATTGAAAAAAATCACATATTTCGTGGACTATAGCCCACGAAAATCGTTAAAAAACTAACCAAATGAATATAATGGTTTTTGAATAAATTTTTTGAAGAATCTTCAAGCCAAAGTCATATGGCGTGTTTGTGATTCTATTTAGGTGAGGAGTCAAAGATTTCTTAAATTTTCGCCGAGATTGAAAAAAACACATAATTCGTGGACTATAGCCCACGAAAATCGTTAAAAAACTAACCAAATGAATATAATGGTTTTCGAATGATTTTTTTGTAGATTCTTCAATCCCAACACATATAGTGCGTTAGTGATTCTATTTAGGTGAGGAATCAAACAATTCTTAATTTTTCACCAAGATTGAAAATATCCCATAATTCTTGGACTATTGTCCACGAAAATCGTTAAAAAACTAACCAAATGAAAATAATGGTTTTTGAATGAATTTTTTTGAAGAATCTTTAATCCAAACACATATAGTGCGTTAGTTATTCTATTTAGATGAGGAATCAAACAATTCTTAATTTTTCACCAAGATTGAAAATATCCCATAATTCGTGGACTATAACCCACGAAAATCGTTAAAAAACTAACCAAATGAATATAATGGTTTTCAAATGAATTTTTTTGAAGAATCTTTAATCCAAACACATATAGTGCGTTAGAGATTCTATTTAGGTGAGGAATCAAACAATTCTTAATTTTTCACCGAGATTGAAAATATCCCATAATTCGTGTCCACGAAAATCGTTAAAAAACTAACCAAATGAATATAATGGTTTTTGAATGAATTTTTTGAAGAATCTTCAAGCCAAAGTCATATGGCGTGTTTGTGATTCCATTTAGGTGAGGAATCAAAGATTTCTTAATTTTTCGCCGAGATTGAAAAAAACACATAATTCGTGGACTATAGCCCACGAAAATCGTTAAAAAACTAACCAAATGAATATAATGGTTTTCGAATGATTTTTTTGAAGATTCTTCAATCCCAACACATATAGTGCGTTAGTGATTCTATTTAGGTGAGGAATCAAACAATTCTTATTTTTTCACCAAGATTGAAAATTTCCCATAATTCTTGGACTATAGTCCACGAAAATCGTTAAAAAACTAACCAAATGAAAATAATGGTTTTTGAATAAATTTTTTATAAGAATCTTCAAGCCAAAGACATATGATGCGTTTGTGATTCTATTTAGGTGAGTAATCAAATATTTCTTAATTTTTCGCTGAGATTGAAAAAAATCACTTATTTCGTGGTGTATATCCCACGAAAATCGTTAAAAAACTAACCAAATGAATATAATGGTTTTTGAATAAATTTTTTGTAAGAATCTTCAAGCCAAAGACATATGATGCGTTTGTGATTCTATTTAGGTGAGTAATCAAAGATTTCTTAATTTTTCGCTGAGATTGAAAAAAATCACTTATATCGTGGTGTGTATCCCACGAAAATCGTTAAAAAACTAACCAAATGAATATTATGGTTTTTGAATGAATTTTTTTGAAGAATCTTTAATCCAAACACATATGGGGCGTTAGAGATTCTATTTATGTGAGGAATCAAACAATTCTTAATTTTTCACCGAGATTGAAAATATCCCACAATTCGTGTCCACGAAAATCGTTAAAAAACTAACCAAATGAATATAATGGTTTTTGAATGAATTTTTTGAAGAATCTTCAAGCCAAAGACATATGGTGCGTTTGTGATTCTATTTAGGTGAGGAATCAAAGATTTCTTAATTTTTCGCCGAGATTGAAAAAAATCACATATTTCGTGGACTATAGCCCACGAAAATCGTTAAAAAACTAACCAAATGAATATAATGGTTTTTGAATAAATTTTTTGAAGAATCTTCAAGCCAAAGTCATATGGCGTGTTTGTGATTCTATTTAGGTGAGGAATCAAAGATTTCTTAAATTTTCGCCGAGATTGAAAAAAACACATAATTCGTGGACTATAGCCCACGAAAATCGTTAAAAAACTAACCAAATGAATATAATGGTTTTCGAATGATTTTTTTGTAGATTCTTCAATCCCAACACATATAGTGCGTTAGTGATTCTATTTAGGTGAGGAATCAAACAATTCTTATTTTTTCACCAAGATTGAAAATTTCCCATAATTCTTGGACTATAGTCCACGAAAATCGTTAAAAAACTAACCAAATGAAAATAATGGTTTTTGAATAAATTTTTTATAAGAATCTTCAAGCCAAAGACATATGATGCGTTTGTGATTCTATTTAGGTGAGTAATCAAATATTTCTTAATTTTTCGCTGAGATTGAAAAAAATCACTTATTTCGTGGTGTATATCCCACGAAAATCGTTAAAAAACTAACCAAATGAATATAATGGTTTTTGAATAAATTTTTTGTAAGAATCTTCAAGCCAAAGACATATGATGCGTTTGTGATTCTATTTAGGTGAGTAATCAAAGATTTCTTAATTTTTCGCTGAGATTGAAAAAAATCACTTATATCATGGTGTATATCCCACGAAAATCGTTAAAAAACTAACCAAATGAATATTATGGTTTTTGAATGAATTTTTTTGAAGAATCTTTAATCCAAACACATATGGGGCGTTAGAGATTCTATTTATGTGAGGAATCAAACAATTCTTAATTTTTCACCGAGATTGAAAATATCCCACAATTCGTGTCCACGAAAATCGTTAAAAAACTAACCAAATGAATATAATGGTTTTTGAATGAATTTTTTGAAGAATCTTCAAGCCAAAGACATATGGTGCGTTTGTGATTCTATTTAGGTGAGGAATCAAAGATTTCTTAATTTTTCGCCGAGATTGAAAAAAATCACATATTTCGTGGACTATAGTCCACGAAAATCGTTTAAAAACTAACCAAATAAATATAATGGTTTTTGAATGAATTTTTTGAAGAATCTTCAAACCAAAGACATATGGTGCGTTTGTGATTATATTTATGTGAGTAATCAACGATTTCTTAATTTTTCGCCAAGATTGAAAAAAATCACATATTTCGTGGTCCACGAATATGTTAAAAAACTAACCAAATGAATATAATGGTTTTTGAATGAATTTTTTGAGGAATATTCAAGCCAAAGACATATGGTGTGTTTGTGAATCTATTTAGGTGAGGAATCAAAGATTTCTTAATTTTTCCCCGAGATTGAAAAAAATCACATATTTCGTGGACTATAGCTCACGAAAATCGTTAAAAAACTAACCAAATGAATATAATGGTTTTCGAATGAATTTTTTGAAGATTCTTCAATCCCAACACATATAGTGCGTTAGTGATTCTATTTAGGTGAGGAATCAAACAATTCTTAATTTTTCACCGAGATTGAAAATATCCCATACTTCGTGTCCACGAAAATCGTTAAAATACTAACCAAATGAATATAATGGTTTTTGAATGAATTTTTTAAAGAATCTTCAAGCCAAAGTCATATGCTGTTGTGATTCTATTTAGGTGATGAATCAAAGATTTTTTAATTTTTCGCCGAGATTGCAAAAAATCACATATTTCGTGGACGATAGCCCACGAAAATCGTTAAAAAACTAACCAAATGAATATAATGGTTTTCGAATGAATTTTTTGAAGATTCTTCAAGCCAAAGACATATGGTGCGTTTGTGATTCTATTTAGGTGAGGAATCAAAGATTTCTTAATTTTTCGCTGAGATTGAAAAAAATCACATATTTCGTGGACTATAGCCCACGAAAATCGTTAAAAAACTAACCAAATGAATATAATGGTTTTTGAATAAATTTTTTGAAGAATCTTCAAGCCAAAGTCATATGGCGTGTTTGTGATTCTATTTAGGTGAGGAGTCAAAGATTTCTTAAATTTTCGCCGAGATTGAAAAAAACACATAATTCGTGGACTATAGCCCACGAAAATCGTTAAAAAACTAACCAAATGAATATAATTGTTTTCGAATGATTTTTTTGTAGATTCTTCAATCCCAACACATATAGTGCGTTAGTGATTCTATTTAGGTGAGGAATCAAACAATTCTTAATTTTTCACCAAGATTGAAAATATCCCATAATTCTTGGACTATTGTCCACGAAAATCGTTAAAAAACTAACCAAATGAAAATAATGGTTTTTGAATGAATTTTTTTGAAGAATCTTTAATCCAAACACATATAGTGCGTTAGTTATTCTATTTAGATGAGGAATCAAACAATTCTTAATTTTTCACCAAGATTGAAAATATCCCATAATTCGTGGACTATAACCCACGAAAATCGTTAAAAAACTAACCAAATGAATATAATGGTTTTCAAATGAATTTTTTTGAAGAATCTTTAATCCAAACACATATAGTGCGTTAGAGATTCTATTTAGGTGAGGAATCAAACAATTCTTAATTTTTCACCGAGATTGAAAATATCCCATAATTCGTGTCCACGAAAATCGTTAAAAAACTAACCAAATGAATATAATGGTTTTTGAATGAATTTTTTAAAGAATCTTCAAGCCAAAGTCATATGCTGTTGTGATTCTATTTAGGTGATGAATCAAAGATTTTTTAATTTTTCGCCGAGATTGCAAAAAATCACATATTTCGTGGACGATAGCCCACGAAAATCGTTAAAAAACTAACCAAATGAATATAATGGTTTTCGAATGAATTTTTTGAAGATTCTTCAAGCCAAAGACATATGGTGCGTTTGTGATTCTATTTAGGTGAGGAATCAAAGATTTCTTAATTTTTCGCCGAGATTGAAAAAAATCACATATTTCGTGGACTATAGTCCACGAAAATCGTTTAAAAACTAACCAAATAAATATAATGGTTTTTGAATGAATTTTTTGAAGAATCTTCAAACCAAAGACATATGGTGCGTTTGTGATTATATTTATGTGAGTAATCAACGATTTCTTAATTTTTCGCCAAGATTGAAAAAAATCACATATTTCGTGGTCCACGAATATGTTAAAAAACTAACCAAATGAATATAATAGTTTTTGAATGAATTTTTTGAGGAATATTCAAGCCAAAGACATATGGTGTGTTTGTGAATCTATTTAGGTGAGGAATCAAAGATTTCTTAATTTTTCCCCGAGATTGAAAAAAATCACATATTTCGTGGACTATAGCTCACGAAAATCGTTAAAAAACTAACCAAATGAATATAATGGTTTTCGAATGAATTTTTTGAAGATTCTTCAATCCCAACACATATAGTGCGTTAGTGATTCTATTTAGGTGAGGAATCAAACAATTCTTAATTTTTCACCGAGATTGAAAATATCCCATACTTCGTGTCCACGAAAATCGTTAAAATACTAACCAAATGAATATAATGGTTTTTGAATGAATTTTTTGAAGAATCTTCAAGCCAAAGACATATGGTGCGTTTGTGATTCTATTTAGGTGAGGAATCAAAGATTTCTTAATTTTTCGCTGAGATTGAAAAAAATCACATATTTCGTGGACTATAGCCCACGAAAATCGTTAAAAAACTAACCAAACGAATATAATGGTTTTTGAATAAATTTTTTGAAGAATCTTCAAGCCAAAGTCATATGGCGTGTTTGTGATTCTATTTAGGTGAGGAGTCAAAGATTTCTTAAATTTTCGCCGAGATTGAAAAAAACACATAATTCGTGGACTATAGCCCACGAAAATCGTTAAAAAACTAACCAAATGAATATAATGGTTTTCGAATGATTTTTTTGTAGATTCTTCAATCCCAACACATATAGTGCGTTAGTGATTCTATTTAGGTGAGGAATCAAACAATTCTTAATTTTTCACCAAGATTGAAAATATCCCATAATTCTTGGACTATTGTCCACGAAAATCGTTAAAAAACTAACCAAATGAAAATAATGGTTTTTGAATGAATTTTTTTGAAGAATCTTTAATCCAAACACATATAGTGCGTTAGTTATTCTATTTAGATGAGGAATCAAACAATTCTTAATTTTTCACCAAGATTGAAAATATCCCATAATTCGTGGACTATAACCCACGAAAATCGTTAAAAAACTAACCAAATGAATATAATGGTTTTCAAATGAATTTTTTTGAAGAATCTTTAATCCAAACACATATAGTGCGTTAGAGATTCTATTTAGGTGAGGAATCAAACAATTCTTAATTTTTCACCGAGATTGAAAATATCCCATAATTCGTGTCCACGAAAATCGTTAAAAAACTAACCAAATGAATATAATGGTTTTTGAATGAATTTTTTGAAGAATCTTCAAGCCAAAGTCATATGGCGTGTTTGTGATTCCATTTAGGTGAGGAATCAAAGATTTCTTAATTTTTCGCCGAGATTGAAAAAAACACATAATTCGTGGACTATAGCCCACGAAAATCGTTAAAAAACTAACCAAATGAATATAATGGTTTTCGAATGATTTTTTTGAAGATTCTTCAATCCCAACACATATAGTGCGTTAGTGATTCTATTTAGGTGAGGAATCAAACAATTCTTATTTTTTCACCAAGATTGAAAATTTCCCATAATTCTTGGACTATAGTCCACGAAAATCGTTAAAAAACTAACCAAATGAAAATAATGGTTTTTGAATAAATTTTTTATAAGAATCTTCAAGCCAAAGACATATGATGCGTTTGTGATTCTATTTAGGTGAGTAATCAAATATTTCTTAATTTTTCGCTGAGATTGAAAAAAATCACTTATTTCGTGGTGTATATCCCACGAAAATCGTTAAAAAACTAACCAAATGAATATAATGGTTTTTGAATAAATTTTTTGTAAGAATCTTCAAGCCAAAGACATATGATGCGTTTGTGATTCTATTTAGGTGAGTAATCAAAGATTTCTTAATTTTTCGCTGAGATTGAAAAAAATCACTTATATCGTGGTGTATATCCCACGAAAATCGTAAAAAAACTAACCAAATGAATATTATGGTTTTTGAATGAATTTTTTTGAAGAATCTTTAATCCAAACACATATGGGGCGTTAGAGATTCTATTTATGTGAGGAATCAAACAATTCTTAATTTTTCACCGAGATTGAAAATATCCCACAATTCGTGTCCACGAAAATCGTTAAAAAACTAACCAAATGAATATAATGGTTTTTGAATGAATTTTTTGAAGAATCTTCAAGCCAAAGACATATGGTGCGTTTGTGATTCTATTTAGGTGAGGAATCAAAGATTTCTTAATTTTTCGCCGAGATTGAAAAAAATCACATATTTCGTGGACTATAGCCCACGAAAATCGTTAAAAAACTAACCAAATGAATATAATGGTTTTTGAATAAATTTTTTGAAGAATCTTCAAGCCAAAGTCATATGGCGTGTTTGTGATTCTATTTAGGTGAGGAATCAAAGATTTCTTAAATTTTCGCCGAGATTGAAAAAAACACATAATTCGTGGACTATAGCCCACGAAAATCGTTAAAAAACTAACCAAATGAATATAATGGTTTTCGAATGATTTTTTTGTAGATTCTTCAATCCCAACACATATAGTGCGTTAGTGATTCTATTTAGGTGAGGAATCAAACAATTCTTAATTTTTCACCAAGATTGAAAATATCCCATAATTCTTGGACTATTGTCCACGAAAATCGTTAAAAAACTAACCAAATGAAAATAATGGTTTTTGAATGAATTTTTTTGAAGAATCTTTAATCCAAACACATATAGTGCGTTAGTTATTCTATTTAGATGAGGAATCAAACAATTCTTAATTTTTCACCAAGATTGAAAATATCCCATAATTCGTGGACTATAACCCACGAAAATCGTTAAAAAACTAACCAAATGAATATAATGGTTTTCAAATGAATTTTTTTGAAGAATCTTTAATCCAAACACATATAGTGCGTTAGAGATTCTATTTAGGTGAGGAATCAAACAATTCTTAATTTTTCACCGAGATTGAAAATATCCCATAATTCGTGTCCACGAAAATCGTTAAAAAACTAACCAAATGAATATAATGGTTTTTGAATGAATTTTTTAAAGAATCTTCAAGCCAAAGTCATATGCTGTTGTGATTCTATTTAGGTGATGAATCAAAGATTTTTTAATTTTTCGCCGAGATTGCAAAAAATCACATATTTCGTGGACGATAGCCCACGAAAATCGTTAAAAAACTAACCAAATGAATATAATGGTTTTCGAATGAATTTTTTGAAGATTCTTCAAGCCAAAGACATATGGTGCGTTTGTGATTCTATTTAGGTGAGGAATCAAAGATTTCTTAATTTTTCGCCGAGATTGAAAAAAATCACATATTTCGTGGACTATAGTCCACGAAAATCGTTTAAAAACTAACCAAATAAATATAATGGTTTTTGAATGAATTTTTTGAAGAATCTTCAAACCAAAGACATATGGTGCGTTTGTGATTATATTTATGTGAGTAATCAACGATTTCTTAATTTTTCGCCAAGATTGAAAAAAATCACATATTTCGTGGTCCACGAATATGTTAAAAAACTAACCAAATGAATATAATGGTTTTTGAATGAATTTTTTGAGGAATATTCAAGCCAAAGACATATGGTGTGTTTGTGAATCTATTTAGGTGAGGAATCAAAGATTTCTTAATTTTTCCCCGAGATTGAAAAAAATCACATATTTCGTGGACTATAGCTCACGAAAATCGTTAAAAAACTAACCAAATGAATATAATGGTTTTCGAATGAATTTTTTGAAGATTCTTCAATCCCAACACATATAGTGCGTTAGTGATTCTATTTAGGTGAGGAATCAAACAATTCTTAATTTTTCACCGAGATTGAAAATATCCCATACTTCGTGTCCACGAAAATCGTTAAAATACTAACCAAATGAATATAATGGTTTTTGAATGAATTTTTTGAAGAATCTTCAAGCCAAAGACATATGGTGCGTTTGTGATTCTATTTAGGTGAGGAATCAAAGATTTCTTAATTTTTCGCTGAGATTGAAAAAAATCACATATTTCGTGGACTATAGCCCACGAAAATCGTTAAAAAACTAACCAAATGAATATAATGGTTTTTGAATAAATTTTTTGAAGAATCTTCAAGCCAAAGTCATATGGCGTGTTTGTGATTCTATTTAGGTGAGGAGTCAAAGATTTCTTAAATTTTCGCCGAGATTGAAAAAAACACATAATTCGTGGACTATAGCCCACGAAAATCGTTAAAAAACTAACCAAATGAATATAATGGTTTTCGAATGATTTTTTTGTAGATTCTTCAATCCCAACACATATAGTGCGTTAGTGATTCTATTTAGGTGAGGAATCAAACAATTCTTAATTTTTCACCAAGATTGAAAATATCCCATAATTCTTGGACTATTGTCCACGAAAATCGTTAAAAAACTAACCAAATGAAAATAATGGTTTTTGAATGAATTTTTTTGAAGAATCTTTAATCCAAACACATATAGTGCGTTAGTTATTCTATTTAGATGAGGAATCAAACAATTCTTAATTTTTCACCAAGATTGAAAATATCCCATAATTCGTGGACTATAACCCACGAAAATCGTTAAAAAACTAACCAAATGAATATAATGGTTTTCAAATGAATTTTTTTGAAGAATCTTTAATCCAAACACATATAGTGCGTTAGAGATTCTATTTAGGTGAGGAATCAAACAATTCTTAATTTTTCACCGAGATTGAAAATATCCCATAATTCGTGTCCACGAAAATCGTTAAAAAACTAACCAAATGAATATAATGGTTTTTGAATGAATTTTTTGAAGAATCTTCAAGCCAAAGTCATATGGCGTGTTTGTGATTCCATTTAGGTGAGGAATCAAAGATTTCTTAATTTTTCGCCGAGATTGAAAAAAACACATAATTCGTGGACTATAGCCCACGAAAATCGTTAAAAAACTAACCAAATGAATATAATGGTTTTCGAATGATTTTTTTGAAGATTCTTCAATCCCAACACATATAGTGCGTTAGTGATTCTATTTAGGTGAGGAATCAAACAATTCTTATTTTTTCACCAAGATTGAAAATTTCCCATAATTCTTGGACTATAGTCCACGAAAATCGTTAAAAAACTAACCAAATGAAAATAATGGTTTTTGAATAAATTTTTTATAAGAATCTTCAAGCCAAAGACATATGATGCGTTTGTGATTCTATTTAGGTGAGTAATCAAATATTTCTTAATTTTTCGCTGAGATTGAAAAAAATCACTTATTTCGTGGTGTATATCCCACGAAAATCGTTAAAAAACTAACCAAATGAATATAATGGTTTTTGAATAAATTTTTTGTAAGAATCTTCAAGCCAAAGACATATGATGCGTTTGTGATTCTATTTAGGTGAGTAATCAAAGATTTCTTAATTTTTCGCTGAGATTGAAAAAAATCACTTATATCGTGGTGTATATCCCACGAAAATCGTTAAAAAACTAACCAAATGAATATTATGGTTTTTGAATGAATTTTTTTGAAGAATCTTTAATCCAAACACATATGGGGCGTTAGAGATTCTATTTATGTGAGGAATCAAACAATTCTTAATTTTTCACCGAGATTGAAAATATCCCACAATTCGTGTCCACGAAAATCGTTAAAAAACTAACCAAATGAATATAATGGTTTTTGAATGAATTTTTTGAAGAATCTTCAAGCCAAAGACATATGGTGCGTTTGTGATTCTATTTAGGTGAGGAATCAAAGATTTCTTAATTTTTCGCCGAGATTGAAAAAAATCACATATTTCGTGGACTATAGCCCACGAAAATCGTTAAAAAACTAACCAAATGAATATAATGGTTTTTGAATAAATTTTTTGAAGAATCTTCAAGCCAAAGTCATATGGCGTGTTTGTGATTCTATTTAGGTGAGGAATCAAAGATTTCTTAAATTTTCGCCGAGATTGAAAAAAACACATAATTCGTGGACTATAGCCCACGAAAATCGTTAAAAAACTAACCAAATGAATATAATGGTTTTCGAATGATTTTTTTGTAGATTCTTCAATCCCAACACATATAGTGCGTTAGTGATTCTATTTAGGTGAGGAATCAAACAATTCTTAATTTTTCACCAAGATTGAAAATATCCCATAATTCTTGGACTATTGTCCACGAAAATCGTTAAAAAACTAACCAAATGAAAATAATGGTTTTTGAATGAATTTTTTTGAAGAATCTTTAATCCAAACACATATAGTGCGTTAGTTATTCTATTTAGATGAGGAATCAAACAATTCTTAATTTTTCACCAAGATTGAAAATATCCCATAATTCGTGGACTATAACCCACGAAAATCGTTAAAAAACTAACCAAATGAATATAATGGTTTTCAAATGAATTTTTTTGAAGAATCTTTAATCCAAACACATATAGTGCGTTAGAGATTCTATTTAGGTGAGGAATCAAACAATTCTTAATTTTTCACCGAGATTGAAAATATCCCATAATTCGTGTCCACGAAAATCGTTAAAAAACTAACCAAATGAATATAATGGTTTTTGAATGAATTTTTTAAAGAATCTTCAAGCCAAAGTCATATGCTGTTGTGATTCTATTTAGGTGAGGAATCAAAGATTTCTTAATTTTTCGCCGAGATTGAAAAAAATCACATATTTCGTGGACTATAGTCCACGAAAATCGTTTAAAAACTAACCAAATAAATATAATGGTTTTTGAATGAATTTTTTGAAGAATCTTCAAACCAAAGACATATGGTGCGTTTGTGATTATATTTATGTGAGTAATCAACGATTTCTTAATTTTTCGCCAAGATTGAAAAAAATCACATATTTCGTGGTCCACGAATATGTTAAAAAACTAACCAAATGAATATAATGGTTTTTGAATGAATTTTTTGAGGAATATTCAAGCCAAAGACATATGGTGTGTTTGTGAATCTATTTAGGTGAGGAATCAAAGATTTCTTAATTTTTCCCCGAGATTGAAAAAAATCACATATTTCGTGGACTATAGCTCACGAAAATCGTTAAAAAACTAACCAAATGAATATAATGGTTTTCGAATGAATTTTTTGAAGATTCTTCAATCCCAACACATATAGTGCGTTAGTGATTCTATTTAGGTGAGGAATCAAACAATTCTTAATTTTTCACCGAGATTGAAAATATCCCATACTTCGTGTCCACGAAAATCGTTAAAATACTAACCAAATGAATATAATGGTTTTTGAATGAATTTTTTAAAGAATCTTCAAGCCAAAGTCATATGCTGTTGTGATTCTATTTAGGTGATGAATCAAAGATTTTTTAATTTTTCGCCGAGATTGCAAAAAATCACATATTTCGTGGACGATAGCCCACGAAAATCGTTAAAAAACTAACCAAATGAATATAATGGTTTTCGAATGAATTTTTTGAAGATTCTTCAAGCCAAAGACATATGGTGCGTTTGTGATTCTATTTAGGTGAGGAATCAAAGATTTCTTAATTTTTCGCTGAGATTGAAAAAAATCACATATTTCGTGGACTATAGCCCACGAAAATCGTTAAAAAACTAACCAAATGAATATAATGGTTTTTGAATAAATTTTTTGAAGAATCTTCAAGCCAAAGTCATATGGCGTGTTTGTGATTCTATTTAGGTGAGGAGTCAAAGATTTCTTAAATTTTCGCCGAGATTGAAAAAAACACATAATTCGTGGACTATAGCCCACGAAAATCGTTAAAAAACTAACCAAATGAATATAATGGTTTTCGAATGATTTTTTTGTAGATTCTTCAATCCCAACACATATAGTGCGTTAGTGATTCTATTTAGGTGAGGAATCAAACAATTCTTAATTTTTCACCAAGATTGAAAATATCCCATAATTCTTGGACTATTGTCCACGAAAATCGTTAAAAAACTAACCAAATGAAAATAATGGTTTTTGAATGAATTTTTTTGAAGAATCTTTAATCCAAACACATATAGTGCGTTAGTTATTCTATTTAGATGAGGAATCAAACAATTCTTAATTTTTCACCAAGATTGAAAATATCCCATAATTCGTGGACTATAACCCACGAAAATCGTTAAAAAACTAACCAAATGAATATAATGGTTTTCAAATGAATTTTTTTGAAGAATCTTTAATCCAAACACATATAGTGCGTTAGAGATTCTATTTAGGTGAGGAATCAAACAATTCTTAATTTTTCACCGAGATTGAAAATATCCCATAATTCGTGTCCACGAAAATCGTTAAAAAACTAACCAAATGAATATAATGGTTTTTGAATGAATTTTTTGAAGAATCTTCAAGCCAAAGTCATATGGCGTGTTTGTGATTCCATTTAGGTGAGGAATCAAAGATTTCTTAATTTTTCGCCGAGATTGAAAAAAACACATAATTCGTGGACTATAGCCCACGAAAATCGTTAAAAAACTAACCAAATGAATATAATGGTTTTCGAATGATTTTTTTGAAGATTCTTCAATCCCAACACATATAGTGCGTTAGTGATTCTATTTAGGTGAGGAATCAAACAATTCTTATTTTTTCACCAAGATTGAAAATTTCCCATAATTCTTGGACTATAGTCCACGAAAATCGTTAAAAAACTAACCAAATGAAAATAATGGTTTTTGAATAAATTTTTTATAAGAATCTTCAAGCCAAAGACATATGATGCGTTTGTGATTCTATTTAGGTGAGTAATCAAATATTTCTTAATTTTTCGCTGAGATTGAAAAAAATCACTTATTTCGTGGTGTATATCCCACGAAAATCGTTAAAAAACTAACCAAATGAATATAATGGTTTTTGAATAAATTTTTTGTAAGAATCTTCAAGCCAAAGACATATGATGCGTTTGTGATTCTATTTAGGTGAGTAATCAAAGATTTCTTAATTTTTCGCTGAGATTGAAAAAAATCACTTATATCGTGGTGTATATCCCACGAAAATCGTTAAAAAACTAACCAAATGAATATTATGGTTTTTGAATGAATTTTTTTGAAGAATCTTTAATCCAAACACATATGGGGCGTTAGAGATTCTATTTATGTGAGGAATCAAACAATTCTTAATTTTTCACCGAGATTGAAAATATCCCACAATTCGTGTCCACGAAAATCGTTAAAAAACTAACCAAATGAATATAATGGTTTTTGAATGAATTTTTTGAAGAATCTTCAAGCCAAAGACATATGGTGCGTTTGTGATTCTATTTAGGTGAGGAATCAAAGATTTCTTAATTTTTCGCCGAGATTGAAAAAAATCACATATTTCGTGGACTATAGCCCACGAAAATCGTTAAAAAACTAACCAAATGAATATAATGGTTTTTGAATAAATTTTTTGAAGAATCTTCAAGCCAAAGTCATATGGCGTGTTTGTGATTCTATTTAGGTGAGGAATCAAAGATTTCTTAAATTTTCGCCGAGATTGAAAAAAACACATAATTCGTGGACTATAGCCCACGAAAATCGTTAAAAAACTAACCAAATGAATATAATGGTTTTCGAATGATTTTTTTGTAGATTCTTCAATCCCAACACATATAGTGCGTTAGTGATTCTATTTAGGTGAGGAATCAAACAATTCTTAATTTTTCACCAAGATTGAAAATATCCCATAATTCTTGGACTATTGTCCACGAAAATCGTTAAAAAACTAACCAAATGAAAATAATGGTTTTTGAATGAATTTTTTTGAAGAATCTTTAATCCAAACACATATAGTGCGTTAGTTATTCTATTTAGATGAGGAATCAAACAATTCTTAATTTTTCACCAAGATTGAAAATATCCCATAATTCGTGGACTATAACCCACGAAAATCGTTAAAAAACTAACCAAATGAATATAATGGTTTTCAAATGAATTTTTTTGAAGAATCTTTAATCCAAACACATATAGTGCGTTAGAGATTCTATTTAGGTGAGGAATCAAACAATTCTTAATTTTTCACCGAGATTGAAAATATCCCATAATTCGTGTCCACGAAAATCGTTAAAAAACTAACCAAATGAATATAATGGTTTTTGAATGAATTTTTTGAAGAATCTTCAAGCCAAAGTCATATGGCGTGTTTGTGATTCCATTTAGGTGAGGAATCAAAGATTTCTTAATTTTTCGCCGAGATTGAAAAAAACACATAATTCGTGGACTATAGCCCACGAAAATCGTTAAAAAACTAACCAAATGAATATAATGGTTTTCGAATGATTTTTTTGAAGATTCTTCAATCCCAACACATATAGTGCGTTAGTGATTCTATTTAGGTGAGGAATCAAACAATTCTTATTTTTTCACCAAGATTGAAAATTTCCCATAATTCTTGGACTATAGTCCACGAAAATCGTTAAAAAACTAACCAAATGAAAATAATGGTTTTTGAATAAATTTTTTATAAGAATCTTCAAGCCAAAGACATATGATGCGTTTGTGATTCTATTTAGGTGAGTAATCAAATATTTCTTAATTTTTCGCTGAGATTGAAAAAAATCACTTATTTCGTGGTGTATATCCCACGAAAATCGTTAAAAAACTAACCAAATGAATATAATGGTTTTTGAATAAATTTTTTGTAAGAATCTTCAAGCCAAAGACATATGATGCGTTTGTGATTCTATTTAGGTGAGTAATCAAAGATTTCTTAATTTTTCGCTGAGATTGAAAAAAATCACTTATATCGTGGTGTATATCCCACGAAAATCGTTAAAAAACTAACCAAATGAATATTATGGTTTTTGAATGAATTTTTTTGAAGAATCTTTAATCCAAACACATATGGGGCGTTAGAGATTCTATTTATGTGAGGAATCAAACAATTCTTAATTTTTCACCGAGATTGAAAATATCCCACAATTCGTGTCCACGAAAATCGTTAAAAAACTAACCAAATGAATATAATGGTTTTTGAATGAATTTTTTGAAGAATCTTCAAGCCAAAGACATATGGTGCGTTTGTGATTCTATTTAGGTGAGGAATCAAAGATTTCTTAATTTTTCGCCGAGATTGAAAAAAATCACATATTTCGTGGACTATAGCCCACGAAAATCGTTAAAAAACTAACCAAATGAATATAATGGTTTTTGAATAAATTTTTTGAAGAATCTTCAAGCCAAAGTCATATGGCGTGTTTGTGATTCTATTTAGGTGAGGAATCAAAGATTTCTTAAATTTTCGCCGAGATTGAAAAAAACACATAATTCGTGGACTATAGCCCACGAAAATCGTTAAAAAACTAACCAAATGAATATAATGGTTTTCGAATGATTTTTTTGTAGATTCTTCAATCCCAACACATATAGTGCGTTAGTGATTCTATTTAGGTGAGGAATCAAACAATTCTTAATTTTTCACCAAGATTGAAAATATCCCATAATTCTTGGACTATTGTCCACGAAAATCGTTAAAAAACTAACCAAATGAAAATAATGGTTTTTGAATGAATTTTTTTGAAGAATCTTTAATCCAAACACATATAGTGCGTTAGTTATTCTATTTAGATGAGGAATCAAACAATTCTTAATTTTTCACCAAGATTGAAAATATCCCATAATTCGTGGACTATAACCCACGAAAATCGTTAAAAAACTAACCAAATGAATATAATGGTTTTCAAATGAATTTTTTTGAAGAATCTTTAATCCAAACACATATAGTGCGTTAGAGATTCTATTTAGGTGAGGAATCAAACAATTCTTAATTTTTCACCGAGATTGAAAATATCCCATAATTCGTGTCCACGAAAATCGTTAAAAAACTAACCAAATGAATATAATGGTTTTTGAATGAATTTTTTAAAGAATCTTCAAGCCAAAGTCATATGCTGTTGTGATTCTATTTAGGTGATGAATCAAAGATTTTTTAATTTTTCGCCGAGATTGCAAAAAATGACATATTTCGTGGACGATAGCCCACGAAAATCGTTAAAAAACTAACCAAATGAATATAATGGTTTTTGAATGAATTTTTTGAAGATTCTTCAAGCCAAAGACATATGGTGCGTTTGTGATTCTATTTAGGTGAGGAATCAAAGATTTCTTAATTTTTCGCCGAGATTGAAAAAAATCACATATTTCGTGGACTATAGTCCACGAAAATCGTTTAAAAACTAACCAAATAAATATAATGGTTTTTGAATGAATTTTTTGAAGAATCTTCAAACCAAAGACATATGGTGCGTTTGTGATTATATTTATGTGAGTAATCAACGATTTCTTAATTTTTCGCCAAGATTGAAAAAAATCACATATTTCGTGGTCCACGAATATGTTAAAAAACTAACCAAATGAATATAATGGTTTTTGAATGAATTTTTTGAGGAATATTCAAGCCAAAGACATATGGTGTGTTTGTGAATCTATTTAGGTGAGGAATCAAAGATTTCTTAATTTTTCCCCGAGATTGAAAAAAATCACATATTTCGTGGACTATAGCTCACGAAAATCGTTAAAAAACTAACCAAATGAATATAATGGTTTTCGAATGAATTTTTTGAAGATTCTTCAATCCCAACACATATAGTGCGTTAGTGATTCTATTTAGGTGAGGAATCAAACAATTCTTAATTTTTCACCGAGATTGAAAATATCCCATACTTCGTGTCCACGAAAATCGTTAAAATACTAACCAAATGAATATAATGGTTTTTGAATGAATTTTTTGAAGAATCTTCAAGCCAAAGACATATGGTGCGTTTGTGATTCTATTTAGGTGAGGAATCAAAGATTTCTTAATTTTTCGCTGAGATTGAAAAAAATCACATATTTCGTGGACTATAGCCCACGAAAATCGTTAAAAAACTAACCAAATGAATATAATGGTTTTTGAATAAATTTTTTGAAGAATCTTCAAGCCAAAGTCATATGGCGTGTTTGTGATTCTATTTAGGTGAGGAGTCAAAGATTTCTTAAATTTTCGCCGAGATTGAAAAAAACACATAATTCGTGGACTATAGCCCATGAAAATCGTTAAAAAACTAACCAAATGAATATAATGGTTTTCGAATGATTTTTTTGTAGATTCTTCAATCCCAACACATATAGTGCGTTAGTGATTCTATTTAGGTGAGGAATCAAACAATTCTTAATTTTTCACCAAGATTGAAAATATCCCATAATTCTTGGACTATTGTCCACGAAAATCGTTAAAAAACTAACCAAATGAAAATAATGGTTTTTGAATGAATTTTTTTGAAGAATCTTTAATCCAAACACATATAGTGCGTTAGTTATTCTATTTAGATGAGGAATCAAACAATTCTTAATTTTTCACCAAGATTGAAAATATCCCATAATTCGTGGACTATAACCCACGAAAATCGTTAAAAAACTAACCAAATGAATATAATGGTTTTCAAATGAATTTTTTTGAAGAATCTTTAATCCAAACACATATAGTGCGTTAGAGATTCTATTTAGGTGAGGAATCAAACAATTCTTAATTTTTCACCGAGATTGAAAATATCCCATAATTCGTGTCCACGAAAATCGTTAAAAAACTAACCAAATGAATATAATGGTTTTTGAATGAATTTTTTAAAGAATCTTCAAGCCAAAGTCATATGCTGTTGTGATTCTATTTAGGTGATGAATCAAAGATTTTTTAATTTTTCGCCGAGATTGCAAAAAATCACATATTTCGTGGACGATAGCCCACGAAAATCGTTAAAAAACTAACCAAATGAATATAATGGTTTTCGAATGAATTTTTTGAAGATTCTTCAAGCCAAAGACATATGGTGCGTTTGTGATTCTATTTAGGTGAGGAATCAAAGATTTCTTAATTTTTCGCCGAGATTGAAAAAAATCACATATTTCGTGGACTATAGTCCACGAAAATCGTTTAAAAACTAACCAAATAAATATAATGGTTTTTGAATGAATTTTTTGAAGAATCTTCAAACCAAAGACATATGGTGCGTTTGTGATTATATTTATGTGAGTAATCAACGATTTCTTAATTTTTCGCCAAGATTGAAAAAAATCACATATTTCGTGGTCCACGAATATGTTAAAAAACTAACCAAATGAATATAATGGTTTTTGAATGAATTTTTTGAGGAATATTCAAGCCAAAGACATATGGTGTGTTTGTGAATCTATTTAGGTGAGGAATCAAAGATTTCTTAATTTTTCCCCGAGATTGAAAAAAATCACATATTTCGTGGACTATAGCTCACGAAAATCGTTAAAAAACTAACCAAATGAATATAATGGTTTTCGAATGAATTTTTTGAAGATTCTTCAATCCCAACACATATAGTGCGTTAGTGATTCTATTTAGGTGAGGAATCAAACAATTCTTAATTTTTCACCGAGATTGAAAATATCCCATACTTCGTGTCCACGAAAATCGTTAAAATACTAACCAAATGAATATAATGGTTTTTGAATGAATTTTTTGAAGAATCTTCAAGCCAAAGACATATGGTGCGTTTGTGATTCTATTTAGGTGAGGAATCAAAGATTTCTTAATTTTTCGCTGAGATTGAAAAAAATCACATATTTCGTGGACTATAGCCCACGAAAATCGTTAAAAAACTAACCAAATGAATATAATGGTTTTTGAATAAATTTTTTGAAGAATCTTCAAGCCAAAGTCATATGGCGTGTTTGTGATTCTATTTAGGTGAGGAGTCAAAGATTTCTTAAATTTTCGCCGAGATTGAAAAAAACACATAATTCGTGGACTATAGCCCACGAAAATCGTTAAAAAACTAACCAAATGAATATAATGGTTTTCGAATGATTTTTTTGTAGATTCTTCAATCCCAACACATATAGTGCGTTAGTGATTCTATTTAGGTGAGGAATCAAACAATTCTTAATTTTTCACCAAGATTGAAAATATCCCATAATTCTTGGACTATTGTCCACGAAAATCGTTAAAAAACTAACCAAATGAAAATAATGGTTTTTGAATGAATTTTTTTGAAGAATCTTTAATCCAAACACATATAGTGCGTTAGTTATTCTATTTAGATGAGGAATCAAACAATTCTTAATTTTTCACCAAGATTGAAAATATCCCATAATTCGTGGACTATAACCCACGAAAATCGTTAAAAAACTAACCAAATGAATATAATGGTTTTCAAATGAATTTTTTTGAAGAATCTTTAATCCAAACACATATAGTGCGTTAGAGATTCTATTTAGGTGAGGAATCAAACAATTCTTAATTTTTCACCGAGATTGAAAATATCCCATAATTCGTGTCCACGAAAATCGTTAAAAAACTAACCAAATGAATATAATGGTTTTTGAATGAATTTTTTGAAGAATCTTCAAGCCAAAGTCATATGGCGTGTTTGTGATTCCATTTAGGTGAGGAATCAAAGATTTCTTAATTTTTCGCCGAGATTGAAAAAAACACATAATTCGTGGACTATAGCCCACGAAAATCGTTAAAAAACTAACCAAATGAATATAATGGTTTTCGAATGATTTTTTTGAAGATTCTTCAATCCCAACACATATAGTGCGTTAGTGATTCTATTTAGGTGAGGAATCAAACAATTCTTATTTTTTCACCAAGATTGAAAATTTCCCATAATTCTTGGACTATAGTCCACGAAAATCGTTAAAAAACTAACCAAATGAAAATAATGGTTTTTGAATAAATTTTTTATAAGAATCTTCAAGCCAAAGACATATGATGCGTTTGTGATTCTATTTAGGTGAGTAATCAAATATTTCTTAATTTTTCGCTGAGATTGAAAAAAATCACTTATTTCGTGGTGTATATCCCACGAAAATCGTTAAAAAACTAACCAAATGAATATAATGGTTTTTGAATAAATTTTTTGTAAGAATCTTCAAGCCAAAGACATATGATGCGTTTGTGATTCTATTTAGGTGAGTAATCAAAGATTTCTTAATTTTTCGCTGAGATTGAAAAAAATCACTTATATCGTGGTGTATATCCCACGAAAATCGTTAAAAAACTAACCAAATGAATATTATGGTTTTTGAATGAATTTTTTTGAAGAATCTTTAATCCAAACACATATGGGGCGTTAGAGATTCTATTTATGTGAGGAATCAAACAATTCTTAATTTTTCACCGAGATTGAAAATATCCCACAATTCGTGTCCACGAAAATCGTTAAAAAACTAACCAAATGAATATAATGGTTTTTGAATGAATTTTTTGAAGAATCTTCAAGCCAAAGACATATGGTGCGTTTGTGATTCTATTTAGGTGAGGAATCAAAGATTTCTTAATTTTTCGCCGAGATTGAAAAAAATCACATATTTCGTGGACTATAGCCCACGAAAATCGTTAAAAAACTAACCAAATGAATATAATGGTTTTTGAATAAATTTTTTGAAGAATCTTCAAGCCAAAGTCATATGGCGTGTTTGTGATTCTATTTAGGTGAGGAATCAAAGATTTCTTAAATTTTCGCCGAGATTGAAAAAAACACATAATTCGTGGACTATAGCCCACGAAAATCGTTAAAAAACTAACCAAATGAATATAATGGTTTTCGAATGATTTTTTTGTAGATTCTTCAATCCCAACACATATAGTGCGTTAGTGATTCTATTTAGGTGAGGAATCAAACAATTCTTAATTTTTCACCAAGATTGAAAATATCCCATAATTCTTGGACTATAGTCCACGAAAATCATTAAAAAACTAACCAATAAAAATAATGGTTTTTGAATGAATTTTTTGTAAGAATCTTCAAGCCAAAGACATATGATGCGTTTGTGATTCTATTTAGGTGAGTAATCAAAGATTTCTTAATTTTTCGCTGAGATTGAAAAAAATCACTTATTTCATGGTCTATAGCCCATGAAAATCATTAAAAAACTATCCAAATGAATATAATGGTTTTTGAATGAATTTTTTGAAGAATCTTCAAGCCAAAGTCATATGCTGTTGTGATTCTATTTAGGTGATGAATCAAAGATTTTTTAATTTTTCGCCGAGATTGCAAAAAATCACATATTTCGTGAACTATAGCCGACGAAAATCGTTAAAAAACTAACCAAATGAATATAATGGTTTTCGAATGAATTTTTTGAAGATTCTTCAATCCCAACACATATAGTGCGTTTGTGATTCTATTTAGGTGAGGAATCAAACAATTCTTAATTTTTCACCAAGATTGAAAATATCCCATAATTCGTGGACATAACCCACGAAAATCGTTAAAAAACTAACCAAATGAATATAATGGTTTTCAAATAAATTTTTTTGAACAATCTTTAATCCAAACACATATGGTGCGTTAGAGATTCTATTTAGGTGAGGAATCAAACAATTCTTAATTTTTCACCAAGATTGAAAATATCCCATAATTCTTGGACTATATAGTCCACGAAAATCGTTAAAAAACTAACCAAATGAAAATAATGGTTTTTGAATGAATTTTTTGTAAGAATCTTCAAGCCAAAGACATATGATGCGTTTGTGATTCTATTTAGGTGAGTAATCAAAGATTTCTTAATTTTTCGCTGAGATTGAAAAAAATCACTTATTTCGTAGCCCATGAAAATCATTAAAAAACTATCCAAATGAATATAATGGTTTTTGAATGAATTTTTTGAAGAATCTTCAAGCCAAAGTCATATGCTGTTGTGATTCTATTTAGGTGATGAATCAAAGATTTTTTAATTTTTCGCCGAGATTGCAAAAAATCACATATTTCGTGGACTATAATAGCCCACGAAAATCGTTAAAAAACTAACCAAATGAATATAATGGTTTTCGAATGAATTTTTTGAAGATTCTTCAATCCCAACACATATAGTGCGTTTGTGATGCTATTTAGGTGAGGAATCAAACAATTTTTAATTTTTAACCAACATTGAAAATATCCCATAATTCGTGGATTATAGTCCACGAAAATCGTTAAAAAACTAACCAAATGAATATAATAGTTTTTGAATGAATTTTTTGAAGAATCTTCAAGCCAAAGACATATGGTGTGTTTGTGATTCTATTTAGGTGAGTAATCCAAGATTTCTTAATTTTTCGCCGAGATTGAAAAAAATCACATATTTCGTGGACTATAGTCCACGAAAATCGTTTAAAAACTAACCAAATAAATATAATGGTTTTTGAATGAATTTTTTGAAGAATCTTCAAACCAAAGACATATGGTGCGTTTGTGATTATATTTATGTGAGTAATCAACGATTTCTTAATTTTTCGCCAAGATTGAAAAAAATCACATATTTTGTGGTCTATAGTCCACGAAAATCGTTAAAAAACTAACCAAATGAATATAATGGTTTTTGAATGAATTTTTTGAGGAATATTCAAGCCAAAGACATATGGTGTGTTTGTGAATCTATTTAGGTGAGGAATCAAAGATTTCTTAATTTTTCCCCGAGATTGAAAAAAATCACATATTTCGTGGACTATAGCTCACGAAAATCGTTAAAAAACTAACCAAATGAATATAATGGTTTTCGAATGAATTTTTTGAAGATTCTTCAATCCCAACACATATAGTGCGTTAGTGATTCTATTTAGGTGAGGAATCAAACAATTCTTAATTTTTCACCGAGATTGAAAATATCCCATACTTCGTGTCCACGAAAATCGTTAAAATACTAACCAAATGAATATAATGGTTTTTGAATGAATTTTTTAAAGAATCTTCAAGCCAAAGTCATATGCTGTTGTGATTCTATTTAGGTGATGAATCAAAGATTTTTTAATTTTTCGCCGAGATTGCAAAAAATCACATATTTCGTGGACTATAGCCCACGAAAATCGTTAAAAAACTAACCAAATGAATATAATGGTTTTCGAATGAATTTTTTGAAGATTCTTCAATCCCAACACATATAGTGCGTTTGTGATGCTATTTAGGTGAGGAATCAAACAATTTTTAATTTTTAACCAACATTGAAAATATCCCATAATTCGTGGATTATATAGTCCACGAAAATCGTTAAAAAACTAACCAAATGAATATAATGGTTTTTGAATGAATTTTTTGAAGAATCTTCAAGCCAAAGACATATGGTGCGTTTGTGATTATATTGATGTGAGTAATCAACGATTTCTTAATTTTTCGCCAAGATTGAAAAAAATCACATTTCGTGGTCTATAGTCCACGAAAATCGTTAAAAAACTAACCAAATGAATATAATGGTTTTTGAAAGAATTTTTTGAGGAATATTCAAGCCAAAGACATATGGTGTGTTTGTGAATCTATTTAGGTGAGGAATTAAAGATTTCTTAATTTTTCGCCGAGATTGAAAAAAATCACATATTTCGTGGACTATAGCTCACGAAAATCGTTAAAAAAACTAACCAAATGAATATAATGGTTTTCGAATGAATTTTGTGAAGAATCTTCAATCCCAACTCATATAATGTTTTTATGATTCTAATTAGATGAGGAATCAAATGATTTTTAATTGTTAACCAAGATTGAAAAGATCCCATAATTCGTGGACTATAACCCACGAAAATCGTTAAAAAGCTAACCAAATGAAAATAATGGTTTTCGAATGAATTTTTTGAAGAATCTTCAATCCCAACTCATATAATGTTTTTATGATTCTAATTAGATGAGGAATCAAATAATTTTTAATTGTTAACTAAGATTGAAAAGATCCCATAATTCGTGGACTATAACCCACGAAAATCGTTAAAAAACTAACCAAATGAAAATAATGGTTTTCGAATGAATTTTTTGAAGAATCTTCAAGCCAAAGACATATGGTGTGTTTGTGATTCTATTTAGGTGAGGAATCAAAGATTTCTTAATTTTTCGCCCAGATTGAAAAAAATCACATATTTCGTGGACTATAGCCCACGAAAACCGTTAAAAAATTAACCAAATGAATATAATGGTTTTCGAATGAATTTTTTGAAGATTCTTCAATCCCAACACATATAGTGCGTTTTTGATGCTATTTAGGAGAGGAATCAAACACTTTTTAATTTTTAACCAAGATTGAAAATATCCCATAATTCGTGGATTATAACGCACGAAAATCGTTAAAAAACTAACCAAATGAATATAATGGTTTTTGAATGAATTTTTTGAAGAATCTTCAATCCCAACTCATATAATTTTTTTATGATTCTAATTAGATGAGGAATCAAATAATTTTTCTTTTTTAACCAAGATTGAAAATATCCCATAATTCGTGGACTATAACCCACGAAAATCGTTAAAAAGCTAACCAAATGAATATAATGGTTTTTGAATGAATTTTTTGAAGAATCTTCAAGCCAAAGACATATGGTGTGTTTGTGATTCTATTTAGGTGAGGAATCAAAGATTTCTTAATTTTTCGCCCAGATTGAAAAAAATCACATATTTCGTGGACTATAGCCCACGAAAACCGTTAAAAAATTAACCAAATGAATATAATGGTTTTCGAATGAATTTTTTGAAGATTCTTCAATCCCAACACATATAGTGCGTTTCTGATGCTATTTAGGAGAGGAATCAAACACTTTTTAATTTTTAACCAAGATTGAAAATATCCCATAATTCGTGGATTATAACGCACGAAAATCGTTAAAAAACTAACCAAATGAATATAATGGTTTTCGAATGAATTTTTTGAAGAATCTTCAATCCCAACTCATATAATTTTTTTATGATTCTAATTAGATGAGGAATCAAATAATTTTTCTTTTTTAACCAAGATTGAAAATATCCCATAATTCGTGGACTATAACCCACGAAAATCGTTTAAAAGCTAACCAAATGAATATAATGGTTTTTGAATGAATTTTTTGAAGAATCTTCAAGCCAAAGACATATGGTGTGTTTGTGATTCTATTTAGGTGAGGAATCAAAGATTTCTTAATTTTTCGCCAGATTGAAAAAAATCACATATTTCGTGGACTATAGCCCACGAAAACCGTTAAAAAATTAACCAAATGAATATAATGGTTTTCGAATGAATTTTTTGAAGATTCTTCAATCCCAACACATATAGTGCGTTTGTGATGCTATTTAGGAGAGGAATCAAACACTTTTTAATTTTTAGCCAAGATTCAAAATATCCCATAATTCGTGGATTATAACGCACGAAAATCGTTAAAAAACTAACCAAATGAATATAATGGTTTTCGAATGAATTTTTTGAAGAATCTTCAATCCCAACTCATATAATTTTTTTATGATTCTAATTAGATGAGGAATCAAATAATTTTTCTTTTTTAACCAAGATTGAAAATATCCCATAATTCGTGGACTATAACCCACGAAAATCGTTAAAAAGCTAACCAAATGAATATAATGGTTTTCGAATGAATTATTTGAAGAATCTTCAATCCCATCTCATATAATGTTTTTATGATTCTAAATAGATGAGGAATCAAATAATTTTTAATTGTTAACCAAGATTGAAAATATCCCACAATTCGTGGACTATAACCCACGAAAATCATTAAAAACTAACCAAATGAATATAATGGTTTTCAAATTCATTTTTTAAAGAGTCTTCAATCCATACACATATGGTGCGTTTGTGATTTTATTTAGGTGAGGAATCAAACAATTCTTAATTTTTCACCGAGATTGAAAATATCCCATAATTCGTGGACTATAGTCCACGAAAATCGTTAAAAAACTAACCAAATGAATATAATGGTTTTTGAATATATTTTTTGAAGAATCTTCAAGCCAAAGACATATGGTGTGTTTGTGATTCTATTTAGGTGAGGAATCAAAGAATTCATAATTTTTCGCCGAGATTGAAAAAAATCACATATTTCGTGGTCTATAGTACACGAAAATGGTTAAAAAACTAACCAAATGAATATAATGGTTTTTGAATGAATTTTTTGAAGAATATTCAAGCCAAAGACATATGGTGTGTTTGTGATTCTATTTAGGTGAGGAATCAAAGATTTCTTAATTTTTTGCCGAGATTGAAAAAAATCACTAGTCCACGAAAATGGTTAAAAAACTAACCAAATGAATATATTGGTTTTTGAATGAATTTTTTGAAGAATATTCAAGCAAAAGACATATGGTGTGTTTGTGATTCTATTTAGGTGATGAATCAAAGATTTCTTAATTTTTCGCCGAGATTGAAAAAAATCACATATTTTGTGGTCTATAGTCCACGAAAATCGTTAAAAAACTAACCAAATGAATATAATGGTTATCGAATGATTTTTTTGAAGATTCTTCAATACGAACACATATAGTGCGTTTGTGATTCTATTTAGGTGAGGAATCAAACAATTTTTAATTTTTTACCAAGATTGAAAATATCCCATAATTCGTGGATTATAGTCCACGAAAATCGTTAAAAAACTAACCAAATGAATATAATAGTTTTTGAATGAATTTTTTGAAGAATCTTCAAGCCAAAGACATATGGTGTGTTTGTGATTCTATTTAGGTGAGTAATCCAAGATTTCTTAATTTTTCGCCGAGATTGAAAAAAATCACATATTTCGTGGACTATAGTCCACGAAAATCGTTTAAAAACTAACCAAATAAATATAATGGTTTTTGAATGAATTTTTTGAAGAATCTTCAAGCCAAAGACATATGGTGTGTTTGTGATTCTATTTAGGTGAGGAATCAAAGATTTCTTAATTTTTCGCCAGATTGAAAAAAATCACATATTTCGTGGACTATAGCCCACGAAAACCGTTAAAAAATTAACCAAATGAATATAATGGTTTTCGAATGAATTTTTTGAAGATTCTTCAATCCCAACACATATAGTGCGTTTGTGATGCTATTTAGGAGAGGAATCAAACACTTTTTAATTTTTAGCCAAGATTCAAAATATCCCATAATTCGTGGATTATAACGCACGAAAATCGTTAAAAAACTAACCAAATGAATATAATGGTTTTCGAATGAATTTTTTGAAGAATCTTCAATCCCAACTCATATAATTTTTTTATGATTCTAATTAGATGAGGAATCAAATAATTTTTCTTTTTTAACCAAGATTGAAAATATCCCATAATTCGTGGACTATAACCCACGAAAATCGTTAAAAAGCTAACCAAATGAATATAATGGTTTTCGAATGAATTATTTGAAGAATCTTCAATCCCATCTCATATAATGTTTTTATGATTCTAAATAGATGAGGAATCAAATAATTTTTAATTGTTAACCAAGATTGAAAATATCCCACAATTCGTGGACTATAACCCACGAAAATCATTAAAAACTAACCAAATGAATATAATGGTTTTCAAATTCATTTTTTAAAGAGTCTTCAATCCATACACATATGGTGCGTTTGTGATTTTATTTAGGTGAGGAATCAAACAATTCTTAATTTTTCACCGAGATTGAAAATATCCCATAATTCGTGGACTATAGTCCACGAAAATCGTTAAAAAACTAACCAAATGAATATATTGGTTTTTGAATATATTTTTTGAAGAATCTTCAAGCCAAAGACATATGGTGTGTTTGTGATTCTATTTAGGTGAGGAATCAAAGAATTCATAATTTTTCGCCGAGATTGAAAAAAATCACATATTTCGTGTAGTACACGAAAATGGTTAAAAAACTAACCAAATGAATATAATGGTTTTTGAATGAATTTTTTGAAGAATATTCAAGCCAAAGACATATGGTGTGTTTGTGATTCTATTTAGGTGAGGAATCAAAGATTTCTTAATTTTTTGCCGAGATTGAAAAAAATCACTAGTCCACGAAAATGGTTAAAAAACTAACCAAATGAATATATTGGTTTTTGAATGAATTTTTTGAAGAATATTCAAGCAAAAGACATATGGTGTGTTTGTGATTCTATTTAGGTGATGAATCAAAGATTTCTTAATTTTTCGCCGAGATTGAAAAAAATCACATATTTTGTGGTCTATAGTCCACGAAAATCGTTAAAAAACTAACCAAATGAATATAATGGTTATCGAATGATTTTTTTGAAGATTCTTCAATACGAACACATATAGTGCGTTTGTGATTCTATTTAGGTGAGGAATCAAACAATTTTTAATTTTTTACCAAGATTGAAAATATCCCATAATTCGTGGATTATAGTCCACGAAAATCGTTAAAAAACTAACCAAATGAATATAATAGTTTTTGAATGAATTTTTTGAAGAATCTTCAAGCCAAAGACATATGGTGTGTTTGTGATTCTATTTAGGTGAGTAATCCAAGATTTCTTAATTTTTCGCCGAGATTGAAAAAAATCACATATTTCGTGGACTATAGTCCACGAAAATCGTTTAAAAACTAACCAAATAAATATAATGGTTTTTGAATGAATTTTTTGAAGAATCTTCAAACCAAAGACATATGGTGCGTTTGTGATTATATTTATGTGAGTAATCAACGATTTCTTAATTTTTCGCCAAGATTGAAAAAAATCACATAATTCGTGGTCTATAGTCCACGAAAATCGTTAAAAAACTAACCAAATGAATATAATGGTTTTTGAATGAATTTTTTGAGGAATATTCAAGCTAAAGACATATGGTGTGTTTGTGAATCTATTTAGGTGAGGAATCAAAGATTTCTTAATTTTTCCCCGAGATTGAAAAAAATCACATATTTCGTGGACTATAGCTCACGAAAATCGTTAAAAAACTAACCAAATGAATATAATGCCAAATGAATATAATGGTTTTCGAATGAATTTTTTGAAGATTCTTCAATCCCAACACATATAGTGCGTTAGTGATTCTATTTAGGTGAGGAATCAAACAATTCTTAATTTTTCACCGAGATTGAAAATATCCCATACTTCGTGTCCACGAAAATCGTTAAAATACTAACCAAATGAATATAATGGTTTTTGAATGAATTTTTTAAAGAATCTTCAAGCCAAAGTCATATGCTGTTGTGATTCTATTTAGGTGATGAATCAAAGATTTTTTAATTTTTGGCCGAGATTGCAAAAAATCACATATTTCGTGGACTATAGCCCACGAAAATCGTTAAAAAACTAACCAAATGAATATAATGGTTTTCGAATGAATTTTTTGAAGATTCTTCAATCCCAACACATATAGTGCGTTTGTGATGCTATTTAGGTGAGGAATCAAACAATTTTTAATTTTTAACCAACATTGAAAATATCCCATAATTCGTGGATTATATAGTCCACGAAAATCGTTAAAAAACTAACCAAATGAATATAATGGTTTTTGAATGAATTTTTTGAAGAATCTACAAGCCAAAGACATATGGTGCGTTTGTGATTATATTTATGTGAGTAATCAACGATTTCTTAATTTTTCGCCAAGATTGAAAAAAATCACATTTCGTGGTCTATAGTCCACGAAAATCGTTAAAAAACTAACCAAATGAATATAATGGTTTTTGAATGAATTTTTTGAGGAATATTCAAGCCAAAGACATATGGTGTGTTTGTGAATCTATTTAGGTGAGGAATCAAAGATTTCTTAATTTTTCGCCGAGATTGAAAAAAATCACATATTTCGTGGACTATAGCTCACGAAAATCGTTAAAAAACTAACCAAATGAATATAATGGTTTTCGAATGAATTTTTTGAAGAATCTTCAATCCCAACTCATATAATGTTTTTATGATTCTAATTAGATGAGGAATCAAATAATTTTTAATTGTTAACCAAGATTGAAAAGATCCCATAATTCGTGGACTATAACCCACGAAAATCGTTAAAAAGCTAACCAAATGAAAATAATGGTTTTCGAATGAATTTTTTGAAGAATCTTCAATCCCAACTCATATAATGTTTTTATGATTCTAATTAGATGAGGAATCAAATAATTTTTAATTGTTAACTAAGATTGAAAAGATCCCATAATTCGTGGACTATAACCCACGAAAATCGTTAAAAAACTAACCAAATGAAAATAATGGTTTTCGAATGAATTTTTTGAAGAATCTTCAAGCCAAAGACATATGGTGTGTTTGTGATTCTATTTAGGTGAGGAATCAAAGATTTCTTAATTTTTCGCCCAGATTGAAAAAAATCACATATTTCGTGGACTATAGCCCACGAAAACCGTTAAAAAATTAACCAAATGAATATAATGGTTTTCGAATGAATTTTCATGAAGATTCTTCAATCCCAACACATATAGTGCGTTTGTGATGCTATTTAGGAGAGGAATCAAACACTTTTTAATTTTTAACCAAGATTGAAAATATCCCATAATTCGTGGATTATAACGCACGAAAATCGTTAAAAAACTAACCAAATGAATATAATGGTTTTCGAATGAATTTTTTGAAGAATCTTCAATCCCAACTCATATAATTTTTTTATGATTCTAATTAGATGAGGAATCAAATATTTTTTCTTTTTTAACCAAGATTGAAAATATCCCATAATTCGTGGACTATAACCCACGAAAATCGTTAAAAAGCTAACCAAATGAATATAATGGTTTTCGAATGAATTTTTTGAAGAATCTTCAATCCCATCTCATATAATGTTTTTATGATTCTAAATAGATGAGGAATCAAATAATTTTTAATTGTTAACCAAGATTGAAAATATCCCACAATTCGTGGACTATAACCCACGAAAATCATTAAAAACTAACCAAATGAATATAATGGTTTTCAAATTCATTTTTTAAAGAGTCTTCAATCCAAACACATATGGTGCGTTTGTGATTTTATTTAGGTGAGAAATCAAACAATTCTTAATTTTTCACCGAGATTGAAAATATCCCATAATTCGTGGACTGTAGTCCACGAAAATCGTTAAAAAACTAACCAAATGAATATAATGGTTTTTGAATATATTTTTTGAAGAATCTTCAAGCCAAAGACATATGGTGTGTTTGTGATTCTATTTAGGTGAGGAATCAAAGAATTCATAATTTTTCGCCGAGATTGAAAAAAATCACATATTTCGTGGTCTATAGTACACGAAAATGGTTAAAAAACTAACCAAATGAATATAATGGTTTTAGAATGAATTTTTTGAAGAATATTCAAGCCAAAGACATATGGTGTGTTTGTGATTCTATTTAGGTGAGGAATCAAAGATTTCTTAATTTTTTGCCGAGATTGAAAAAAATCACTAGTCCACGAAAATGGTTAAAAAACTAACCAAATGAATATAATGGTTTTTGAATGAATTTTTTGAAGAATATTCAAGCAAAAGACATATGGTGTGTTTGTGATTCTATTTAGGTGATGAATCAAAGATTTCTTAATTTTTCGCCGAGATTGAAAAAAATCACATATTTTGTGGTCTATAGTCCACGAAAATCGTTAAAAAACTAACCAAATGAATATAATGGTTATCGAATGATTTTTTTGAAGATTCTTCAATACGAACACATATAGTGCGTTTGTGATTCTATTTAGGTGAGGAATCAAACAATTTTTAATTTTTAACCAAGATTGAAAATATCCCATAATTCGTGGACTATAACCCACGAAAATCGTTAAAAAACTAACCAAATGAAAATAATGGTTTTCAAATGCATTTTTTGAAGAATCTTTAATCCAAACAAATATGGTGCGTTTGTGATTTTATTTAGGTGAGGAATCAAACAATTCTTTATTTTTCACCGAGGTTGAAAATATCCCATAATTTGTGGACTATAGTCCACGCAAATCGTTAAAAAACTAACCAAATGAATATAATGGTTTTTGAATGAATATTTTGAAGAATCTTCAAGCCAAATACATATGGTGTGTTTGTGATTCTATTTAGGTGAGGAATCAAAGTTTCTTAATTTATCACCGAGATTGAAAAAAATCACATATTTCGTGGTCTATAGTACACGAAAATGGTTAAAAAACTAACCAAATGAATATAATGGTTTTTGAATGAATTTTTTGAAGAATATTCAAGCCAAAGACATATGGTGTGTTTGTGATTCTATTTAGGTGAGGAATCAAAGATTTCTTAATTTTTTGCAGAGATTGAAAAAAATCACATATTTCGTGGTCTATAGTCCTCGAAAATCGTTAAAAAACTAACCAAATGAATATAATGGTTTTTGAATGAATTTTTTGAAGAATATTCAAGCCAAAGACATATGGTGTGTTTGTGATTCTATTTAGGTGATGAATCAAAGATTTCTTAATTTTTCGCCGAGATTGAAAAAAATCACATATTTTGTGGTCTATAGTCCACCAAAATCGTTAAAAAACTAACCAAATGAATATAATGGTTATCGAATGATTTTTTTGAAGATTCTTCAATCCGAACACATATAGTGCGTTTTTTATTCTATTTAGGTGAGGAATCAAACAATTTTTAATTTTTAACCAAGATTGAAAATATCCCATAATTCGTGGACTATATAACCACGAAAATCGTTAAAAAACTAACCAAATGAAAATAATGGTTTTCAAATGCATTTTTTGAAGAATCTTTAATCCAAACAAATATGGTGCGTTTGTGATTTTAATTAGGTGAGGAATCAAACAATTCTTAATTTTTCACCGAGATTGAAAATATCCCATAATTCGTGGACTATAGTCCACGAAAATCGTTAAAAAACTAACAAAATGAATATAATGGTTTTTGAATGAATATTTTGAAGAATCTTCAAGCCAAATACATATGGTGTGTTTGTGATTCTATTTAATTGAGGAATCAAAGTTTCTTAATTTATCACCGAGATTGAAAAAAATTACATATTTCGTGGTCTATAGTACACGAAAATGGTTAAAAAACTAACCAAATGAATATAATGGTTTTTGAATGAATTTTTTGAAGAATATTCAAGCCAAAGACTTATGGTGTGTTTGTGATTCTATTTAGGTGAGGAATCAAAGATTTCTTACTTTTTTGCCGAGATTGAAAAAAATCACATATTTCGTGGTCTATAGTCCACGAAAATCGTTAAAAAACTAACCAAATGAATATAATGGTTTTTGAATGAATTTTTTGAAGAATATTCAAGCCAAAGACATATGGTGTGTTTGTGATTCTATTTAGGTGATGAATCAAAGATTTCTTAATTTTTCGCCGAGATTGAAAAAAATCACATATTTTGTGGTCTATCCACGAAAATCGTTAAAAAACTAACCAAATGAATATAATGGTTATCGAATGATTTTTTTGAAGATTTTTCAATCCGAACACATATAGTGCGTTTGTGATTCTATTTAGGTGAGGAATCAAACAATTTTTAATTTTTAACCAAGATTGAAAATATCCCATAATTCGTGGATTATAGTCCACGAAAATCGTTAAAAAACTAACCAAATGAATATAATAGTTTTTGAATGAATTTTTTGAAGAATCTTCAAGCCAAAGACATATGGTGTGTTTGTGATTCTATTTAGGTGAGTAATCCAAGATTTCTTAATTTTTCGCCGAGATTGAAAAAAATCACATATTTCGTGGACTATAGTCCACGAAAATCGTTTAAAAACTAACCAAATAAATATAATGGTTTTTGAATGAATTTTTTGAAGAATCTTCAAACCAAAGACATATGGTGCGTTTGTGATTATATTTATGTGAGTAATCAACGATTTCTTAATTTTTCGCCAAGATTGAAAAAAATCACATAATTCGTGGTCTATAGTCCACGAAAATCGTTAAAAAACTAACCAAATGAATATAATGGTTTTTGAATGAATTTTTTGAGGAATATTCAAGCCAAAGACATATGGTGTGTTTGTGAATCTATTTAGGTGAGGAATCAAAGATTTCTTAATTTTTCCCCGAGATTGAAAAAAATCACATATTTCGTGGACTATAGCTCACGAAAATCGTTAAAAAACTAACCAAATGAATATAATGGTTTTCGAATGAATTTTTTTAAGATTCTTCAATCCCAACACATATAGTGCGTTAGTGATTCTATTTAGGTGAGGAATCAAACAATTCTTAATTTTTCACCGAGATTGAAAATATCCCATACTTCGTGTCCACGAAAATCGTTAAAATACTAACCAAATGAATATAATGGTTTTTGAATGAATTTTTTAAAGAATCTTCAAGCCAAAGTCATATGCTGTTGTGATTCTATTTAGGTGATGAATCAAAGATTTTTTAATTTTTCGCCGAGATTGCAAAAAATCACATATTTCGTGGACTATAGCCCACGAAAATCGTTAAAAAACTAACCAAATGAATATAATGGTTTTCGAATGAATTTTTTGAAGATTCTTCAATCCCAACACATATAGTGCGTTTGTGATGCTATTTAGGTGAGGAATCAAACAATTTTTAATTTTTAACCAACATTGAAAATATCCCATAATTCGTGGATTATATAGTCCACGAAAATCGTTAAAAAACTAACCAAATGAATATAATGGTTTTTGAATGAATTTTTTGAAGAATCTACAAGCCAAAGACATATGGTGCGTTTGTGATTATATTTATGTGAGTAATCAACGATTTCTTAATTTTTCGCCAAGATTGAAAAAAATCACATTTCGTGGTCTATAGTCCACGAAAATCGTTAAAAAACTAACCAAATGAATATAATGGTTTTTGAATGAATTTTTTGAGGAATATTCAAGCCAAAGACATATGGTGTGTTTGTGAATCTATTTAGGTGAGGAATCAAAGATTTCTTAATTTTTCGCCGAGATTGAAAAAAATCACATATTTCGTGGACTATAGCTCACGAAAATCGTTAAAAAACTAACCAAATGAATATAATGGTTTTCGAATGAATTTTTTGAAGAATCTTCAATCCCAACTCATATAATGTTTTTATGATTCTAATTAGATGAGGAATCAAATAATTTTTAATTGTTAACCAAGATTGAAAAGATCCCATAATTCGTGGACTATAACCCACGAAAATCGTTAAAAAGCTAACCAAATGAAAATAATGGTTTTCGAATGAATTTTTTGAAGAATCTTCAATCCCAACTCATATAATGTTTTTATGATTCTAATTAGATGAGGAATCAAATAATTTTTAATTGTTAACTAAGATTGAAAAGATCCCATAATTCGTGGACTATAACCCACGAAAATCGTTAAAAAACTAACCAAATGAAAATAATGGTTTTCGAATGAATTTTTTGAAGAATCTTCAAGCCAAAGACATATGGTGTGTTTGTGATTCTATTTAGGTGAGGAATCAAAGATTTCTTAATTTTTCGCCCAGATTGAAAAAAATCACATATTTCGTGGACTATAGCCCACGAAAACCGTTAAAAAATTAACCAAATGAATATAATGGTTTTCGAATGAATTTTCATGAAGATTCTTCAATCCCAACACATATAGTGCGTTTGTGATGCTATTTAGGAGAGGAATCAAACACTTTTTAATTTTTAACCAAGATTGAAAATATCCCATAATTCGTGGATTATAACGCACGAAAATCGTTAAAAAACTAACCAAATGAATATAATGGTTTTCGAATGAATTTTTTGAAGAATCTTCAATCCCAACTCATATAATTTTTTTATGATTCTAATTAGATGAGGAATCAAATATTTTTTCTTTTTTAACCAAGATTGAAAATATCCCATAATTCGTGGACTATAACCCACGAAAATCGTTAAAAAGCTAACCAAATGAATATAATGGTTTTCGAATGAATTTTTTGAAGAATCTTCAATCCCATCTCATATAATGTTTTTATGATTCTAAATAGATGAGGAATCAAATAATTTTTAATTGTTAACCAAGATTGAAAATATCCCACAATTCGTGGACTATAACCCACGAAAATCATTAAAAACTAACCAAATGAATATAATGGTTTTGAAATTCATTTTTTAAAGAGTCTTCAATCCAAACACATATGGTGCGTTTGTGATTTTATTTAGGTGAGAAATCAAACAATTCTTAATTTTTCACCGAGATTGAAAATATCCCATAATTCGTGGACTGTAGTCCACGAAAATCGTTAAAAAACTAACCAAATGAATATAATGGTTTTTGAATATATTTTTTGAAGAATCTTCAAGCCAAAGACATATGGTGTGTTTGTGATTCTATTTAGGTGAGGAATCAAAGAATTCATAATTTTTCGCCGAGATTGAAAAAAATCACATATTTCGTGGTCTATAGTACACGAAAATGGTTAAAAAACTAACCAAATGAATATAATGGTTTTAGAATGAATTTTTTGAAGAATATTCAAGCCAAAGACATATGGTGTGTTTGTGATTCTATTTAGGTGAGGAATCAAAGATTTCTTAATTTTTTGCCGAGATTGAAAAAAATCACTAGTCCACGAAAATGGTTAAAAAACTAACCAAATGAATATAATGGTTTTTGAATGAATTTTTTGAAGAATATTCAAGCAAAAGACATATGGTGTGTTTGTGATTCTATTTAGGTGATGAATCAAAGATTTCTTAATTTTTCGCCGAGATTGAAAAAAATCACATATTTTGTGGTCTATAGTCCACGAAAATCGTTAAAAAACTAACCAAATGAATATAATGGTTATCGAATGATTTTTTTGAAGATTCTTCAATACGAACACATATAGTGCGTTTGTGATTCTATTTAGGTGAGGAATCAAACAATTTTTAATTTTTAACCAAGATTGAAAATATCCCATAATTCGTGGACTATAACCCACGAAAATCGTTAAAAAACTAACCAAATGAAAATAATGGTTTTCAAATGCATTTTTTGAAGAATCTTTAATCCAAACAAATATGGTGCGTTTGTGATTTTATTTAGGTGAGGAATCAAACAATTCTTTATTTTTCACCGAGGTTGAAAATATCCCATAATTTGTGGACTATAGTCCACGCAAATCGTTAAAAAACTAACCAAATGAATATAATGGTTTTTGAATGAATATTTTGAAGAATCTTCAAGCCAAATACATATGGTGTGTTTGTGATTCTATTTAGGTGAGGAATCAAAGTTTCTTAATTTATCACCGAGATTGAAAAAAATCACATATTTCGTGGTCTATAGTACACGAAAATGGTTAAAAAACTAACCAAATGAATATAATGGTTTTTGAATGAATTTTTTGAAGAATATTCAAGCCAAAGACATATGGTGTGTTTGTGATTCTATTTAGGTGATGAATCAAAGATTTCTTAATTTTTCGCCGAGATTGAAAAAAATCACATATTTTGTGGTCTATAGTCCACCAAAATCGTTAAAAAACTAACCAAATGAATATAATGGTTATCGAATGATTTTTTTGAAGATTCTTCAATCCGAACACATATAGTGCGTTTTTTATTCTATTTAGGTGAGGAATCAAACAATTTTTAATTTTTAACCAAGATTGAAAATATCCCATAATTCGTGGACTATATAACCACGAAAATCGTTAAAAAACTAACCAAATGAAAAGAATGGTTTTCAAATGCATTTTTTGAAGAATCTTTAATCCAAACAAATATGGTGCGTTTGTGATTTTAATTAGGTGAGGAATCAAACAATTCTTAATTTTTCACCGAGATTGAAAATATCCCATAATTCGTGGACTATAGTCCACGAAAATCGTTAAAAAACTAACAAAATGAATATAATGGTTTTTGAATGAATATTTTGAAGAATCTTCAAGCCAAATACATATGGTGTGTTTGTGATTCTATTTAATTGAGGAATCAAAGTTTCTTAATTTATCACCGAGATTGAAAAAAATTACATATTTCGTGGTCTATAGTACACGAAAATGGTTAAAAAACTAACCAAATGAATATAATGGTTTTTGAATGAATTTTTTGAAGAATATTCAAGCCAAAGACTTATGGTGTGTTTGTGATTCTATTTAGGTGAGGAATCAAAGATTTCTTACTTTTTTGCCGAGATTGAAAAAAATCACATATTTCGTGGTCTATAGTCCACGAAAATCGTTAAAAAACTAACCAAATGAATATAATGGTTTTTGAATGAATTTTTTGAAGAATATTCAAGCCAAAGACATATGGTGTGTTTGTGATTCTATTTAGGTGATGAATCAAAGATTTCTTAATTTTTCGCCGAGATTGAAAAAAATCACATATTTTGTGGTCTATCCACGAAAATCGTTAAAAAACTAACCAAATGAATATAATGGTTATCGAATGATTTTTTTGAAGATTTTTCAATCCGAACACATATAGTGCGTTTGTGATTCTATTTAGGTGAGGAATCAAACAATTTTTAATTTTTAACCAAGATTGAAAATATCCCATAATTCGTGGATTATAGTCCACGAAAATCGTTAAAAAACTAACCAAATGAATATAATAGTTTTTGAATGAATTTTTTGAAGAATCTTCAAGCCAAAGACATATGGTGTGTTTGTGATTCTATTTAGGTGAGTAATCCAAGATTTCTTAATTTTTCGCCGAGATTGAAAAAAATCACATATTTCGTGGACTATAGTCCACGAAAATCGTTTAAAAACTAACCAAATAAATATAATGGTTTTTGAATGAATTTTTTGAAGAATCTTCAAACCAAAGACATATGGTGCGTTTGTGATTATATTTATGTGAGTAATCAACGATTTCTTAATTTTTCGCCAAGATTGAAAAAAATCACATAATTCGTGGTCTATAGTCCACGAAAATCGTTAAAAAACTAACCAAATGAATATAATGGTTTTTGAATGAATTTTTTGAGGAATATTCAAGCCAAAGACATATGGTGTGTTTGTGAATCTATTTAGGTGAGGAATCAAAGATTTCTTAATTTTTCCCCGAGATTGAAAAAAATCACATATTTCGTGGACTATAGCTCACGAAAATCGTTAAAAAACTAACCAAATGAATATAATGGTTTTCGAATGAATTTTTTGAAGATTCTTCAATCCCAACACATATAGTGCGTTAGTGATTCTATTTAGGTGAGGAATCAAACAATTCTTAATTTTTCACCGAGATTGAAAATATCCCATACTTCGTGTCCACGAAAATCGTTAAAATACTAACCAAATGAATATAATGGTTTTTGAATGAATTTTTTAAAGAATCTTCAAGCCAAAGTCATATGCTGTTGTGATTCTATTTAGGTGATGAATCAAAGATTTTTTAATTTTTCGCCGAGATTGCAAAAAATCACATATTTCGTGGACTATAGCCCACGAAAATCGTTAAAAAACTAACCAAATGAATATAATGGTTTTCGAATGAATTTTTTGAAGATTCTACAAGCCAAAGACATATGGTGCGTTTGTGATTATATTTATGTGAGTAATCAACGATTTCTTAATTTTTCGCCAAGATTGAAAAAAATCACATTTCGTGGTCTATAGTCCACGAAAATCGTTAAAAAACTAACCAAATGAATATAATGGTTTTTGAATGAATTTTTTGAGGAATATTCAAGCCAAAGACATATGGTGTGTTTGTGAATCTATTTAGGTGAGGAATCAAAGATTTCTTAATTTTTCGCCGAGATTGAAAAAAATCACATATTTCGTGGACTATAGCTCACGAAAATCGTTAAAAAACTAACCAAATGAATATAATGGTTTTCGAATGAATTTTTTGAAGAATCTTCAATCCCAACTCATATAATGTTTTTATGATTCTAATTAGATGAGGAATCAAATAATTTTTAATTGTTAACCAAGATTGAAAAGATCCCATAATTCGTGGACTATAACCCACGAAAATCGTTAAAAAGCTAACCAAATGAAAATAATGGTTTTCGAATGAATTTTTTGAAGAATCTTCAATCCCAACTCATATAATGTTTTTATGATTCTAATTAGATGAGGAATCAAATAATTTTTAATTGTTAACTAAGATTGAAAAGATCCCATAATTCGTGGACTATAACCCACGAAAATCGTTAAAAAACTAACCAAATGAAAATAATGGTTTTCGAATGAATTTTTTGAAGAATCTTCAAGCCAAAGACATATGGTGTGTTTGTGATTCTATTTAGGTGAGGAATCAAAGATTTCTTAATTTTTCGCCCAGATTGAAAAAAATCACATATTTCGTGGACTATAGCCCACGAAAACCGTTAAAAAATTAACCAAATGAATATAATGGTTTTCGAATGAATTTTCATGAAGATTCTTCAATCCCAACACATATAGTGCGTTTGTGATGCTATTTAGGAGAGGAATCAAACACTTTTTAATTTTTAACCAAGATTGAAAATATCCCATAATTCGTGGATTATAACGCACGAAAATCGTTAAAAAACTAACCAAATGAATATAATGGTTTTCGAATGAATTTTTTGAAGAATCTTCAATCCCAACTCATATAATTTTTTTATGATTCTAATTAGATGAGGAATCAAATATTTTTTCTTTTTTAACCAAGATTGAAAATATCCCATAATTCGTGGACTATAACCCACGAAAATCGTTAAAAAGCTAACCAAATGAATATAATGGTTTTCGAATGAATTTTTTGAAGAATCTTCAATCCCATCTCATATAATGTTTTTATGATTCTAAATAGATGAGGAATCAAATAATTTTTAATTGTTAACCAAGATTGAAAATATCCCACAATTCGTGGACTATAACCCACGAAAATCATTAAAAACTAATCAAATGAATATAATGGTTTTCAAATTCATTTTTTAAAGAGTCTTCAATCCAAACACATATGGTGCGTTTGTGATTTTATTTAGGTGAGAAATCAAACAATTCTTAATTTTTCACCGAGATTGAAAATATCCCATAATTCGTGGACTGTAGTCCACGAAAATCGTTAAAAAACTAACCAAATGAATATAATGGTTTTTGAATATATTTTTTGAAGAATCTTCAAGCCAAAGACATATGGTGTGTTTGTGATTCTATTTAGGTGAGGAATCAAAGAATTCATAATTTTTCGCCGAGATTGAAAAAAATCACATATTTCGTGGTCTATAGTACACGAAAATGGTTAAAAAACTAACCAAATGAATATAATGGTTTTAGAATGAATTTTTTGAAGAATATTCAAGCCAAAGACATATGGTGTGTTTGTGATTCTATTTAGGTGAGGAATCAAAGATTTCTTAATTTTTTGCCGAGATTGAAAAAAATCACTAGTCCACGAAAATGGTTAAAAAACTAACCAAATGAATATAATGGTTTTTGAATGAATTTTTTGAAGAATATTCAAGCAAAAGACATATGGTGTGTTTGTGATTCTATTTAGGTGATGAATCAAAGATTTCTTAATTTTTCGCCGAGATTGAAAAAAATCACATATTTTGTGGTCTATAGTCCACGAAAATCGTTAAAAAACTAACCAAATGAATATAATGGTTATCGAATGATTTTTTTGAAGATTCTTCAATACGAACACATATAGTGCGTTTGTGATTCTATTTAGGTGAGGAATCAAACAATTTTTAATTTTTAACCAAGATTGAAAATATCCCATAATTCGTGGACTATAACCCACGAAAATCGTTAAAAAACTAACCAAATGAAAATAATGGTTTTCAAATGCATTTTTTGAAGAATCTTTAATCCAAACAAATATGGTGCGTTTGTGATTTTATTTAGGTGAGGAATCAAACAATTCTTTATTTTTCACCGAGGTTGAAAATATCCCATAATTTGTGGACTATAGTCCACGCAAATCGTTAAAAAACTAACCAAATGAATATAATGGTTTTTGAATGAATATTTTGAAGAATCTTCAAGCCAAATACATATGGTGTGTTTGTGATTCTATTTAGGTGAGGAATCAAAGTTTCTTAATTTATCACCGAGATTGAAAAAAATCACATATTTCGTGGTCTATAGTACACGAAAATGGTTAAAAAACTAACCAAATGAATATAATGGTTTTTGAATGAATTTTTTGAAGAATATTCAAGCCAAAGACATATGGTGTGTTTGTGATTCTATTTAGGTGAGGAATCAAAGATTTCTTAATTTTTTGCAGAGATTGAAAAAAATCACATATTTCGTGGTCTATAGTCCACGAAAATCGTTAAAAAACTAACCAAATGAATATAATGGTTTTTGAATGAATTTTTTGAAGAATATTCAAGCCAAAGACATATGGTGTGTTTGTGATTCTATTTAGGTGATGAATCAAAGATTTCTTAATTTTTCGCCGAGATTGAAAAAAATCACATATTTTGTGGTCTATAGTCCACCAAAATCGTTAAAAAACTAACCAAATGAATATAATGGTTATCGAATGATTTTTTTGAAGATTCTTCAATCCGAACACATATAGTGCGTTTTTTATTCTATTTAGGTGAGGAATCAAACAATTTTTAATTTTTAACCAAGATTGAAAATATCCCATAATTCGTGGACTATATAACCACGAAAATCGTTAAAAAACTAACCAAATGAAAATAATGGTTTTCAAATGCATTTTTTGAAGAATCTTTAATCCAAACAAATATGGTGCGTTTGTGATTTTAATTAGGTGAGGAATCAAACAATTCTTAATTTTTCACCGAGATTGAAAATATCCCATAATTCGTGGACTATAGTCCACGAAAATCGTTAAAAAACTAACAAAATGAATATAATGGTTTTTGAATGAATATTTTGAAGAATCTTCAAGCCAAATACATATGGTGTGTTTGTGATTCTATTTAGGTGAGGAATCAAAGTTTCTTAATTTATCACCGAGATTGAAAATAATTACATATTTCGTGGTCTATAGTACACGAAAATGGTTAAAAAACTAACCAAATGAATATAATGGTTTTCGAATGAATTTTTTGAAGAATATTCAAGCCAAAGACTTATGGTGTGTTTGTGATTCTATTTAGGTGAGGAATCAAAGATTTCTTACTTTTTTGCCGAGATTGAAAAAAATCACATATTTCGTGGTCTATAGTCCACGAAAATCGTTAAAAAACTAACCAAATGAATATAATGGTTTTTGAATGAATTTTTTGAAGAATATTCAAGCCAAAGACATATGGTGTGTTTGTGATTCTATTTAGGTGATGAATCAAAGATTTCTTAATTTTTCGCCGAGATTGAAAAAAATCACATATTTTGTGGTCTATCCACGAAAATCGTTAAAAAACTAACCAAATGAATATAATGGTTATCGAATGATTTTTTTGAAGATTTTTCAATCCGAACACATATAGTGCGTTTGTGATTCTATTTAGGTGAGGAATCAAACAATTTTTAATTTTTAACCAAGATTGAAAATATCCCATAATTCGTGGACTATAACCCACGAAAATCGTTAAAAAACTAACCAAATGAAAATAATGGTTTTCAAATGCATTTTTTGAAGAATCTTTAATCCAAACAAATATGTTGCGTTTGTGATTTTTTTTAGGCGAGGAATCAAAGAATTCTTAATTTTTCACCGAGATTGAAAATATCCCATAATTCGTGGACTATAGTCCACGAAAATCGTTAAAAAACTAACCAAATGAATATAATGGTTTTTGAATGATTTTTTTGAAGATTCTTCAATCCGCACACATATAGTGCGTTTCTGATTCTATTTAGGTGAGGAATCAAACAATTTTTAATTTTTAACCAAGATTGAAAATATCCCATAATTCGTGGATAATAACGCACGAAAATTGTTTAAAAACTAACCAAATGAATATAATAGTTTTCGAATGAATTTTTTGATGAATCTCCAATCCCAACTCATATAGTGTGTTTGTGATTCAATTTAGGTGAAGAATCAAACAATTCTTAATTTTTCACCTAAATTGAAAATATCTCATAATTCATGGACTATAACTCTAGAAAATCCTTAAAAAACTACCCAAATGAATATAAACGTTTTCCAATGAAGTTTTTGAAGAATCTTCAATCCCAACTCATATGGTGTGTTTATGATTCTATTTAAGTAAAAATCAAACAATTCTTAATTTTTCACCAAGATTGAAAATATCCCATAATTCATGGTTTATAAGACTATAACCCACAAAAATCGTTAAAAAACTAACCAAATGAATATAATGGTTTTCGAATGAATTTTTGAAGATTCTTCAATCCTAACACATATGGTGTTTTTGTGATTCTATTTAGGTGAGGAATCAAACAATTCGTAATTTTTCGCCGAGATTGAAAAAAAGCACATAATTCGTGGAGCCCACGAAAATCGTTCAAAAACTAACCTAATGAATATAATGGTTTTCGAATGATTTTTTTGAAGATTCTTCAATTCCAACACATATAGTGCGTTTATGATTCTATTTAGGTGAGGAATCAAACAATTTTCTTTTTTAACCAAGATTGAAAATATCCCATAATTCGTGGACTATAACCCACTAAAATCGTTAAAAAACTACCCAAATGAATATAATGGTTTTCCAATGAATTTTTTGAAGAATCTTCAATCCCAACTCATATGGTGTGTTTGTGATTCTATTTAGGTGAGGAGTCAAACAATTTGGTGTGAGGTTGAGTGTTGCAGTGGAGAATGAAACTGGCAGGTCTGCAACTGTCATGTAACAGGACCCTTTGCATTTTGCGAAATGAAATTGAGCGCGTTTGTATTATACAATACGAACTGGACAATCTTCGTATTTTAAAATACGAAACCATATCTCAGTTCGTATTTTAAAATACGAAGACAATCTACATACATAGCTTAAAAATAACACTTCGTTTTTTGACCGTGCATGCGTTTTGTATGTTATAGTGAGTTTGTTTTGTATAATACGAACCAAAAACCACTTCGTATTTTAGGATGTGAAGGGCAGTTTCGTCAATTTGGGGGTGTGGGAGCAAATTAAGGGGCCTAAAGAGCAATTTTCTAATTCGTGGATTATAGCCCACGAAAATTGTTAGAAAACTAACTAAATGAATATGGTGGTTTTCGAATGAAATTTTTGAAGAATTTTCAATCCCAATACATAGTGTGTTTGTAATTCTATTTTGATGAGGAATCAAACAATTCTTAATTTTTCTCGAGATTGAAAAAATCACATAATTTGTGGACTATATTCCACGAAAATTGTTAAAAAACTAACTAAATGAATATAGTGGTTTTTGAATAAATTTTTTGAAAAATCTTCAATCCAAACAGATATAGTGTATTTGTGAATCTATTTAAGTGAGGAATCAAACAATTCTTAATTTTTCACCGAGATTGAAAAAATCACATAATTCGTAGATAGCCCACGAAAATCGTTAAAAAACAAACCAAATAAAATAGAGGTTTTCGAATGAATATTTTTGAAAAATCTTCAATCCCAACACATATAATGTATTTGTGATTCCATTTAGCTGAGGAATCAAACAAATCTTAATTTTTCACCGAGATTGAAAAAATCACATACTCCCTCCGGCCTTAAATATAAGCAACTTTTACCTTTTTAGATACATTAAATAATTAATGTATCTAGTCTATAATATAAACTTGATACATTAATTATTCAATGTATCTTAAAAGATGAAAGTTGCTTATATTTAAGACCAGAGGGAGTAATTCGTAGACTATAACCTACGACAAATGTTAAAAAAAAACTAAAGAGGCGAAAAGTATTTTTTTTTGTATCAATTTTTTGAAGAATTTTCAATCTCAATATATATAGTTTGTGATTCCATTTAAGTAAGGAATCAAACAAAACTTAATTTTTCACCGACATTGAAAAAATATCATAATTTGTGATATATAACTCACAAATTATTAAAATTGATAAAATGCTCAACTTCTGTTAAGCATTACGATGAAAGGGACGATTCGATGCAAAAAGTGCACCGATAATATGACTTATGTTTAGACTTTGTTGTGGTCATTCGATCAAGATTATCTTGACTTTTTATTTTCAATATTTTAGATTTAAATAAAATTCAAAATCAGCTTTAAAATCAAAACCTTATTTTATGTTTGGCCCTACAAAATTGCATCATGCTGAAAATATTGACCCAAATATTACTTATCTTTTCATCATTAATATAAATTCATCCTACCTTATTATTCATTCCTCGGATAACCAATGAACTATGTCAAGAAAAACTGAAAATGCATTTCTTGTAAGCGAATTAAAGAGAAAAATCTAATATTGTACTAGGAGGGTAAAAATGAGAGTGAATTCATAAAAGCCACGAGTAAATATCAGTCTTCATATTCTGTTTCCTCATCATCTTCTTCATTGTTTCCAGCATATCTCCAACCATCTTCAACATTGTCACGATCCTCCTCAGTTTCTTCGCTGTCTTCATCGTATGTTTCTTCTTTCACTGGCCAGGGTTTTTTAACCATATTAAAAGTGGCAGGAGTTGGAGTAGACCCTTTCCGTTGCACAACTTTGGAAGAAGGCATTTTCAAGTTTGGCTTGGGCCTACTTTGCTTCTGACTTTTACCATTGGAACGTTTCCCACCATAAGCATCATGATCACTTGCTTCATCCATTTCATTTTCAGCATTATTAGCCAGAGCCTGCATGGCATTTTCATCATTTATGTGGCCAGGATGTTCCCTCTTTAAATGGAGTTTAAGCTTGTACTCATGAATGTACGCTTTTTCACACCCTTCATAAGGACATGCATATGGGCGATCAGAGGACGCTGAACCATATGTTGCCCCAGAAGGTTTAGCTGTTTTTGTTTGTTTTTCTGAAGGAGGAGTAGTATACTTTGGTGTCACATCCATTGCCATTGGTGTACTCTGCAATGAGGTTGAAACTGTCAATCAAAATGTTTTGGGTGATACTTTACATTATTCAGGCACATCAACTACATTCAAAGGTGCAGTCAGCCAAAATTTAAATTGTAAACATATTGTATAGATAATGAAGATATTCAAAACCTTGTAAAATAATATTAAAATATGTATATTTACACACACAAAATGAAACCTCTAGACGGAAACCAAGTGCACATATTGAAATCGTACTTCATAAGACAGGATGCATTATAAATGTTTCACGCTTAGAAAAACGGGAAATATCAACCAACCTTTTCATGATGAGAAACAATGTGATTCTTTAGCTTGTACTCATGAGCATATCTCTTCCCACAATCCGGGTATGGGCAAATATGATAGTTCTCTTGTGAATGTGTCTTCATGTGAGACCTCAGGTTAAAATCCAAGGAGAAGGCCTGCATATTGGTACAAACAAATTTTAGAATTCACTAATGAATAATATAATTAAAAATGAATCCAGACAATATGATACAAAAGTTGTCTTTTCTGAATACAAAGTTTTGACTTGTTTAAGAAGATCATGCGACAACAACACCACAACCAAGGTTTGAATCATTGTCTACATCTTCAAATATATATTGAGACATGAACTAACCATGATGAGCATGGTAAAAATGATTTACAGTAACAATACAGTCATCTGCCAAACAATATTTGGTGGTGTACATTGATTCTAAACTGACGATATTCCAAATCAATTGAGCATGTCCTATATCAGCAGTCAAAGTAACCCACTGCTGAACAGTCATATCCCTCATTAACTGCAGCTGAAGTTTTAGAGCTCAAATATTTGATCATCAGTTCGGTAGGTTAGGTTCAAAGTGAATGATATTGTAACATCTCCACTTTGAATAATCGAAGGGTATTAATTAGAGATAATTATTAGAGATTAGTCAAAGTAAAGAATGATTAAAGGACACAAGTTTAACTAAATGGTAAGTGGAAGGACAAGACAGTAGTTATACATGAGATGCATGGCTTGGTAGTATAAAAGGGGCTTAACCTATTCAAAGGAAAAAAAAAATCAGATTTAAGATATCCAACAACCTTTCTCTTTCTTTCTCCACGCCACCCACCACCTTCAATTATTCTTAATCTCTCAATCTCCTACAAATCAAGCCTTACATGCATCAGTCTTTCAACAACCAAGCTATAAGATGCATATTTTCGTTTACCCACTAGTAGAGGTCTAGAGGAAGCTTTAAGAAGTGATCTTAGCCCTGAAGCTTATCCCCTTTCTTTTCCATGGCCAAAAATGCATCTTCCATGGCCAAACCCTTGTTTTTCTCAAATAAGAGCTTGCATGCACAAGATTGAAATCAAACTTCACAGTACTGAGGAATCAAGGGGGATGTGGCTGAAGGTTGGAATTGAGCCACTGATTGATCAGAATATAAGAGTAAGATTACAATACTCCCTCCTTACTCATCTCAATGTTCCATTCCCTTTTATGTTTAGAAACTTATAAGTTCATCTATTTCCAATTTTGTACTTGCACGGAGAGGTTAATGGAATTTAGAGATTATGGGTGTTCATCGGAAGCCCTGAATTTGGGCAAATGTGTTGGAGAAAAGAGCAAAAACAAGGATGGTTAGAAGGCTTGGGATTGGAAGAAGTTAGAGAAACCCATTTTTGGGACAGGGCTTCAATCAAAAGGTAATATCTCCCTCCTTGAAACTCCGATTTAAGTCCTTCTTGAAGCTACGGAAAGTTAACGAAATCCCCATCATTTTGGTACCGGTTTCGTGAAATCTGGTCAAGAAATGAGGTCTGGAGATCGTTCCGAAGTTGGAGGTCAGATGCAATTTTGTGCAGAAAATCTGGCACACCAGCAATGCTCGCTTAGAGAGCCAGTTTACTCGCCTAGCGAGTTATGCAGGTCAGAACCTGCTGCTGCGTGTGTTTCCCATCTCCAACATCATTTTACGCAGCCTAAGGTAAGAAGTTCAACTCTTTCCTTGTTATTCAGATCATTCCATTCCTTATTATGTTAGAAACTCATAAACCTCTCCAATATCCTCCTTGGTAATTGTATATGATGAGATGAGATGAGATGAGATTGCAAATGGAGGCTTCGTTTAAGTATTTGGAGCTGAGCAAGAAATAAAAAATCAAAGGTCAGAGCTGGTGTTAGAGGTCAAGAGAATGTTTGGAAGTTTGAAATCGGGTGAAGCAAGGATTCGAAGCTTTAGTGGCATTCCATGAGTTGGGTTCCTTAGGTTTAGTTACATAATTAAACTCACTAGTTTCCCAAAATTTTATGTAAAAGCATGTTAACATTAGGAAATAAAATGTAGAGCTTTAGATTGCAATTAAGATAGAATTCCTCAGCTCTTCCTAATTAAATTCATGTTTGATGTTAGAGATTCATCCCTGAGGCTATGTTTGGATTGATGGAATGGAGTGGTATCAAGTTACATTCCATTGTTTGGATTTCTAAATATTGGATGGACTGGTATGGAACATAATGGAATCCGTTCCATCACATACCACCATCTTTTTTTATTTTTCTTTCCATCCAATTTGGGAGGTATGCAATGGAATGGAACCACTTAATTAAACTATGACCATTTTATCCCTATCTTATTATTTCATCATAGGACACCAATTTTCTTCTCCACAAGTATTAGTATTACGCTGGATTGGGCATATTGCTTCCTGTTCTGTCATTTTGCATTTTGTCAACGAAATGCTTCGAACATCATCAAATATATGAATTGAAACAAATGGAATGTATTTTCTTCCTTTTTCCAGATTCAATACTTATTTGCCATTATCGAATCTGTGTGTTTTAAAAGGATTTTATGTTTTTAGTTTTTGCTAGCACACAAACTATAATGGATTTGCCTTGCATTGAATTTATATGAGATGTCGATACAAAACTCTATTCCAACTTCTACTACTTCACTTTGGTTATGTTTATCGAAAAGATGGTGTTTCATTTTAATTTGTGTTTTTCAACATTATTAATTTGGTGGCCTTTTTATAGTATTAAAAAAGATTCTTGTCTTGGTGCTGGTAGATTTATTGAAGGAGAAAAAAATTTAGTGGTAATATGTTTTACATGGTTACAATGTTTTTCTTTTAAAGGGTAAAAATGCAATTAAAAAGTTATATTAATTTTCTTCTTTCCGTCTACTTTCCAAATAATGGAGTGGTATTTCTGTTCCATTCCGCTCCGTTCCACTCCATTCCATTCCCATATGTTAAATTCTGTAGGTGGTGGTTTGCAACTGATTTTTAAAAACACTGCAGGAAACTCTGTTTTGTGTATTGTTTGCTTAGCGAGCTACCTCTTTCCTAGTGAGTGTATCAGAACAGGAATTCTGCAGAATCCTTTAAAAATCTGTCTCTTATATGGAATTATTCGTGGATCAGTACCAGTACTTATTAGCGAATAAATCTATATACCTATATACACTACATCACTCGTTTTATACCCCAATTAAATACTACAGTTTTGGATAGATCCCCACGCAATTAAATATGAGTTTGTATATTAGTAAATGAAATGTTAGATAATGAGAACTTTTGGTAATACTTGATAATGATATGCAGCATAGTTGCAAAGTGGGAGATGGGTAAGGATAACTATTCTACAAAGTTAGAGTTGATCACAGGGTGACCATTTTCAATACCACCAAAGAAAATTTAAATACACTTCTATGGAATTTATTTTTAAATTCCAGGTGTTAGGGGTTCCTTTGTGAATCCAAAGCAGTTGTAAACCAAGCGTACATTTAATATCCGACTGTCCGCAGCCCGGCCTCCGAGACCAGCTTACCTTGGAGGGTCTGTTGAAGATAAAATGAACCAGATAATTAATAATTGTGTGTTACGCCATTTTATTTTATTTTTGGTAAGGATTGTGTGTTACCCCATTTATGAATTGTTCAATATACTATTATTAAAAGAAATATGTTATTATTGATTGACTAGTATGCCCCCGGTGTTAGTACACCACAGTAGTTGGGTAGCTGGAACTCACTGGGACGTAGTTGTCTCAACCCACGCCTCTTCATTTTTATCAGATAGACAGGTTGGTCGAGGTATCGAGGTTCGAAGCCTTGAAGCATGAAGTTCAGATACGTGGATTACGCTATTGAGCTGACGTCATGTTATCTTATGTTTTGTATAAGATTTAGTTAGTTTCAGTTTCAGTTATTAGCTCAATATTGTATTTATTCTTCGGATAAATGTAATCCGAAACATGTTTATGGATGAAATGTAATGTGTTAATGTATTCTGATTCAGTTATTTTCACTCTTATCAATATTCTAGAAAAATTGATATGGGGTGTTATAGATATTCAGGGTATGATGGATTATACCAAACATGAAGCTGATTCAAAATAAAAACATGAAAACCTTAGAGATCAATAAACAAGAACAATGGATAGATTTATCACCTTACCACAGCCTTCATGAGGACACACGAAGTCCCTCTCCCCTGTATGAATTAGGAAATGTCTTTTTAACTTTGAGCTGTCCAGAAATTTCTGCAACAGAAACAAAATAGTCTTAGAAATTTCTAAGTAGACCCTACACTTGGCAAATTGAAGAGCTGTACATTGACACGTAGCATTAAGACAGAAAAAACTTCTTTATGAAACTAAATGGAAATGTTTATAATGATCTATCTTGAGCAATTGTAGGTTACGACAAACATAATATGCGTACATGTGTGTGTGTGTTACTAAATAAATAGACCTGATATTACGAAAAATGGAATCTTGGATAAGAGTAGAGGTGAGTAAAGTGTTAATATTGAGTGAATAAAAAAAAATGTTATGAAGCTTCAAGAAAATTTTTAAGGATTTACAATGAACCTAGTATATTACAACCATACAGCCTAACATGCATATGTGCACTGGTGAATGTGTGAGTCTGAAGTAACAGATTCACTACCTTTCCACACCCCTCGTAATGGCAAACAAATTGCCTCTCTCCGTGAATGTGAGAATGCTTCCTCAAAGCACCAGCATCTATAAATGTCTTTCCACAAGCTTCATAGCTGCAAAGGAAAAGCACTTCAGTAGTTGGCTCGGGTTCTGGCTCAGGAGCTAAAGGTTCTTTTTCCTTCTCTTTCAAGGCCTTTACGGTGTCCTCTAAAGAAAGCAAAACATAGAAATTAAGGATGCATAATTTGTGAGAAACAAATTCAACTCATTCAAATCAACAGTATGGTTTGACATCCAATCAGAAGGAGGGGAGATCAATCAGCAGTAGCCTTTGCAGTTTTTAATTTCATTAAACATATATACAACTAGATTTATTTATCCAGAAACCGAATAAAACGGAATAACAGCATTTAAAAAAACATATAGCCAGTGAACCAGAAAATTGGGTGAGGACAGTGAGCAAAAATTGAAACTTATTAGGCAGAAAATAAGCACAAACCTGTTACCCATCTTAAGAGCATGCACTTCCCACCAGTTGCCACAACATCTTGGGGAACCCTGATAGTAACATTGTTCTCATTATAATTAACATTAACATAATAATACATATTAATAAATTCCAAACTTTTAAGAAGAAAATTCTCGATTTTGTTGGTTTCTTGTTCATAATATATCCAACAAAATTCTTTCTACACCACGAACACACACAACTACGATCAAGCACAAAATAAAAAACTTTATTCAAAAAATTGAGCAAAAAATACAAAAATTGAGGATGAAAAAAGTGGATGAAGAAAAGGGGGGAAGTACCATTGTTTGACCCATTTAACTGCAGGAGCTTTGGACTTGAGAAAGGGGCGCCGGTCGAAGAGAGTATGATTGAAGTGAGTCTCCATTGTTTGTTATCTCACAATTTGAATTCGTTACTATGAGATTAAAGAAAAGAATTTTAGGGTTAGGGTTTGAAAGAAAAGAAATTAGGAGGAAAAGTAGTAGTTCGTTGGATGATGAAGCTTGGTTCCTTCCATCCCATGTTCATGTCGAATTTCTGCTTTTCACAAAACGGAGATTGAACCAACCGGTCTAGACCCGGTTCGATTTACAAAATTATCAAACTGCAGTTGGGTTGGAGATTTCACTTTCAAAGTAGTATATAGATCCGTTTACACTGTTGGGCTCATGGGCCATAGCATTCCCTCCTTCATTTTGCTATACTAAGCCAAATTCATGTAAACACTATTAGTACCCCCTTCTCTAGTTTATTTTACCACACCCAACAACATAATAATGAGATATAGTCTAATGATTTTTATTATTTATTTATTTTGTTTTGATAAGGAATTTTATTTTTTGTAAAGAAATATTTAGGGTGAGGAAATGGTAACCCTGGGACCGGACCTATCAGATTCAAGACCTCAAAACATATCTTTTTTACTTCTAAACCAATCTTTTAGAGTTGGAATAGTCTATAGTACATTCTTTTTCTAGCAAATGGATCATCGCCTTAACTATTTTCGCATTCCCTCCTCTAACTTTTGACACTCTCTTAATCTCACTCTCTCTTGATTATATTTTAATTTTTGAATGATAAAAGAGCGAAATTAAGAGAGAGTAGGAGTTAGGAGAGCGAAAAAGAGAGTATATATTGAAGGAGAGGACACATTATTTTTTCCAACCATTAATTTGGGAAAATAAAGAGGGAGAGAGGAAAAAACGAAAAAGGTGAATTCAAGATGATGATCTCTACATTTGATTCAAAAAAAGATGATGATCTCTACACTTGAGAAATAGTGTTTGGATTGATGGTATAGAATAGAGGGGAGCGGAATGAAACATAACAGAATGGAATGGAGCGGAATGGAATAGACATTCCATTCCATTGTTTGGATATTGTACAATGGAATGGAGTTAATGTTTCACTCCATTGTTTGGAAAGTAGACGGAGCGGAATGAAGTATAACTTGTTTATTCCAATTTTATCCTTTATTTATAAAACAATATTTTTTGAATATTTTTTTTCAATATCAATCTCTTTTTTCTAGGATTCAATTTTACAGATTTAAACTAATCCCTTTCATGTTCTACAAACCAATCCGTTTCATTAATATTTTTTTCAATGAAAAGAGAAAAATTAATTTTACCGAAACTAAGTGGGAAACAATTTTTTTTTCAATTGAATCAATCCCTTTTACAGAAACGTGAATCAATCCTTTTTTTTTTTCAATTTTATTTTTCTTTCTTTTTGTACAGAAACATTATAAACAAAGAAAGTCATGTTCATGATGCATATTACTAATATGAGGAAGAAACAACAAGTATGTGAAAAGCAAACAACACAATATATAGGGAGTGACGCAAGAAGAAGAGAGTGAAGAATGAGAATAATATTATAAACTTAAGGATAAAGTTGTAATTGTTAAATTAATCTATTCCATTCCATCACATACACCCCAAATTGGGCGGAAAGAAAAATTGGAGTAATGGGTGGTATTGGATGGAATGAGTTCCATCCCACTCCATTCCATTCATATTTTGCAAAACCAAACAATGGAATCTAGTTCCATCTCATCCCATTCCATTCCATTCCACTACTTACCATCAATCCAAACAGACCCTAAGAGAAAAAAGTTGAGGCATTCCACTCCCATATGTATATATAGCATCCACAATATTATTTAAATGACATTATTTTCACGTGACACGTCAAAGACAAAAAACAAAAATTATTGTTGGCAAAGGAGAAAGACTAAAATCAAAACAAATAATCAGAAAATCCCTTATTTTCAAGTTTTGAAAGGCCTGCATAAGCTAAGATGCTGACTTGAAGCGACTTCTGAAGATCAAAAATTCCACTTACAGTGTTTAACTGAAAAATAAACATAAATTTAAATAAATTTAGTTGGACATTCTAACTACATTTGAACTTTAATTGTTTTTCTTTTAAGAGATAAGAAATGTAAATTTATGTCCTAACAGTTACAAAAAATTATAGAGGTGAGAGGTGTTTGTTTGACATATCTCATCATCCATATAAAGTTTTTTTGTGTGAAGATATTTCATAATTAATCGTTAGCAATATGATAAAAATTAATTAACTTGAACATATACATCTACATAATTTGAGTCTAAATTCTTTACACTTTGTTTGGTTTGACAGAAACAGGTAGGAAAGAAAGTGAAACACGGAAACTAACATATGTATTTGGACTATAAAACTTTGTTTCGTTGGAGAGAAACAGGCAGGAAAGAAATTGGTTTCCATGTTTCACTTTCTTTCCTGCCTGTTTCTCTCCAACCAAACAAGCCCTTAGAGTCGTTTGTAAACTATTAGAATATATATTTTCTAATTATCTAACGAGTATTTTACACCATTGATGGATAACTATTAAAATCAAAATTTCAATACCTAAAATAACATTGGAAAATGCAATACATCAAAGAACTAATTAAAATAGCAAATGAAATAGTCTTGAATTTGATTGGACAAGGACAATTAGGTCATTTTCCGATGATCCACTGAGCAAAAGGTGGAGCCAACCAAATTTGACAAAAACAAATTAAAACAAAAAAAGATTTGAATTTGAAAAAAGAGAGAAAAAAACAAAGGCAAGAATGTGGTTTGGGTTTGGGATGAGCTGTATGGTACTGCAGTAGATGCTTTATTTATCTGATGCTCACCTGTTTTGTGCTGTGCTGTGCTCTGCTGTCTCACCTGCACTCCCAGTCCCACTCCTCTATCTACCATGTAAATTATTATGCAAATTTGATGTTTATACATACTCTTAAGATTACTACTCTACTTTAACCATCTCACCCACTCACTCACCCACCCACTGACCCCAATCATTATAATTAATTAATTATGATCACTTAATTAACACTGAATAAATAAAATCAAATCATTTTGAATCTCATCAACATAATTATAGTACTTTCAAAAAAGGAGATCAAGACTAATGTAATGTAATGGAGAAGATTTGAAAAATATTTGTTAGGTTAAGCCAGCCACTTGGATGTGAGAGGCAAATGTACACTTTTACTTTATTAGTTAGTACACAATTTGACTTTAAACTATGAAATAGATAGAGAGATATCATATTACACGCACATCACAGACACAATAGTAAAGTTAGAAGAGAGAGTAGATAGATCATAGATGGTAGTAGAATTTTGCAGGCATTTAAACGAGTGAGTGAGTAAGAAAGGGCAAAAATTTTGCATTGCTTTTACGAGACCCCACGAATGGTCTTTCTGTTACGTTTTTTTCCCTTAATAAGGTCCCCCACTCACTTTCTCTCTCTCTTCAGTTAAAACCACACTACACTACTACTATACTACTCACTCACTTTATACAATGTACTTATTTCTTACCCTCTCACAGTTGAGTTCACACAAACACACTCTCTTGTTTTCTTGTGTTGTGTTCTGTGCGCGTCTGAGCAAGACAAGAGTCAATCACAAGACGGGTACCCCACTCACTCACACTTGAATGAGTCCAAACACTTTTGAAAATGAAAATTTTATACTACTACTACTACTACCCCTCGTCCCCACCCCCTCACCCCACTTGGTTGTTTTTTCTCTATCTGTCTAAGTAATTGGGATGAACGAACATAGAGAAAGATCCATGAGATGAGAGGTTCATCATCTATCTATGAAGAACAAAATTAAATATTGAAAATTATATTATATTATATAAAATAAGAAAACTGAAGCAAATAAGCAGAGAGGGTTCCCTACATACATACATAGATAGATAGGCAGAGAGAAGCTAAATGGAAGTATCAGATTTGCAACAAAACAACAACAACAACAACAAGCAGAAGAGAGGCACCACCACTCAGACTCAGTCCCACCACCAACAAGAATCATCCTCTTCACCTTCACAACAACACCATCATCTTGTGGTCCCTTTTGATGGAAGAGGAAGACCATCACCTTTCATTATGGGCTCCATCTCCAACACTAGCAATTCCTCTCCATCCAATTCTTCTTCTTCCTCTCCTTCTGCTTCTGCACCCGCTCCTCACCTCATTGATGCTTCTCTCGCAATTGCCACCAGATCTGAACATAATAATGATTCCATCAACAATGATAACAATACTCAAATTCAACAATTCTCTTCTCCCTCCACCGCTGTCGTTGCTGCTGCTGCTAATCCTCCTAAACGATCCACCAAAGACCGACATACTAAAGTCGATGGCCGCGGCCGCAGAATTCGAATGCCTGCCACATGTGCAGCTAGAGTTTTTCAGTTGACCAGAGAATTAGGCCATAAATCCGACGGTGAAACAATTGAGTGGCTTCTCCATCAAGCGGAGCCGGCAATTATTGCAGCCACCGGAACCGGAACAATTCCGGCTAATTTCTCAACGCTCAATGTTTCACTAAGGAGTAGCGGCTCCACGCTGTCTGCACCACCATCAAAATCAGCTCCTCACAGCTTTCACGGCGCGCTTGCACTGGCTCACCATCCTTACGAAGAAGCTGCGTACCAACACTCGCCTCTGTTAGGGTTTCATCCTCATCAGCACCACCAACAACACCTCATGAACGCTGATCAAATCGGCGAAGCGCTTTCGAATGAGAATTATATGAGAAAACGCTATAGAGAAGATCTTTTCAAAGACGATAACAACAACAACAACAACCAAAACGAAAGTGGTGATGGTGATGGTTCTTCTTCTCCCAAAAGTTTCAAAACAAACCATCACCAACAAGATGGTATTGGTGAAGGTGAAGGTGGTGGTGGAGCATCGTCATCTTCATCCGGTGGAAATTCTATTTCTGGACTTCTTAGACCGTCGAATATGTTACCGGCAACAGCCATGTGGGCAACGGCGGGGAGTGGAAGTACAATTTGGATGGTACCGGTGGGCGGTGGCGCGACTACAAATTCAGAGACACAGACGACGACGCAGAACATGTGGCCTTTTAGTCCTCCTCAGTCTCAAAACCAACAAGGGAACGCTGCTGCAACCCCGTCTCAGCTGCATTTCATGCCGAGGTTCAACGTTCCAGCTGGCGGTGGTGGTGGTGGTGTTGAATTTCAAGGTGGACGTGGTGGTTTACAATTAGGTTCTGTATATCAACCGTCACAACATCTTGGATTGGCAGTGTCTGATTCAAATTTGGGTATGTTAGCTGCTCTGAATGCTTATACAAGAGCTGGTCATTTCAATATCAACAATTCTTCTAATCATCATGATCAAGAACATCATCATTCTATGTCTCAGCAACCTCAACCTCCTAGTCATGATGAGAGTGGAGAAGATGCTCCTAATACCTCACAATGAATTACTATTTCATTTCATGGTTAGTTTCATTATTTGCATGCATGCTTTTTAATTTCTTCATATGTAAATTAGTAGTTAAATATACTTATATTAATTCGCTTGCTTGCATTTTTTACATTGTAATCTGCGCGCCACCAAAAGCATGTACTAGTAGTGGTTTGTTTATTGGCTTTGTTTTTTGTTTGTTGCAGATTGCAAGTTGAATATCTCAACTCAAAACTAGTAGTAATTGATTTTGGAAATTCCATTCCATGGATCCAATATATGCATCGATCGGACTTGACTTGAGCTTTTGTTACATGTTTATTTTTTAATTAGTCATCTTTTTGAGTGAGAGTTGATTTGGATGAACATGGTATTCTATATATGATGTTATTTACGGTTTGTTTTTTGTCCAAAGGGACTTTGCAGACTGACAACGTAACAGAGTTTGTTTGTATAGGAGGAAATTTTATTTCTCTTTGCCATTTTTATTATTTATTTATTTCGTTTTCTGGACCCTATATGTGTATGATAATTCATTCATGAAAAGCAAAAGGATTTCATACAAATTTTGAATTGCTTCATTTTATCTATCTATTGTTTCTTTTTTATAGGTTTATATGTTAAGGAAATTATAGTAGAGAGAGATGGCAATAGTATATATAAATAGCAATTGATCATAGCTTGAGTGGACTATACAAATCTGAGTTACTACTACTCACTAATGTGTGTGCCTTTTTGGAGATAACTCTATAACAAGAGAGGTCAGGAACAGTTAACCATTAATTCCCATTTCCTTTATTTAGTAGTAGTTGAATTTTCAAACATTTTTTCCTCTTGTTTACCCACTAATTAATGATATTTTTATCCTATTTTTTCCCTTTAACGCCCTAAAATGAGATAATATATCTTAAGTAGAAAAATAAAAACCGACAAAGAAAAGAAAAAAAACCAATTTAATTAGTTTTTGACATGTATCCAATAGAATTGCTTCAAAAAGAGAAAACATTTTTTGTATGTTGATAAGTCAAGCGGAAAGAGATCCCTCAAGTTTACATCACCGAGAGATTGTCCATTTTTCAATTAATCTGTCACACTTTTGTTCTTTAGTAGAAAAGGCGACTCATTTTAATTAAGGAGTGTGATGACAGTGACATATTGCATATAAACTACATTTAACATCAATTTTTAAAAGATGTTCGACTTATTTGCGCAAGAAGAGATTATTGTGCTTTGTCATAAATTTTAGAAAACAACATTATTAAAGGACGAGTGACGACCGTCAATTATTAGTACTACTTTATTATGCCAGTCATATTCGATGATTATAATTTATATATGTATAAAAAAAAGGCAACATACATTGATTAAATTATTCATGTAATTACAAATAATGTTATTTTATATTGGTTGTGTCTTACTCCTCTACGTATAAATGAAAGCTACACATAAATTAACAAAAAAAAAAGTTATTCTACAAGATGATTTCAGTGGATGTTTTGTCAAATGAATGCGAGAAAGGAAAAAGCTAGCTACTAAGCATTGAATGGAGATGGGCAAAAGAAGCAAAGAAAAATGAATTGTAACTTGAAAATGAAGAAAAGAAAAATGAGGATATGCATATAAATAAATAAATAATTGATGGTAACGTTTTCTATAAGCCAGGGCGGCAAGGAAAATGACTTTGGTGTTGACTTCAACAATCAATTTCATACCACTGTTTGTTCATTGCCCAATCATTCATTCATTCATTCCTTTTTATCAACCATCTCACACTTTTAACCATTTTACTCCTTATGTTATGTTGCCAAATAAGTTTGGTGTCTATTGTCTAATGTCTATAGCTCAATTTTGCAGTATCAAAACTTTATTTGTGATAGTAATTTTTTGAGTCTAACATATAAAACACTAAACGTTACAGCTGATATCCAATAAATACTTACACATATATATAGAGAAAAAAAATAAAATTATTACCTGTCAATTTATTTTTATATTGCTTTCCTCTTGCTGCAAGTTGTGAATAAAAATTTCAAATTAAAATAATATTTATACTAGTATTTGTTCTCATATCAGATATCAGATGTGGTTGCACTGACATATGACTTCTTTTGATTAAAATAAAAGAGGATATACATATAATTTGCTTCAATTTTTTGATGTGATTTTGTTATCACTTCAATAGAATAATACTATTTTTATTGGTAAGCATGTTGTTATAATACCAAGTTAGTATTCTTTATCAAAAAAAAAAGACCAAGTTATATCGAATTTGTCCAAGACTAAAACTTAATCAACCACTTTAATTAATTTTTTTTTCAACTATACTTTTTTCATCAACAAGACTAAAACTCAAGAATTTGAATGAATTCAAGTTTAAATAAACAGATTTTGTGCGCTTCACAAGAGATCAAATTTAGATATATAATCAATTAAGTACTACTATATACAGTCTTCTCACGTTTACAATTTAAAACCAAGAGGGGAAGAAAAGGCAACCATAGAATACCTATCTTCTAGTTTATAAGCATACAAAACTAAACTTTCGTCCACTTTTATATTTATTTAATTTAATTAATTAATCTAATCAAAATAATAAACAAAGGGGGAAGCAAAGTAGTCACTCACTCTTCTCCGGGTTATCTTGATCACTTTCCTAATTCCTTTGGGATCATTCATTCATTTGTATTTGCACCAAACCACAAATCCCGCGAATGCCATATTGCAATAACTTTTTTTTTTATTTGTTCTTAGAGAAGGGGATATTAGTTATAGTAGTCCTAGTCCTAGAGTTGAGTTTAGAAAGAGTTAATAGAATTGTGGAGATTGAATCGTTGTTTTCTCTATCAAGTTCAATTTCAATAACCATTAAATCATCTATAATTAATATATTGCAATAACCTTTATTTGCATATAGTTTTCAATAATTGGAAGGACAAGTTTTGACTTATACTAAAAATTTAATATTAATCAGGACGAATGAAAAATATTTATGAAAAGAAATCAAATGTTTAAGTAAATTCAATTGTTTTAAGAGATTAATTTTAGTATAGAGAATATTTTAATTTATAAAAGTAATATTTATTTATAATTTTGGTCTCCATATTTTTAGTTACTTATGAAATTGATCTCACTATTTTAAAATTATTTAGTTTAGGTTTCTCTATCATATTTTCAGTTAATATTATTGGATATTTAAGTATGTCATTCTTCATTTGAGGAGTCTTAACAATATACTCTTAAATATATATAGATAAGACACTATCATTTGTGATTATAATTTATGTGCACCACTATAAATTATACAGGTCTCATATAAATTTAACAGCATTATGAAATTATTCTAAACGGGACATATTTAAATTTAAACAATAATAAAAGAAAATGTGTTTTGTACCATTAGTGTAGCTCAATTGGTTGGATATATTGCACAAAAGTATTGGAATTTAGGTTTGAACCCGGATACATCCACTTATTCACTTTTAGGGCTCGTTGGTGTGCAGGTAATTAGAAAAACAAGATATGTTAAAGTTTTTCAATTTTGTTTTAATTCGTTGTTTGATGCACCAATAGAAAAAGATAAATTTAACATATCATTAACTCTATCCAATTATTTTTTGTTATTTTAATCTTTATTTCAACTGGGTTATCCAATTACTCTTTTTTATTTTTTTTATCATGTGTGCACCAAACACATGACATGATATGTGTCAATCTTGTCACTATCATATCGTATTATTATTCAACTTCTTATCGTATCTTGTCTCTATCTATCCGGCGCACAAACATACCCTTAAGGGGTGATTTTTTAGCCACTAAGCTACCTGACCAAAAAATAAAAGTGTGTTTTAAAAACATGTACTTTTTTTATCCCAAAATAATTGTCACAGTTGACCAATTCATGTTTGACAATGCATAACTTTGATAATTAATATATTTCATTATTTATTTTTAAAAATTATAAAAATTGTATAGTTTAAAAGTATTAATCGAACAAATCAAACATCTATTATACTAATATTTACATTTATATAAATATTAGTAAAAAAACAATTAAAATTAATTACTCCGTCTCACAATATAAAAAAACAGTGGCCAACAAAAATTAATATATTTGATTAAGAATTTGGTTCAAATACATGAATTTTATTTGATCAATTTTCTCTTATATTTCAAGACAGAGTAATATATCAATAATGCACAATAGTCAACTGTGACAATTATTGTGGGATGGATGAATTAGTAATATTACAGAGTAAGAAAGAAAAGGACGGCCAGGATGAGTTGTGGTCACGGATTTTATTGTGTGTACAACTATTGAGTACTATAGGCAGGGTGGGACCACCTCACAAGTGCGGTAGCCAGGCCCACTAGTAGTAAGTAAATAAATGAATGCAATAAAAATAAGAAAGGATATAAAGTATCACGCGCTTCACGTGTGCACCAATCACATGGGTCGCAAGTGCGGTTTAGTTGCAACACTATCGCGCGTGGGCTCTGAATATCATATCATATCATATCATATCATATGGGACAATGATTCTCTTCATCTCTCAGTCCTTTTTCTCCTTGTTTTTCTAGTTCTAGTTATAGGCTATGAAGCCCAGATACTTGATACGATACGGACACGATACGATACGGATACGGCGATATAAGAAAATTTTAAAATTTAAGATACGATACGGCTAGGATACTTCAATAAAAAATTAAATATATAAATGCAAAATATATAAAACATAACTAAAATTGATAATAAAGAATTATTTACATTATTAAAATTACAAATTAAGTAAATTGTATATCTTAAATACTATTCAAAAAGCGAGTTATGCACATCTCCACTAATGACCTATAATTTTATCGCTACTTTCATATATTCTTCATCTTTCTTTGACAAAAGTTTAAAATTTGTATGCACATTAACCAAATCATTAGCTCTTTTGAATCCATTTTAGTTCTTTTCAAAGAATGGATAAAATATAAACATTGAATACTTCTCTAATACGCATCGGGAAGTATCTGACAAGTATCATAGAAGTGTCAGTTTTTTTTATTTAATTTAATAATTGGATACTTCCCCGATACGTAATATGAAGTATCGGGAAGTATCTGACACGTATCGGTATCGGATACGGTATCTGACACGATACTTGATCAAATTTGGAGTATCTGGGCTTCACGATACTTGATCAAATTTGGAGTAGCGGGGCTTCATAGGTTATAGGAAACAAATAAAAAAACCTCTCTTTACTTTACAATGGCGTTCCCACCAAAAACTAATAAAATAAGGAGAACTTTACTAACTACTGCTACTAAGATATACTAATAAGATGGCATAATAGTTAGAGAAAATTCATTATCGAGTTGACAATCATATTATGTATGAGGAGTATTTTGGAGGCATTTGCTCCAATGAGATGTTTTCTTCAAGGTGACCCTTGTCTCCTTACTTGTTTGTCTTATGCATAGATAGATAAATTAGTTGGTAGTATCACTTTGAAGGGAAACATCCGCAGTAACTAACGTAGTAACTGTTGCAGACCGTCTGATAAAACTAACGGCTAAGATTAAAATTGTGACAAAAAGGATTAAATGAATTATAGCCATCTAATTGTTTTTAAACGACCGAAATTGCTTACTGCGTAGAGTAGTAGTTAAGCAGGGAATCTGGATCCACTTTGAAGGCAGTTAAATATGTCCACTTTCCTTATTAAGGATATTATTAAAGACACTGACTGAGATTTGTCAAACCTCTGCATCTATGTATGAGTGAATGACATTCACTTTATAAAACATAAATGGTCAATTTGCATAAGTATATTGGTGAGGGTTATAAATATTATGCACAAATGAAGTCTTACAACTTACAGCCAAATTCAGCATAGTCTATACAATGTAGAAGGTAGCGGACAAAGGACTGCAAGCAGGATTCCTAAAACACAAACCCCTAAGGGCCGACTCTATACAAAGTAGGATTTCTCAATATCATGGTCGACTTTAGTTCTGGCAGCAGTTTTAAGCCCTTAACCTTCAGCACCTGAATTCTGAAGTCGCGTAGTGTGTAGTTCAGACCGCATCGGCGTGTTAAATAAATTTATCCTACAGCATTGGACAACTAATAAACTCACTTTTAGTAAAAGATAAAAGGCAGTGGCAGGGTTATAACTTACTTTTAGTATAAGATCACAGTTTGTGTTCTTACCAATTGTTAGTTATGCCATAATCTTTGACTACAATAATCTTATTGTGCTTTTCTGTCTTGCATACGGTCCTGTTTCTCCAGGGGTAAAAGTGATAAAATCCACATCCTACATAAACCAAAATCAAAGTATATGACTACAATGATAAAAACTCCACAGGTGCTTTATAATGCTATCAAGCAAGCTTATTAGCCATTATTAGAAATTTTGGAGATCAGATACAGAAAGATTTCATAAACACACTTCACTCTAATTCAAAAATCTGAATAAGAAAGATATCTAATAAAGAACTTGAAAACCAATAATAGAACTAAATACTACTGCTCCATTATCCCCTTAAAAGCGTCCCAAGTCGAAACGTTGCGGAAAAACAGAATGAGATGTAAAAGATACTTTGATCACCAAAATATAGCTCATAAATTAAAATTATATATTGGATATGCAATGTAAAAGATACTTTTTGTATGATATAGCCAAAATATTGACCATTTTAAGTAACGAAGAGCAATTTCTGTCTAGAGTATAGAGTGAAGGAGTAGTAATGAAGAGCTTACGACACATTATTTGCAACATAAAATATTGGAAGCCTTTCCACTCCTGCAGCTCTCCATTTATATTTTTCAAAGGATATTTCTTGTTCGGCCTCCGACCCAGTTGCAGTTAGAACAAACTGAAACATACAATGTAAGATACTAATTTAATATCATTCATAATACTTTAACATGGTATTACAGTTTCAATTAACAAAACAAAATGCAAAAAGTGCATAAAATGACAAATTTGATATGGGAGGAAGGGGTTTGGATTCTCCTATTAAAGTTTCACAATACTGTCTGGTGAAATTTGTATCTATCTCTCTCTTTATAAATATATCAATAAAGGTTAATAAGGTCCAATATATTACATATGCAAGGAGAGAGATGGATACAAAAATTTACACGACACTCAAATTTTAATGTCAAAGGATCCAAATCAAGGAAGGGGAAAGAAGAAACAGAAGGGTCACAACCAACACAGTCATACATACCAGTGGAAAAAGTATAGCCATAATCCCATAACTAACAAGAGGAGAGAAAAAGAAAATAGCCAAAACGCAAGGACTTCCTGCAAAGGCACAAATCATTATTAATCTCAAATATGAAGGGAATCATAGGATTAAGTATTATACATGATAGAAAAATTTGTTCTATAGTTCAACATTCTTCAACAAGAAAATGGTGTTAGATTGAATTTTAAACCACAACAGGCCTCGTAGGCAACAACATATATTGGACTATTGGCATACTGCTTTGTAATTGCTCACTTCCCAGAGTTGAAAATCCTCAATTCCCATTATCTTACACCCAATCTATCTTTTCACAAACAACCCGTAATATTGTCTCTCAGCAGACATGTTAAGGACTGTAAAAAATAACTGTTCTTCCTCCTAAGGTTTGTAAAAAAGGTACTATTTGAGAGGCATAAAAAAAAGAGACCACAATAGCTTAAACACGTATTTTTATTTAGTGAAGTAAACAGGTATACTACTATACTTATTAAAAAATTTGCAGAAAAGATTATTATAAAAAAATCTTACCAAAACCAGCAAAAAATGGCCAATAAGATTCAAAGTAGTCTAGCCTTCTGTCAAGTGCCACTTCATTGAAATTCCATTTATACCTAATCAAAAAGCATAACTTAAAAAATGTATCTAATTGGTGAAGGAAGACATTAAGCAAAGATGTATTTCGACCACATACTCGAAGCAGTAATATGCATACATCCAGGAAAGGAGTACAAAATTGAGCCCCTTCCCTATGTATGGTATGAAACCAGTTGCATAAACCTGGAAAAAACATAAAAATTGTATGTGATTTTAAACAACTAGAAAGTAGGATAAAACAAACCAAAATAAAGTTTACTGTATATAAGGCATATATAATATCTTTATCAATTTCGGAACATAAATTGTAATGATTTGATTACCTCAAGAAAGAAAACGCTCAAAAGGAGTATCGAGTACACCTGTTCTCCTACTCCAATCATGACCCTGGGTTAAGCAGCCATGGTTAGAATCAATATCATTTAGATATAAAGAAAAAAAATATGCAGCATAAAGTAACTATCAACATGAACTTTACCCTCCAAGGCCAGATAGTCGTTTTGCTTGATTAGCATCTTGCATAGGTGGTGCATTGTTTTGGCTTGGGACTTTGTCCACGGTTAACTTAGATCTTCCCATTGCAGCATACCCATACTTGGCAATGTCATTGTACCTGAAACCATACTCTTTCATTTAGATAAGAAAAAGCAAAACAACATACAAGTTCATCGGCTAACTTTATTACATATGGAAATCCAAAATTGAAAATACTTTGTTTGTGATTGCGATGAGAACATTACCAGAGAGTGCTTAGAACTATGCTAAGCACATATAATGGGTAAAACCAAAGCACCTGCAAGGAGACAATCACAAAAGATTAGTTTGAAAACAACATTCATTCAAATCTTTTGCATTGCAATCTAGATATAGAAAGATGTTTCAAAATGAGAAAATCGTCAAGTGCAATTATGCAACTTTTGAGGTGAATGCAGAGTTTAAAAATAGTGTATTATTAATATTATTATATACTTACATAAAAGAGCTGAATGAGTGAAAGACGTAAGAAAGAATAAAATTTCAAAGTTCCAGCTAAGGCACACATTTGATGAGAAACAAGGTGTGAGCATTGATCAGGTAATATCCACCACAACGCAGGAATCACAACCGAGTTTAGGACGAATATACTGCACAGAAATTAATTCAAAGATGTTAAAATCATCAAACACATAGTTTATGCAGGTTTGGATAAAAAACTTAATTGCAGCTTATAGCACAAGCACTTATGGTATAAGTTATTTGTATAGAAAAAAGATAAAATACTTTCGAAATTGTTTTCATATAAGCAATAAGCTACCTTGGATAAGTTATGGAAATAAATTAAAACATGTGATAAGCTATATTCATAGTCTCTCAAAAGTAACTTATATGAGTAAATAAGCTCAAATAAGTCTATCTAAACAGCCTTAATTGAATTTGAAAGTGAAAGTGGATGTCCAAAAATCCTAGCTCAACGGACAGAAAATACCAAAATTACTAGGCAGAATGTCCATAACCGGGTTCGATCTCTTGTCACTCGACTCTGCATGTGTGAATTTATAATAATTTTCTCATGTCGTCTATGTACCAAAAGAAAAAGTGAAAGTGGATTCATAATAAGTAAGTAACATAAGTACAGTACCTTCCTAAGAAAATGAAACCATTGAGAAGGAAACACTGTGAAGTTCGAACGAAGAGAGAGTTGGAGCGGAGACAGAGAATAAGAACACGATGAAGACAAAAAGCTTCTTTCAAACCCTCAAACCATAGAACACAACCGGACTTCAACCTTTCCATCACTGATGATGATCGATCGGAACCAACTAACGCTCGCTCTTCTTTTGTTTTACTTCAACTTTCTCATATTATTCTAATCTTCGTTCGTTCGTTCGTCAACAGGAACATCAAATCGAATCAATGTTTCGTAATCGCATCTTATAAATAAATACTACTGCTGTTTTTTATGTACCGATAAACTGTTTTACAAAACACAAGAGTCAAGGGTTGTTTTTATTTTTTTTGTTGAGTTTGGTAAAAAATAAAAGTGTTGTTTTTTAATTTATAACAAACTTTTTGAAATTATTATCAATGTTTCTAAATTGAAAAATAAAACCAAAAACATCTAAATAAGTTTCTCTAAATTTTGTAACAAAAAAATGTATCTCTAAATTTGATTCAATTTGATGTTGGTATTTAATAAAAATGGATCAATATTGTAGAACCTAAAAATAAAAAAAGATCATTATTGTAACCAAAAAAATGGATCATAATTGTCAAACAAATATATGTACTACTATTACTAGTAAGAAGAACTATTCTTTATCTAAATCATAAAAATCTATTACAGTATTCTATAACCAGAAAATAAAATTATCATTCAAACTCTTATTTTATGATGGAAATAAAATAAGTAGATGCTTGCATTCAAAAATGTGTTCATTTGTTATGTCTCTTCCCTACTAGTGTTCTTATTGGTCAAATGGAATTTTTTGTTTCCGATTATGTTTTGGATGGTGGGTGGAATTGAAAAGTGCTTAATCAATTCCTTCCTCAAGATATTTGTGAGAGAGTTTAATCGATCAAGTCTATCTAATATATAATTTGATTTTTGTGCTAGAAATTTTACTACAAATGGAAATTTCTCTCTCAAGTCTTCTTATCTTATCATGCATGGTAAACATCACTCAATCCAAACACATCTGATCTTATGAAAAACACCTCTAATGATAAAATTCTGAATAATGATGAAAGATATCATAGAGGTATGACTAGAGAAAACATGTGTTCTAGATGTGGTGACCATCCTGAAACAGTCACGCATGTCTTAAGAGACTGCGAGGAGGCAAAAAAAATTCTTGAATAATTTTTCCAAAGGCTTTACACTACAATACTAGCTCACCACCAAGGTATGGCTGTGATGAATGTTAGTATTACTATTGACCCGGTGTCTAGAAAAATAAACAACGTGCTTATGGGTTTTGTTAATTACTTGCCAAACAGCAAATAATGCAGTTGCAGAGATGTGACTCATGAGGCGATGAATCAATATAATATTTACTATTAAAACAATTTGGCAGTGGCACTAAACATTTCATTTCATTTCATTTGACTTTAAAATCTACATATCCCGAATTCAATATTTTTCTGATGAGTGCAAAGAGGACTTCACTAGAGGGAGTTACATTGGCAGATACTGATAAAAACATTGCTATACTGTCCAGTCCAAAATTTGATGAACAATGCTTTCATATAACTGGGGTACACTATATATAATCAGCGTACAGAAAATTACATTGGTGTTTGTCATCAGTTTGGAGTGTAGAGAAGTGTACAAGACAAGATCAGAAAGCACAATTGTCAGGAGGCCAAATGAACGATGATAGGAAACTCTCGTCTTTTCACTTCTCCAAACTGTATCAGGAAAAAATATTATGGGGAGGGAAATAATCAGTAAAATACACAAAAGACTAGGCGGTGTCCCTCCCCAGAGCCTGAAGCTTTGGATATATTCAAGATGTAGTGCAAAGAATATATCATGGCCATCTCATGGATTCCTCATGGAGTCTTGCCTTCTAAGGGGAATCCCTTCACTGTCATCAAAGGCATCCTCTTCTGAATGCTTATTAAGTCTACCAGATGAACCTTGTATACATGTAAAAGAAGATAACATTAATAATCATGTTTTAAGATGGTAAGACCTTACAACCGAGTCCAAGAGAGGGAAATCAATAGAGCATACCATCAGCCATATCCTTAGTCTTGTGCAGAAGAAAAGTTCCTGAAAGTATCGTCACAAACCCACATATCTCTGTGATAACTTGTGTTGGACTTTGCCTATCCCAGTCCTGATATCAAGTACAATACTCAATCAAAAACCAACATTCAAATTAACAAACAATGGACGGACAGATATTTGACATGTAAATAATATCTAAACTGATGAATCTCCTCCACCTGGAACACAAGAAAAATCAAAATGAAGGATAAAACCACTTCTTGATGTTGTACCAAAGGATTTACAATTCTCTATGCTTGGTAAAGAAATGAGCAAAAAGAAAACAGTTTTAAACCACCAGTTGAAGGTAGGAATATGTCATAATTTTCATACATTCTGTAATCTGTATGTCAATGCCCAATACTAATTTTCATGTGGAGGGAAGATCAAGAAAACCTATAAGTCAAACCATTAGGAGAAATTTAGATTTACATGATCTATCATAAGACTCAATTCACGACAAAATATTCGTTTGATTTATGTAGCCAACCCCACCAAGTGGAAAAAGCCTATTGTTTGCTATTGTAGTTCTAGTCAACAACCTGCATATAACTATCTTTAAGGATCTAGTGACAACGGTAAAGCAAAATGACATTAGATGTCATCTTAACAGGTCTAGCATAAATCTAAACCATTATAAGACTACAATATCTTTAACTTTCTAGGAGTGACTAAAGAGCCATTTGGAACAACAGGTAAAAAGCATAAATGAAATCTTAAATCTGAACTTCTTGGCCATAATGCTTCATCCACTTAGACAATAGGCTTCATAAACACAGGTTATAAACTATGCAGCCAATCTGGATAGTGTCAAATTTTAAGCAGTCATAAAAATATAAATAAAGCAAAGAAGTAAGGCCAACAATATCAGTCTCATAACACATCATAGTATCATACCTTAAACATGATAACACTAGCCACGATGGTTAATGTTGTGAACATGACATAATAAATGGGAGATACCACGGCTGTATTGAAAGTATCCAGTGCCTGATTAAGAAGAGAGAGAAAAGTGTCACATTAATTAACTGGCCACCCAGAAAAGATGCATCGATGTGTAAAAGTTAGTACACAATATTAATATGTAGCAGGATCGTGCCCAAAACAACATCTAGAATTGGAAACTGTATATTGAAGTCGCATTCTAATTCTAATCCTACACATTTAAGTTCAAAGCTATAGAGATAATGAGCTTTTTGCATAGAGCATTCAAACCTAAACTTGCATTTATTTAAATTATCAAACCATTCATTACAATTGCATCATCAGATCATCCTATTCATTATCCACCTGCAAGCCATTGGAATATAAGGCATCAACTTCAATGCACTAATTCTCTTTTGTAAATAATAATGACCTAAAACAAGGAGTTTTTAAGGAAAAACATTATCTTGTATTATACAGTAGCATTTATTTAGAGCATAAATGCCACAGCAGACTGCAAAATAACTTCAAACCACAATGCAAAATAACTTCTCTTCAGATTAATTTTATTCTTACTTTACTTTTTTACCAAAAAATTATTTTTATGTTGTTGCTTTTCAATAAGTGACTTTATGAATTACCAATTTATTTTCATTTCAACAATATTTCCTATGAATCAGGTTAGTTACTTCATTTTTTCACTCAAGCGAAGTCACAGATTTTCCGCATGCAACATTTCGAATTTCCACAGGCTTTGAACAGTTGACATGCCACAAAGGTGAAACCTTGAAACTTATTTTAAGGGTCTCAAACTTTCCTTGTCTTCTTTGTTAATAAACCATTTTCCTCATTTTGTTGCCAATTCTTCTATCAAAACTTTGGGGCTTTATCAATTGAAAACATATATTTTACATGTCACCCTTGTTTACATTTTTTATACTACTGAAGTATTTATTCAATAAACAGTGGATATGACAAAAAAACATTTTAAAATAATTGGATAAAATTCTCAATCAATTGCAGAAGTTTGCTAAAAGATCACAAGGTCATATAAGGTAGTAATGTGATTAAAGACTTTTAATTAGAATGATTGATGGGGGAGAGACTAATGGTTCAAGAAACATATCACGCATAAGCCAGATGAGAAGAAAAATAATCACTGCATGAACAATTTAATATTCTTATGAATACAAATATACAATCTCGAAAGGAGTAAGCATCTGAAGTGTTATAAAATCAAAAGGCATTTACACTTCACCGAAAGAGCATGAAATGAAAAATGTTATATTTCCACAGATTTCAACGGTACATTAAAAGTCAACTAAACCAATTAAGTGCATGGTGGAAATACAAGATAATACTTCAAATAAATGTAAACATCAAGAAATAAGAGAAGCTAGCATACCTTATTTAAATAATTCATTTGGGTAAGAACGCAAACAGCTACAACTAGAACAAAAACCCAAGTTTGAGGGTAAATTAGCTGATTCATCCCAGACAGAGTTAACTTTATGGCAATTCCAAGAGCCTTAACACTCATAACCTATTAAAGGAGATTTGACAATATAAATACAGAAAGAAAGGGAAATGAAACAGAGAACTAGGGGAAAACAAGGACAATTCATCAACAACTAGATGATGAGACATACCGATAGGGAACCTACAAGGGAACAAACACCAATATAAACCATTATGTGTGTCTGACCATATAGAGGAATGAAGTGGAAGATAAGAATGAAGGTAGCTGTTATAACCAAAGCTGCATAAAAGAGAAAAGCTGCAAAAGAAAGATTGTGTCTCTTGGTTAGTAGTCAATCAGGATATGATATTTTGAGTAGACTGACTAACATTTCAAGCGTGAAAGATGGCTACCTGGATCCATCGCAAGATCCCATACTTCTGGCACTGATTCAATTGCCCGTTCTTGAGGAGCATGTAGAACAATTGTTGTAGACCCCACAACACACAAAACGCAACCGAGAACTCCAAATATATGCAATCTTTCACGTAAGATAATATGGGCAAGAGCAGCACTGCAATACAGCGTCAAAAATCAGAATTTACAAAGAGTCGAGCACAAATATGAAGCTTAAATTTTGTTATACCTGATAATAATACTAAGAGCACCAAGAGGAGTGACCAATATAGCTGGAGCAAATGCATATGCTGCAAAATTGGCAATCTCTCCGACAATCACTGTTGAATAGCAAATGTTAGAATAGAAATTTTAATCCAATGGTTAGCATCAGTGGCTGTAAGCAAAACAGATCAATAAATTGTGCGTAGATATTTGCTGGTATCCTTAGATTTGAATGTAGAAATAATCCATGAAAAATGCGTGAAAGCAAAAATGAAGTAAGATGATAAGAAGGAAATGCCGATAGGGTGCAAGCTTTAGCAACTTTTTTCCTTCCACGAGAAATGCAGACAACAAGTTACAAAAAGCTATATAACTTAGATTTATAAATCATACAGAGATGAGAGAAGAAAATATAAAATACCCCTAGTTAGATTTGTTCTTCATGGAACTAACATTAAACAAGTTTAGATAGTAACTAAATTAATTTCTGCAAGTACTACTAAAATCACTAGAAGCTGAAAAAGAAGTTGTGGAGATGCACAGAAAAATCAAAGATATACTAGTTCACCAATGTCAAAGAAACAGTTGTTAATGAAAATACAGACAAGCATCCAATTTAATAATGAATCCACAATAAATGAATGATGAATGACTCACTTGTTATCATGCCCACCCACCAAAGCGGCTCATACAAATACGAATAGCCTCCACTTCCTGCAAAAGATAATTATTTGGAAAGTTAGCTACCGTTGCACATGATCAGATTGAGCGTATACTTTAAACATAAATATAACACAAAAAAACAACTATTTTCCAGATAAAATAGTTCCTTGAAAAACAAAACCCGCCCCTAACTCATTCCATATTGTAATATATACAAAACTAACTGAGCCAATAGAGTTGAAAAAAGAATCCCTTTCATTTCATTTCAAAATAATATAACTATTCGTACGAGGGAAAAAAATCCATGCCGCTGAGGATTAACAAAATGAAAAACAGTTTAACTTGTAGACAAATTTTTCACCCTATTTTAACATTAACAACAGGATGAGGCCACATTAAACTCCATTTCTCCATGAAAATTGAGACAACTCTTGAATAATCTCGATGATCACGCAAAGAGTATATAATAGAATAATTGCAGTGGAAACAGACTCAATTTCAGAGACAGAGAACACCAAATCTACATGAATTGAAGTTATAAATTGAAAAGCTTGGCATTGCAAGTTATCGAATTTGAAAAAGAGTTAAAGTTATTATCCATTTATTCAGAAAAAAGTAAAAACCTCAAAAATCCAGATCTTGTGAAAGTGTAAAAATCCAAAGCTATACGAAAATGAAGTGGACAGTGAGAAGTAAACACACAATTCGGCAGATCTCAAGAAAATGAAAACGAACCTGCTCTGATTCCACTAGCACCGGCTTTTTTGAGACCTTTCTTTTTAACAATGAAGCTAGCACCGATGAAGAAACTAGATGAGAGAGCGAGTACTAAACCTTTAATGTTATCGGAGGACATTCCCTCACGCCAGCTAGGACTACTCGCCGCCATCTCGCTCCCGGTGGAAACAAAAACCCTAGCTAGCTAGCTAGCGAGATGGATCTATCTCACTCACTTCTTCCCTCAATCAGAACAACACACAAATTCAACAAATTGTTTTCTGGTCGATGGATAGAGCTGTCTGTCTATCAGAAATGGTTTTGTTTACAGTGTGGATGAATGGATCGGAAAAGCTTTGCAATTGCAATTTTGATATACAGAAAAGAGAAAAGAGAGAGAGAGGTAGGTTATTATTTATAAAAATAATAATAATAATAATAATAAAATTTACTCACAGTGTAACTAACTGAGGCCACTAACTAATAATGTTGTAGATAGGATGAGTGATACACACACACACACACACACTCCATTGTTAGTTGATTCTGTGTTAATGTTAATCAACTACTACTTTGCTTTGTTGATTCATAATTATTAGCCTAATCTCTCTCTCTCAATACACCCTACTTTTCTCCTTCTTCCTCCTTTTCTCCGTCTTCTTCTTTTTTTTATTTCTTTCTTTTTCTTTTTCTTTACAACCTTATCTTTTCCTAATCACTCTTTTATTTAGCATTTATTTATTTTTATTTTTTTTGAAACACTTAGCATTTATTTATTTATTTACTTCTTTTGTTGATAAAATATTTATTTACTATTTGTAAAAAAAAAACTATTTTTACTATGATAAAAAATAAATTATTTAATATGTTTTTTGATATAATATTTTTGTTGATAATATAATATATAATAATATAATATGTTTCGTCAGAAAATAAAAATAATATCTTAGATAAAGTGAGTTCAAATTAAATGAAGATTCTTATGAGTTTAAAATTCACACAAAATTATGATAAAAACAATGGTCAGGTACTATCCTTTTCATGAAGACCCTTTCTAAGAATATTAAAACAACATTAGAGAAATTGTATGTTTTACGCATTTTGTATCAATAACATTAAATGCTCTTAGTTAAGCATGTTTCCGTTGAGTTAAACTGATCAATAATCGTTTTGAAGAAGATTTAATGGACTTTTTATCTTACTACAGAGTAATTGGGATTATTGAGTAACTAGATTGATCAAAAGGAGAAGGATTCAAGTTGCTAGTTAACTTGTAATGAAATCAGGTGGACTGAGCTAACAACCTCTAGAACAACGACTATTATCTTTTCAAGCAGCCTATATCTTTCTTCATCAACGTCTCTTTTAATATCTCTTATATAAAATGACTCTAAACATTGAAGAAGATAACAACGTACATACACAAAACATTCAAATCTTTTAAACGTGCGAAAACATTCAAATATTTCCGAGTGTTAAAAAATCCGAGCTCAATGTAGTTTACAACTATTTGAATCTTAATTTGTAAACAAACAACTTCTCTTGTATTCATTTGTAAAAATCCTTAATTGTAAGGCATGAAGACTCTTGACTTACATGTCTTAAGCAATAAAATATCATATCAGTGTATCTCAACAATTATAATTTTATGTGATTATAGTGAATAAATTATCAAGAGTGAGAGAACCGAACGTAATTGAGTCAAACTCACATAACAAAATATTAAATGTTTTATTAATAATGTAGAGTGACTTTTTTTTTATACAAATATTTTTACAAGACAAAACAAAAATATTTCAAATAACATAACATATATTTTAATACGAAAGGAATATGACTTCCTATCCTACTATGTACACTCCGTACCAGAATATTGTTAAAAATAAAAAAGAGAAATTGATACAAACTTACACGATGGACAAAAAAGGACAACCTTGGCGGCAGTGAAAAGAAAAGAAAAGAAATAGCCCCAAATCGCAGCCCTTAAACCCTTACACTTAATTAAAACCCTAATAACAAAACACAAGAAGAAGAGATTCTTCATTCATTCATTCATTCTCTCACAAACCCTACAACCAACCACGATGCCTCAAAAACCAGAAGCACCGATTCCATATGATGATTCCGACTCCGACTCCGATTACAGTCAAGAGTCCGAAATATCTGATTACCAGGTACTTCATTTTTCCATTTTCTTCATTCACTCTTCTTACTCATTCATCCATCCATCCATGCTAGATTCGATTCATGAATGCTTGTTTTTTTGTAGGACTCTGAGGAAGATAAGGACGACCAAGACAATACTCCTGGCGGCGGCTCATCTGATTCTGATTCTGATTCTGAATCTGAATTACAAGATGCTTCACCTTCTTCTACTCATGCTAGCTCCGGAAATGATTCAGAAGACGCTAAATCTCAAGACGAGGTCAATTATGTTAGCTATTATAACTACATGGACTGTGCTGTTGTTTTTCTAATTCATTAATTAATGAGCTCAAAATCAATTATTGCAGGACGATGTCAAATCAGACGGTGGAAGTGAGAACTCTGATCTTCATCAGGAACTAGAAGGAGGAGTTGAGAGTGATTCATCTGAAGATGAGGTCTTCATTATAATCATTTGTTGTAGTTTTTATTCATATTCATACTATTATATTATGGAGCTGTATTTGATTACTTTGTTTTTACCTTTTTGTATGTAGGTGGCTCCGCGAAATACCATTGGAGAGGTCCCTTTGAAGTGGTATGCGGATGAGCCCCATATTGGATATGACATCAAGGGAAAGATGATTAAGAAGAAAGAAAAGGAAGACAAATTGGGCTCCTTTCTTGCAAATGTTGATGATTCTAATAATTGGTTTGTTAATATCTCTATATCAAACTTGTTGCCTCTATTTCGGTTTTTGTTGCTGTGTTCTTTTTGTACTTGACGACATATATAGGTTAGCCATGTACAACTGTGTCTTCTATAGCTTTGGAGGCCTAAAATTCGATTAAGAATGCTTTGTTTTATTTTCTCTTTAAAGTGTGTAGATTGTTAATTGGATGCATATATTTGGAATACCGTTGGAGTTGTAGGGTTTGGTCTGTTTAGATTGTTTATATAGATTTTGAAAGCATTTGGTGGTGTCAATTTTTTTTTTGTCGCTGAGAGGATTTACTTTCAACCTCTGATGGAGGATGCTGTATCTGTGTTTGTTATACTTGTGATATTTTATTTTTGTTGTTTTACTTATAGTACAACATTTGGAGTCATGTGCTTTACTTTGCCTATCCACATCATTTGATGACAATGCTCTTGAACTCGGTTCTCACTCCTCACATTAACATGGCTGTGCAATTTTAAACAGAATGATGCTGTCGAAATTGGGCCCCATATATCTCACTAATTCTCAATACTCTTGTTTACACTTATCTCTGTTGAACTCTAAATTATCAGTGTCCTTTTGTCTTATAAATGAAGAGTTAAGACCAAAAAAATGCTTCATTCATATATAAATGAAGCTGTACTTGTAGGTCACTGGTCAGTTAAGAAAGTCAAATAAACAATTAGTGAGAAACAAACTTGTATCTACCTAAACGATATATGTCTATGTCAATGAGATATATAAACAAGTTATAGAGAATCATTTTCAATACAATAAATGTTTACCAAAAACAATAATGGAGGAAAAGTTGCCGTGCTACACATAAGATAGCCTGAACACTTGAGAGGAAGATAAATATAGGCTCCACTTAAAGAGTTGATTACATATAGGATAGTCTGATAATTGGAGATAGAGGTAGACCAAGAAATACCCATGTGAACCTATTATATTATAAAGAATCTAGAAATCAATGCCATCATTGTATAATGTGTTTTAGGAACATCATAACTGCATCATTGTTGTTGTCGTCGTCGTCTAAAGTTCAATGTAACAACAAATATTATTTAGAAATTTCAGATGTAAAGTTTAAAACCGAGACAAACATGTGTTTATTTTTTAGTATTTCTTTCAGTGTACGGAATACAGATCATATTTTATTTTCGCCATCAACCATATAGTCCGATCTCCAAGACGGTCATGGTTTTAGCATTTTAAATTTTTTTAGTCGGTTTCAGCTTTCAAATATATAACTTGGTTTGTTTATGCATGACTGCTGTTGCAGTATTATCTCCTAATGGTTAGCTTTTCTTTCTAGAAAAAATCATTGATTTTATTTTTAATCATTTAGGCGGAAGATCTTCGATGACTACAATGATGAGGTAGTGCAGCTGACAAAAGATGAAATCAATATGGTGCGCAGAATAATGAATCATCAGGCACCACATCCCGACTTTGATCCATATCCGGTCTGTATTTACTTTCATGTCTTTTCTTTCTTTAGACTATTAACATAAGGTTTGAAACACAATTAGCTTGCATAATTCTCTAAATGCATATCTCCTTTGTAATGTGCAGACATATGTTGATTGGTTCAAATGGGATGATGCCAATCACCCATTATCTAATGCACCTGAACCCAAACGAAGGTTCATTCCTTCAAAGTGGGAAGCTAAAAAGGTAACTATTCCTTCATTATCTAATGCACATCATGGGTGTGTTATTACTTTATAAAAATAATAAAAAATTCCAAATTGAAGAGAGAGAAAGTTTTTTAGTGTAGAATTAAACAAGGTGAATGATGCTAATGCACACCTTCATGGGTGTGTTATAGCCAAACCCTATATTCAGGTTAGACTAATAAAGCAAATTGATTTTTCTTATCAATCATCTACTTCCACGACTCTACAGGTTGTGCAGTATGTTAGAGGAATTCGCAATGGATCGATAACTTTTGACAAGCCAAAGAAAGACAACGAACCATATCTCTTGTGGGAAGATGATTCTGGTTTGACAGAAAAATCAAATAATTTGGCTTACATTCCTGCACCAAAGAAGAAACTTGCTGGTATTATATTTGACTTTAATTTCAGAGTTCAATATAATATTATTTTTTCTTTTGAGGTACCTTTAGTGTTAATAATTTCATTTTGCTTCTCAGGCAATGAAGAATCATATAATCCTCCTTTAGAGTATATTCCAACCCAAGAAGAGATTAATTCATATCAGCTGATGTTTGAAGAAGACCGCCCTAAATTTATCCCAAAAAGGTACTATACTTTCAGGGTAAATATTTTTGCCTCAGTTTCTCTATATTCAGTTGAAATAATACATTTTAATTTCCAGGTTTACATCTATGAGAAGCATCCCTGCTTATGATAAAGCCATGAATGAGGTATTCGAACGCTGTTTGGATTTGTACTTGTGCCCTCGAGTTCGAAGAAAACGTGTGAGTGAATTACCCATATCAAAGAACTTAATCAATTAATTTACTGGTTTTTTCTTTGCATGCCAAATGTTTTAATTTGTTCCTACTTTTTACTTACATAAGTATTTTGTGTATTTGTTCTCCATAGCTGGTGTGATTCATTTATATATTGTTTTTATCTGATGTCCAGCTTAATATTGATCCTGAATCTTTAAAGCCAAAGCTTCCAAATAAAAAGGAGCTTAAGCCTTACCCTATAACATGCTATATTGAATATAAAGGCCATGAAGATGCAGTTACATCAATTTCGGTCGAAGCTTCAGGGCAGTGGATGGCTTCAGGTATAAGGATGTTGATATCAAATATTTTGGTTTCGTTTAAACAATGGAGGTCAGTATCCTCACTTATTTGGATTTTGTGAAGGTTCAAGTGATGGAACTGTCCGTGTCTGGGAGGTTGAAACAGGCAGATGTCTGAGACGGTGGGAGATTGGTGAAGCTGTGAACTGTGTTACTTGGAATCCTCTGCCTGATATTCATATTCTGGCCGTCTCTGCGTAAGCATGGTTTCATTGGTCTTAAAAATATGTATTTGTTTTGTATATAAAATATTGAAATTTTCCTTTTTCAATACAAGTGACTTGATTGTAAACATAAATTGAGGGTAAATCTTCCATTTAGGGGACAAGATGTACTTCTTTTAAACACTGGCTTGGGTGATGAAGAAGAACAGCAAAAGATTAAGGAACTTCTCTTGGTTGACTCGCCAAAAGCATTAGACGAGTCTGGTTAGTGTTGTTGTTACTTCTTTCGTTGGTTTTAATCTAAACATTGATCAATGATCGGAAAGAAATCTCTAAGGGGTCCCAATTCCCATTTGGTCATATTACCACAGCTAAACTATAGTTATAAAAAAGCATGTGAGCTCAGAATTTATAGCTAACTGTCCAGTGTCCACTGCAGAAAGACAATTGACTCTACATTTGCAGCAACACTTATGATATCCGATGTTTCATGCTAGTTTGTTTTGTTATTTCGTAACCACCCTCATGTTTGCAGGCAAGAAAGCACCTAGTGTAAGCTGGCTCAAAGATGATAAACTTGACGGTATAAGGTTAAGGCATTTAAAGGTATTTCCATGTCTCCATTTCTAGTTAGGCTTTGCTTTTTGATTGAAATTTTGAGTATTCATATTAAACATTATTGGATGTGTTCATGCAGACTGTTACTGGTGTGGAATGGCACCGGAAAGGTGACTACTTTTCAACAGTGATGCCTGCAGATATCCTTTCTAAGTATTGTCTCAGTTTTAGCTGATAGCCTGATACATACCTTCTTTATTGTATAGTTATTAGCTGATAATAATAGTAGTAGTTACACATGTAGTCATGTATGTTACTGCATCATACCTCAGTACTGTAGTAGTCTTTATATCTTTCAAGTTTCAACACAGTAAGAGTCATACATTTAATGACCATGAAATCATGAATAGAACCATTTAAAAGTGAGCTGCTAGTCGTCATGTAATTCCATGCATTACATGTAAGATCTGCTTCCTTTAATGTCTAGTGTGTGAATAGTTTATTCATGGACCTTATAGAAACACAATTTATTAAACTGGTTCTTAATTACCAACTTTTAGCTGATTTTTTATCTTAAGGAAAATTAATGAGGTATAAAATTTTGAACCTGAGATTGATTCATTATTTCCTTAACATATTCTTTACGTGAATCAAGATCAGTTCTGATACACCAGTTATCCAAGAAACTTTCACAAAAACTTCCATTCAAGTTACATGGACTTGCAGTTAGATCAACTTTCCATCCATCCCGCTCCATCTTCTTTATTTGTACAAAACAGACTGTTCGTGTGTATGATTTACTGAAGAGAAAACTCATAAAAAAGCTTGATACTGGTCTCAAGGAAGCCTCATCAATTGCAGTCCATCCTGGAGGTATCATTATTAGTTATGAAGAAATTAAATTGTTATCAGTTTTCTTCTAGTTATAAATGCAGTAAATCATTCATCATAATTGTGTCTGTACGCACATTTCATGCAGGTGATAATTTGATTGTGGGGAGCAAAGAAGGGAAGCTTTGTTGGTTTGACATGGACCTTTCCTCTAAACCATATAAAGTTCTTAAGTAAGTCTTTTCTTGGAGTTAAGTGAAAGCAATTCTAAATTGTCACCTCTTTATTGCTATCATTTGATAATTTTTTCGGGTATATTTATATTTATGCTCAACAAACAAACTATCAATGCAAATGAATGGCCCATTTCCTGGGAAACACTTTATTATTTGAAAAAACCTACTAAAAAGGTGTGTGAACAAACCAAGTTAACATGCTTTTCTTGTAGTTTGTTGGTGAACATCACCAATACTTTGGATAATGAGCTGTTGTTTATTTGAATAGTAACAAATTGGATACGAAACATTACTGTCTGCATTTGATGTCACGCCACAGATCTTTTTGTAATAATTTGATGTCATTGCAGGTGTCATCCAAAAGATATCAACAACGTTGTCTTTCATCGTTCATACCCTTTGTTTGCTACGTGTTCAGATGACTGCACTGCATATGTTTTTCACGGAATGGTTTATTCTGATCTCAATCAAAATCCTCTTATCGTTCCTTTGGAAATTCTACGGGGCCATGCAAATTCAAATGGGAGAGGTGAGACTTCGGATTGTGATTTTGTTAACTTGGTTGAACAGAGTTGGCATATTGTCTGAAATTTGGTGTTTCTCGTCTAAAAAAGTCGATTTTAAGTGTCAATATCATGTTTTGGAGATGAGTGTTGACTAATGTTCAGATTCAATTTTGTGCAAGATTTGATTCAAGTTACCTTTGCTAAAAAATAAGTATATGTATATAAATATATTAACTACAAAAATTATGGATAGTAGGGTCTGATGATTTGTAACACATTTATGTTCTTAGGGGTTGTTGGTTAGATAAATAATTCATTAGCACATCCGAATAATATAATCAAGAAAAGTCCTCTGCAGATGGTTGGACTAGATGCTTAAAAACACTACTGTAAAATACATAATGTTAATTAGTATACTTAACTCAATCTTGCAATTTAAACGGCAAGTGCTGAAGTTAGAGTTTAGAGTTTAGACTTTGTTGTATGGTCGTTGTTTGTTGCCCACATGATCCACAAATGTTTTGATCAACCGGGTTTTATATAGGTCCTCTTTTTTTTTTGTTTGAAAAATCTCTTATGTATTGAACGCTTAATTTTATGTTTCATTGTACATCTTGTTATACTTGATAGTGCATTGAAAATAACTACTTACATTCTTACAATTGAACAAGCATTTGTATCTTAACCATTTAAGTTTATTTGCATTGCAGGAATATTGGACTGTAAATTTCACCCCAGACAACCCTGGTTATTTACAGCTGGTGCTGATAAGTTGATTAAACTTTACTGTCACTACTAGAAAATATTCTGATAAATTCATGCATGATAGACGGATGATATCTAAGAAGAAACCTGTAATTCCATCTCCAATTTTGTTCACCAATTGTTAAACAGAAAGCTGATATGATACTACTGCTATCTGAAATTAAGTGGTTAGCAAGTTTCTGGCTTTGTTTAGGGAAAATTGCTTAAATTTGTTTTATATACATCACATTTATTTCTTTAAATCTTGCGCTGAAATGTCAACAGTTTGTACTAAGCAAAACTTCATTTGATTGAATTAGAACTGTAATTTAGATGTGATATATATACATCTATTATAAATCAATTATTTTAAGAAATTTGGTGAATGTTTTCTTTTTATTTTAGTAAATGATATTTGTTACAAAAGTATGTGTACATGAATTGGAATTTGGAATAGTGTGACGTGGATCTGTGGTGGTTGTCTCTGTTTTTATACTCCGGTATGGTAATTGATCATGATTGATTGGTAATTTTCCTTTCACAACAACCGTTGTACAAGTTTTTTTTGTAATGATTGGCAATGCTGGTTTTGGTCATTTCTTATCTAGTGCAATTATACACTTCAAACAAAAATGAAAAGCTAGAAAATATGATTTCAATAAAAATGCAAATATGAACGACATGTAGAATTGTGCAATTGTTGTCCATTCTTTTCCCCGTTATGAAATATGTATATCACACATAGTGCTTGCTTTTTTAGTATGCTATCTATATTTTTTCTGTGGCAAAATGGTCTTATTTATTCATCAGCAACAAGAGAAGTATAATGGAGAATAGCGTAAAAATTGCTAAATTATGAGTGGTTTGAAAAAAAATTTGTACTACTAGTTAATTGTGATTTTAGTTCTTAAAATTATACGTATATAATTTTATTTTGGTCCGATAAATATTTTTGTTTGGATTCAGTCCTACAAATTTAAAAATTGTTGTTTTTAGTCATTTAGCCTAATAAACTAATATTAGGGACCAAATACAACAATTCTTATTTTATTTTATAAGGACTAAATATAATAAAAAACTTACAAAAACTAAAACTAAATAATGTTTTTACAAGAATTAAGATCATAATCATATTTGAACATTTTAGTTATTAATACTCCTCCTAACCTTCACCGCCATCTCTTGTACATCACATATTCAAGCACACTAATTCTTGACACGTTTTCATCATAACAATGTAAATGCGAATTGCTATCATATGCATCCATCCATCTCAACTACACTCCCAACCTAATGACTTATGAATCTCAGCCTCACAGACAACTTGGTAACATTACATTCTACGCTCCCAAGTAAAAAGTGTCCCACAACTTGATTCAACTCAACAACACAATGGAATCAATACTATACTTCGTGCAACCAATCTAGCGCAAAATCAATTATCTATCCACTCACTAAAGAATGATCAACACCTACATTTCATACAAATATATCATCAGGTCAACAATCTCACTGCCATGTACATCATCATGTGAGTACTTCATCAATGGCAAGTGGTAACATCCAACATGTAGAGCATGTTATCAACCAAGCATGCTATCGCTCCACAACATATATAGCATACTAAATTAGCATGTTAACGAACAACATATAAGCATACAAGCTGACCATAAACAACACAGGCATACTAACAGATAGATTATCCTATTACTGATAAGCCTAAAATATGTGAACCTCAACTGGTACTATTATATATCAACAATCACCGATGTTTTAATGGGTTAAGATTAATCAATCACTATAATAGAACTCGGAGTCCCTACAGTTATATTGCTTAATTCTAATCTTACAACTTCCCACTCCCAGCTAATCGATGATTTCCTACAATCTACCTTAACACAAGGACAACATTAACTCTAAATATACAAACAACCCTGTCCTTCAAACATTGTTCGAGACCAAAACCTCACAAACTGCCACAAATAGTTTCGACATTGCATCAGTTCCAAATCTCATTCCGATACACTTTAAACATTGCATACAATTTTGAAGATGTTCAGCCACTTGATAACGTTAAATTTCTTTTCATTTGCGACAAAAATTATGGAGTTTAGAGAATCTAGATGACTTATATTAAGGTATTCAACATACATGACAGTTTCCTTAAATTTGGTCAAAGAAAAACAGGTAGCCATTCTAAAAACATCACGATTTTAACATTACTGAACTACAGACACATATAATAAACATCAGTTTGACTGTATAATAATAACGAAAGCCTTCTTAGTTCTTCCATTTCATGAAAGCATTGTAATATTGAATTCACTATACATAAAATGTCATACTTTATTCCCATCCATCAGTGTTGATTTAAAATTAAGAATGGCATATACTTATCTTCTCACTTAGTTTTGAACCAAAATATCATAACAGCTGAACTGCAGCGATGGCAGGTATTTTTTCTCGCAATTTTTGTGTAACAGCAACACGCACAGTCATGACACCAGCAGCCGGACCTGTTATTCGGACCTTTACAATTGGCTCCTCAATGGCGACCAATTCAAGAGTTCCACCAGCTGCCCCAACCAGGTACGGCCTTAATTCCTCAAGAACCTGAAACAGTTACATTTCAGATTAAAAATAGCTAAGAACAAGTGAACAGGTTCTGCATTTAACATTGGCAACATGAATGAATGCATAATAATATCATAAGTAACCTTTTCTATATTTTCATCGTTTAGTTCAAGACCGGATTCATCATCAGGTACAGGTTCAACTGCGACAATTTCGGGGATTTTTTCCATTAATCGACGTTCGATGCCCATTTTCATGGTCATAACAGAACTGGGGCAGGAACCACAAGCACCCTGTAATTTCAAGCGTACAATATTACCATCGATTTCATGTAGAGCGACATTTCCACCATCTGAAATGAGATAAGGTCGAATTTCATCTAAAACGGTTTCAACATTTTGAGCAGTTAATGGTAATTCTTCGAGAGCTGGATTTGGAGTTGCAACAGCTTTTATAACTGTAAAAACAAACAAACAAACATTAGGGAGAGTCTCAATTATAACGAAATAAATAAATAAATAAATAGAAATGAAGAAAAGGGGAAAGTAAGTTACTAACCAAATGAAGGTGAAGAACGCGGAAGAAGGTTACTACTACTACTACTACTACGTGTTTTCGTTCTTCTAAAAGGAACACAATGAAGGGTACGAAAAAAGGTGGTGGTAACCTTTAAGGAGGAAGAAGAAGTGCAGTAATATCGCGGCGTATTGAGCACCACACCTTGCATCGCTACGCTCTCTGTGTTTGTTCAGAGATTATTTTCTCCAATCAAAATCAAAATCCTCCTTTTGTTTTATTTGACCTAGTAAAGCTTTCTTCTTCTTCCTTTGTATAATTGATTGAAATTGAAATTGAAATTGTGTTTGTTTGTCTTTTTCGTTCTCACCACCCAAACACCATCGCTATTTGCAGCAGCCAGCCAGCAAGGGGGTGTGGGGAGAGAAATTTTCGCATAATAATTTTAACATTTAGTGGGATAGCAACAGAAAAATAAATGAAAATCCATTGGGCTTGTAATTAGATCTAATGTGTTAGAAATACGAGGCTTTTTACTTTTATATCAAATAAGTTTATTAATTAATGAACTCAATAATTGAGGCTATTATGTTAGGAATATGAGGGCTTTTATTTTCATATCAAAAAAAGTTTATTAACTAGTGAACCCAATAATTAAATCATCATTAATAATTTACACATTAGATTCACGGGTTCTCAAGCTTTCTCTTTCTCCGCTTGCGTTTGGTGGGCTTGACGACACTGAAATCTGATGTGTTTACAAAATGAAACATGATCTATTAATCGTCTCTCCTTTAATATTCAAAGTATGATTGTCACCTTCACCTCTTGTTTCTCATCCCGCTCGACTACCACTTCAGAAGAGATTCATGTCAAATGGAACAACAGTAACCACTCTAGTGTCATCCTAAATGTTGACTGAAGTAGTCTCGGATCACCTGTTAGAGCCGGTTATGGAGGAGTTATCAGAAATGACAAATTTACATCGTAGGAACTGACATATAAAATACTCCAATGCATGTGTTAACAAATTTACATTGTTAGTTATATAGATACACTAAATTTTTTTCACATTGTTTAGTAATTGATGATTAGTGTAGTTTATAAATCACATCACATTGTTAACCAATTTTGTATTCTAGCTTTGTTTAATTCCTCCATAGGCATTTGCAGAAGTTTCAATGGGCTTGGAAGAGCCTTGTTCTTAATTTTACATGCATATGGATACAATAATAAAATAGATACAAACATTATTTTACACACAAAAAAAGACACACATCCCAGAAATTAATTGTACAAATTTCAACCTTGGACCTTTAAAGTTCAATTAATAATCCCAATCTGTAATGAATATTCTTGTTCATAACACAATCACACATGAATGAATTAAAAAAAAACATACATTAAAATGGAGAAGCATAAAGTGGATTATTATGGTGATTAGTAGAAGAAGTCTTTCTCTTGAAAAAGAAATCACCAAGAAGAGGAATGATAGGCTTCTGCTTTGTGCTCTTGTGCTTCTTTTTCCCTCCTCCTCCTCCTCCAAAAAGATGATCATTTTCTCCAAGATTAATCATCTCAGATAGTGTTTGTGAATTCTTCATCTTTCTTTCACCTCCTTTAATATTATTATCTCTCTCAACAATATTCTCAAATCTCACAGTTTTTGCAGCTGCTTTTCCAGCTGCTGCAGCTTCAGCTTGAGCCAACTTGGACATGTTTTTGTGAAGCTCAGCGTTCAATGTTGCCAATGCTACCTCTGTTTCACTCCCTCTTTCCTTCAACATCTTCAATTCTGTTTTCGTTTTCTCAAGCTCCGCCTCTAGCTTCTTTACTGTATCAAAAAGGCTATTATTAGTATTATTGTTGTTGTTGTTTGCTTCTTCTTTAAATGATGATGATGATGATTTGATGGGACTAAATGGTGATGGTGATGACGGCATTGATCTCCACGATGGTTCTCGCTTAATGGTTACAGAAGGAGAATAATAAGGCGCGGTAGTAGCAGTACTAGTAGTTGTAGTTTCTCCTGAGAAAGAGAATGGTTTTGGAGATGGAGAGTATATTTCTCCAACAAGAAGGCGTTCACCGAATATGGCTACGGCTTCTTTGACGGAGCTGAAAGGACGAGAGGTGTCCACAGTGGAGCTATAATTAACGGTAGGGGTCTCCGACATAGGTTCATCATGTTCCATTGTTTTTGTTTTGTTTGTTGAAGGATTATTATGAGTATTTGTTTGAGTTGAAGGGTCGGTTGGTTGGTATTTTAATTGTTGGTTTCTTTGCTTCTACTTCAGATTAGTTCATAGTAGCTGCTGCTAGCAATAGGTATGGACCGTATGGTATATATAGAATAGGGATATATATTATAGAGTGAGTGAGAAATATGGTTGCTGGTTGTTATTTGAAGGCTAAGACACACAAAAAATAGGATTGTGTTGTTGTTCATGAACATGACTTGCTAACTAACGGTTAAATCATGTGACAAACAAACATGTTTATGGATTTTATTTGTTATAAACAAAGATTGTGTGAGAATGAGATGGATTATTAGAGGAACCTAATGATTTGTACCAAACTTTCCTTGATTTTGCCACAAACAATCTCTAAGCACATGATAAAATGAAAGTGATGTTCTATTTGGTTATTGCTAACTGAAATTGATGAGATGTTTGTTAATAAGTTTCTTAAAGAGAGATGGACCTCATAATCTTTAAATGAACTAATTGCCTCATAAGCATAAGCTAAATTGAAGGCTACATAATCACATAATGTTTTTTTGATGCATACAGAAAATCGGTTTCTACATCCTAAAAGTCAATTTTGTCTTAGTTCATTGTCCAAAATTACAAACTGTGAATAAGAAATTGATTTCTACAACCCTTAAATTGATTTATGTACTCAAAAACAGTTTAAAAACACAACAAAACACAGTATAATTATTACAAATCATATAACACATGATCATTACAAATATAACATACAAATCATTTAAATTAACAATACATAATCAGAGATGATTTAATCAAATACTACTCATTCCATCTTAAAATCAGGAAACATATTCCTCTGTTTAATAAGTTTGTTCTCACTATATAACCAAAAAAATCTTACTCTCGCTCATTATATTTCATGATTAATTTTTTTTAGCATGTTAACTAATAATTCAATCTTTCCACAAATTTATCCATGAAATACAACTTGCTTCAAAAAAAAATCCATGAAATACAACATGCTTAAAAAAAAAATCCATGAAATATAACTTTCAACATCTATAGTAAAGTTCGTTAAAAAAAAAAAACATATATAGTAAAGATTCACAAAATTAAAAGGTCTTAAAAAAAATCCTACTATTATAATTGTGGATCAATCCTTGTTGGATATACACCTCCTTCTCCCATAAATAATTTTCGGTTTGTATTCTTAAAATTAAAATTGATAATTAATTGTCATATTTTTTGGTACAAACTAATTTTAAAATTTTATTAAACTATAATATAAATAATATTAGAAGAAAAAAAAATCATTTTCAATGATAAATAAAATTGTAGTGAATCAAATGTTAGTTAGTTGATTCAATAGTGATTGATGTTGGATTTGGTAGAGAGGACTATGCTTCGATTCCCGGAACTACGTTTGAGATGAGACTGAAACTACTTGATGTCAAAACTCGCCATAAACTCTAGATTAATAGAGCCCTTTCTCATATGAATTAGACGGTGAAAAAAAAAATAGTAGAGAGTTCAGAGAAAAATATCGTAATTACTAAATCAGACTTCCAGAAACTTGGTCTTACTACTTTGTGCCCGTTTGTTATAGCTTTTTTAAGAAAAAAATCACTTATTTTAAAAAAATAATCACTTTTAAGAAAAATAATATTCGTTTGTTATAGCTTTTAAAAATAATCAGAATATGAAAATAATCTAAAAACTGCTAAAAATCTGAAGCTGATATTAGTAGCTTTTTTTTTATAGATTTTTTTTAGAGGAAAGAAAAAATAAGTGTAAAAAATTATCAGACAAAAATATCCTTAATATTATTCTAATATTCCAATAATATTTTGTTTAGAATTTTATAGGATTAGTTTGTTATTTTTAGAAGATAATATTTAAAAATTTGTTTTATTCGTAGATGTATATATAAAGTCATATCACCATAATGAAAAACCAAAATTTGAGTATTTTTCATATATTTATTATATATGATATATTATATTTGAATAATTCTACTTTATGGTAATTTTATGATATAAAATCACTTTTATATGGTTGCATCCAAACAAGTTAAAGATTATTTTTTTTTTATAAAATGTAATTTTTTTAATGGTAAACAAACACAAAATAGTTTCTGATTTTTTGCAAAATTTCTAAAACATAATCACTAAATTATTTAACATCAAAATCATTTATTTTTTAATCTGTAACAAACGGACCTTTTATGCGTAAATTTTTAATAACTTTTATCTTATGATTTTACTACCTCCGGTTCTAAATATAAGATAACTTTTATTTTTTAGATTCATAGAATGATTGATGTATTTGGTTCATATTATAGTCCAAATACATCAATCATTCCATGAATCTAAAACGTAAAAATTCCTTTATATTTATATTTAGGACCGGAAGGAGTATCATATAAAATAAAATTGTACAAAAAAAAAAAAATTTTTGTATAGATAATAATCTTTCACATTTCACACACACAAACACAACAACAAGAAGAAGAGGTAGCTAACACACAAAACACAACACAACACATTTGAGTGAGAGTCTCTTCTCTCTCTGAGTTGAAAGAGGAAATAGCAATAGCAATGGCAAATCCAAAACTATTATTCATCATCGCTTTCTTATTATTCATCACTCTCACTATCACTCCGATTGTTCATTCCGATTCTCATTTCGAAGGTTTCGACGGTGAAGAAGACGATGATTCCGAAGAACTATCTTCCATCGATCCTGCTTCTCTCCGTTCACCTCCTTCTCAATCTCTATCCACCGATCCCAATCCCAACCCTACTTCCACCCATCCTCCTCCACCCTCCGATCTTCCCAAATCCACACCTCCTCCCACCCCCACCTCCTTCGATTTCTGGGACGACGATGAATTCGAAGGTCTTCCCACTCACCAACACGTCCCAATCACCGATCCCAAATCCACCACCGTCGAGGATAATAACACCAACACCACTTCATCTCAAAACCAAAACGTTAACCCTCAACCACGTTCTTTCACCGTTGAGATCGTCTGCGGAAGTTTTCTTATTATGTTTGCTATCAATTACTTCACTGGTAAAAAGGAAAACGAGAACATAGCACTTTCATGGGCTTCACAGTTTGCTGCTAAAGATTCCATTTTTGAGAAAAATTTCAGTCTTTTAGGGATCGGCGACGGCGGCGACGATACTCCTTTGTTGTTGAAAGAAGGGCAAACAACTTTCAAGTTTTATGCTAGTGGTAGGAGATATTGTCAAGGGTTGTTGGCAACGTTGGAATTGAAGAGTAGACATGATCTTATTGCTAGGATTTATAACATGATTGTTCCTTGTAAAGATGAGATTACTTTTGAGGTTTATATGAATGATGATGCTATGGATCATGTTGTTTTTGCTATGGCTAAGAAAAAGGCTGCTAAAGCTATGCATAAGGATTTTAGGGATTTGCAGAGATTTGCTACTATTATGTCTCCTCCTACTTCAAGGAAATGGGTTTCTGATGATCTTGCTGTTATTACTGAGTCTAGGGAAGTTGCTTCTGATTTGGTCACTGATACCCTCATTGAGCAGGTTTACTTTCAATTCTTATCTTTGCTTTTCAATTCTGATGATTCATGTTTTATTCATGAGCTGATTAATGCTAAAAAAGATGAAATAAAAGGGAATTTAATGGATCTATATGTTATTTGACTGTTGAATGTTGAATTGCCTAGAAGAAGCTCTGAGTTTTAGCTTTTAAGGCTATATTATATAGGTTTTTCCAATATAGTAGTAGTTATCTTGGTTTTGGTCACTTCTCACTTGTGTTAGTTGTTTAGATGACATTGTTAGGACAATAATTTTTGTGACTAAATTGTTAAGATACTACTTTTGTCTTACTAAATTGTTAAGACACTACTTAGTCATACTAGTACCGATTATAATGAATTATTAATGATTATGAGGATAATAATTATGTATCAAACGATTTTAGCAGGAATATTATGGTATGAATAATCATGTCCAACATTTTGGGGATGTTTGAGAAAACATTTTAATTAAGCAGTTACTGTATTTAGTAAGCTCTTATTATGTCAGAGCTTATGACAGATTGTGTCATTAGTGCCTGAGTTCTAAGGTGAATATGGACACTAAAAAGCTATTTTATGGCTGAACATTTATTTTTTGTTGCAAAAAATAGAATTTGTGGTTGATGGAAATCAAAGAGTGGATAAGGGTAAGTTGCACATAAACTGTTTCTATAAGCTATCACAGGGAGGGAGCCTATCATGGACTGATCTAACAAAAGTGTTTAACTGTTTATGTCACAAGTTCAAATATGCTCTTCTTGACATTTGCTTTAAGCGGCTGTTTCTTTTATATAACATTATAACTTTGATATCCTACTTCATTGCTCTCATTTTCCTATGGTAGTTTTGTTTGTTACATGTTCTCTTTATGTTAGATCTGTGAACTAGCCATGCACAAATGTTTCAACTTGTTGATAAGTACTCCCTCCGTCCCATATTATAAGAGTAAAAAAAATCACACTTATTAAGAAAAATTAAAATATAATGATTGGAAGTATGTTTTTTTTGTATTTTGTTTGAAAAAAGTTGCATGGAAAGATGTAAAAACAACTTTTATTGGTAATTGGTTATGAAAACGATAGGAGGGAGAGTAAACTTTTCTTAAAAAGATAAATATTTATGTCTTTTCTCTTATATTTTGGGACAAAAAAAATTGGTTTTTTTCTCTTATATTATGCGACAAAGGGAGTATTTCACTAATGTTGGTCTCATTCTGCATAGTTCTTATTTCATGTAAGTTAAATTTCGTTCTTGGACTCAAAATCAGCTATTTTCCGCATACTGTAGGTTTATGGTGATAAGTCTTTTGAGAAATATGGAAAAGGATTGATTTCAGTGCATTTCTCCGACAATCACCCTGGCATACACAAGAAAGTATTGCTGTTCAAGTTTGTTCTTCCGGCTGCTAAAAACATGGGTGATATGACCCGACTGATAGCTCTAATTCCATATTATATTGACTTAATTGGAAGATATAAATTGAGTTCTCAGGTGAGTGAAATTGTTATATCATATTACTATGTATGCTTGGCTTATAATTTATGAACATCTTTTGCTTGGTACTTGACTGACTCGCATGCATAATATGTAATCCAGGCTCGGTCTAAGACAGAGGCTGCACGACAAAAGGTTGCTCAAGAGGTACAGAAAGAACTTCGAAATATCCAACAAGAGGCCATGCAAAGAAGAAAGGCAGAGAGGAAAAAGATGATGGAGGAGGCTGAGGCAAAGCTCGGTGCCGAAGCCATTCGAAAGAAAGAAGCTAAAGAGCGCGCTCGCCAAATGAAAAAGGCAATGCCAAAGATGAAAATGTCCCGTGGTGCCTAATTCTTGATGATTTATGAGTAGAGTTGAAGCCTGCCTAATTCTTGACGATTTGCGAGTAGAATTGAAGGCCATCCCCAGTCCCCACCCAGCGTACGTTGTAGTTGGGTTCTTGCCTTTTGTAGAATTATGGCAATGTACTTTGCTAGTTTTCATTTCCTCCCAAGTTAGCTAGATAGACGTGACCACATTTTGGTGGATTTTGAATGTACCAAAATTTGGATCTTAGTAACATTCATAAGCTCTTCATAAGTTTAATTTACTTATCCTTAGTTTCTAGCTGACTGTTCTTTTTTCCCATTTTCTTTGTCAAAATGCTGAAAGTGAATGCAGTGACACTAATGCCCAATGCAATGAGCTTCTTTAAAAAAATCACAGTAGTTTACTGGAAGAAGACTGCTGTTTCTTTCAATGCTATCTTCTTTTTTTCAATGCTATCTTCTAATTATATCATTTTTGGAGAGGCCAAAGTCAAGTTAAAGCATCAACATAATTGATGATGTTGATTCCAGAAGTTTTAAAATAAATTGATTTAAAGAATCTGAATCTTGTTAAGAAATGAAGATTTTTAAAAAAGCAAAGAAAATACACTGAAAAAATTAAATCTGAAATTATGATTTTTTTTCTTTGGGTACTTACACTGATGAAAAGAACAAGTTCAGTTCAGTTTCGACTATCACCTGTTACATTATATAATGTTCAATTTTGTACAATGTTTTACTGGTTGCTATAACTTCATTTTCAAATTGTTGTGTAAAAACAAGAGAAGAGAGTATTTACATTGCCAATCCCAAATCTGTTAAGAGTTGTTTGTTGGTGTCAACCTGTCATCAAAGGGGATACTTTTTAAACCCCCACAATTTCTTAAATAACACATGTTATGTGTCAAAATTCACCATTTATATATGCTTTTACCATATTATATTTTTTGCAAAGGCACTTTTTACCAAACTAATTCATAACTTTATGTTTTGTATTTACATATAGTTGAATCCATCTGATCTGAAATTAATGTGTTTATAAATTTTATTTGTTTTGTTCATTGACTTGGTAGTTAGTAGATAAGATTTGAACATCTTTATGATTAGAATTCATTTCTCTAGTTATCTTCTTAAAGAAGTACTATTTGATTATAGAGACCTCACAATGACAGTTTTTAACAACTATCATATGCCAAAATATCATACTTGGAAGCACTTATGTGGTTCCAAAATGGCTGGTGTCATGCACAAAATCGACGTTGTTGTCATGTGAATTTGGCCTAGAGCATTGATGTTGTTTTCTTGTGTAAAAAACATGTTTGGAAGAGGATCATTAAATGAAGAAATCAAGCTTGTAGTTGAATAATATTGGATGGAACTTGGAAGGGAGGGAGCATATGTTACTGTCACTATTTGAAAGCAGTAATTTTCTATGAAACAATGACAAAGATACGAACACAATACCAATCATTATTCAAGAAAATAACATAATTCAATATAATTATATGTATCAGTGTCGAACACGCCTAAGCGAGTGCTTCATATACATCTAGCAAATTGTTTTTTGCTTTATTGCTTATAACATCGACTCTTACACTCTCTTTGGATAAAAATGCTTCCACACAAATTTTTCACAGTACAAAATGATTGAGCAAATTAGGCCAATCCCAAGAAATTCCTCATATTGAAACCCTTAACATATCTATCACCAAATTTTCCATCATCAACAATGCATCTTCAGCAGAGCAGTTCTTTCCGTTTCCTGCAAAACCCAAATAATCACAAACAATAAGCATGCAACATGTATCTATTTATATTTATAGGAAACATATAAATTAGAAAGAATTGTAGGAGCTGGTGAGAAGAAAATATACATACCATAAAAGGGTGGTGCTTGATTTTTGATATGATTATTATTATAGTTGGTGGTAGTGTTGTTCTTCTTTAGAGGGCAAGTGGAAATAGGAAGCACAGGAAGATTTTGGCAATTGCATATTTCAATCATATAACCATCTGGATCATGAAAGAATAGTTGATCAACCTGTATTCCTCCATCCTCCACAACTGCTGTCACATACTCAATCTTCATTGCATCAAGATTCTTCATTATAATCTTCATGTCTAAGCACTGAAATGAAATATGATTTTCTTTTGGGTTGATCACTCCTCTTTTTGCTGGAACTTTATCTGTCTCTAGCAGGTGAATTCCCATGCCATAATTGAATAACCTATACATATATTCAATATAATAATACTTTAGAAATTAACTCACAAAATTTAGCTAGGATGAGTTATGAAAACAATTTAGTAATTTTTATTACAGAAGCTTATACACTATGAAACACGAACACTGACACTGACACGGACACCGGCACGACACGGACTCTGACACGTCAATACGGATAATTATTTTGAAAAATGATATAGTTCAATGTAATTGTAAGTGTCGCGTCGGTGTCTTACACGACACGTGTCCAACACTAGGACACGCCTAATCCGAGAAGTGTCCGAGCTTCATATACATAAACGCTTATATGCTTATGTTAATTATCTAAACAAGAACTTACCAAGCCCCTTCAAATTTGAAAGATGATGGTCTTTTAATAAGCACAAATCCGAGAACATTCTCATAGAATTTCACAGATTCTTGTACACTTCTGCATACAAAAGAGACGTGGTTAAGTGATAGCAGAGGTAGAGGCATTGCATTTGATGAATTCAATGCAAATGGCTCTCCTTCCACATTCACTAATATCTCTCCCACGTTCACCATCTTTCTCACACTCAAAGTCTCAAACACTACTCAGAATTCAAAGGTAGAATCTTTAAACTACTATTTGTGCGTGTGTGATAAACTGATAATGTTATGCTGCAGTAGAAGCAACACCAAAGTGAGTTTATATAAAGGTGTGCAAGTTATGGTCTAGCTAGATTCATAAAAAAATAGCACATGTTAAATTTTTATTTTTTTTAACTTTAGAGACAAATAAATGTACAATTGAATTAGTACGAACTTATCTGTTCATATTATGTCGTATACACACATCATCTTCATTAATTTTATCACCAACAATTTTATGTTTTCAGTAGTTGTTTTATCATGGGCCTACATGGAAGGACATATTGTCTAATAGTATTAGTATATCATGGTTGTCGGTGCTGGTATACATGACTTCTTTTTCTAAAATAAATGGATAACTAGTACTATAGAGTATACACTATAGTAGTTCACACCACCAAAAAAGACTATAGTAGTTCCTCACAAAAATCTAAAATGTGATGCTATTTATTTTTAATGTGGGACTTAATTTCATACATTGATTTTTTCTCTTATGATTTTAACCGCTAATTCTATTAAACACTATAAACTTATTCAATCGGCTAATTATTATTTTTTACGGGAAATCGGCTAATTATTTATTAAACAGTATAAATTCTATATGATCAATTTAAATCCTATAAATTCATCTACTAGCTAGCTCATTCTATTTGATCAATTTTGGATGCTTTCACTTTTTTGATATGTGCACTTTGATATCACATAGTATATAGCTAGATAGATCTCTTTATCTACTGTATCTCAGAAGACTTGGTAGTTACAAATTAATAAATTTCATTTGGAAATGGACGAGAAGATGGATACAGCCATACAGGTGAGGTAGAGATTGCATGACGGGCCCTAGCTAGCTAGCTAGCTGGAATTAACGTCATTGGGGTCCAAGACCAACTATAATCATAAATGAAAGGAAGTAATTAAAGAGTAATAATAACATGATTATTTATTTTTGTGGTTTGATTAAGTGGTCTATTCACAAAGGGGTTGGTTAGGTAAAGAAAAAAGAAATATCTAGAGTTTGATTAGTGATGTGGAGGATAAATCCACATGAAGTCCAATGTTGATCATGTTTTCCGTAAGACAAGAAATAATGACACACGACTCTATAGACAGTAAATACTAACTTAACTCAGTTGGTAAAAATATCACAGTTTATATGCAATCTGGTTCAAATTCTGAACATTTCATTTAAAGTACTAACTAATAATAGTTAATACTATGTTTGAAATTTTTGACTAAATATTAGTAATTACTAATGTGGAGAGTTTATAATGAATTATAAGCTGAAAAAATTATTGATTTGGGATGATAATAGATTTTTCTCTGAGAAAATATTTGTCTGATTCTATTAAGTTTTTTTGGGATTACTAACATGGAGTCAATTATGGATTAAGTCAAACCAATATCTGAAATACTAGAATCCCAATGGTTTTTAAAGGATGCATTTGTAATAGTATCAACTATGGACTTATTCTTCACCAGCTTATTTGATTTTATCTAATGACATAAACAATTGTGAGAGTGTGAAAAAAAATTTATAGAAACAACTTACGAACATATTCACAAGTTGTTTTCAACTTTCATAGTAATATTCTGAATTTATTTTATCTTTTGTTATAGAAACAGTTTATATGATAAGCACTTAATTGAACTTAACGTGTAACTTTTTATTTTAATAAACCTTAAAATGTAAGAAAAAAAGAGCATGAAACATGCAACACGAAAAGAAACATATATATAATACAAGTGAATTTTATATATAGAGGGGATTAGTACAATATCTTTATCAATGAAACGTGAGTTCCAAGTTTCTAAATGTTTGTCCTTACAACTTATAAAAGATTATTTTACAGTAACGTTACAAATATAGTAATCTTACACTAAAAGAACACGATAAAGATTTTACAAGTTACAGTAAAGTTCCAAATATAATAATCCATTTTTAAAAAAATGTATCTGACTGATTCTATTAAGATTTTGGATTATTAAATGGAATTCCAATAGTTTTTGCAATATCATTATCTATTATGAACCTATTTTCAATAGCTTATTTGAGTTTATCAACTATCATCTTAACCACTTACTGCACTGTTTGAAAGACTTATAGAAACAACTTACAACATATCCGCAGCTTATTTCCAGCTTATTTTCATAATTATATATAGAAGTGAATTTTATATATAGACCACTTTGAATCAGTACAACTATAACATCTTTTGAGGTCAAAGTTTCTAAATATGTGTTACCCTCCTCAACTTGAACTCGTCCCTAGTCAACTACGTCTATTTATGAAATATTATTTTACAAGTTAAAGTAATGTTACAAATACAATAGTCCACATTAAATAACATGATAAACCAATATCTTGAGGAATTTGTCGAACCGGCAAAATCATATTCCTTCCAAATTTAAGAAGTCTTCAAAATCACAGCTGCTATCAACAGTTAACTAACTAGCTGCCACTGTAAATACATTTTGGCAAGATTCATGAAAGGAATGGTCATCACTCATCATAGTGTAGCTGGCATGCATGAAGCATGACGAGAACATAACTTAAGGAACAAGATTCATGATACTATTCCTTTTTTCTGTCATTCACCTGAGGCAATTACAACAAAAACATCATCAAGAGACCATTTTCTTGTAACTGACTTTTCTGAAGGGTTGATAGTAGCACGTTCTTGGTTGGAAAGGCGATAGCCTATAACAATCTCCTTTCTTGTACGACCCCTAATCATTATATCATAAAAACAAAGCTCCTCCTGGTCAAATAAATAGAACTCTGCTGGTTTAATGCACATCTCGTTCCCCTGCCATAAGTGCGCCACAATTCCAACATTATATGTCATTTAAATCTTGTAATCCAAAACCAAATAATATTAACAAAAATACTAAACTAAGAGTTTCACTTTCACATTTAGAGAATTGAAAATTCTACAGAAATCAAATAGGATATGATTAAAGAAATTGAAATTCAACTGAAATCCATCAACAAGACGCGAAACAGTTAAAATAAGTTCAAATGAGGGCTACCTCCTCTGCGAATAATTCCTCAAGAACACGATTGATTTGCTTGTCTTCGGCTACCATAGCTAGTGCCATGCTAACCAGCTCATTGGATAATACATAATCACTGATTCTGGACACTGAAACTAGATTTCTAGTTCTAGAATCCAAAATTTCACTAATTATAATTGATTTATCCGAAGCTTGCTGCATTTCACGGATCCATGAGTTGTGAGAGAATCCAGATAACCTCAAAGTTGACTTTGAGTCTTTGTATGGTAGACGTCTTGACTACAAAAAAGTAGGACGGGGCGTGAGGATGGTTTTCATTTCAAATAAGTTCACAAAACAGTTCGACAGCAGTATTATATGAATATCATAACACTAATATGAAATGCAACAGTGGATACCTGTATATCACGAATGAGCAGAAGGGTAGCTAGGGATCTTGAGTCAGAATGAGCAACAGAATCCTCCACCGACTCATCTGCAAGAATAAGGATCTGTCCTCTTAGAGTTAGTATACAGTTGACGAATATTTTCTGTTACTATGCTTGACTGTCCTTAATCTGAAGATGCACTACGACACTTGAATTCTTACTTCAACACGCACTTTGCTCATAATTATATGTTGACAGCACTTTTACTTTGTCCCAAGCACCAGTTTCTTGGAGGCATTCATTCTAACTAGATCACGTTTTTTTAATGAAAGTATGATATATATAGCTAGTAATTGCAAATGAGGTAGAAGCATACTCGATCAATTTTCTAGAATCAATTAGCATAAAATAAGATAACCTATTGATGTCTAGATTTACATTTTGGTTATTCACCGTGACATCAAACTTTGAATATTTGCATGGACATGGTGCATAAATGCTAGTTGATTCCTTCCTCAGTGCACACTGATGCACTTCAAGCTATAAATATGAAGAGAAGAAAAATTGAAACTTACAGAGTCAAAAGTCTCCAATGGAAGACTCTCCAGGTGCCGCCTAATGACAGCATTTCCCTCCCTGTGGACAAGCTTTATGTTCTCTAGCCCAAAAACGTCAAGTTCACCAGCAGCAAGTTTCCTCTCTCTTGCCTCTTCAGGAACCTCATTGAACATCCAGAGTTCTGAACCAGGTGCTAAGAATGCTTCTAAAACCTGCAAAACAATAATGATGAAGGATGTGTTAGAAGATTATGAAGCTTGAATTTTGTTTTCTATAGTAGATGGATCTATTAGCTTATTTATGCTGGTTACGCAGCTACTTACCATTAAAACAATATACACTAAAGGGATGAAGAGGGCATTGAGCAATAGAGAATAATGTTTCGTATTGGATAATGGTTGTCAAAAATATTGTTCAGATGGTTACATAAACTATTACAACTTACAAGTCAAAACATTAAACCTCAATAAATTAAACTACTAGGATGTTGAACCTATTTGCATATCTTAGACCAAAAGATATCCAATTTAAAATGCTTTAGGCGCGATAACGTGGACAAAGATTTTTATTTCGAGTCTGTGGGTTGGCTATTTGGTTAAGGATTAAATCACCAGCTTGCAGGAGCTTGAAACTGACAGGAACACCATGTGACCAGGTAAAAACACACTTTTGGGAAAAGAAAAGTACCAGTTCTAACTACTCTTTTTAAGAGCATACACTGGCTTCGTTGGGATAAAATGACAACTATGTTGTATCTAATTCTGTATTTCCAAATACATATTTTGGGAGTGTCAAAATTCAATCTTCTTTAGTAATAATTCCACTGCAATCAAGATCATTCAAGAATAGCTCGATTTTATCTATTTTATGTTTTTTTTTGGTATTCATCTATTTATATGTTTCGTCAAAAGGTAAATCAGTTCTTCTTACATATCAATATGATAATGCATCATAGCAAGGTAGCTTGTCTTAAAATGTAAGGATATTTAAGGCAGTAATATGAAATGAACAAAATTTAGGGGATTACCATGATCATATCGTCAATGTCACGGCGCCAGCCACAAAATAAGACCTTCTCTGGATATTTAGGGGGATCACGTATCCTGGGGAAATAGCCCTTGCGTACCTATACAAATTATACAGTACATGTAATATGTAATGATGGTTTCTGTCTACAAAAATGTATTACCTAAGTCACCTATGATCATTGATTGAATGAATCCAAGAAAATGTGCCAGATATACTAAATGGTTCCAATGCTGAAAGGCTAGCTAGAACAGAAAGATTACCTCTGGCAGAGGGCCTGGAGCATAGGTATCGTCATCCTCAGCTATGACGAGGACTTCATCATCATCTCTCAGAACATAATTATCATCTGGATTTATGACAATCTTCCCTCCATCTGCAGCAACCTTAACTCCACAGGGTATTGCATCAGGAAATGAAATTAATATGTCTTTGAAAAGAAGACCATCAAGTTCAGGCCATCTTTTTATGTAAAACTCAGCATTCTCAAATCCAAGAATATCCTCCCATATCTGGCCAAGAGAAACAAAACAAATGACCAAACACAATATGATAAACCAAATGCACCAGTGAACCCATCAAGTCCATAGCAATTGAGTTAGTATTTGAATAATAACCTGTGCAAGGCCAGGCTGTAGAGCACACTGAATCATCAAACGTCCAATTACATCATGTGCAACAACTGTTTCAATGAGTTCTCCGCCAACAAGTTTCACTAAAGGTTCATTGTCAAGGTCACTCATCTCCACAACAACATGCCCCCTTAAGCCCTCCTTTACACCATTTAAGCTAAGAACAACTCTCAAAGCGCGGGCATCACTCTGAAGACATAAATTCGATGAAAACATTGACTAAGAAGAAATTCCTATGCAAAAGTTAGTCACCAACAAAATAACAACAACAACTAAAAAGTAAGGTAAATGACCTGATCTGCATTTTCGTCTGAAGCCAATACAATGATTGCACGCGCCTTTGAAACTGAAACCTACAAATACATAGTAAAGAATAAAGAATTATCAGAGACAATGCTAAGAGTTACTCTTTCCGTGAATGAAGAGCAAAATGCGATGGCAATACCTTCTTTAGATCAGCCAGTATAAGTGGACTGCCGCTTCTACATATTACAGATGTCCCCATGAAATCGAATTCCAGCTTTGTTATGTCCATTTCCATTTCTTCCTTTTCCTTTTCTGCAAGCACCACAATAACACCACCACCAACACTCTTATTTGCTATTGCTAGCTGCTTCAAAAGTGAACCCTGTAATAATATATCACTATCAGCCTTGTCATATTTATGAAGAAAAATAACTAATTCACTCAGATGAATGCCACTCATACAGAGAATAAAAACTTCAAAACAAATGTTTATGCAAGGAAGCCAAGTTTCCCTATAGGATCCATAACCATCAGATAAAATGAATTCTTAAACATCAAATTCTAATTCATATACTCAAAATGTTTCTAAGAAGATCAATGAGGGGATTACCAATTTGTCACTCCAGCCAAGAATGAGTATATGGTTTTTTTCTATCACTTCACTCTTCCCTTTTCTAAGCGAATCTACCTTCTCCGATATAGCATCCGAAACAAGACCAAGCATCATGGCAAATATAAGCATGCCTCCCGAGCTAATTGAGACAGAGACGATTCTCTGACCGGTGCCTTCAGTTTCAGCATGATTTCCTGCATCAGCTACATAGGTCCAAGAGTGCCAAAGTGCTTCAGCCAAGCTACCGCCAGTAACAGCATACAATGCTAAACCACCAAATGCTATAAGAAAGAGAGTTGCAGAAAGAAGGGCAAGTAGCTTAGCATAAGGATATATGGAGAAAAAAACATCAACCATATAAGCAATTCTCTTCTTTAATGGTACATCCTCCTTGTTACTTTGTGTTCTTCTGATGAAATTGATTATTTGAGGAAAATAATCAAGATATTTGTACAATACAAAAGGCAAAAGCAGTGTGAATAGTACAATATACAAAGCAATTGTTCTACTATCAGCATTCAGGATGTGATAAGAAAAAGAACCATCATCATCATCATTATCATGATGAACAACATCATTTTGTATAGATGTTTTTCCATTCCCGGAACAAAAATCAGCTTGACAACATGGGTGAAGTTTCATATCCTGGAAACAAAGAAATTGAATTGATGAATAAACACATAATTAAAGGATCCAACATCATAAATAGATAAGTTGAATGAAAAGGGTGCAAACAAAGCAAGTAATACCTTGAGTTTGGCAAGGTTGTATTGTAGATAAACAGAATAGGGTACAAAAATAATACAAGTGATAATGAGCTGCAAAAAAAAAAAAGATTGAGATAGTAGTAGTAATATGAAATATATGAAAATAGAAGTTAGAAGAAGTAACTAACGAGATAGAAGATGGGAGAGGAAATAGAGTGTTGTTGTGAGGTGATAGGGGAAGAGGATGGTGGTGGAACAAGTGAAGAAGACTTGGCTTTGTTGTTGATGTTTTTGAGGGAGCGGGGGGGACGAGGGGGATGAGGAGGAAGGAGGTTGGAAGGTGGTTTGGAAGGAGGTGGTGGTCTTCTTTTTCTGGAGGTGGAACCAATGCCAAGGAAAGAAGGGTAGTTCCATTGTTGGTCAGAGAAATCTGTGGTGGATTTAGTCTTAGTAGTAGAAGAAGCTGAAATTCCATTTTCAGCAGCAGAGTCAACAGAGACTCTTAGATTGAGGGAAGCAAGTGTTTTAGTCTTCTTCAATGGTGGTTTGGTAGAATTATTCAGATTGGAACTAGAAGAAGAAGGAGAAGATTCTTCATTGCTCTTTGCCATTGTTTGTGAAAGAGAATGAATGAGAGAAACAAAAATGATTCCTTTAGTGTACTTTATGCCTGGTGGGTTGTGATACCGATGTTAGATTGAGACAGAGATCTTGTTGAAATGGAAATGGAATTGTCTTCTTTCTTGTGTGTGTGTGTGTGTGTGTGTGTGTGTGTGTGTAGGACTAGGAGTAGGACTCGTCTCAATTAAGGTTAAGGTTAAGGTTACTCTTTTTCTCTCTCTTTCTAGTTTTTTGTTTGTGGGGTGGGGACCTTTTCATGTTGACATGGATCTTTCTTTCTTTGTACTTTCATGTGAGTAGTAGTAGTAGTAGTAAAAATAAAATCAACTTTCTTACTAGTACTATACTACTATGTAATTATTATGTAATGATTATGTATGATAGTACTAATGAAAAATGGCGTCTCAATCTAGCTATGTTTTTTAAATGAAAATTTGTGAAATTGTCTTTTAAATCTATCCATAGGGCAAATCCAACTATGTTTTATTGCAAAAAAAATATAAATATTTAACCAATTTTATATTAAGAAAAATTAAATTGATTTTATTTTTTATACACTTTCTAAAAGATTCTCTTTGATTAATATTTATACGGATACCATCAAATTTATATGAATCCAAATTATTTAATGAAATTCGTGTAAATAAAAATTCACACACAATAAAGGATCAGAATTTGAACTCCCGTCATATACGTTTGACTTAACAATTTCCGTATATACGATTTGTGGACAAATTCATGTAAATTTTTATTACTAATGAAAAAGAATATGTTTAAAAATATGCATATGGGGATCCTCTCAAATAAAATTCTCACTAGAGGGTGTCCGGTGAAGATCTCAATCATTCAATTGATTTCTAATAATATTGACCAGACTAATTGACTGAACTCTGCAATTAATACAAATGTGAACTCTGCAATTAATACAAATGATGTATTTCCATACCCCACACAAAAATAAAGTAGTATCAAAGAAGTTGGGCCAAAATGTGCGTGCCTGCAACCTACTACTTAGAAATTACATAAAACGAGCCCAATCACATTTTTTGCGTCAAAAGACAATTGGGTATCATTAACTAATCGAAATAAGTGTATTGTACTAAGTAATTGATTTGTGCTTTCCCCTAATTCCTTGTTATTTGTAGCCGAATTGGTTTCTAGGTTTGCTATTTCTTCGAGGTAAGTAATGATAACCGAAACATTTTTCCCACTATTTTCATCACACTTTGTACTCAAACCTCGTCTATTAATTCTTTCTTCCACTATACTTATATCATTGTCGGATTGATTCCAACTTAACTATTTCGTGTTTGCTCTTTCTATCTAACCTATTTCAAGTTTTGTTTTAGGTCGAGCTTGGTTTGAAAGATTGTCATTGTTAATCATGAACAGTAGCAAGGAAATCGAGCAAAGTATCTTTTCTTACTTGACATAACTCATTTATACTTTCTATCGTAATCAATGTTTTAAACAGTATATCACTTTAAGTTTGTTTGTGGCATTATAGTTTCTTACAATATTTCAACTTGTGGCCGCAATTCTTAATATTGCATAGAGTTGCAATTAAATGTTAACCTAATTAAGTCACATTGTCGAAATCGCTTTTTAATACTCTCGATAATTTGATAGTTCACTCAAATCTCAACAATTTGATAGTGATGTGAATGTAGGAGTAACATGTGGCTCAAAAAAAAAAAGTAATTGTAATTTAAGTTTGTTTTTTGGAAACCCTAATTTTTAAAAAAAAATGTACTAATTTGATAGTTGGGATTTGAGAAAAATAAATAGGCATGTTGGAAAGTTAAAAAAGAATTAAAAAACGAAAAAAAGAAATAAATGTTCCTTCTTCCTCGCATGACACCCACGATCTGTTCATAGAACAAAACCACTTCGTTTCGTTATCTCACTCACTCACTCACTCTGCCTGTGACTGCGAATTCTACTTCGCCGCCGCCGCCAGAACTGTACGGCCACCTCCCCCTGTACGGCCAACCTTCATCCAGAACAAAACCTTTCTCTCTGTTTCTCTGTTTGAGAGTTATACCCTCTCTCTGTTTCCATTATTATTGTCTAAATGGCTTCAAGCAATGGTTCTCGTCTCAAAGATGCTCTTCAAGGTGCTACCTATATTTTCACGCATTCATTAAACTTCCTCTATAATTATAATAATATGTACATATACATATACAATTGTTGTTTCTAAATTGGATTTTTTTGATTTTTGTTTTTTCACTTTGAGTTATTTATTATAAACTTATGAATGAATATATGGTTGGTTATCAAACTAAACTAGTTTAATGTTGTGATTTACAGTAGTATACTATGTTGTTATAACTTCATACTACTATATGATAATAATATGTATGTATAACTGGAGCCCTAGTTTACTCCATTCATTTGTCTTGTTTAATGTGTTATCCACTTGTTAAAAATTGGTTCTTTCTGCCTCCACCCCAATTATGTACTACTATTTTCACAACATTCTTGTCAAAATATACCGTAATTCAAGGAAGATCTCCAATCTGAAGAGGCTATGCTTTCTACAAGGCACTGTAAGTTCATGGCCGTCCTTCTGTTTCAATCAATGTAGGCTTCCAAAAGGACGGCCGGCCTATAAGAGAAGAGGCTTATCCATGTAAAACACCCCTTAATGAAAATTTTCCTTTAAAAAACCAAGTTTTTTTAAAATTGAAGGCACAACTCTTTAAGATAATATTTTTATATTGAATTTTTTAACTTGTGCTCTAATAATTTAATAAATACTCCCCCATCCCTAGTTACTGGGTACTGTATGTTTATTTTGTATGTAAGTTTTCCTAAAATACCGTTTATATATTAAATGTGTATTACTTTAGGTTTTTATCATTCAATTCAAGAAAAGAGTAGTAATTTGTATAGGAGTTTATATTTATGGACAACAGGACAAGACTTGTGAAAGGGGCTTATAATCAGGGTAATGGGAGTATCTTCTATAATCTACACATCATTTTTTGTTTTTAACTTTCATTTGGGAGTGGAAGCAAACATGTAATAATTTCATCTGTCTGAAATTGTTTGAATGCAACAATCTTGAGTGGTGATTTTAATGAATCATTATTGGAAAATTTTCATATTTTTATGTTTTATAGTCTACTTATTGTCTTAACTATGTGATATAGCTCAGTCCATTCAAACAGCAACAACAAATCATAGTCAGCAGCAGAATGAGGAAGATGTGGTATGTGGCAACTGCCTACTGGCAACTTTCTTGTCTCTATCTATGAATTCACATGTTTCTTTCTGTTCCTCTCTCAAAATTTTATATTGGACCCCTTCATCTCTTTAGTAAATGAGTATTTCAAATATTTGCTATAGAAATGTCAGTGTTCTTTCAGATTGCAAAATGCATCATTTAGGGGTGATGGCTCTTCTCGTTCATAATTAGAAGAAAAACTCTATATTGTAGTTCGATAAAATTAGCAAGATACTGATTTGGTTGTTACGTCATGGTGAACACATACAAGTCACTCTTTAGACCTTATAGGTGTTTATTGATAGATATCTTTATCAAATTGTTCCTGAATGGCTGGAATTTGATTTTGTCATTAATGTGATAAGCAGTTATTTATATTGTTGTTATACATTTTTTTCTCATGATGTCATCAAATTATCTACAATTTTTTCATTCTTTCTGCAGGTTCCCATGAAAGATTGTATCTCATCTGATTTGACGTCACTGCATACCTTTTCTAGCGATGCTACTGCTGGATTTGCAGGTGAGTTTAAGAATCAGTTTGAAGAGATTGTGTTTGTTATATATACTTGATTTGTTATTCTTTCAATAAAAAACTAGAGAGAAATGGAAAAATTGATTCTATCAATTATCTCTGGACATACTTTTGAGCCATGGTCGAAGAGGTTTGCGAGTTGTTATGGATGGAAATCATATTCTTGACCTCCAAAATAAATATTTTTAGAATTGGGGTTGGACCTACCTCAACCCTACAAAACCGGTTTGTAAGGCGAGGATTGTCCCCACTTATAAACATTATTCAGGTCATCTCTTAGTTCTTATCCAATATGGAGACTCTTCAACAAATACGAAGCAATTTTTTGAGTATGTTAGAATGAAACACACAGATAGAATGTTACTTTATCAAGGGGAAACTAGAAAGAGGTTTTATAAGGCTTCAATTGGCATCAAGTGAATTCCTACGAGCAGTTTCAAGACATTGCAGGTTGAGAATGATAGATATGGATATTTATTTACCAGCTTGAGGGGGAGTATTGTATCATAGGAAAATATTTTGTTTTATAGATTTTATTTTCTCTTATTTTATTACAGATTTTATTTGCTTTTGCTTAATTTAGGATAGCTGCTCTTAGAATTTATAAGCTTAGTTTATATATTTTAGCATTTTGTCTTTTTATATTTGATAATCTGAAAATGATATTCAATTTTTTCCAAATTTCAAGTTCCTGTCCTGGATAACATATTAGTTTACTTGGAAATTTTTTAACCTTTGAGTATGATGTCATGTGATCAAAGTTATCCCGTTATTCTTACTTTGCTGATTCTGCTCTTTATAATATATATCAGGGACAAATGTGGGTGATGATGGGCATTATGTTATCCAGGAACTACCTGGTCAGAAACCTACCAGTTATTTTCAACAACCAGGTGTTCATGAATCAGAAGGAATGCCTTATCATTCATCAGTATCAACTTCTGTTGGCATGCAAAATAAATCAGTCAGTGGTTCTGTATTTGCAAAAGATGATCCAAAATCTTCTACCTTAACAAATCAAAATAGCTCAAAGTCTGCACATCGAAAGGGAATTATAACCAGCAGGTTATCCAAGGCTATGACTGATACAGAAAAAGAAATTGACATTTTTAAAAAGGTAATCAGCTGAAGATTATGAAATGCTAACATGTATCTTAGGGCACTTGCTAGTGTACTAAAGATAGAAACTTTATAATGGAAATTGTGCATTCCATTTCTCAAAAAGTTAAAAAATTGATTTTTTCAAGACATAATTACTATTTATGGATTACTTACTATGTGCTCTTATGGCACATGTTAGCATGACCCTTAAGGATATCAATAGGTATTACTGCTTTTTGTTTATATATTTACTGCTTATTGTTTTATTCTGCAGGCTCCTCATTTGCATTCTAATTTTACCGCAGCCACTCCTCCAAGAACCTATAACCAAACAGGAAATTTTTCATCATTTGCCGACCCAAGGTGCCGTGTCTTTCCCCACACTAACTACAGGCCAAGTGCCCCTACTCACTACAGACCAAGTGCCTCCACTCACTACAGACCAAATGCCTCTACTAACTACAGACCAAATGGTACAGTATCTAATGACAGAGATTTGTTAAGTGAGAAACTCAGAAGTGGAGAATCTGACATGCCAAAGGAAATGACTCGGGGTCCTCGGTTTCATCACAAAAATTCTAAACCAGAACCATCAGTTGTTAAGGATGACTTTGCATTCACAGTTTGCAGAGATCGATATAACCTTCCAGATTTTCAAACTAAATATGAAACTGCTAAATTTTATATGATTAAATCTTTCAATGAAGATGACATTCATAAGGGCATTAAATATGATGTTTGGACAAGCACTCCACATGGAAATAAGAAGTTGAATGCTGCATTCCAAAATGCAGAAGCTAAATTAAGTGAGACAGGCACACAGTGCCCAATCTTCCTCTTCTTCTCTGTGAGTTTAATTCTTTGTCCCAAAGTTTCCTTCATTTTTTCTTCAGTAAAAGTGTAACATGAAAAAAGGAAGGTGAACATTAAAAAAAATTTAGAAAAAGTCATGGAACCGTGCGTTTCCATGGGAAAGTCAATGGAACCGTGCGTTTTCATGGAAAGTTTTCAATTTTTGTTTTCTTTTCATAAAGTAAGTTCAAAATCTCATCAAAAGAAGATGAACATCCTTTATTTTTATGTTTAATAATCGGCAAAAATCAAATGCTTTCTTGGATTATTTGAGTATAGTGTCAAGACAATAATTTGTTTTATTCCCATTGTAATAGGAATATGAACGTGAAAATATTTAATTTTGTTCATTTGTCTTTCAAAATTATTATGTATCAGCTGATTTACATTTCAGAACTAGGGGTTCATGTCCTCCAATATTTATTTCCTAATTTTTCAGTGGTCCTGTATGTATTTTGTTGTGGAATCAGGTTAATGCAAGTGGGCAGTTTGTTGGAGTAGCTGAGATGCTAGGGCCGGTGGACTTCAAAAAAGACATGAAGTTTTGGAAAATTGACAAATACAACGGTTTCTTCCCAATTAAGTGGCATATAATAAAAGATGTTCCCAACCGCCTGTTTCTGCACATCATCCTCAAAAATAATGAGAACAAGTGTGTAACTTTCAGTAGGGACACACAAGAGGTAATTCTTACATTTGATAGTGTTACTGTTAGCATAATTACTCTTTCATAGAGTCCGAGGAAAATAGTCGTCGCATAACCAAAAAGTTTTTGCCAATTTTGGTTCGTTCTAGTTGTTTGTTCACTAACTGTCAAAGAAAGTGATGAAGTATGTGTATTATTTGTCTGTGGATATGACATAACTCATGCACGAGTCAGTGTTTCTTGAAAAGAACTAATTATATTTCTACTAGATAATGTATTTGATGAATTATTACTTCATGTACGCACCAATACAAATAACTGGTTCTCACTTTTTTCGACTTTGGAGGAAGTATGACTTTTATTATTTCCTGGTTCTTCCATTAATTTCCACTTTTCTTGATAAGATATACTACTATAACATATATGTATATCAAGGATGACGACCCCTTTATGTTGGTCATATAAATACTATTGTAGTTTTTTGTTCAATTTCTGTCGAACATGATTTATCATTAAAAATTGATAATTGTCTGCTTTGCAGATTGGACTGAAGGAGGGTCTGGAAATGCTGAAAATATTTAAAAGTTATCCGGCTCAGACTTCCCTATTGGATGATTTTGATTTCTATGAGAATCGAGAGAAATTATCTCGTTCCCAGAAGATTACTGAGTATACAGACCCGAAACAGGAAGTGTACAACAATGATAGTTACCACCATGTAAGTTCTTCTATTTCCTTTGACTACAAGTACAACATGCTGTAATTTTGTTCCTCTTTTGTGTTGTTATTAATTACATTGAGATTTTTTACAGAACAATGTGAAGGCAAGAGAGATGCAATCAAGTGGTAGAAATGAAGAAAGTCTGGTGAAACTAACAAAGAATCTCTCTCTCAATCCCTCTGCAAGACAAAGCTTTAGATAGTCAGTCAGATTCACCCACCAATCACTAAGAAAATACCAAAAATAAAAGGATGGCTAGATTATTTGTTTGTTTATTTTATTTATTTATTTATTTATTTATAGAGCTTCCCAAATGTTTGGCTCTTATTTACTAGTTATTAGAATAATGTAGTATTGTAAAAAAAATAACAAGTGGTTGAACCAACTTTATTTTTGAAACATTTATTTAAATCTCTCTCTCGCTCTCTTAAAGTAGAGGTGGGAAAAAGTTAATTTTTATATTTAATTTTACTAGTCATAAAAATCTTTCTCTTTTATGAAAAGGAACTCTCAAGCATGAAAGGTAAAGATGCACTTAAATTGAGTTGGTGTAATGAGTTTACATAAACACACTTGAACCGAATGAAATCTAGAAACTCATTGGAATGTACGTACATGTACTTAAACATACTAAGTTTATACTTCAATCGAGTGTACATAAACTACTTGAATTTAGTTTATGTTAATATACTCAAAATTTAGTTCAAAAGTTGATTTATGGTTTTTTTTTTTTTTTTTTTTTTTAACTTTCATAATAGAGATGGCAGTGAAGAGATTTTTTTAAAAAAATGAATTTAAGTTATTTTATTTTGAAATATAAATAAAAATAAAATAAAAGACATATTAGATTGAATAGAAGAAGGTTCAAAAATTAATTTTTTACGGAAGTCATTTATCTTTTCATATATCAAAATAAAAATGAGAGAAAAGATAGACAAGGGACATTTTGGGAATAATGTATTAGTTAGAGGGGTGGTACTGGAAATAAAGGGAAGTGTAACTAAGGTGAGAAATAATAACGGGAGGGAAATGGAAAAGCTGAAACCCTAAATAAAGCCTTCTTAACTCTCTGTCTGTTTTGTTTTGTTTTGGCGGAGAAAGTGCAAATGACTCATAATCCGAAGCATAGTAAAGTTGAATTAGAATTAGAATTAGAAGAAAACAGTGATAGTAGGCCTACCAAGATATCAAAAATCAATCCCATTAACCACGACGACGACGACGACGACGGTGAAGAGGAAGAATCAAAGGCAGTGATTGAAGAAGCAGCGATGATGAAGAATCAACAAGGTAGTAAAATCCAACGCTATTTGGTTGCAGTTGAGTACATTGGTACTCGCTTCTCTGGTTTGCAGAAGCAGCTCACTGAACGTACTGTTGTTGGTGTTCTTCAGGTCAGGTTACATCACATCATTCTTCATTATTCTTCATTTCATTTCATTTCATTTCATTGAATGTTTTACATACATTTGTTTGACATACATATATAGGAAGCTTTTTGTAAATTTGTCGGGCAACCAGTCTCTGTTATTTGTTCCAGTCGAACTGTGAGTATCACCATCATGCTATTGCTCCTTCAATCATTCTTTCAATGTAGTAAGTAGTATTAGTATAACATAACATAACAATTTTTTCAGGATGCTGGAGTGCATGCCTTATCAAATGTTTGTCATGTCGATATTCAACGTATCAGCAAAAGAAAGCCTGGTGAAGTGGTTCGTATCTCACATCACATATAATGCGTCTTCCTCGTTTCATTTCATTTTTATTAGATTCAATTCAAAGAGGGGTATTATGCCATTTGCATTATATCTAAGTAACTTCCTTCTTGTGAAAATACAGTTACAACCTCATGAACCTTCTGTCGTTAGAAGGGCTGTCAACCATTTCTTACAGGTATGTTTGTCTGTGTGTGTGTGTGTGTTCTTCTATGAATCATTAGTAGTTGTATATCATTTGAAGACCATGCTTCTTCTCTCATCGGTTAAATGCTTGGTCTTTTGAGAAGAACAAACTGGAAAAACAGTTGGGTTTTGCATATCTTTTCTCATCTCCGATTATAATTGAAACTATCTCAAATTCTCACTCATATTTACTTTTCTGCAAAGGGGATTATATTATATAGAGAGAGGCTAAGACATGCATCACAGTCCACAGCTAATTCCCTACTTATTTCTATTTTTTTTGTCCATTCATTGTGGATTTTGCTAATGCTTTTACCATGGCTGAAAAAATTATATCTTCAAGAGTAGATGTGTTATTGTGCTTTCCCCTTAGTATGGATTCTTAACTTTTATACTAAAATGAACTCTTGATTTTCAATTCAAATGCACAATGTGAGAACATAAATGAATTATTACTATATTCTTATACAAGCCTTTCTGCCAATGTTTGTTATCAACTAGTACATGTTTGGCTCGAATGCCAAGTTGGAGTTCACAGTCACATTTCTGAAAACCTAAACTGTTTCTGAAATTTCATTTATCAGCTGATTTCGATTATCGTCTGAGAATATTATTTGTGATCAAAAGCTCCTGACACATTTTTTTTGGTGATTTGATTCATTTTAGAAGGAACACGGTGACTTAATGGTCATTGACGTTCGATGTGTTCCATCAGATTTTCATGCCAGATATAAAGCACAAGAGCGCACGTGAGTTACAAATGCATTCATTATTAATTTTCTGTCACAAATGAACTTATTGTTATCTAGTATTAAGAGTATTACAGTAAGGTTGATCTTAGGTCTTCTGATGATGTATATTTTATCATGAATTACCAAATAATTTGTTTTTGTTGCTATAATCATGTTATAATCGGTAATTGTTTGGAACTTCCACTCAGATACTTCTATCGCCTGTTGTCTGGGCCAGAGCCTTTGTCAACCTTGGAGAAAGATCGAGCATGGCATGTAGAGGAAGAGCTTAATCTTTCAGCAATGCAAGTTAGTTAACAGTTACTTATATTTAGTAGATTATTATGCTTTCAGAACTATCGTATGAGATGAAAGTCGTTAATGATACCCATGCAGGAAGCATGCAGAGTTCTAGTCGGACATCATGATTTTAGTTCCTTCAGGGCAGCTGGTTGTCAGGTGGTTTCTTTTCTCCAATGTTGTAACCAAGAATAATTTACAAAGATAAATTCCTACTAATCAATAGTTTTACCCAAAATGGAACCTTGTTTGTGCGTCGACCCTCTTCTATATTCCTCTGATTTGTATGGTGAACTTCACAATTATCACATAGCAGTTGTTAACACATTATTATTTATAGGATTAATTTTAGTTTCATACTCCTTGTAATTGTATATTCTTTCTTAATGTTGTTTACCATGTCTGTTCCTCTTTCCTTTTTAAAATAAGAGGTCCTGTTTTGATGTTCTATATGGTATCGTGCAAACTTTATTTGACTATCCATAAAATAACTTAAAATTGCCTCATTACAGGCAAAATCACCAATTAGGACTTTAGATGAACTCAGTGTCGTTGAAGTAATTCAAAGTCCATATTTTCCATCTTTAATGGAGAGAGAACGACAAATGAAAGTCGCTGATGATCTTCATAGCTTTCACAGCAACTCTGAAGCTGTCATTCCTCTTAGCTCCAGTGCAAAAATTGATGAAGTAAGGACATCAATCGAAGATGTGGGATTTGGTAAAAGAAGGTTTCATCGTTGTTTGGTGGTAACAGCACGTGCACGTGCTTTTCTTTACCATCAGGTTGGTATCTTCCTTTTTAAACGAGGCTTCTAAGTTGTATGTTCTGCTGTGTGATTTAAACTTGCATGGACAAAATTTGTTTTGGATTGAATATAGATGTTGATTTATTTCAGGTTAGACTACTTGTTGGTGTTCTCAAAGCTGTTGGCACTGGGAACTTAACAATTCCAGATGGTAGGCATTCATCCCGGTTTTTTTTTCTTTCTTCATGTGTGGTAATATATATCCATAGATACTTGCTGATTTTTATACACTTTTTTTGGCTAAAAAATATCTCACTTGGCGTACCATTTCAGTTGAAAGAATTTTGAATGCAAAGAATGTTTCAGCCGCAAGTCCAATGGCCCCGGGATGTGGTCTCTACCTGGGAGAGGTGAAGTACGATCTACCTAGTTAGTAGACTGTGTTATGATCTTGATTTGAGGCCTAGTACCTCCAAGAAGAGATGAGTAAAATCTAGAAGGCAAGTATTATACTCACGAGTTGTCTTAGCTGATTATACTTTACAGTTTACAGGATATAGTTGATAACAAAAATGCTGAATTGTAGGAATGAGTGTTTTTGAGAGAGTAATATAAGGATTGTAAAGTGAAAATTGGAAGGCATTGAATGACTAAATATATTTTCATCTCTTCTTCTTGGAGGTACCTAGCCTAAAATCAAGAAACTATTTTTTAGATCATAACAACCAGTGCTTTCATGAAATTCACTGAGAGGGCTATCCAGAGGGTTCTGATCAACGAGGAACTTGAGTGAAGTGACGAATTGTGCAGTCATCAACAAACATCAACTAATGCATTGTTATGACTTATGTATGAGTCTCAACCAAGGGACTTATAATTGTAGGGACTAATAAACGTCAACAAACATCAACTAATGCATTGTTCTCCCTTTGGATGTATGCTCATGACATTTTGAATCTCTAGGAAAGCACAGTGGATTTATTTTTACTTTTACCTTTGTATCTCTCTTAACTTTTTTATTTAAAAATATTTTTCCCGTTTATTTTTAAGAGATAAAAAGATACATTTTTATATCTGTGCTCTGCAGCCAGAGCTTTTAAGATTCAAAGAAAATTAACAAAGTTAGTATCATTCCGATGAAGCCGTTGGCATCCTTTCCAAATAAAAGAGATTGCGAAAATATTTATTTACCTATAAATTCTTGTTGCTTCTTATATACTTCAAGCCTAACTCTAGATTTAAAAGTTAGAAGCAGAATCCAAAAAGATAAACTGAACTGAGGAGGAATTTTTTTTTTTACCTCTATAAAGAATACGCTGTTTGAGTGACGGATTTAACGAATATAATTTAGATATTCAATGCATACAGGCCTATAGCCTAGCCATTAAACTCATATATTATGTGTGCCAGTATCTAAGCCAAACAAACATGAATCTACAAAATCTAACATTTGCACTAAATATTATTGTGACTATTGTACATTTAGCAAAGAAGGCCATCAACTACAATACTAAAACCTGTCAAGAAAAACTACAACTTTGAAAATTTAGGCTTATTTGAAGTAGCGAACCCTTTAAAATAAGACAGCTACTCCATGAACGACCCAATAGCCGCTTGAATTGAACTAGTGCGAGCAGATTTTCTTTGATGTATTAGCGAGTGCGGACCACTCCACACAGACTGACTATTTCTGGGGAAGAGTGTTCCACACAAACTTGAAAGCAGGGGGTTTTCAACACATAAACTTTCAAGTAGCTTAGCTTTTTGATGTCTATCTTGGGGACCCTACAAAGACAATGAACCATTTAAGTAAATATTGCAACAGAAAATATGCAAATAATCATAACAGCAACTTCATGCATCTGCATTCTAAAAGCTGTGATTTCTTTGAGGCTAAAATTGAATAGTGTTTGATATACCTTATGTTTCTCCTGTTGCTGGAACACTGCAGCTTGTTCTTCTTGTTGCGTTTTATATTCATCATGAAGAACAGTTGCGTCTCCAACTCCCGATTTCTCTGCCAAAATTCCATGGATCTGTCTCTTTTCACTGTCCATTTCAATCTCTTCCTCATCTTCTCCCTCTCCATCTTCCTCCTCGTCCTCCTCTTCCGCATCCTCTCGGCCATGGTCCTCTTCCTCCACCCCATGATCATCATCAACTTCGGTGACTTCATGCATTCCCTCAGAAGGGATAAGTTGCTTCTCACTAGTCTCCATCTTCGCCACCTCTCCTTTGTCTTCATCAGCATCTCCGTCTGTACCCATCATCGATTCACCTGTGTTTGATGATGAGTCTTCCCCACCAGGACTCTGTACAAGCATGGATTCCTATGAAACAAGTACAAAATTATTTAAGCCATATGTCTACTTATGAATTTCATGGTAAAAACGAGCAGATATTTTGATTTCTACATTGCTTGTGCGACAACCCTCATTTAATATCTTGGTTCAGATGTTGCCAAAGGTAACGGAAATTAGAAAGAAAAATATCATCTCCATGCCACTAAACATTCTTTTGGGATAGCTTGCATAATAACGAATAGCAACAATGCAGATATACAAAGCTAGTCCAGTGATATTATATTCTAAGTTAATTTACTGTATAAGACCAAGGGAAAAAATAAACTCAAATCAGGAAATATATGCAGGCTATAGAATAGAATAAGTAAATCTATTGCAGTTAACCCATCATTTCAGTCAAGAATTTCACCACATAGAAACATGATATAATATATGCCCTAAAATTGCCTCCAAATATTTTGAAAGGATAAAACAAACATAAACCATTAAAGTACCTCTTGCTTGAACTCTCTAGCATGCTTATCACCACCAGACCCAAAAATTCCTTTTGCAATTCGATCATTCTCCTCCCGCTCCTTCCTACGGCGCTTTAACACACAAATTGCACATAAACAATCATGTTTATGGTGTCTTCTGCAAATCAGATAAAACAAACATTTAAACATTTGAAATAAGGCACCCTGTCATAAAATCATCATTTATGACATTAATATCTGTATAAAAATCAACAAAGTTTTCAAACGAACTAAAAGATGCATTTAAGAGAACTTATGCTGAAGGAAATGTAATTCCCCAAAGTCAAAGGGTTCTCTTACCCTTTTTCTTATTTAAGATTTCTAATTAATAATCCAAGTTATAGGACAATAGACTACCAGACATATAACAAATTTATGGAAACAAGTATATTTACCTTCAATCTATTGATGAACTTGTATTTTTAACTTGATCATAATACAGACAAACAAATTATCAACAAGAGATTTCATTTAGTTTACATTATATCAACTCTCAATCATTTCCACTATAAGAAAGATTACTTTAGGAATGACAATTTCGTACAATAAATAAGGTTAAGTTGAAGTTTTGGAAAACACACCCATGACGCTTTTTTTTCTTATGCTTCGACTGTCCACTCTTCCCTACTTTTCCATCACCAGAAAGTGCAATATCTTCTGATGTAGTCCTCTCAGCACCTGATCCAAAAAGAAAAATGAATGCTCACAATGATTTCAGAAAAAGCACGGTGTCTTACATGAAATGGAAATTATCTGTTTTTAGAAGATCGTGCAAAAGTAGACCACTGTCCTTCATCTCCCAAGAGTATACAAAATAAACATAAGATACATGCAAAAGTAGACCACTGTCGTTCCACTTTTTTCGATACACAAGTAATTATCATTATTTGTGGAGTAGATTATGACTTGTTTTGAAATAGAATTAATTATCATTCCAAAACTTCATAAATGTCAGTTATTAGTTTTGGAGGTAGATTTAAGAAAATGAAACTATTTTGCTTAACTAATTTTTTGTCTGTTTTGTCACAAACTATTGAAAAGGAAAACAAAATCTTCAATTTCAATTTATAAGAGAGGAAAATGAAGGCAATCTTGTATGGATGGTCAAGATTAGATTTCAGCAAGACCAATCTTGATCATTCAATAACAACAACCAACCTTTCAATCTTGATCATCCATGCTAGTAAATAGTAATAATTAATATTTTCCCCTCTTACACAATACACACACTTGGAGTACATGGAAGCCAGTCTCACCTTTGGTCCCTTTTGGTTGTTCGGTGTATAACCCAGCAGCAGTCCAGTACTTCATAAAATTCTTCTTTACTCGCCTCATAAGATCCACGATATAGTCACCCTTATTGTTATACTTATAGCAGTTTTCCCAAATGTATTGTACATCTTTATATACATCCTCCGAATTCATATACTTGTCATTCTTTTCCAGGTTGCTGCATACAGTTCCAAAATCCATTGGTGTATCAATGATATCGAAATAGTCCTGGTTCCAGATAGCGTATAAATTATGATATTAGACACAGGTAAACATAATATTCTTTTCAGAAAATATCTCTATGTTTTCTCCAAGTTTCACAAAGAATCACATTAGCCTCAATGGATGAACAAATACCAGAGTTTTGTAGAATAATAGCTGCCTACTGAGAAAGAGGAAGACATTTGCCCAATTTCTAAAATACTTTACAGATAAAATCTAGCATTAATTGCCCTATTTCTATCTTTTGCTTTTCGTACATGGTGAGTGAAGCAAATGTATAGTACTAAACAAAATCTCCAAAGCATGCATGATATAGATGATTGAACAGAATAAAGTGTCATCAAATTAACTGGAAAAAAACCATGAAAAAGTTACTTGAAAATATTTATACTCACAGGAATGCCCAAAGCTTCCGGATTAACAGGAACATTGAAGGGTTCAGCAGCATCCATTTTCATTACCTTCCTTATAATCTGTACAAAAAACAAAAACACACCCAAAAGAAAATTACTCGGTACCTAATCCTAATCCATTAATAATGGAGAATATAATTCTTTGACAAAATAAAAACTAAAGGAAACCAATACTAAAGTTGCAACACACCATTAAGGAGGTCTCCAATTCATGCTTATTATATCGGGGATTAAGCGGAGATGCTTTCCTTTCTTTTGGGTGGCTAATCTCAGATGAAACCGGTAAAGGTTTGGCTGTCTGGTCAGTAGCATTTAATCCCCCCAAAACCTTCGAAGACTTAATCTTTATGCTACCGGCTTTCTTTGATGAAGCCCCGAATTTCAAATCAGGCAATGAATTCACACTATCTTCAATTCTATCGGCGGCGTTGACACCATGTTTCCCCAGCCCATGTTGCTGGCTACTCTTATCAGTATCACTTTGTGAGGGAGCATCAGATGAATTGGGTTGAGAGTCCAACATTTTAGGTGTCCTGAGCTTGACCTTAACACGTCCAACCGACTTGGCAGGACCCTTATGGATTGAACCGTCCGGATTCGTGCTAGCAGGATTGCAATGTTGATCGGTACCGGTAGAAGAAGGTGTGTCAACTTCCATTCCAGAGTTATAATTATCTTCTTCAGGCTGTTCCATATTTGAATCTTGAGCATTTGTAAGGGTTACAGTTACAGGGTTGGTGGTACCCTTTGATTTTCCTTTCTTATGACCACGTTTTCGCTTCATCTTGTGAATTCTTCTTCTAACAAAACCAAATGCTACTCTAACTCTAATGTAAGACAAATAGAGAGACCAAAGTTATAACAGCAAACAACAAAGTAGAGTATAAAAAAACATGGTAATATTGAAAAACACAGAAGAAGAAGAAGATACTAAGCAGAAAAGTGTGGTTTTTATGTCTTAGACAGAAGAAGAATGAAAGAATGAATATGAAATAAAGATTATATCTTTGAATAACGACTTACGTAGTTGAATTGAGGGGTAGTTAGAAAATTCAGTTAAATTCAGTTGGGGGTGGCGGAGGAGGAGGAAGGCGACGCCGTCGAAATACGGAACCCCAATCTTCGATCTCGTTTTTAATTCGAAACTTAAAACTTTAAACGCTTCGTTTCATTAGAATGGCCTTTTTTTTTGTTTGTCCATAAGTTAACATATTTTTATAAGCCCATAAGGCTTTATTTTTCGTCAAAAAAAATAAATCAAATATGTAGATTCCGCACACAATTACAAAGATTAATCTCTTCGAGATAATTGAGATTTATTTAAGGGTGAATTTTCTCTAACAAATGTTTCTTCATACGTACCAGTCGGAAATTAGTCAAATTAGTTCAAGACTCTATATTTATTTTTATATATTTTTTTCTTATGATTTTCCAATCTCCTATTTTTATTTGCTATATATCTATTTAGTTATAGTAGATCATGTTTGTTGTAATAAAAATTATATATGTAATAATATAGTTTTTTATATCAAGATCCTTAACAAAATAGTGTTCCATAAATCGTCAAAAATAAAATAAAATAGTGTTCCATAAAAATAAATAAATAATTAGTCCACTTAAATATTTGAGCTGTAGGTAGGCTTATTAAGGATAAGTCTATGAACAATTTAAATCCCTTATTAAAATAGAACATCATGTCATATTATATCTTCAAAAGTATGTTATATTATATTTTTTTTTGACTAAATTATATTTTGAAGTTGAAATATATATTTACTTTTTTTGACTAATGTGAAATGTATTTTTAAGATGTACTGTAATAAACTTCATAAATTCAATCAATAATGAATTAGTTTATTTAAATAGTGAAACGGATGTTGAAAATTCTTACAAAATTAAGTACACGGTAACCCAAAAATTTGATAAAGCTCAATTAATTCACTACAAGCTTGTAAGTTAAGTAGGTAATTAAAAAAAACAGAGTAGGCTAGAAGATCAACATGTGGCATATAGGACACTACTACTAATTGTTGGTAGAAATGGAGCAAAATAAAAACAATGGCGAAAATTGTACAAGTTTTGGAGACATGCATGCAGGCAGGAAAGTTGATGATACACACATTAATCCTCATAAGGCAGCCAGCTTGAGGCAGATCAAGCTTTGATTTGAATATCATATCATATCATTGTGATACATATATGCATCTTCGTGGAAGAATTAATTAATTAATTGGGATAGATGAATGAGCATTCTGGATGGAGTGGGAATTTTATTAGGGGTCATGTATGTACTAATAATGCTACCTAGCTGTTAGATTGAGTGATAGGTATGTAATTCAGAAACTACTGCATGATATTATATATATGAATGAGTAACTAATTACAACCAATTAATAATCCATCCCGGTTGCATAAGCATATACAACTCTACCTCTTTCGTGTCTTCTTCAAATACTTTACTATATGTTTAGGTTTATTAAGATTAATAAAATATAGTACGTTGAATAGAATAGAATAGAATAGAATAAGAGCATAAATTAGACGTTACACGTAAACTATATATGGTTGTACGCACCAATCCATCCATCCATCCATCCACCGACCAATTAGACAGAACAACACATATCATATGAAGGTAGCAAGCTAGCTAGCGTGGAAGCAACAAACACCAATAACACAAGCAAGCAAATTAATTACTTCTCTTAGCATAACATATTATTTATAAATGATCGTGATCCATTAATCCCTTACTTATATATATATATATATATATATATATATATATAGTACTACTATATATACCCATAAAAACATACATATATACATACACATCAATCAATTAGGATATTGCATATTTGCATAATTACTACTCATAACATCAATCAATTGTGTTGTAGTAACTACTTATCAATAATAATAATGTCATCATCGGTTAGACAACGTCCATCATCCAACAAAAAATCAGAAGAAGAAGCAGCAGGGGACAATAACACCACCACCACCCCATCTGCAGCAGCAGCAGGTAGTCGACGTTCATCAGTAGTGTCCGGTGCACTAACAGGAACAGCCAACTTGGCCAACCTACTTCCAACCGGAACCCTTTTGGCATTCCAGATTCTAACACCAATCTTCACAAACAACGGAGCTTGTGACTCCGTTACACGAATCCTCACACTCCTACTCCTCCTCTTGCTCGCAATCTCTTGTTTCCTCGCATGTTTTACAGACACCGTGAAGGCATCAGACGGAAGAATCTACCATGGCATCGCAACCTTCAAAGGTCTCTGGCTATTTGACTACTCACCAACAACAACAACAACAAGCAAATTACCAGATGATGATGAGTTGAGCAAGTATAAGCTTCGGCTCATCGACTTCATTCATGCATTTTTGTCTGTTCTTGTCTTCTTTGCTGTTGTATTGAGAGATAACAATGTGTTGACATGTTATTACCCTCAACCGAGACATGAAACTAAGGAGGTTCTGGATATTGTACCTCTTGGAATTGGACTTCTCTGCAGCTTGCTTTTTCTTGTTTTCCCTACCACCAGACATGGGATTGGTTACCCTGTTACATCCAAATAGGAGTCATTTATTATTACTACACTTATATCTAATTTTTTTAGAAGTATATGTCTAATATATATTAACATAATTACATATGAATATATGAATAAAAGGTAGACATACAACAAGCTGCGCCAACCTTTTTGTATAGTAAAACCCAACTTTTGAAAAACTACATCCCTAGATCTAAGCGACACAACATGGCTATGCATGACCATTTGAAGTCGTTTCAAAGGGTATATAGTGTCTGGTGCTAGGAAACCAAAAATGTCAAAAGCAAATAGTATAAAAGTATGTTGATTGTCAGAGCATGCTTTCTGTCACGAATGGGATGGGCACGATCGATCGCAGAATATTCTCTGATCTGTCATTGAGTCATTCACTATTTTTCTGATTGATTCCTTCAGTAGTTGATAATGTTGTACATATTGATATATTATTGTGGAGTATGTTAGGCATTGAATTGAATCAAATTAGAATTTATTTCTTTATTAGAAAGTCTCCCACACGCCACTCTCTTTTCTCTTCTGCTCTGTCATTACATTACTTGGAGTGCTGGAATCTAATTTTTTGTAAAATAAAAACTACTTAGTGTGTTACAACATTTATTAAGGAAATGAAGTAAACAAGTATAGGATAATGAACTTTGACATGTATATATTATTATACATAAAATAAAATAAATACAAGTGAAAAGAGTTCTATATATGATTTTGAGCTTCATCAACCTATTTAACTAGCTACAACACTCCTTTTAAAGAAGTGCAAACCGTAGTAATTATTCCTCCTACACCTCTATGGTTACCAAATCTCTCTATATAAGACTACACAAAGAAAAAGAAGAAAAAAAATCTAAGGTCTTAGTTCCACAAATTACAAAATTCATAATGAACATTAACATTTACTTGATCAAAGAAAATGAAAATTTGCATTTAAATTAAATTAAACCAAAAGGTCTTCTTGTTTATAAGTAGGAGGACAAGGTAATTTATCATTCTGAATTAAGTTTTTGGTTGGTGGATTATTAGAAGAAGAAGAAGAAGATGATGATGAGATTATTGATCTAGGAAATTCAGAAAGCATCTGAACAACTTCTCTCATGGTTGGTCTTTGTACACTATTTTCTTCTAAGCATAGCATTGCAATGAAGAACATGTGCATGGCTTCTTCTTTAGGCACTACCATGAGTCTTGAATCAACTATGTTCACAACTTCTTCTCTTCTTCCATTATTAGTTGCTTTCTTGCACCATTGTACAAGATCCACACCTTCTCCAAAATCACCTACTGGTTTTTTCCCTGTTAGAAGCTCTAATAGAACTACTCCAAAACTATAAACATCACTCTTTTCATCCACCCTTAATGTATAAGCATATTCTGCAATTCATCAAAACCAACCAACCAAATTATTATTAGTTAATTAGTCATTGAATAATAATTAAATGATATATATTGTTATGTCTGTGTGACTAAATTGAGTGACCAAATATATGTGACCATTACAAACATAAGATATTCAAATTAGTTTGAATGGAATAGAGAATTAAAGTTGACTATAAAGAAACATGGTAATTGGTCGGTCCAAGACAAAATGATGGGAAGTTGCAATCAAATGCAGAAACAAATAAAAAAACAAAAAGAAAGGGTGGGTGGATGCAGTGTCAGATTGACCTCTGATCTCAAGAGGGTCCCACCTTCAAAGTGAAAGTGGGGTGATGAATGATGTGTTCAGTGTGTGTGTGTGTATATATCTAGCTAAGTTAGCTGTCACGGCGCACAATGAATGAATGAATTAAGTGTAGTGTCTCAGTCTCACAGACACACACTCACACACACACACACAAACCAGTGCAGTGCTGTGCTGCACACATTTTATTGTGTTCCAAAAACTCAATTCTCTTTTCTTTTCAATTCCATGCATCATTCATTCTTTCAACATCCCCTTATTATGACTTTACCCAATCCATCCAGCTATGCACTTACATTATTCTATTCTTTCTTATGTAACAAAGTAACAATGTAGCAGTATTTTATTATTCATCATATATTAATGTAATTAATGGATGGGTCATGTACTCATGTCATGTGTATAAGCAGCTAGCAAATGGGGTGGAAAAAGTTTGTGTGGCAAGGCAAGGCAAGGCAAGGCATCATGATTAAAGGTTTTATACTTATCAATCATTATGCACCTTGCTAGTTAAATTCTCTCATCTCATGGATTGTCATGATTAAAATGGTAACCAAAATACTTTTCATCATTAGCCTTCGATCCCTAGACAAGTTGGATGGATCACAATCACAATCACAATCACAATCACATCACATGGACAAACAATTAATTAATTATTTAAGGAATTTCATTTATTCTTCTAAGTTACTAGTAGTACTCACTGGAACTGTTAACCCCTATATATTATCTCATCTCATAGTATTTAACTAACTTAACTACCAAAGTAACTTCTTCCCCCCATAAGCCTAAACATAGTATTTTAAACACATAGCATTTTTTGCTGTGGACAATATTTAGACAAAACAAAATAATTGATCATTATGCATATTCTTTGTTTTTAAGTATTAATTTATTCATTAGACTAAATAAAGAGAAAGAAAATTACAGTGTGTAAATCAAACAAAATTTTTATAAAAAAAAATTACAATTGCAAAACTAATGTGAGTGAAGAAATTAATTACCTGGTGCAATGTAGCCATATGAGCCTGCAATTGAAGACATGCACTGAGATGCAGCACCATCAATCAAGAACTTTGCAAGCCCAAAATCAGCCACATGTGCTTCAAAATTTGAACTCAACAAAATGTTGTTTGATTTCACATCTCTGTGTAGGATCAATGGTGCACAATCATGGTGAAGGTAGCAGAGTCCTTTAGCAGAGTCAATAGAAATTTTGTACCTTAAGTTCCAACTCAAGAATGCACCTTTTTTCCCATTCAATGCTTCACCTAGGCTCCCATTTCTCATGTATTCATAGACAAGCAAGTTCGTTTCTTTGTTTGTACAGAATGCAAGTAGCCTCACTATGTTTCTGTGTCTTATGTTTCCAAGTGTTTGAATTTCGGCTCGAAAACCATGATCATGGCTATTAGAACCAAACCCAAGTAGCTTTTTTACTGCTATTTCCATCCCATTTGGCATTTTTCCATGATAAACAATCCCTGCACCTCCTCTTCCAATCACATTTCCATCTTTAACGCATTCGAGGATGTCAGAAACCGTGAATTCGAGCTTTTGAAAAGCAGTCATTTTCCAAGAACCAGGTCCTTTCTTTTTGAATGACTTGGCTTTTATAATGGCTGCAATAGCAAACACTAACGAACATATCAATAGTCCTAGCGCGAATATCAGCTTGAAATCTGCAGAACTTTTTCCTGGTGTGGATTTCATTCTTGACAGCTTACATGGATTGTTCAATAGAGAACCACATAGCTTAGGATTTCCTGCGAACGACGAAGCATTAAAGAATGCAAATTGACCCGACTCAGGCAATTTACCGGATAATTCGTTGAATGAGAAATCAGCAACTGTGAGGCTTTTCATTGTCCCTATTGATCTTGGTATGGTTTGGTTCAAATGGTTTCTAGACAAGTTCAAGTAATTCAAAATTCGGATGTTGGAAATCAACGGTGTGATGGAACCCGAGAGATTGTTCTGGCTCATGTCAAGGTAGGTAAGATGAACACAATATCCAATTTCTGGCGGAATTTCACCGGATAATGAGTTTCTGCTAAGGTCAAGTTTCAGCACTTGGTTTAGTCCTCCAATGGAAGTTGGAATTGGACCTGAGAATTGGTTTCCACCAAGCAAAAGGATTTGAAGGGAAGTGAAATTTGAGAGTGAATATGGTAAAGGACCAGACAAAGCATTGTTTGACAAATCAAGTTGTTCTAAACAAACAGGCATAGAGGAACTATTACCATTTTCTGACAATGCTCCTGACAAATAATTATTTTTCAACTCTGCTAAATTTAACTTAGGAAGGTAAAGAAAACCATTTGGTATGCTACCATTAAGATAATTCTCTCCTAATCTCACTCTAGTGAGACTGTAACATGTTCCTAGACCTTCAGGTATTGGACCAAACAGAAAATTATTGAGAAGAATCAAAATCCTAAGCTGGTTTGAAGAACAAAGATGAGGTGGAATAACACCGGTGAGTTTATTCGAAGACAAGTCAAGTAGTTGAAGCTTTCCATTAAGACCAAGTTTGTGTGGAATTTCACCTGTAAAGTTGTTCATCCAAAGTCCAAGTGTGTCTAAATCAGGAAAATCTGCAATGTAGTCAGGTATAGAACCATGTAACCTATTCAAGAAAAGATTGAAAAGCTTGAGACGGTTAAGGTTGATGAACTCATAAGGGATTTCACCTGTGAGTGCATTGCTTGAAAGATCAAGGTAGAGCAAGTTTGTCAAGTTACCAAGATGTTTTGGTATTGAACCTGAAAGCTGGTTTATATGCAAGTAAAGTGTGTTTAGTTCTTTCAAGTTACCTAACTCTTTTGGTATTGAACCATCTAAATCACAGCTTGAAAGATCCATGTGAACCAAATTTGTTAACTTTCCAAACTCCTTTGGAATTCCATCTTCATATGAATTGTAATAGCCCAAGTAAATCTCTTTCAAGTTACTCAGATTCCCTAACTCACCAGGGATTTTCCCACTAATATCATTTCCAGCTAGTGACAGATACTCAAGAGAAACAAATTTTCCATAGCTTTTCGGTATTTCGCCGTAGAAAAAGTTACCACCAAGATCCAAGTGTTTGAGGCTTTTCTTCAAACTAAGAAGTCCCAATGGAAGCAAGGAAGTGAAGTTATTGTTATAGACATCAACAACTTGTAAATTTTCCATGGTGGAGTAGTTCCAATCCATGTGACCACTGAACTGGTTATTGGAAATGTTTAGAAATTGAAGGTTGGTCATGTTTGTGATTTGAATGGTGCCAGTGAAGTTGTTGCCTGCAAGAGAAAGGCGTGTGAGTTTATCAAGTGATGAAATTGAAGGTGAAACAGAGCCAAACAGATTCAAATCTGTTAAGTCTACCGAGACGACTCGACCCTCATGGCATTGAATTCCAACCCATGAACAAACTGAGGTGAAATTTGAAGTGTTCCATGTGTTTAGAACTGGGTTTGGGAATTGAAACCCTTCTCTAAGTGTGACTAAAGCATGGAAATCACTGAGCAAGGATGAAGCAAAAACAGAGGAAAACAGAGTGAAAACAATTAAGGTAAAAGGGATGATCATGTTGGAAATGGAATATGTTTTGTTTAACAAAGAAGACTAAAGGGTTTTTTAAACGATTGAAAAAAGTGAAGAAAAGTGAGAGGAATCTGAGAAACTTCAAGTGTGTGTGTGTAAGGGCTTATGGTTATGGAATCAAACATGTTCAAAGAAAGAGTCTTGAAATACAAGGAAGAGAAGAAGCTAAAACCCTGCTTTTTTTTTTCCTTCTCTCTTTTGCTTTCTTTCTTTTACTATCTTTATCTTTGAGAGCAAAGAACAAAGAAGAAGATGAATATGGCTACATATCACTTTGTTTGTTATCTATATTTGCTTTATGGGTTGTTTTTATTAGGAAAAAGCTCTCTGAGGCAGAGGAAAAGAAGAAAGCATAATAAGAAAAAAGAAAGAAATAGTAAGTAAAAATTGTTAAAAACTTTTTTTGTTTTTGGTTTTTAAATAAAGCCGTTGGATAACAGAAATTTAAAGTTTAGATTAGGGAAAGAAAAAATAAAAATAAAGTAAAGGGTTGATGAATGATGCTCTCTTTTTATTTTTCTTTACTCATTTGTATGACAAAAATACCCTTTAGCTTTAATCAAATCAAAGTATGGCTTGGCTCTTTAGTAGTCTTCTTTATTGCTTTGAATGAGAGAGATGATGCAATTGCATTTTCAATGAATCAAAATGGCTGAATTGGCCACACATTATTTCTGTAAATTGCCATCTTTCCACCATAGTATGCTCTATGAATATTTTATTTGGAATAATAGAAAAAAGAAATTCAAAAGATGGAAAGTGAGTAGTACTAGTCAGTGTGTTAGCTAGACTGCCTCAAAGCAACAGTATAGTGGCAAGTGGGACTCAAAAATTGTTGTATAGTCTTACTATATGGAAATTGTATAGTTTCCTATAATGTTGCATATGATATTTATTTCTAGCTTTTTATGTATAATAATAAATGTTTATTTAAACTGAAAAATGGTAAAAGGAAGAATGAGTAGTACTACTAGCTTTGGGTTTGGCATTAATTATTGAAGAACCTATTGAAGAAAAGATTTCCATGACCTAGTACTAGTTGATAATGAAATGAAGGAGGACCCATTGAAAAGTGTTTATGATAATATGTATGTATATTTTTGTTTACCTTTATTTACCATTGTTATGCCATGGTGTCAGCATCATATATGTGTTGATTTCCAATTGGTTGAGCAATAAATGATTAATTTAAGGCTACTGCTTTACTTTAGTTTGCATGTCATTGTGTTATGTGTATCTAATCTAATTATATTAAGTTGGATTCTGTGATTGTATGAGTTTCCCTTCCCAAGCAAAGTGTAATGTACTATAGAGTATAATCACAGTTTTTAACCTCTCTTTTTGCAATTGCAATGCAATCTATGGAGTATAATCTTGGAATTGGAAACATATGCCTGCAAGAGGACAGAAAATGTAAGTAGTAAAAGATGATGATTATTAATAAATGATGACTATATGTAGTTTGAATGATCCAGATAGATAGATTGCATGGAAGAAGGAACCATCCATCCAGGAAGGGAAGCTTTATTTGTTTCAACTTTATTCTTTTCTTCTTTCTTGTCCTATAGAGCAGGGACCAACTATCAATGAAATGGTGTTTTAAGCTTTAATTTAATTTAATAGTATTACTTATGAATAGTAGATGGATTGAATAGTCTTAAAGAGAGGGCTAGGGCTGAAAAGTAAAAGTGATGAGGGTAATCTTCCTTTGATCTTCCACTAGTTTAGTTTGTTCAAAAGAAAGAAAAGCAAAAGAGAAAGAAAAAAATAAAAAAATAGTACTACACAGTAAAATACAGTGACATGGAAAAGAGTGCTGTTGTATGTATGCATGTATGTGTATAAGTTGAATGAACTCATTCCTTCATTAACAAGGTTGAAAGGAAAATCAAGTGTTGAATGAATCAATAACATGATAGTAGGCTGTTATGCGAAGTGGTCCAGTGAATTACGGATAGACTTTGATACTATTTTAAAAATTGAATTGAGTGTAACTCAACCCTACAAAATCGACATGTAAGATTAAAATTGTCCTCATTGATAAACACATATTCAGATCATCTAATAACTAATGTAGGACTTTTTAGCCGGATGAATGAGCCCTCACTCATCATGTCATAGGAAAGAGTGCTCTTGTTTCAATTTAACATGTACCACTAATCCATCTCTCTCTCATATGATATGTGGACTTTGTAATAATGTATACATATACATAAAAGACCTTTGATAAACAAATGTAATGTACAAATCTAGTGGAGGTGTCTCCATCAGTTTTAGTGACGGCCCGGCCCTCTCTGCCTTCCTTTGAGGCATCACTGTCTTGTATCGTAACCTCTCTCTCTTGGCCCTTATTGTTTTTATAATTTTGCTAACTTAATTGGAGTCATCTATTGTATATCAACTAGTGTTTGCTTAAATTCCAACAACTAGAAACAATTTCATTTTACTTTTGCACAAACATTTCACGTCCCGTCTTATTTACCCACTTGACTCTTGACATTAACACTTCATAATTGTCAAATATACAAAAAATCTTTTAGTAAAATATAGATATAGTTTAGTAAAATTTTATTAATTTTGAAATGATAAAAATCCCGTGTCTTATTGGTCATTAAATTCACATAATTTGATGAAATCACAGAGCAAATTACGGTGATTTTGATAAAATTATAATTTGAAGATACTAGATAAATTGTTTCCGTCAGGATTTGATCCTGTAACTCTCCCTACCTAATTCATATATTCCTATACTCGTACCGCTTGATTTATCTTAATTTCTATGGGGGATGAAGCTTCATAAACACATCGTAATTTCAAACATGCATAAACAAAACAGCATGTCGGGATTAGTCATGTATGTATCCTATAAGAATTGGCAATAACAATGACATATATAGAATTATAGATGGTTCCAAAAATGTTTTGTCATTAGTTTTGGCTGAATGTTTTTGCATTAACCTTGGCAGTGTACCATGTATATATGTATGTCTCGTGATTGTTGAATTGCACCTAGTATTATTATACGGTGGCTCAAAATTTGATTATTACAAACTTTATTTTGCTTTGAAACTTTATTCCTCTTGATTCTTAAAAGCTATATGTATGTTAGATGATCAATTACAGAAAAAATATATATATATAAAAAGAGGAAGAACATGGTTTGCATGACACGGCTAGCATGCATGAGGTGATGCATTTTTGGTTTGGAAAAGGAAAGAGAATTAGGTTCTGTTGCTTTCTGAAAGAGAGAGTCAGAGCAAAAGCAGATTGGAATGTCAATTTATGATTCCTGGGCTGCATGCATATATGCATTTCAATTTTCAACTGAAAACAACAACTCAAAAGAATCAATATCCTCCTACAGCCAAATGGTATTTAGTGTCTGTTTGATTTTGATAGAATTTAGTTGGGTAGAATTGATTTTAACATAATGGAATTAGTAGAATTGATTTATGTTTGAATACATTTATATAAAAATGAGTTGAACAATAAATTTTAATGTAAAAATCATATTTAAACTCAAAAGCTACAAATCTTAACTTTTAATGGAATCGATTCTTGAGACATAATCAATTCTGTTTTAGAAGCTAAGGACCGAACACTTTAAAATCACTCAAGAATCAATTTTATACCTCTAAAATTGTTTTTAGCTCTTTCAAAAACCAAACCAAAAAGGCAGTACTAACTCTTCTATCTAGATGTAAGTATAATAACTAATTTATCACTCATAATAATTATCATTCTAAAAAGTTGGGTTAAATTAAGGAATTGAATAAACTGAATGAGACCAAGTAAATACCATATGTATGTATTAATGCACTCAAGAAAATGTGACATTGAAATCACATAAATTAATTAGATAGAGCTAGCATTGCCCATGACGACATGAGTGAATTACTACTGGGGTACAATATTGGTCTGCCTGCCCATGTCTTCTATATAGTACTGCTGACTGTGCTTATAATTCCATAGAAATGAAATGAAATGAAATGTTTCCCGATCTGAAATCATGTATGTATGTATGGTTTGCTTTTACTTTATGTCTTTATGAAATCATGCTATTCACACATCACAATTGCATTCCCTCTAGTGAACACCATTCAATCATTGGGAAACATATATAGTGCGTAGTATCATGTCAATAACCCCTATGCTTTGCCGTTTATCTAATTCTAAAATCCATACACTTTTCCTTCATTATTTCGGTCACTATTATAAGTTAAATTTTTTTACTTTCATAGTTACTATATGAAAATTAAATTGGCTGATAGTACAATCATTCTTTTTAATTTCTCTAATTTATTAGTCAATAATGTAGTTTTATACTATATATGTACTCCGATCCGTAATTTTTTTTATATAAAGGTTTAAAAAGTATGAAGGTGATAATTAAAACATCATAATAACTATATTGTCGCTTTAAAGAAGTCATTTAAGAAGTATCATGATTAAATTAAATAAAAGTAAAATAAAAAAGTTATAAAGTGGAGAATGTCTAGACTAAAATCCAAGGCGTAGAAATCTCTGCATCATTAAAGAGCTTATCAAGAAAACCTCAATGAGATAAAATTTTATTGACGAAAAAAAGAGTGTAAAGATAGAACAAATTAAAAATTCAAACATAAACAACAAAACTTGTATAAATGTTAGCCTATTGTAGTTGAAATCATTCACTACTAGAAACGTAACCCCCTTATTATCTTCAAATTTTAACGTCAGCCCCCAACAATGATGCAACTAGCGTCGGAGTTGCGTTTTAAACGCTATCTAGGGCATATAGTTAATTAAATTTTATCTAAGATCTGTTAACGTTAACCACTTCCAAATAGAGTTAGGGAAATTATATTCATCAAATGAAGCTATTAGTAGGCAACTCAATGTTGATCATTTTATCTCCTCAACAATTATTCCCTATAAATTAAATTAGAGTAACTTTAAAATACAGTTGAGTAACAAGATTCATGCAATTTCTCCATCTATTACGAAGAGTCTAAGAAATTATGTGAGGTTCCTTATAAGCCAAAGTAACAAATTGCGAATAAGTTTCGACAATTTCAATAGTAAAAAATAGCTCATATTTTTTTGAACAAGAAAAAATAGCTCATATTAATTCAACACGAAGATAAATAAAACAAATCTCCACACTTTTAACTATTGTGAGATTTCTTCCCCCACATTACTCACACTTGACACTTGAGTTTCTCAACAAATACAATGTCTAGTTGTTTGAATAAAAATACAAATGTTTAGTTTAATTGAATACTACTAGTTAGGTGATACGAGATACGACGTAAAATAATGTGATATGTTTTAGCAACAGAAGTTCGAAAAAATGGTTCTCTCAATTTTTTTTTTCAGGTTAGTTTTATCATGTATTTTACTCTTCATTTTTAAAACTTTTTATCCTAAATGCAAAAAAAATATCATTTTCAATAGATCTCATATGGCATTGGAAGATTAGGGATGTCAACAGTACAAAGAATGTGTGAAGGATGCTTCCCCGTTCTCCGCCCTCTAAAAAAAAGTATTCTCCGTCTCCGATCTCCACCGCAGGAGAATATTTTTCTCATCCCTGTGGTATCCACGAAGAACCACAAATATAGAAAATTAACAGTTTCTATATTTTTCGATCAAAAGTATGATAGTAGTATCTTAGTATTTATTTCCTTTTTTATAAAATTATTTGTAACTTTTATTTAAATAAAAGCACATTAATTCACATCGATAAAAAAATGCAAAAGCACTTGCCTCTGGTAATATTTTTCTTTTTTTGTTGTCAAAAAAAAGTCCTACAGATTTGTTGCTATATTTTTTTTTTTGGGATAATCTGATGTCAAATATCCAAAAAAAAAAAGTTGTTGATAAATATAAAATAATAGCATAGTGAGGCTCTCTTGAATGAGAGTATAGTGATTAGTACAATTAAAGTGAAATTAGCAGGAGTCCAGAAGCTCAACTCAACTGATAAAAAATACTGAAATTGTGTTAGATCAAACATTTATAAATGAAATTTGATTCTCCCACTTTATATATACATATGAGTGTTTACTGTTTAGTAATGAAGCTCGATCGATGGATGAGGTTTTGGGGAAAGTGGCAAGTAACTGTACTTGAAAGTAGAAAAGGAAGCTAAGCAAAGCAAATCAGGCGTGAAAACCACTTATTAGATCGATCGAGTTATATATAGAGCTAGCTAGCTAGCTTTGTCTTTCTTCATCACCCTGGAAATTAACTCAATTACTAGCTAGTACGTGTTTCCTCAAGTCAAACAACAATCATCATATTCATGAGCCTACCATCCCAACGTTTATACATTACTATCTTAAATCTTACATACTATAACATGCACCAATTATATATGTTGTCTACCATCTTATTTTGCGGACCATATATTCCATTCCATGTAGTCGCAACTTTGACGCTATCAAGTACAGTATAGTCGATTTTTAGATTAAGATCACACAATATAAATTCAAGTTCAATACTTTCATTTTAAATAAAAATTTAAATCAAATTGCATTTAATTTTTTACACATATATCAAATTAACTCATGCAATGTAGATATTTATAGATATATTTTAAGAACTTATTTATAAAAATGGCATTATAATTCATGTGATTTGATTAAATACATAAGTGAGAGGACCCATAAATCCATTGCCTTAAAGTTTTGGGCAAGAGTGTGGTGTCCAACTCACTTGTAACAATGCTCTTGGTCATCGTGTGGATGATCCCCAAGCTGCCCCCTCATGCTCTGTGCTAACAGTGGTATCACGAACCTCTAGTTCAGGAGAAATGGACCAGCTTAGTAATGACCCATTGAGAAAAGTAAAGTATCAACGGTGTCGTTTGAGAAAAGTGAATATCAATAGTGGCGAGCTTCCGCTTGAGGGGGAGCATTGGTAGACTCACACTTGATCAGGGGAAGTGTTAAGAAACTCAAGTGTGAGTAATGTGGGGGAAGAAGTCCCATATTAGTTAAAAGTGTGGAGACTTAAAAATTTATAAGTAAGAGAAACTCAAGTGTCAAGTGTAAGCAATGTGGGGGAAGATCAAAAGTCCCACATTGATTAAAAATGTAGAGACTTGTGGATGATCCCTAAACTATGAACTATTGTTCTCTATTGTAGTAAAAAATTAAAATTTAATTTTTAAATTCAATAAATAATTATATACGTACTATTTAGTTTAACTTATAGATAAAATACACCAGTTATTAAATACTCCCTCCGTTTCAAAATGAGTGTCGCTTTAGCTCAAAAAATTTGTTTCAAAATGAATGTCGTTTTTCAATTCCCAATGCAACTTTTTCCATTTATATCATTTATTTACTACTTTATACACTATTTCCAAGAAAATAAAGGAAAAAATATATTTAATTTAGCAAATGTACTATTACTTTTAACATAATGATTGTATTTCTTAATATGTGTGAAAACACCAAAAGCGACACTCATTTTAAAACGGAGGGAGTAAAATTTTGTTTATACTAGAAAATTAGTAGTAATATTTTAGAAACATAGATGTATATAATAAATACTTTACTAGTTTTAGATATTTCCTTTATTTCACATATATATTTGTTGCATTTGATTTGACTATTTTAAATCATCTAGTTTCACACACACAAAAAGAAAGATTTAACTAATTTGAAAAAAAGGAAAGGAGGAGTAAAAAATGAAAAGAAATAGAAAATGCAGTGGCAGTGGTAGTAATTGAAAAAAGAATATAGTATTGGTAGAATGAATGAAGTTAGCTGGTGCGGATTCCAAGAAAGATAGGTAGAGACAGTGAGTAGTGATTCTCTTCTGATGAAGCAATGAGTCTTTAATCATAGAAAGCTAGCTCCAATACCTCCTGCAAATTGCATCACTCACTCACTCGCCCGTGTATGTGTTTGTATGATGGATGAGTTTACCGTTTGAAAGTTACAGTTTACAGTTATTCACACACAAATGTATGTTAAGTTTCACTCACATGCGAGTTGACTCAACTCTGTCTGTCACCTCTGTTTTTGTTTTCTTGTTTTGTTCAAAATTATGTTAAACTGGTCAGTCACTCAAACTGTACACATTGCTCTTTCTCACATTTTTAGTTTCAAGTTTCAACTGAAAACAAATAGTACTACTGCTATTAATTACCAGTATTTTTTCATTTTAAAATGAGTGTAATTTTAGTTAAAAGTATCGTTTTTAATTTTTAATATAATAGTATCTTTTATTTACTCTTTAGTTATTTCTCATTTCGATCTTTATTATAAGAAAATATTTGTTTTTTTAAATTTATAGAATGTTTTATATATGTATTTAGATTATGTTATGAACTAGATACATCAAACATTCTATGTATCTAAAAAAACATTTTTCTTCTTATAATAAGGATCGGAAGTAGTACTATTTACACTAATACAAATTTTTTTATTAAAGTAGAATTAATTTAGGAAGAATATTACTTATTTTGACATAATAATTGTATTCTTTAATATGTGTACAAAATTTTTAAATTAAATGACTTTATATTTTGAAATAGAGAGATAATAATTTAACATATGTTTAATATCACAGTGAATATGTCTGAATTACGGTAATTCTCTATGATTATTCAAAAACTACACTTTATAACTTTTTTGAAATTATTGTAAGTTAAGTTAACGTAATTCTAACATACCTACCGTTAGTATCTAAAAAAAAATTCTAATATACTTACTATGATACCAAACATGTAGTACTTAAGTGCACTTTCTCAATAGCAGCTAGCTAGCTTAGCCCGAAACAAAAAAAAAAGCATAATAAGACAAAGATTGGCAGGCAGGCAGGCATTAATGGAACCGAAAGAATTCTAGTTAGCTTGTCACTCATGCATGCTAACGCCAAGCTACCAAGAGACAATAATTTGGACCTCATAATCAGAATAATACATATAATTTTTTATCAAATAAATTAGTGACTAAAATTTTATTTAAAAATAATTAAATGAGTGTATTAGAGCTTAAACCTAAATCCTTATCATTTACTATAATATTTCTACTAACTAAACTCACGTGACAGAATAATACATACAGTTATTTAGTAGTATTAAATATTGAATTATATATATGGGTTCAGGGGCAGACCTATAGCTAGGTGAGGGTATGCACTTGCACCCTGACTTTATATAATTTACTCCTGAAATTCTGTTTATAGACTATTTTGCACACTCTCAAATATTGAATTTGCACCACCATTCTCTCAATTCAATCTTTATCAAATGGTTTTTTTATTTTGACTGAATGGTACAGCAGGTGCATGCTTATATGCTTACATTTTTAATAGGCTGATACATTTTACTTTATATGTTTAGACTTTGTTTGTTTTTTTGGTTTAAAATGGAGTCAATAATAATCGAACTTACAACCTTGTGTAGACTATTCGAATCTCTTATATATAATGTGCATACGTATAACTCGCATATATTAGATTTAATGTATCATGTGTACCAAAAAAATGATTTAACGTATCATAATTTATATTTCTTTCGGCCATAATTATAAGTAAATATTTATGTTTTAGATTTATTTAATAACTGATGTAATCGATCTATAAATATTTGTTTATAACTAAGGCTAGAGAATGTAAATATTTTTATTTTTGTGTTAAGTCATGTTTTTAAGAGAAAAATTTTATAATACGAAATTCGACTCGGTGTTAAATGAAACTCGACAAATAAATGTTCTTTTGGTGAATCAAACTTTACTTCATCCTAAATTCTCTTTTACGGGAGTTCGTTAATTATTGAAATAAAAAAATTGCACCCCCTACCTCAGGGTCCTGGATCCGCCACTGTATGGGTTCCTTCCAAGTTTGTGGTATATATCCTTGAAAACAAACACACGTACGAAGAAGATTTGTGTAGGATTTTACTCAGTCACTGTTGGGGTTGATTGCAATGTAACTCACCAAAAAAAAGTACACGAAAAATAATTAAATAATATTTACTTTTTAAATTATTAAATGATTATTAATTTTGTTTGTGAGTGTCGCCAAAAAATAAGTCTAATTGTGACATGCAAGAATGATTCATATATGAATATGAGACATGAAGGTAATAGAGAATTCCCACAAAAAGAGTAGACATGATATGATGAGGGATAAATGGGGTACCTACCTGTATATATTATGAAAGAGCCAGAGAGATGCCCACCCGTGAATATGAGCCTGCCTAAGCCTAACTACACTAGTAAGTAAGTAAGTAAGTAGAGTAGGAATAGTAAATAATTGGATGCATGTTGGTAATATAGTAAATAGAAATTGACCTTGATATATGTTGTGGGGCTTACAATTATGCATCATCTAGGATTTGGTTGAAATCCAAGTCATATTCGATTGTGCTTGTCCACACATTGTCTTTTTAGAGTTTAGACATCGATCATTGTCACTCATGTATTTGTATTTGTATATGTATGGTATCTCAATCTCAATATAATTCCTATAGCCATCTCTGCTCCAAAATTATATATACTATTATTTCATTCATTCATTCTCATGACTATGAGTTGTGTTATGATCGACTTTCCATGTCATTTTCCTATGGCACCCACCCATGCTGCTAGTTTATACTATAATTCATGGATGCTTTATCATCAAATTCCGCATTATGTCCTCTTTGAAAGTTTTAAACGGTGGGGGAATCTCTTATTAAAGTACTCATTTGTACTTATATAAAAAAAAATTATTTATATTCCAAGACTAATTAAATTTCCACTGTACTCAATTAAGTATCCGTTTGGCCAGACTTTATTTTAGTTTATTTTTTTGATTAAGTCAAAAGTAGGGCTAAACATATTTTATATGAAGCTCTTATTTAAAAATGGCTTAATATTAATGAAGAAAAGTAGAGAAAGGAGAAGCCACAAAATTGAACTTTATTCATTTCTTTAGTCCACGAATTTTATGATTTTTTCAATCTCGGTAAAAAATTAATATTTTTTTGATTCTTCGCCTAAGTGAAATCACAAAGACAGTATATGTGTTGCGATAGAGAATCGTTCAAAAAAATTATTCGAAAAAGAACTTTATTCATTTCTTTAGTTTTTTTTTAAAGATTTTCGTGGGTTATATAGTTCACGAATTTTGTGATTTTTTCAATCTCTATTAAAAATTAAATTTTTTTGATTGTTCGCCTAAGTGGAATCACAAAGAAAGTATATGTGTTGGGATATAAAATTCTTCAAAAAAAATTATTCAAAAAATAACTTTATTCATTTCTTTAGTTTTTTAAAAGATTTTTGTGGTTTCCACGAATTTTGTGATTTTTTTAATCTCGGTTAAAAATTAAGATTTCTTTTATTCTTCGCCTAAGTGGAATCACAAAGAAAGTATATGTGTTGGGATAGAAAATTCTTCAAAACAAATTATTCGAAAAAGAACTTTATTCATTTATGTAGTTTTTTAACGATTTTTGTGGGTTATAGTCCACGAATTTTGTGATTTTTTCAATTTCAGTGTAATATTAAGAAATTTTTAATTCTTCACCTTTGTGGCATCACAAAGACAATATTTGAGTTGGGATAGAAAATTCTTCAAAAAAGAACTTTATTCATTTCTTTAGTATTTTAATAATTTTCGTGGGTTATAATCCACAAAATTTGGGATTTTTTCAATATCGATGAAAAATTAAGTTTTTTTTTTATTCTTCGCCTAAATGGAATCATAAACACACCATATGTGTTGGGATGTAAATTCTTCAAAATAATTATTCGAAAAAGAGTTTTATTCATTTCTTTAGTTTTTTGAAGATTTTCGTGGGTTATAGTCCACGAATTTTGTGATTTTTTCAATCTCGGTTAAAAATTAAGATTGTTTTGATTCTTCACCTAAGTAGAATAACAAAGGAAGTATATGTGTTGCGATAGGAAATTCTTCAAAATAAATTATTTGAAAAAGAACTTTATTCATTTCTTTAGTTTTTTAACAACTTTTGTAGGTTTATAGTCCACGAATTTTGTGATTTTTTCAATTTCGGTGAAATATTAAGATTTTTTTAATTCTTCACCTTTGTGGCATCACAAAGACAATATCTGAGTTGGGATTGAAAATTCTTCAAAAAAGAACTTTATTCATTTCTTTAGTTTTATAATGATTTTCGTGGTCCACGAATTTTGGAATTTTTTCAATCTCGGTAAAAAATTAAGATTTTTTTTATTCTTTACCTAAGTGGAATCACAAACACACTTTATCTGTTGGGATAGGAAATTATTCAAAATAATTATTTGAAAAAATACATTTATTCATTTCTTCAATTTTTTAACAATTTTCGTGAGTTATAGTCCACGAATTTTGTGATTTTTTCAATCTCCTTGACAAACTAAGAATTGTTTTATTCTTCGCTGAAATGGAATCACAAACACAATATATGTGTTGGGATAGAAAATTCTTCAAAAAAAAAAATTAAAAAATAATTTTATTCATTTCTTAAGTATTTTAACAATTTTCGTGGGTTATAATCCACAAAATTTGGGATTTTTTCAATATCGATGAAAAATTAAGTTTTTTTAGATTCCTCGCCTAAATGGAAAAACAAACACACCATATGTGTTGGAATAGAAAATCCTTCAAAAAAAATATTCAAAAAGGAATTTTATTCATTTTTTAGTTTTTTAACGATTTTCTTGGGTTATAGTCCACGTTTTTTTGGGATTTTTTCAATCTTGATGAAAAAAATAATTTTTTTTTGATTCCTCACCTAAATGGAATCATAAACACACTATATGTGTTGAGAAAGAATATTCTTCAAAAAATTGTTCGAAAAATAATTTATATCATTTCTTAGGTTTTTTACGATTTTCGTGGAGGTTGAATCAAACGTTGATTTCTCCTTTCCTCTAACCCCAAATTTAGTGACGTTTGTCGCTCTTGAACGCTGACTTGATGCTCCTCGGCATGGTACCAGTTTCTTAAATTTTCGATAAGAAATGAGGCCTGTAGGTGATTCTTAAGTGGAGGGTCTAACACAATAACTATGTAGAAATTCTATATACCCACAAAAATTGTTAAAAATTATGAAATGAATAAATTAATTTTCGAACCCATTATTTGAAAGAAACCTCTATCTCAACACATATAGTGTCTTTTTGGATGCTATTGACGACGAATCAAACAAATCTAATTTTTTCACCGAGAATGAAAAATCATGTAATTTGTAGGCTATAACACAAGAAAATTGTAAAAAAAAACTATTGAATATATTTTTTTCGAACCCATTTTTTGAAAGAAACTTCTATCCCTACACATATAGTGTGTATATGCAATAATTTAGGCAAGAAACCAAACAAATCTTATTTTTTCACCGAGCTGGGAAACATTACATAATTTTAAATTATTGAATTTTTCCAGAATAAAGGTTCAATCAAACGGTGATTTCTCCCTCCCGGCATCTCCAAATTTGGTGACGTTTGCTACTCTAGAACTCTGACTTGATGATCCTCGGCATGGTACCAGTTTCAAAAAATTTCGATAAGAAATGAAGCCTGTAGGTGATTTTTAAGTGGAGGGTCTGACATAATAACTATGCCGAAATTTTAGAAACCAACAAAAATAGTTAAAAACTTATGAAATGAATATATTGATTTTCGAACCCATTTTTTGAAAGAAACTTCTATCTCAGCACATATAGTGTCTCTTTGGATGCTATTAGACGAGGAATCAAACAAATATCATATTTCACCAAGAATTATAAATCACAAAATTTGTATGCTATATATCACCAATTTTGTGATTTTTTCAATCTTTGAGAAAAATTAAGATGTTTTTTGATTCCTTGCTATGGAATCACAAAGACACTATATGTGTTGGTAAAGATGATTCTTACAAAACTTGATTCGAATTTTTTTTATTCAATTCTTTAGTTTTTTAACAATTCTCGTGAGTTATAGTCCATGAATTACGGGATATTTTCAATCTCGATGCAAAATTAATATTTTTTTTATTTCTTACCTTAATAGAATCACAAAGACAATATATGCGTTGTGAAAGATGATTCTTATAATAATTGATTCAAAAAAGAATTTTATTCATTCTTTAGATTTTTAACCATTTTCGTGGGTTATAGTCCACGAATTTTGGTATTTATTCAATCCCGATGAAAAATTAAGATTTTTTGGATTTCTCGTCTAAATGAAATCACAAACACACTATATGTGTTGGGAAAAAATATTCTTCAAAAAAATTATTCGAAAAGGAATTTTATTCATTTCTTTAGTTTTTTAACAATTTTCGTGGGTTATAGTCCACGAATTTTAGGTTTTTTTTTCAATATCGATCAAAAATTAATATTTTTTTGATTCCTTGCATAAATGGAATGACAAACACACTATACGTGTTGGCATAGAAAATTCTTAAAAAAAAATTCTAAGAGGAAAATATAAGATTTTTTCATTTCTTTACTTTTTTAACGATTTTCGTGGGTTATATAGTCCACGAGTTTTGAGATTTTTTCGATCTCGATGAAAATATAAGGTTTTTTAGATACCTCACCTAAATGAAATCACAAACACACTATATGTGTTGGGGATAGAATATTCTTCAAAAAAAATTGATTAGAAAAGGAATTTTATGCATTTCTTTAGGTTTTTAACGATTTTCGTGGGTTATAGTCCATAAATTTTGGGATTTTTACAATATCGACGAAAAATTAAGTGTTTTTTGATTCCTCGCCTAAATGGAAAAACAAACACACCATATGTGTTGGGATAGAAAATTCTTCAAAAAAAATATTCAAAAAGGAATTTTATTCATTTTTTAGTTTTTTAATGATTTTCGTGGGTTATGGTCCACGTTTTTTTGGGATTTTTTCAATCTTGATGAAAAAAATAATTTTTTTTTTGATTCCTCACCTAAATGGAATCATAAACACACTATATGTGTTGAGAAAGAATATTCTTCAAAAAATTGTTCGAAAAATAATTTATATCATTTCTTAGGTTTTTTACGATTTTCGTGGAGGTTGAATCAAACGTTGATTTCTCCCTTCCTCTAACTCCAAATTTAGTGATGTTTGTCGCTCTTGAACGCTGACTTGATGCTCCTCGGCATGGTACCAGTTTCTTAAATTTTCGATAAGAAATGAGGCCTGTAGGTGATTCTTAAGTGGAGGGTCTAACACAATAACTATGTAGAAATTCTATATACCCACAAAAATTGTTAAAAATTATGAAATGAATAAATTAATTTTCGAACCCATTATTTGAAAGAAACCTCTATCTCAACACATATAGTGTCTTTTTGGATGCAATTGACGACGAATCAAACAAATCTAATTTTTCACCGAGAATGAAAAATCATGTAATTTGTAGGCTATAACACAAGAAAATTGTAAAAAAAAACTATTGAATATATTTTTTTCGAACCCATTTTTTGAAAGAAACTTCTATCCCTACACATATAGTGTGTATATGCAATAATTTAGGCAAGAAACCAAACAAATCTTATTTTTTCACCGAGCTGGGAAACATTACATAATTTTAAATTATTGAATTTTTCCAGAATAAAGGTTCAATCAAACGGTGATTTCTCCCTCCCGGCATCTCCAAATTTGGTGACGTTTGCTGCTCTAGAACTCTGACTTGATGATCCTCGGCATGGTACCAGTTTCAAAAAAATTCGATAAGAAATGAAGTCTGTAGGTGATTTTTAAGTGGAGGGTCTGACATAATAACTATGCCGAAATTTTAGAAACCAACAAAAATAGTTAAAAACTTATGAAATGAATATATTGATTTTCGAACCCATTTTTTGAAAGAAACTTCTATCTCAGCACATATAGTGTCTCTTTGGATGCTATTAGACGAGGAATCAAACAAATATCATATTTCACCAAGAATTATAAATCACGTAATTTGTATGCTATATATCACCAATTTTGTGATTTTTTCAATCTTTGAGAAAAATTATGATGTTTTTTGATTCCTTGCTATGGAATCACAAAGACACTATATGTGTTGGTAAAGATGATTCTTACAAAACTTGATTCGAATTTTTTTTATTCAATTCTTTAGTTTTTTAACGATTCTCGTGAGTTATAGTCCACGAATTACGGGATATTTTCAATCTCGATGCAAAATTAATATTTTTTTATTTCTTACCTTAATAGAATCACAAAGACAATATATGCGTTGTGAAAGATGATTCTTATCATAATTGATTCAAAAAAGAATTTTATTCATTCTTTAGATTTTTAACCATTTTCGTGGGTTATAGTCCACGAATTTTGGTATTTATTCAATCCCGATGAAAAATTAAGATTTTTTGGATTTCTCGTCTAAATGAAATCACAAACACACTATATGTGTTGGGAAAAAATATTCTTCAAAAAAATTATTCGAAAAGGAATTTTATTCATTTCTTTAGTTTTTTAACAATTTTCGTGGGTTATAGTCCACGAATTTTAGGTTTTTTTTTCAATATCGATCAAAAATTAAGATTTTTTTGATTCCTTGCATAAATGGAATGACAAACACACTATACGTGTTGGCATAGAAAATTCTTAAAAAAAAATTCTAAGAGGAAAATATAAGATTTTTTTCATTTCTTTACTTTTTTAACGATACGAGTTTTGAGATTTTTTCGATCTCGATGAAAATATAAGGTTTTTTAGATACCTCACCTAAATGAAATCACAAACACACTATATGTGTTGGGGATAGAATATTCTTCAAAAAAAATTGATTAGAAAAGGAATTTTATGCATTTCTTTAGGTTTTTAACGATTTTCGTGGGTTATAGTCCATAAATTTTGGGATTTTTACAATCTCGACGAAAAATTAAGAGTTTTTTGATTCCTCGCCTAAATGGAAAAACAAACACACCATATGTGTTGGGATTGAAAATTCTTCAAAAAAAATATTCAAAAAGGAATTTTATTCATTTTTTAGTGTTTTAATGATTTTCGTGGGTTATAGTCCACGTTTTTTTGGGATTTTTTCAATCTTGATGAAAAAAATAATTTTTTTTTGATTCCTCACCTAAATGGAATCATAAACACACTATATGTGTTGAGAAAGAATATTCTTCAAAAAATTGTTCGAAAAATAATTTATATCATTTCTTAGGTTTTATACGATTTTCGTGGAGGTTGAATCAAACGTTGATTTCTCCCTTCCTCTAACTCCAAATTTAGTGACGTTTGTCGCTCTTGAACGCTGACTTGATGCTCCTCGGCATGGTACCAGTTTCTTAAATTTTCGATAAGAAATGAGGCCTGTAGGTGATTCTTAAGTGGAGGGTCTAACACAATAACTATGTAGAAATTCTATATACCCACAAAAATTGTTAAAAATTATGAAATGAATAAATTAATTTTCGAACCCATTATTTGAAAGAAACCTCTATCTCAACACATATAGTGTCTTTTTGGATGCAATTGACGACGAATCAAACAAATCTAATTTTTCACCGAGAATGAAAAATCATGTAATTTGTAGGCTATAACACAAGAAAATTGTAAAAAAAAACTATTGAATATATTTTTTTCGAACCCATTTTTTGAAAGAAACTTCTATCCCTACACATATAGTGTGTATATGCAATAATTTAGGCAAGAAACCAAACAAATCTTATTTTTTCACCGAGCTGGGAAACATTACATAATTTTAAATTATTGAATTTTTCCAGAATAAAGGTTCAATCAAACGGTGATTTCTCCCTCCCGGCATCTCCAAATTTGGTGACGTTTGCTGCTCTAGAACTCTGACTTGATGATCCTCGGCATGGTACCAGTTTCAAAAAATTTCGATAAGAAATGAAGCCTGTAGGTGATTTTTAAGTGGAGGGTCTGACATAATAACTATGCCGAAATTTTAGAAACCAACAAAAATAGTTAAAAACTTATGAAATGAATATATTGATTTTCGAACCCATTTTTTGAAAGAAACTTCTATCTCAGCACATATAGTGTCTCTTTGGATGCTATTAGACGAGGAATCAAACAAATATCATATTTCACCAAGAATTATAAATCACGAAATTTGTATGCTATATATCACCAATTTTGTGATTTTTTCAATCTTTGAGAAAAATTAAGATGTTTTTTGATTCCTTGCTATGGAATCACAAAGACACTATATGTGTTGGTAAAGATGATTCTTACAAAACTTGATTCGAATTTTTTTTATTCAATTCTTTAGTTTTTTAACAATTCTCGTGAGTTATAGTCCATGAATTACGGGATATTTTCAATCTCGATGCAAAATTAATATTTTTTTTATTTCTTACCTTAATAGAATCACAAAGACAATATATGCGTTGTGAAAGATGATTCTTATAATAATTGATTCAAAAAAGAATTTTATTCATTCTTTAGATTTTTAACCATTTTCGTGGGTTATAGTCCACGAATTTTGGTATTTATTCAATCCCGATGAAAAATTAAGATTTTTTGGATTTCTCGTCTAAATGAAATCACAAACACACTATATGTGTTGGGAAAAAATATTCTTCAACAAAATTATTCGAAAAGGAATTTTATTCATTTCTTTAGTTTTTTAACAATTTTCGTGGGTTATAGTCCACGAATTTTAGGTTTTTTTTTCAATATCGATCAAAAATTAATATTTTTTTGATTCCTTGCATAAATGGAATGACAAACACACTATACGTGTTGGCATAGAAAATTCTTAAAAAAAAATTTTAAGAGGAAAATATAAGATTTTTTCATTTCTTTACTTTTTTAACGATTTTCGTGGGTTATATAGTCCACGAGTTTTGAGATTTTTTCGATCTCGATGAAAATATAAGGTTTTTTAGATACCTCACCTAAATGAAATCACAAACACACTATATGTGTTGGGGATAGAATATTCTTCAAAAAAAATTGATTAGAAAAGGAATTTTATGCATTTCTTTAGGTTTTTAATGATTTTCGTGGGTTATAGTCCATAAATTTTGGGATTTTTACAATATCGACGAAAAATTAAGTGTTTTTTGATTCCTTGCCTAAATGGAAAAACAAACACACCATATGTGTTGGGATAGAAAATTCTTCAAAAAAAATATTCAAAAAGGAATTTTATTCATTTTTTAGTTTTTTAATGATTTTCGTGGGTTATGGTCCACGTTTTTTTGGGATTTTTTCAATCTTGATGAAAAAAATAATTTTTTTTTTGATTCCTCACCTAAATGGAATCATAAACACACTATATGTGTTGAGAAAGAATATTCTTCAAAAAATTGTTCGAAAAATAATTTATATCATTTCTTAGGTTTTTTACGATTTTCGTGGAGGTTGAATCAAACGTTGATTTCTCCCTTCCTCTAACTCCAAATTTAGTGATGTTTGTCGCTCTTGAACGCTGACTTGATGCTCCTCGGCATGGTACCAGTTTCTTAAATTTTCGATAAGAAATGAGGCCTGTAGGTGATTCTTAAGTGGAGGGTCTAACACAATAACTATGTAGAAATTCTATATACCCACAAAAATTGTTAAAAATTATGAAATGAATAAATTAATTTTCGAACCCATTATTTGAAAGAAACCTCTATCTCAACACATATAGTGTCTTTTTGGATGCAATTGACGACGAATCAAACAAATCTAATTTTTCACCGAGAATGAAAAATCATGTAATTTGTAGGCTATAACACAAGAAAATTGTAAAAAAAAACTATTGAATATATTTTTTTCGAACCCATTTTTTGAAAGAAACTTCTATCCCTACACATATAGTGTGTATATGCAATAATTTAGGCAAGAAACCAAACAAATCTTATTTTTTCACCGAGCTGGGAAACATTACATAATTTTAAATTATTGAATTTTTCCAGAATAAAGGTTCAATCAAACGGTGATTTCTCCCTCCCGGCATCTCCAAATTTGGTGACGTTTGCTGCTCTAGAACTCTGACTTGATGATCCTCGGCATGGTACCAGTTTCAAAAAAATTCGATAAGAAATGAAGTCTGTAGGTGATTTTTAAGTGGAGGGTCTGACATAATAACTATGCCGAAATTTTAGAAACCAACAAAAATAGTTAAAAACTTATGAAATGAATATATTGATTTTCGAACCCATTTTTTGAAAGAAACTTCTATCTCAGCACATATAGTGTCTCTTTGGATGCTATTAGACGAGGAATCAAACAAATATCATATTTCACCAAGAATTATAAATCACGTAATTTGTATGCTATATATCACCAATTTTGTGATTTTTTCAATCTTTGAGAAAAATTATGATGTTTTTTGATTCCTTGCTATGGAATCACAAAGACACTATATGTGTTGGTAAAGATGATTCTTACAAAACTTGATTCGAATTTTTTTTATTCAATTCTTTAGTTTTTTAACGATTCTCGTGAGTTATAGTCCACGAATTACGGGATATTTTCAATCTCGATGCAAAATTAATATTTTTTTATTTCTTACCTTAATAGAATCACAAAGACAATATATGCGTTGTGAAAGATGATTCTTATCATAATTGATTCAAAAAAGAATTTTATTCATTCTTTAGATTTTTAACCATTTTCGTGGGTTATAGTCCACGAATTTTGGTATTTATTCAATCCCGATGAAAAATTAAGATTTTTTGGATTTCTCGTCTAAATGAAATCACAAACACACTATATGTGTTGGGAAAAAATATTCTTCAAAAAAATTATTCGAAAAGGAATTTTATTCATTTCTTTAGTTTTTTAACAATTTTCGTGGGTTATAGTCCACGAATTTTAGGTTTTTTTTTCAATATCGATCAAAAATTAAGATTTTTTTGATTCCTTGCATAAATGGAATGACAAACACACTATACGTGTTGGCATAGAAAATTCTTAAAAAAAAATTCTAAGAGGAAAATATAAGATTTTTTTCATTTCTTTACTTTTTTAACGATACGAGTTTTGAGATTTTTTCGATCTCGATGAAAATATAAGGTTTTTTAGATACCTCACCTAAATGAAATCACAAACACACTATATGTGTTGGGGATAGAATATTCTTCAAAAAAAATTGATTAGAAAAGGAATTTTATGCATTTCTTTAGGTTTTTAACGATTTTCGTGGGTTATAGTCCATAAATTTTGGGATTTTTACAATCTCGACGAAAAATTAAGAGTTTTTTGATTCCTCGCCTAAATGGAAAAACAAACACACCATATGTGTTGGGATTGAAAATTCTTCAAAAAAAATATTCAAAAAGGAATTTTATTCATTTTTTAGTGTTTTAATGATTTTCGTGGGTTATAGTCCACGTTTTTTTGGGATTTTTTCAATCTTGATGAAAAAAATAATTTTTTTTTGATTCCTCACCTAAATGGAATCATAAACACACTATATGTGTTGAGAAAGAATATTCTTCAAAAAATTGTTCGAAAAATAATTTATATCATTTCTTAGGTTTTATACGATTTTCGTGGAGGTTGAATCAAACGTTGATTTCTCCCTTCCTCTAACTCCAAATTTAGTGACGTTTGTCGCTCTTGAACGCTGACTTGATGCTCCTCGGCATGGTACCAGTTTCTTAAATTTTCGATAAGAAATGAGGCCTGTAGGTGATTCTTAAGTGGAGGGTCTAACACAATAACTATGTAGAAATTCTATATACCCACAAAAATTGTTAAAAATTATGAAATGAATAAATTAATTTTCGAACCCATTATTTGAAAGAAACCTCTATCTCAACACATATAGTGTCTTTTTGGATGCAATTGACGACGAATCAAACAAATCTAATTTTTCACCGAGAATGAAAAATCATGTAATTTGTAGGCTATAACACAAGAAAATTGTAAAAAAAAACTATTGAATATATTTTTTTCGAACCCATTTTTTGAAAGAAACTTCTATCCCTACACATATAGTGTGTATATGCAATAATTTAGGCAAGAAACCAAACAAATCTTATTTTTTCACCGAGCTGGGAAACATTACATAATTTTAAATTATTGAATTTTTCCAGAATAAAGGTTCAATCAAACGGTGATTTCTCCCTCCCGGCATCTCCAAATTTGGTGACGTTTGCTGCTCTAGAACTCTGACTTGATGATCCTCGGCATGGTACCAGTTTCAAAAAATTTCGATAAGAAATGAAGCCTGTAGGTGATTTTTAAGTGGAGGGTCTGACATAATAACTATGCCGAAATTTTAGAAACCAACAAAAATAGTTAAAAACTTATGAAATGAATATATTGATTTTCGAACCCATTTTTTGAAAGAAACTTCTATCTCAGCACATATAGTGTCTCTTTGGATGCTATTAGACGAGGAATCAAACAAATATCATATTTCACCAAGAATTATAAATCACGAAATTTGTATGCTATATATCACCAATTTTGTGATTTTTTCAATCTTTGAGAAAAATTAAGATGTTTTTTGATTCCTTGCTATGGAATCACAAAGACACTATATGTGTTGGTAAAGATGATTCTTACAAAACTTGATTCGAATTTTTTTTATTCAATTCTTTAGTTTTTTAACAATTCTCGTGAGTTATAGTCCATGAATTACGGGATATTTTCAATCTCGATGCAAAATTAATATTTTTTTTATTTCTTACCTTAATAGAATCACAAAGACAATATATGCGTTGTGAAAGATGATTCTTATAATAATTGATTCAAAAAAGAATTTTATTCATTCTTTAGATTTTTAACCATTTTCGTGGGTTATAGTCCACGAATTTTGGTATTTATTCAATCCCGATGAAAAATTAAGATTTTTTGGATTTCTCGTCTAAATGAAATCACAAACACACTATATGTGTTGGGAAAAAATATTCTTCAACAAAATTATTCGAAAAGGAATTTTATTCATTTCTTTAGTTTTTTAACAATTTTCGTGGGTTATAGTCCACGAATTTTAGGTTTTTTTTTCAATATCGATCAAAAATTAATATTTTTTTGATTCCTTGCATAAATGGAATGACAAACACACTATACGTGTTGGCATAGAAAATTCTTAAAAAAAAATTTTAAGAGGAAAATATAAGATTTTTTCATTTCTTTACTTTTTTAACGATTTTCGTGGGTTATATAGTCCACGAGTTTTGAGATTTTTTCGATCTCGATGAAAATATAAGGTTTTTTAGATACCTCACCTAAATGAAATCACAAACACACTATATGTGTTGGGGATAGAATATTCTTCAAAAAAAATTGATTAGAAAAGGAATTTTATGCATTTCTTTAGGTTTTTAATGATTTTCGTGGGTTATAGTCCATAAATTTTGGGATTTTTACAATATCGACGAAAAATTAAGTGTTTTTTGATTCCTTGCCTAAATGGAAAAACAAACACACCATATGTGTTGGGATAGAAAATTCTTCAAAAAAAATATTCAAAAAGGAATTTTATTCATTTTTTAGTTTTTTAATGATTTTCGTGGGTTATGGTCCACGTTTTTTTGGGATTTTTTCAATCTTGATGAAAAAAATAATTTTTTTTTTGATTCCTCACCTAAATGGAATCATAAACACACTATATGTGTTGAGAAAGAATATTCTTCAAAAAATTGTTCGAAAAATAATTTATATCATTTCTTAGGTTTTTTACGATTTTCGTGGAGGTTGAATCAAACGTTGATTTCTCCCTTCCTCTAACTCCAAATTTAGTGATGTTTGTCGCTCTTGAACGCTGACTTGATGCTCCTCGGCATGGTACCAGTTTCTTAAATTTTCGATAAGAAATGAGGCCTGTAGGTGATTCTTAAGTGGAGGGTCTAACACAATAACTATGTAGAAATTCTATATACCCACAAAAATTGTTAAAAATTATGAAATGAATAAATTAATTTTCGAACCCATTATTTGAAAGAAACCTCTATCTCAACACATATAGTGTCTTTTTGGATGCAATTGACGACGAATCAAACAAATCTAATTTTTCACCGAGAATGAAAAATCATGTAATTTGTAGGCTATAACACAAGAAAATTGTAAAAAAAAACTATTGAATATATTTTTTTCGAACCCATTTTTTGAAAGAAACTTCTATCCCTACACATATAGTGTGTATATGCAATAATTTAGGCAAGAAACCAAACAAATCTTATTTTTTCACCGAGCTGGGAAACATTACATAATTTTAAATTATTGAATTTTTCCAGAATAAAGGTTCAATCAAACGGTGATTTCTCCCTCCCGGCATCTCCAAATTTGGTGACGTTTGCTGCTCTAGAACTCTGACTTGATGATCCTCGGCATGGTACCAGTTTCAAAAAATTTCGATAAGAAATGAAGCCTGTAGGTGATTTTTAAGTGGAGGGTCTGACATAATAACTATGCCGAAATTTTAGAAACCAACAAAAATAGTTAAAAACTTATGAAATGAATATATTGATTTTCGAACCCATTTTTTGAAAGAAACTTCTATCTCAGCACATATAGTGTCTCTTTGGATGCTATTAGACGAGGAATCAAACAAATATCATATTTCACCAAGAATTATAAATCACGAAATTTGTATGCTATATATCACCAATTTTGTGATTTTTTCAATCTTTGAGAAAAATTAAGATGTTTTTTGATTCCTTGCTATGGAATCACAAAGACACTATATGTGTTGGTAAAGATGATTCTTACAAAACTTGATTCGAATTTTTTTTATTCAATTCTTTAGTTTTTTAACAATTCTCGTGAGTTATAGTCCATGAATTACGGGATATTTTCAATCTCGATGCAAAATTAATATTTTTTTTATTTCTTACCTTAATAGAATCACAAAGACAATATATGCGTTGTGAAAGATGATTCTTATAATAATTGATTCAAAAAAGAATTTTATTCATTCTTTAGATTTTTAACCATTTTCGTGGGTTATAGTCCACGAATTTTGGTATTTATTCAATCCCGATGAAAAATTAAGATTTTTTGGATTTCTCGTCTAAATGAAATCACAAACACACTATATGTGTTGGGAAAAAATATTCTTCAACAAAATTATTCGAAAAGGAATTTTATTCATTTCTTTAGTTTTTTAACAATTTTCGTGGGTTATAGTCCACGAATTTTAGGTTTTTTTTTCAATATCGATCAAAAATTAATATTTTTTTGATTCCTTGCATAAATGGAATGACAAACACACTATACGTGTTGGCATAGAAAATTCTTAAAAAAAAATTTTAAGAGGAAAATATAAGATTTTTTCATTTCTTTACTTTTTTAACGATTTTCGTGGGTTATATAGTCCACGAGTTTTGAGATTTTTTCGATCTCGATGAAAATATAAGGTTTTTTAGATACCTCACCTAAATGAAATCACAAACACACTATATGTGTTGGGGATAGAATATTCTTCAAAAAAAATTGATTAGAAAAGGAATTTTATGCATTTCTTTAGGTTTTTAATGATTTTCGTGGGTTATAGTCCATAAATTTTGGGATTTTTACAATATCGACGAAAAATTAAGTGTTTTTTGATTCCTTGCCTAAATGGAAAAACAAACACACCATATGTGTTGGGATAGAAAATTCTTCAAAAAAAATATTCAAAAAGGAATTTTATTCATTTTTTAGTTTTTTAATGATTTTCGTGGGTTATGGTCCACGTTTTTTTGGGATTTTTTCAATCTTGATGAAAAAAATAATTTTTTTTTTGATTCCTCACCTAAATGGAATCATAAACACACTATATGTGTTGAGAAAGAATATTCTTCAAAAAATTGTTCGAAAAATAATTTATATCATTTCTTAGGTTTTTTACGATTTTCGTGGAGGTTGAATCAAACGTTGATTTCTCCCTTCCTCTAACTCCAAATTTAGTGATGTTTGTCGCTCTTGAACGCTGACTTGATGCTCCTCGGCATGGTACCAGTTTCTTAAATTTTCGATAAGAAATGAGGCCTGTAGGTGATTCTTAAGTGGAGGGTCTAACACAATAACTATGTAGAAATTCTATATACCCACAAAAATTGTTAAAAATTATGAAATGAATAAATTAATTTTCGAACCCATTATTTGAAAGAAACCTCTATCTCAACACATATAGTGTCTTTTTGGATGCAATTGACGACGAATCAAACAAATCTAATTTTTCACCGAGAATGAAAAATCATGTAATTTGTAGGCTATAACACAAGAAAATTGTAAAAAAAAACTATTGAATATATTTTTTTCGAACCCATTTTTTGAAAGAAACTTCTATCCCTACACATATAGTGTGTATATGCAATAATTTAGGCAAGAAACCAAACAAATCTTATTTTTTCACCGAGCTGGGAAACATTACATAATTTTAAATTATTGAATTTTTCCAGAATAAAGGTTCAATCAAACGGTGATTTCTCCCTCCCGGCATCTCCAAATTTGGTGACGTTTGCTGCTCTAGAACTCTGACTTGATGATCCTCGGCATGGTACCAGTTTCAAAAAATTTCGATAAGAAATGAAGCCTGTAGGTGATTTTTAAGTGGAGGGTCTGACATAATAACTATGCCGAAATTTTAGAAACCAACAAAAATAGTTAAAAACTTATGAAATGAATATATTGATTTTCGAACCCATTTTTTGAAAGAAACTTCTATCTCAGCACATATAGTGTCTCTTTGGATGCTATTAGACGAGGAATCAAACAAATATCATATTTCACCAAGAATTATAAATCACGAAATTTGTATGCTATATATCACCAATTTTGTGATTTTTTCAATCTTTGAGAAAAATTAAGATGTTTTTTGATTCCTTGCTATGGAATCACAAAGACACTATATGTGTTGGTAAAGATGATTCTTACAAAACTTGATTCGAATTTTTTTTATTCAATTCTTTAGTTTTTTAACAATTCTCGTGAGTTATAGTCCATGAATTACGGGATATTTTCAATCTCGATGCAAAATTAATATTTTTTTTATTTCTTACCTTAATAGAATCACAAAGACAATATATGCGTTGTGAAAGATGATTCTTATAATAATTGATTCAAAAAAGAATTTTATTCATTCTTTAGATTTTTAACCATTTTCGTGGGTTATAGTCCACGAATTTTGGTATTTATTCAATCCCGATGAAAAATTAAGATTTTTTGGATTTCTCGTCTAAATGAAATCACAAACACACTATATGTGTTGGGAAAAAATATTCTTCAACAAAATTATTCGAAAAGGAATTTTATTCATTTCTTTAGTTTTTTAACAATTTTCGTGGGTTATAGTCCACGAATTTTAGGTTTTTTTTTCAATATCGATCAAAAATTAATATTTTTTTGATTCCTTGCATAAATGGAATGACAAACACACTATACGTGTTGGCATAGAAAATTCTTAAAAAAAAATTCTAAGAGGAAAATATAAGATTTTTTCATTTCTTTACTTTTTTAACGATTTTCGTGGGTTATATAGTCCACGAGTTTTGAGATTTTTTCGATCTCGATGAAAATATAAGGTTTTTTAGATACCTCACCTAAATGAAATCACAAACACACTATATGTGTTGGGGATAGAATATTCTTCAAAAAAAATTGATTAGAAAAGGAATTTTATGCATTTCTTTAGGTTTTTAATGATTTTCGTGGGTTATAGTCCATAAATTTTGGGATTTTTACAATATCGACGAAAAATTAAGTGTTTTTTGATTCCTTGCCTAAATGGAAAAACAAACACACCATATGTGTTGGGATAGAAAATTCTTCAAAAAAAATATTCAAAAAGGAATTTTATTCATTTTTTAGTTTTTTAATGATTTTCGTGGGTTATGGTCCACGTTTTTTTGGGATTTTTTCAATCTTGATGAAAAAAATAATTTTTTTTTTGATTCCTCACCTAAATGGAATCATAAACACACTATATGTGTTGAGAAAGAATATTCTTCAAAAAATTGTTCGAAAAATAATTTATATCATTTCTTAGGTTTTTTACGATTTTCGTGGAGGTTGAATCAAACGTTGATTTCTCCCTTCCTCTAACTCCAAATTTAGTGATGTTTGTCGCTCTTGAACGCTGACTTGATGCTCCTCGGCATGGTACCAGTTTCTTAAATTTTCGATAAGAAATGAGGCCTGTAGGTGATTCTTAAGTGGAGGGTCTAACACAATAACTATGTAGAAATTCTATATACCCACAAAAATTGTTAAAAATTATGAAATGAATAAATTAATTTTCGAACCCATTATTTGAAAGAAACCTCTATCTCAACACATATAGTGTCTTTTTGGATGCAATTGACGACGAATCAAACAAATCTAATTTTTCACCGAGAATGAAAAATCATGTAATTTGTAGGCTATAACACAAGAAAATTGTAAAAAAAAACTATTGAATATATTTTTTTCGAACCCATTTTTTGAAAGAAACTTCTATCCCTACACATATAGTGTGTATATGCAATAATTTAGGCAAGAAACCAAACAAATCTTATTTTTTCACCGAGCTGGGAAACATTACATAATTTTAAATTATTGAATTTTTCCAGAATAAAGGTTCAATCAAACGGTGATTTCTCCCTCCCGGCATCTCCAAATTTGGTGACGTTTGCTACTCTAGAACTCTGACTTGATGATCCTCGGCATGGTACCAGTTTCACAAAAATTCGATAAGAAATGAAGCCTGTAGGTGATTTTTAAGTGGAGGGTCTGACATAATAACTATGCCGAAATTTTAGAAACCAACAAAAATAGTTAAAAACTTATGAAATGAATATATTGATTTTCGAACCCATTTTTTGAAAGAAACTTCTATCTCAGCACATATAGTGTCTCTTTGGATGCTATTAGACGAGGAATCAAACAAATATCATATTTCACCAAGAATTATAAATCACGAAATTTGTATGCTATATATCACCAATTTTGTGATTTTTTCAATCTGAGAGAAAAATTAAGATGTTTTTTGATTCCTTGCTATGGAATCACAAAGACACTATATGTGTTGGTAAAGATGATTCTTACAAAACTTGATTCGAATTTTTTTTATTCAATTCTTTAGTTTTTTAACAATTCTCGTGAGTTATAGTCCATGAATTACGGGATATTTTCAATCTCGATGCAAAATTAATATTTTTTTTATTTCTTACCTTAATAGAATCACAAAGACAATATATGCGTTGTGAAAGATGATTCTTATAATAATTGATTCAAAAAAGAATTTTATTCATTCTTTAGATTTTTAACCATTTTCGTGGGTTATAGTCCACGAATTTTGGTATTTATTCAATCCCGATGAAAAATTAAGATTTTTTGGATTTCTCGTCTAAATGAAATCACAAACACACTATATGTGTTGGGAAAAAATATTCTTCAAAAAAATTATTCGAAAAGGAATTTTATTCATTTCTTTAGTTTTTTAACAATTTTCGTGGGTTATAGTCCACGAATTTTAGGTTTTTTTTTCAATAACGATCAAAAATTAAGATTTTTTTGATTCCTTGCATAAATGGAATGACAAACACACTATACGTGTTGGCATAGAAAATTCTTAAAAAAAAATTCTAAGAGGAAAATATAAGATTTTTTCATTTCTTCACTTTTTTAACGATTTTCGTGGGTTATATAGTCCACGAGTTTTGAGATTTTTTCGATCTCGATGAAAATATAAGGTTTTTTAGATACCTCACCTAAATGAAATCACAAACACACTATATGTGTTGGGGATAGAATATTCTTCAAAAAAAATTGATTAGAAAAGGAATTTTATGCATTTCTTTAGGTTTTTAACGATTTTCGTGGGTTATAGTCCATAAATTTTGAGATTTTTACAATCTCGACGAAAAATTAAGAGTTTTTTGATTCCTCGCCTAAATGGAAAAACAAACACACCATATGTGTTGGGATAGAAAATTCTTCAAAAAAAATATTCAAAAAGGAATTTTATTCATTTTTTAGTTTTTTAATGATTTTCGTGGGTTATGGTCCACGTTTTTTTGGGATTTTTTCAATCTTGATGAAAAAAATAAATTTTTTTTTGATTCCTCACCTAAATGGAATCATAAACACACTATATGTGTTGAGAAAGAATATTCTTCAAAAAATTGTTCGAAAAATAATTTATATCATTTCTTAGGTTTTTTACGATTTTCGTGGAGGTTGAATCAAACGTTGATTTCTCCCTTCCTCTAACTCCAAATTTAGTGATGTTTGTCGCTCTTGAACGCTGACTTGATGCTCCTCGGCATGGTACCAGTTTCTTAAATTTTCGATAAGAAATGAGGCCTGTAGGTGATTCTTAAGTGGAGGGTCTAACACAATAACTATGTAGAAATTCTATATACCCACAAAAATTGTTAAAAATTATGAAATGAATAAATTAATTTTCGAACCCATTATTTGAAAGAAACCTCTATCTCAACACATATAGTGTCTTTTTGGATGCAATTGACGACGAATCAAACAAATCTAATTTTTCACCGAGAATGAAAAATCATGTAATTTGTAGGCTATAACACAAGAAAATTGTAAAAAAAAACTATTGAATATATTTTTTTCGAACCCATTTTTTGAAAGAAACTTCTATCCCTACACATATAGTGTGTATATGCAATAATTTAGGCAAGAAACCAAACAAATCTTATTTTTTCACCGAGCTGGGAAACATTACATAATTTTAAATTATTGAATTTTTCCAGAATAAAGGTTCAATCAAACGGTGATTTCTCCCTCCCGGCATCTCCAAATTTGGTGACGTTTGCTACTCTAGAACTCTGACTTGATGATCCTCGGCATGGTACCAGTTTCACAAAAATTCGATAAGAAATGAAGCCTGTAGGTGATTTTTAAGTGGAGGGTCTGACATAATAACTATGCCGAAATTTTAGAAACCAACAAAAATAGTTAAAAATTTATGAAATGAATATATTGATTTTCGAACCCATTTTTTGAAAGAAACTTCTATCTCAGCACATATAGTGTCTCTTTGGATGCTATTAGACGAGGAATCAAACAAATATCATATTTCACCAAGAATTATAAATCACGAAATTTGTATGCTATATATCACCAATTTTGTGATTTTTTCAATCTGAGAGAAAAATTAAGATGTTTTTTGATTCCTTGCTATGGAATCACAAAGACACTATATGTGTTGGTAAAGATGATTCTTACAAAACTTGATTCGAATTTTTTTTATTCAATTCTTTAGTTTTTTAACAATTCTCGTGAGTTATAGTCCATGAATTACGGGATATTTTCAATCTCGATGCAAAATTAATATTTTTTTTATTTCTTACCTTAATAGAATCACAAAGACAATATATGCGTTGTGAAAGATGATTCTTATAATAATTGATTCAAAAAAGAATTTTATTCATTCTTTAGATTTTTAACCATTTTCGTGGGTTATAGTCCACGAATTTTGGTATTTATTCAATCCCGATGAAAAATTAAGATTTTTTGGATTTCTCGTCTAAATGAAATCACAAACACACTATATGTGTTGGGAAAAAATATTCTTCAAAAAAATTATTCGAAAAGGAATTTTATTCATTTCTTTAGTTTTTTAACAATTTTCGTGGGTTATAGTCCACGAATTTTAGGTTTTTTTTTCAATAACGATCAAAAATTAAGATTTTTTTGATTCCTTGCATAAATGGAATGACAAACACACTATACGTGTTGGCATAGAAAATTCTTAAAAAAAAATTCTAAGAGGAAAATATAAGATTTTTTCATTTCTTTACTTTTTTAACGATTTTCGTGGGTTATATAGTCCACGAGTTTTGAGATTTTTTCGATCTCGATGAAAATATAAGGTTTTTTAGATACCTCACCTAAATGAAATCACAAACACACTATATGTGTTGGGGATAGAATATTCTTCAAAAAAAATTGATTAGAAAAGGAATTTTATGCATTTCTTTAGGTTTTTAACGATTTTCGTGGGTTATAGTCCATAAATTTTGAGATTTTTACAATCTCGACGAAAAATTAAGAGTTTTTTGATTCCTCGCCTAAATGGAAAAACAAACACACCATATGTGTTGGGATAGAAAATTCTTCAAAAAAAATATTCAAAAAGGAATTTTATTCATTTTTTAGTTTTTTAATGATTTTCGTGGGTTATGGTCCACGTTTTTTTGGGATTTTTTCAATCTTGATGAAAAAAATAAATTTTTTTTTGATTCCTCACCTAAATGGAATCATAAACACACTATATGTGTTGAGAAAGAATATTCTTCAAAAAATTGTTCGAAAAATAATTTATATCATTTCTTAGGTTTTTTACGATTTTCGTGGAGGTTGAATCAAACGTTGATTTCTCCCTTCCTCTAACTCCAAATTTAGTGATGTTTGTCGCTCTTGAACGCTGACTTGATGCTCCTCGGCATGGTACCAGTTTCTTAAATTTTCGATAAGAAATGAGGCCTGTAGGTGATTCTTAAGTGGAGGGTCTAACACAATAACTATGTAGAAATTCTATATACCCACAAAAATTGTTAAAAATTATGAAATGAATAAATTAATTTTCGAACCCATTATTTGAAAGAAACCTCTATCTCAACACATATAGTGTCTTTTTGGATGCAATTGACGACGAATCAAACAAATCTCATTTTTTCACCGAGAATGAAAAATCATGTAATTTGTAGGCTATAACACAAGAAAATTGTAAAAAAAAACTATTGAATATATTTTTTTCGAACCCATTTTTTGAAAGAAACTTCTATCCCTACACATATAGTGTGTATATGCAATAATTTAGGCAAGAAACCAAACAAATCTTATTTTTTCACCGAGCTGGGAAACATTACATAATTTTAAATTATTGAATTTTTCCAGAATAAAGGTTCAATCAAACGGTGATTTCTCCCTCCCGGCAACTCCAAATTTGGTGACGTTTGCTGCTCTAGAACTCTGACTTGATGATCCTCGGCATGGTACCAGTTTCAAAAAATTTCGATAAGAAATGAAGCCTGTAGGTGATTTTTAAGTGGAGGGTCTGACATAATAACTATGCCGAAATTTTAGAAACCAACAAAAATAATTAAAAACTTATGAAATGAATATATTGATTTTCGAACCCATTTTTTGAAAGAAACTTCTATCTCAGCACATATAGTGTCTCTTTGGATGCTATTAGACGAGGAATCAAACAAATATCATATTTCACCAAGAATTATAAATCACGAAATTTGTATGCTATATATCACCAATTTTGTGATTTTTTCAATCTTTGAGAAAAATTAAGATGTTTTTTGATTCCTTGCTATGGAATCACAAAGACACTATATGTGTTGGTAAAGATGATTCTTACAAAACTTGATTCGAATTTTTTTTATTCAATTCTTTAGTTTTTTAACAATTCTCGTGAGTTATAGTCCATGAATTACGGGATATTTTCAATCTCGATGCAAAATTAATATTGTTTTTATTTCTTACCTTAATAGAATCACAAAGACAATATATGCGTTGTGAAAGATGATTCTTATAATAATTGATTCAAAAAAGAATTTTATTCATTCTTTAGATTTTTAACCATTTTCGTGGGTTATAGTCCACGAATTTTGGTATTTATTCAATCCCGATGAAAAATTAAGATTTTTTGGATTTCTCGTCTAAATGAAATCACAAACACACTATATGTGTTGGGAAAAAATATTCTTCAACAAAATTATTCGAAAAGGAATTTTATTCATTTCTTTAGTTTTTTAACAATTTTCGTGGGTTATAGTCCACGAATTTTAGGTTTTTTTTTCAATATCGATCAAAAATTAATATTTTTTTGATTCCTTGCATAAATGGAATGACAAACACACTATACGTGTTGGCATAGAAAATTCTTAAAAAAAAATTTTAAGAGGAAAATATAAGATTTTTTCATTTCTTTACTTTTTTAACGATTTTCGTGGGTTATATAGTCCACGAGTTTTGAGATTTTTTCGATCTCGATGAAAATATAAGGTTTTTTAGATACCTCACCTAAATGAAATCACAAACACACTATATGTGTTGGGGATAGAATATTCTTCAAAAAAAATTGATTAGAAAAGGAATTTTATGCATTTCTTTAGGTTTTTAATGATTTTCGTGGGTTATAGTCCATAAATTTTGGGATTTTTACAATATCGACGAAAAATTAAGTGTTTTTTGATTCCTTGCCTAAATGGAAAAACAAACACACCATATGTGTTGGGATAGAAAATTCTTCAAAAAAAATATTCAAAAAGGAATTTTATTCATTTTTTAGTTTTTTAATGATTTTCGTGGGTTATGGTCCACGTTTTTTTGGGATTTTTTCAATCTTGATGAAAAAAATAAATTTTTTTTTGATTCCTCACCTAAATGGAATCATAAACACACTATATGTGTTGAGAAAGAATATTCTTCAAAAAATTGTTCGAAAAATAATTTATATCATTTCTTAGGTTTTTTACGATTTTCGTGGAGGTTGAATCAAACGTTGATTTCTCCCTTCCTCTAACTCCAAATTTAGTGATGTTTGTCGCTCTTGAACGCTGACTTGATGCTCCTCGGCATGGTACCAGTTTCTTAAATTTTCGATAAGAAATGAGGCCTGTAGGTGATTCTTAAGTGGAGGGTCTAACACAATAACTATGTAGAAATTCTATATACCCACAAAAATTGTTAAAAATTATGAAATGAATAAATTAATTTTCGAACCCATTATTTGAAAGAAACCTCTATCTCAACACATATAGTGTCTTTTTGGATGCAATTGACGACGAATCAAACAAATCTAATTTTTCACCGAGAATGAAAAATCATGTAATTTGTAGGCTATAACACAAGAAAATTGTAAAAAAAAACTATTGAATATATTTTTTTCGAACCCATTTTTTGAAAGAAACTTCTATCCCTACACATATAGTGTGTATATGCAATAATTTAGGCAAGAAACCAAACAAATCTTATTTTTTCACCGAGCTGGGAAACATTACATAATTTTCAATTATTGAATTTTTCCAGAATAAAGGTTCAATCAAACGGTGATTTCTCCCTCCCGGCAACTCCAAATTTGGTGACGTTTGCTGCTCTAGAACTCTGACTTGATGATCCTCGGCATGGTACCAGTTTCAAAAAATTTCGATAAGAAATGAAGCCTGTAGGTGATTTTTAAGTGGAGGGTCTGACATAATAACTATGCCGAAATTTTAGAAACCAACAAAAATAATTAAAAACTTATGAAATGAATATATTGATTTTCGAACCCATTTTTTGAAAGAAACTTCTATCTCAGCACATATAGTGTCTCTTTGGATGCTATTAGACGAGGAATCAAACAAATATCATATTTCACCAAGAATTATAAATCACGAAATTTGTATGCTATATATCACCAATTTTGTGATTTTTTCAATCTTTGAGAAAAATTAAGATGTTTTTTGATTCCTTGCTATGGAATCACAAAGACACTATATGTGTTGGTAAAGATGATTCTTACAAAACTTGATTCGAATTTTTTTTATTCAATTCTTTAGTTTTTTAACAATTCTCGTGAGTTATAGTCCATGAATTACGGGATATTTTCAATCTCGATGCAAAATTAATATTGTTTTTATTTCTTACCTTAATAGAATCACAAAGACAATATATGCGTTGTGAAAGATGATTCTTATAATAATTGATTCAAAAAAGAATTTTATTCATTCTTTAGATTTTTAACCATTTTCGTGGGTTATAGTCCACGAATTTTGGTATTTATTCAATCCCGATGAAAAATTAAGATTTTTTGGATTTCTCGTCTAAATGAAATCACAAACACACTATATGTGTTGGGAAAAAATATTCTTCAACAAAATTATTCGAAAAGGAATTTTATTCATTTCTTTAGTTTTTTAACAATTTTCGTGGGTTATAGTCCACGAATTTTAGGTTTTTTTTTCAATATCGATCAAAAATTAATATTTTTTTGATTCCTTGCATAAATGGAATGACAAACACACTATACGTGTTGGCATAGAAAATTCTTAAAAAAAAATTTTAAGAGGAAAATATAAGATTTTTTCATTTCTTTACTTTTTTAACGATTTTCGTGGGTTATATAGTCCACGAGTTTTGAGATTTTTTCGATCTCGATGAAAATATAAGGTTTTTTAGATACCTCACCTAAATGAAATCACAAACACACTATATGTGTTGGGGATAGAATATTCTTCAAAAAAAATTGATTAGAAAAGGAATTTTATGCATTTCTTTAGGTTTTTAATGATTTTCGTGGGTTATAGTCCATAAATTTTGGGATTTTTACAATATCGACGAAAAATTAAGTGTTTTTTGATTCCTTGCCTAAATGGAAAAACAAACACACCATATGTGTTGGGATAGAAAATTCTTCAAAAAAAATATTCAAAAAGGAATTTTATTCATTTTTTAGTTTTTTAATGATTTTCGTGGGTTATGGTCCACGTTTTTTTGGGATTTTTTCAATCTTGATGAAAAAAATAAATTTTTTTTTGATTCCTCACCTAAATGGAATCATAAACACACTATATGTGTTGAGAAAGAATATTCTTCAAAAAATTGTTCGAAAAATAATTTATATCATTTCTTAGGTTTTTTACGATTTTCGTGGAGGTTGAATCAAACGTTGATTTCTCCCTTCCTCTAACTCCAAATTTAGTGATGTTTGTCGCTCTTGAACGCTGACTTGATGCTCCTCGGCATGGTACCAGTTTCTTAAATTTTCGATAAGAAATGAGGCCTGTAGGTGATTCTTAAGTGGAGGGTCTAACACAATAACTATGTAGAAATTCTATATACCCACAAAAATTGTTAAAAATTATGAAATGAATAAATTAATTTTCGAACCCATTATTTGAAAGAAACCTCTATCTCAACACATATAGTGTCTTTTTGGATGCAATTGACGACGAATCAAACAAATCTAATTTTTCACCGAGAATGAAAAATCATGTAATTTGTAGGCTATAACACAAGAAAATTGTAAAAAAAAACTATTGAATATATTTTTTTCGAACCCATTTTTTGAAAGAAACTTCTATCCCTACACATATAGTGTGTATATGCAATAATTTAGGCAAGAAACCAAACAAATCTTATTTTTTCACCGAGCTGGGAAACATTACATAATTTTCAATTATTGAATTTTTCCAGAATAAAGGTTCAATCAAACGGTGATTTCTCCCTCCCGGCAACTCCAAATTTGGTGACGTTTGCTGCTCTAGAACTCTGACTTGATGATCCTCGGCATGGTACCAGTTTCAAAAAATTTCGATAAGAAATGAAGCCTGTAGGTGATTTTTAAGTGGAGGGTCTGACATAATAACTATGCCGAAATTTTAGAAACCAACAAAAATAATTAAAAACTTATGAAATGAATATATTGATTTTCGAACCCATTTTTTGAAAGAAACTTCTATCTCAGCACATATAGTGTCTCTTTGGATGCTATTAGACGAGGAATCAAACAAATATCATATTTCACCAAGAATTATAAATCACGAAATTTGTATGCTATATATCACCAATTTTGTGATTTTTTCAATCTTTGAGAAAAATTAAGATGTTTTTTGATTCCTTGCTATGGAATCACAAAGACACTATATGTGTTGGTAAAGATGATTCTTACAAAACTTGATTCGAATTTTTTTTATTCAATTCTTTAGTTTTTTAACAATTCTCGTGAGTTATAGTCCATGAATTACGGGATATTTTCAATCTCGATGCAAAATTAATATTGTTTTTATTTCTTACCTTAATAGAATCACAAAGACAATATATGCGTTGTGAAAGATGATTCTTATAATAATTGATTCAAAAAAGAATTTTATTCATTCTTTAGATTTTTAACCATTTTCGTGGGTTATAGTCCACGAATTTTGGTATTTATTCAATCCCGATGAAAAATTAAGATTTTTTGGATTTCTCGTCTAAATGAAATCACAAACACACTATATGTGTTGGGAAAAAATATTCTTCAAAAAAATTATTCGAAAAGGAATTTTATTCATTTCTTTAGTTTTTTAACAATTTTTGTGGGTTATAGTCCACGAATTTTAGGTTTTTTTTTCAATATCGATCAAAAATTAAGATTTTTTTGATTCCTTGCATAAATGGAATGACAAACACACTATACGTGTTGGCATAGAAAATTCTTAAAAAAAAATTCTAAGAGGAAAATATAAGATTTTTTCATTTCTTTACTTTTTTAACGATTTTCGTGGGTTATATAGTCCACGAGTTTTGAGATTTTTTCGATCTCGATGAAAATATAAGGTTTTTTAGATACCTCACCTAAATGAAATCACAAACACACTATATGTGTTGGGGATAGAATATTCTTCAAAAAAAATTGATTAGAAAAGGAATTTTATGCATTTCTTTAGGTTTTTAACGATTTTCGTGGGTTATAGTCCATAAATTTTGGGATTTTTACAATCTCGACGAAAAATTAAGAGTTTTTTGATTCCTCGCCTAAATGGAAAAACAAACACACCATATGTGTTGGGATAGAAAATTTTTCAAAAAAAATATTCAAAAAGGAATTTTATTCATTTTTTAGTTTTTTAATGATTTTCGTGGGTTATGGTCCACGTTTTTTTGGGATTTTTTCAATCTTGATGAAAAAAATAATTTTTTTTTTGATTCCTCACCTAAATGGAATCATAAACACACTATATGTGTTGAGAAAGAATATTCTTCAAAAAATTGTTCGAAAAATAATTTATATCATTTCTTAGGTTTTTTACGATTTTCGTGGAGGTTGAATCAAACGTTGATTTCTCCCTTCCTCTAACTCCAAATTTAGTGACGTTTGTCGCTCTTGAACGCTGACTTGATGCTCCTCGGCATGGTACCAGTTTCTTAAATTTTCGATAAGAAATGAGGCCTGTAGGTGATTCTTAAGTGGAGGGTCTAACACAATAACTATGTAGAAATTCTATATACCCACAATAATTGTTAAAAATTATGAAATGAATAAATTAATTTTCGAATCCATTATTTGAAAGAAACCTCTATCTCAACACATATAGTGTCTTTTTGGATGCTATTGACGACAAATCAAACAAATCTCAATTTTTCACCGAGAATGAAAAATCATGTAATTTGTAGGCTATAACACAAGAAAATTGTAAAAAAAAATGTAACAACCCACCTCCCTCTATTTTTTTTCAGAGAACACGTTAAGCAATGGATCGAGCTATTGATCGAGCTATGGTGAAAGAGATGTTGGATATTATAATTTCTTATATTGTTTAGTTTAGTTATTTCATGAGTTTTGTACAAGAATTCATCTTTCCGCTGTGTACTTGAGAATGCTCGAAATAAGTAATGGCTGTACATTGTAATTGAATTCTATTTTTCTGTAATTTAAATGTATCCGAATTCAATTATGTATGCTTCATTCGATATACTAGTCAATCGATATGGGGCGTTATAATTGGTATCAGAGCAGGTCGGTTCACACCGGACCATGCCTCGGGTCATTAAAATTCAAACATAAAGTAGCATGGACCCTTTAGAGTTTTAGTTGTTTATTCTGAAATCGTCACATATTGAGTCTGATCAACTCCATATTGTGCACGGTAGGCAGAATATTATGACTGAGGACTGAAGAGGACCAAGGAGGTTTGGACGGTAAGGATGCTTAAAAGTAAGAAGTTAGATGGAAGAGGTGAATGGAAGTCACCAGACTTGAATGACGAAGTGTCGACAACTACACAACGCTGGTAAGTAGTAGTAATTCAAGTGTTGTGCAAACGAAGGTGATTATGATGGACGTCAGCGTTGATGCAATGGTTAATTTGTGCTAAGATTTAATAATTTCGAAGCTTGAAGTGTTGGTATTAGTAGTAAACAAACACTTTTTGGAAATTAACGAAGAAAGTAATTTCCTCATGTGCGAACTCAGTTAAGTAAGGATATAAGACTAACTGAGTAGAGTAGGGTACTCTTAAGAATCATATAGAAGGTAGAGCAAAAAGTGAGCCTAGAATACGCAACAAAGATGACGTTGAAATTAAGATGTTTCAGATTGCTGAGTAGTCATTGGAACATAAGTATAACAGGTGATGCGAAGTGAATAGTCAAAACCACGTGACGATGTAGAGAAAATTTCCTACTGAAGTCAAATAGATGATGCATGGTTTGTACCACAACGGTACATAGTCGATGTTGGAAGTTCGATAGAATAGACGAACGACGCAAGTTTGGTAGGAGGATGAAATAAAACTGTACACATACAACTCTGAGTAGGAATTAAGAAAAAGTGAAGAGTGCGAGAATCGGTAAGTTACCATAATTTACCCTTAAGACCTCTGTATGTAAGAATACGATAGATAAGTGTTACACCAATGACTTATGACAACACATCACAACTTTTTCGTGATTACCTAACTCTTACCAAGATAGACTTTTTCTGATGCCATTAAAACTAGTGCAAGAACGCAGTAACGTTAGTAAGACTAAATCTTAAATATCCTAACCCATTCTATGTTAGCCTAATTACTCTATCAATTTGACCAAATATCTATCGGATAGAATTAAGCAACACATAAACTCCTTGTTGAACTTTAAATTCCAATTCTTGCGTAGGGTAATATGTTTTGCTTTCCTTTAGGAAAACCTACTGCGATCAAATAAGTTGGTATGATCCTAAAACCAGATGAACTCAAACTACCTCAAATAGTTTGGTTAGCTTGATTTCCTGTAGAAACTTAAGGACCAAATGTAAGTATTCATACCCATTTCATCTAAGAGTGTTAAGAAAATTGTAAACCAACCTTAGTACTAGCTAGTAGTAAACAAGAACACAATAAGTTTGAGCAGCATTAACTACAACATATGACTTGTGAGGAACCATAGTAATGAGCTAGTTTCAAAGCCGTAGAGAATAGCAAGAACCACATAATGTAGGAATGAGTCGGTACCAGTAGAATGAATAGTAATTTGAACCCGTATCTAAGGAATCAATTATTTTAAGAATGTGGCAGACCAGGTCAGATATCAGACCAAATGAAGCGAGTTGAAGAAGGGTAAATACAAACAAGTATCGAGATAAGAAGGAAGTTGTATGTCTAACATGAGAATCTAGTGAACCAAACTATAGCAACCACCTTAGAATTAAATAGTTGAATGAGTTAAAGGTAATCTTGCTACAAAGAGTAAAAGAATGAAGAGAATTATATACTGGAGTAAGGATGTAGCTAGTAAACTTATCGAGTATGATAATTGGATCTAAGAACACAAGTTAAGATATGATTAGAGTAGGAGTGTAAGGATCTGACAGTAGCAACCAAAAAAAAAAAAAAGAATTCGATGAAGTCGAGAACCTATGATTAAGTAATGTGAGATGACAGTCGTTAGTAAGGCACAAAGTGTTGGAAATCAGAGTGCACAGCTAAACGATAAACAAGGAGTAATAATTAGTGAAGTGTCTCGTGGAATGACACTTAAAGATGTAGTCAATGTAGAGAATTATGAGAAGTTGATAGCTGTTTTGCGAATTAGACCTGAGAAGTTAACGAAGATTCGTTAGTAAGATTATTTAAGTAGTGCAGAATGGAACTAATTGATAGAGATGTAAGGATTAGGCACTGTTAGGAGAAACCTTACCTTGAAACAGTAAGTTGTGTAGACAAAGTGATAAGTGAATTGGTGTTGTCTTTGATAATACCAATATTGCATGACATCAATTACATACCTTGAACCTAACGAAGTCGTGCTAAATCCATTTCATTCCAATAAACAACAAATATGACCTTCGAATCAGACTCTTAACGTTGTGAACTAATTTCTGTATAACTTGAAATACCAATGGAAGTGGTTAGTAAGATTATTGTGTCGGACTGATTCGAACTAAGCAGTGAAGTAGCTGAAAACTAGACTTTAGTCAGAGAAAAGCCTATTGTGAACAAAGTAGTAGAGTAAGCGGAGTGGCGCAAGAACTGGAAATTGTCTCTGATAGTGACGGTATTGCATAAGCGGCTTATGTATTTTTAACCTAAGAAATTTGTTCCAAACCCTTTTAAATCCAACAGGATCAGATATGATAAAGTAGAAGCCGGATGAAACCTGAAACTAAAACCAGTTTGGACAACGAATCAAAATATCTTTACCGGGAGAATCAAGAAATCCTAACCGTGGAAAATCATCGGACAGGATAACAATATAAGGAGTAAGACTCGAGTGTGTTCAAGATCTATCCCCAATTATTGAGGAGAAAGAGTTTTCAATTTCGAGGACGAAATTAATTTAAGGGGGGTAGATTGTAACAACCCACCTCCCTCTATTTTTTTTCAGAGAACACGTTAAGCAATGGATCGAGCTATTGATCGAGCTATGGTGAAAGAGATATTGGATATTATAATTTCTTATATTGTTTAGTTTAGTTATTTCATGAGTTTTGTACAAGAATTCAACTTTCCGCTGTGTACTTAAGAATGCTCGAAATAAGTAATGGCTGTACATTGTAATTGAATTCTATTTTTCTGTAATTTAAATGTATCTGAATTCAATTATGTATGCTTCATTCGATATACTAGTCAATCGATATGGGGCGTTATAATTGGTATCAGAGCAGGTCGGTTCACACCGGACCATGCCTCGGGTCATTAAAAAAAACTATTGAATATATTTTTTTCGAACCCATTTTTTTGAAAGAAACTTCTATCCCTACACATATAGTGTGTATATGCAATAATTTAGGCAAGAAACCGAACAAATCTTATTTTTTCACCGAGCTGGGAAACATTACATAATTTTAAATTATTGAATTTTTCCAGAATAAAGGTTCAATCAAACGGTGATTTCTCCCTCCCGGCAACTCCAAATTTGGTGACGTTTGCTGCTCTAGAATTCTGACTTGATGATCCTCGGCATGGTACCGGTTTCAAAAAATTTCGATAAGAAATGAAGCCTGTAGGAGATTTTTAAGTGGAGGGTCTGACACAATAACTATGCCGAAATTTTAGAAACCAACAAAAATAGTTAAAAACTTATGAAATGAATATATTGATTTTCGAACCCATTTTTTGAAAGAAACTTCTATCTCAACCCATAGTGTCTGTTTGGATGCTATTAGACGAGGAATCAAACCAATATCATATTTCACCAAGAATTATAAATCACGTAATTTGTATGCTATATATCACCAATTTTGTGATTTTTTCAATCTTTGAGAAAAATTAAGATGTTTTTTGATTCCTTGCTATGGAATCACAAAGACACTATATGTGTTGGTAAAGATGATTCTTACAAAATTTGATTCGAATTTTTTTTTATTCAATTCTTTAGTTTTTTAACGATTCTCGTGAGTTATAGTCCATGAATTACGGGATATTTTCAATCTCGATGCAAAATTAATATTTTTTTTATTTCTTACCTTAATAGAATCACAAAGACAATATATGCGTTGTGAAAGATGATTCTTATAATAATTGATTCAAAAAATAATTTTATTCATTCTTTAGATTTTTAACCATTTTCGTGGGTTATAGTCCACGAATTTTGGTATTTATTCAATCCCGATGAAAAATTAAGATTTTTTGGATTTCTCGTCTAAATGAAATCACAAACACACTGTATGTGTTGGGAAAAAATATTCTTCAAAAAAATTATTCGAAAAGGAATTTTATTCATTTCTTTAGTTTTTTAACAATTTTCGTGGGTTATAGTCCACGAATTTTAGGTTTTTTTTTCAATATTGATCAAAAATTAAGATTTTTTTGATTCCTTGCATAAATGGAATGACAAACACACTATACGTGTTGGCATAGAAAATTCTTAAAAAAAAATTCTAAGAGGAAAATATAAGATTTTTTCATTTCTTTACTTTTTTAACGATTTTCGTGGGTTATATAGTCCACGAGTTTTGATATTTTTTCGATCTCGATGAAAATATAAGGTTTTTTAGATACCTCACCTAAATGAAATCACAAACACACTATATGTGTTGGGGATAGAATATTCTTCAAAAAAAAATTGATTAGAAAAGTAATTTTATGCATTTCTTTAGGTTTTTAGCGATTTTCGTGGGTTATAGTCCATAAATTTTGGGATTTTTACAATCTCGACGAAAAATTAAGAGTTTTTTGATTCCTCGCCTAAATGGAAAAACAAACACACCATATGTGTTGGGATAGAAAATTCTTCAAAAAAAATATTCAAAAAGGAATTTTATTCATTTTTTAGTTTTTTAATGATTTTCGTGGGTTATAGTCCACGTTTTTTTGGGATTTTTTCAATCTTGATGGAAAAAATATTTTTTTTTTTGATTCCTCACCTAAATGGAATCATAAACACACTATATGTGTTGAGAAAGAATATTCTTCAAAAAATTGTTCGAAAAATAATTTATATCATTTCTTAGGTTTTTTACGATTTTCGTGGAGGTTGAATCAAACGTTGATTTCTCCCTTCCTCTAACTCCAAATTTAGTGACGTTTGTCGCTCTTGAACGCTGACTTGATGCTCCTCGGCATGGTACCCGTTTCTTAAATTTTCGATAAGAAATGAGGCCTGTAGGTGATTCTTAAGTGGAGGGTCTAACACAATAACTATGTAGAAATTCTATATACCCACAAAAATTGTTAAAAATTATGAAATGAATAAATTAATTTTCGAACCCATTATTTGAAAGAAACCTCTATCTCAACACATATAGTGTCTTTTTGGATGCTATTGACGACGAATCAAACAAATCTCATTTTTCACCGAGAATGAAAAATCATGTAATTTGTAGGCTATAACACAAGAAAATTGTAAAAAAAAACTATTGAATATATTTTTTTCGAACCCATTTTTTGAAAGAAACTTCTATCCCTACACATATAGTGTGTACATGCAATAATTTAGGCAAGAAACCAAACAAATCTTATTTTTTCACCGAGCTGGGAAACATTACATAATTTTAAATTATTGAATTTTTCCAGAATAAAGGTTCAATCAAACGGTGATTTCTCCCTCCCGGCAACTCCAAATTTGGTGACGTTTGCTGCTCTAGAACTCTGACTTGATGATCCTCGGCATGGTACCAGTTTAAAAAAATTTCGATAAGAAATGAAGCCTGTATGTGATTTTTAAGTGGAGGGTCTGACACAATAACTATGCCGAAATTTTAGAAACCAACAAAAATAGTTAAAAACTTATGAAATGAATATATTGATTTTCGAACCCATTTTTTGAAAGAAACTTCTATCTCAGCACATATAGTGTCTCTTTGGATGCTATTAGACGAGGAATCAAACAAATATCATATTTCACCAAGAATTATAAATCACGTAATTTGTATGCTATATATCACCAATTTTGTGATTTTTTCAATCTTTGAGAAAAATTATGATGTTTTTTGATTCCTTGCTATGGAATCACAAAGACACTATATGTGTTGGTAGAGATGATTCTTACAAAACTTGATTCGAATTTTTTTTATTCAATTCTTTAGTTTTTAAACGATTCTCGTGAGTTATAGTCCACGAAGTACGGGATATTTTCAATCTCGATGCAAAATTAATATTTTTTTTATTTCTTACCTTAATAGAATCACAAAGACAATATATGCGTTGCGAAAGATGATTCTTATAATAATTGATTCAAAAAAGAATTTTATTCATTCTTTAGATTTTTAACCATTTTCGTGGGTTATAGTCCACGAATTTTGGTATTTATTCAATCCCGATGAAAAATTAAGATTTTTTGGATTTCTCGTCTAAATGAAATCACAAACACACTATATGTGTTGGGAAAAAATATTCTTCAAAAAAATTATTCGAAAAGGAATTTTATTCATTTCTTTAGTTTTTTAACAATTTTTGTGGGTTATAGTCCACGAATTTTAGGTTTTTTTTTCAATATCGATCAAAAATTAAGATTTTTTTGATTCCTTGCATAAATGGAATGACAAACACACTATACGTGTTGGCATAGAAAATTCTTAAAAAAAAATTCTAAGAGGAAAATATAAGATTTTTTCATTTCTTTACTTTTTAACGATTTTCGTGGGTTATATAGTCCACGAGTTTTGAGATTTTTTCGATCTCGATGAAAATATAAGGTTTTTTAGATACCTCACCTAAATGAAATCACAAACACACTATATGTGTTGGGGATAGAATATTCTTCAAAAAAAATTGATTAGAAAAGGAATTTTATGCATTTCTTTAGGTTTTTAACGATTTTCGTGGGTTATAGTCCATAAATTTTGGGATTTTTACAATCTCGACGAAAAATTAAGAGTTTTTTGATTCCTCGCCTAAATGGAAAAACAAACACACCATATGTGTTGGGATAGAAAATTCTTCAAAAAAAATATTCAAAAAGGATTTTTATTCATTTTTTAGTTTTTTAATGATTTTCGTGGGTTATATATAGTCCACGTTTTTTTGGGATTTTTTCAATCTTGATGAAAAAAATAATTTTTTTTTTGATTCCTCACCTAAATGGAATCATAAACACACTATATGCGTTGAGAAAGAATATTCTTCAAAAAATTGTTCGAAAAATAATTTATATCATTTCTTAGGTTTTTTACGATTTTCGTGGAGGTTGAATCAAACGTTGATTTCTCCCTTCCTCTAACTCCAAATTTAGTGACGTTTGTCGCTCTTGAACGCTGACTTGATGCTCCTCGGCATGGTACCCGTTTCTTAAATTTTCGATAAGAAATGAGGCCTGTAGGTGATTCTTAAGTGGAGGGTCTAACACAATAACTATGTAGAAATTCTATATACCCACAAAAATTGTTAAAAATTATGAAATGAATAAATTAATTTTCGAACCCATTATTTGAAAGAAACCTCTATCTCAACACATATAGTGTCTTTTTGGATGCTATTGACGACGAATCAAACAAATCTCATTTTTCACCGAGAATGAAAAATCATGTAATTTGTAGGCTATAACACAAGAAAATTGTAAAAAAAAACTATTGAATATATTTTTTTCGAACCCATTTTTTGAAAGAAACTTCTATCCCTACACATATAGTGTGTACATGCAATAATTTAGGCAAGAAACCAAACAAATCTTATTTTTTCACCGAGCTGGGAAACATTACATAATTTTAAATTATTGAATTTTTCCAGAATAAAGGTTCAATCAAACGGTGATTTCTCCCTCCCGGCAACTCCAAATTTGGTGACGTTTGCTGCTCTAGAACTCTGACTTGATGATCCTCGGCATGGTACCAGTTTAAAAAAATTTCGATAAGAAATGAAGCCTGTATGTGATTTTTAAGTGGAGGGTCTGACACAATAACTATGCCGAAATTTTAGAAACCAACAAAAATAGCTAAAAACTTATGAAATGAATATATTGATTTTCGAACCCATTTTTTGAAAGAAACTTCTATCTCAGCACATATAGTGTCTCTTTGGATGCTATTAGACGAGGAATCAAACAAATATCATATTTCACCAAGAATTATAAATCACGTAATTTGTATGCTATATATCACCAATTTTGTGATTTTTTCAATCTTTGAGAAAAATTATGATGTTTTTTGATTCCTTGCTATGGAATCACAAAGACACTATATGTGTTGGTAGAGATGATTCTTACAAAACTTGATTCGAATTTTTTTTATTCAATTCTTTAGTTTTTTAACGATTCTCGTGAGTTATAGTCCACGAAGTACGGGATATTTTCAATCTCGATGCAAAATTAATATTTTTTTTATTTCTTACCTTAATAGAATCACAAAGACAATATATGCGTTGCGAAAGATGATTCTTATAATAATTGATTCAAAAAAGAATTTTATTCATTCTTTAGATTTTTAACCATTTTCGTGGGTTATAGTCCACGAATTTTGGTATTTATTCAATCCCGATGAAAAATTAAGATTTTTTGGATTTCTCGTCTAAATGAAATCACAAACACACTATATGTGTTGGGAAAAAATATTCTTCAAAAAAATTATTCGAAAAGGAATTTTATTCATTTCTTTAGTTTTTTAACAATTTTTGTGGGTTATAGTCCACGAATTTTAGGTTTTTTTTTCAATATCGATCAAAAATTAAGATTTTTTTGATTCCTTGCATAAATGGAATGACAAACACACTATACGTGTTGGCATAGAAAATTCTTAAAAAAAAATTCTAAGAGGAAAATATAAGATTTTTTCATTTCTTTACTTTTTAACGATTTTCGTGGGTTATATAGTCCACGAGTTTTGAGATTTTTTCGATCTCGATGAAAATATAAGGTTTTTTAGATACCTCACCTAAATGAAATCACAAACACACTATATGTGTTGGGGATAGAATATTCTTCAAAAAAAATTGATTAGAAAAGGAATTTTATGCATTTCTTTAGGTTTTTAACGATTTTCGTGGGTTATAGTCCATAAATTTTGGGATTTTTACAATCTCGACGAAAAATTAAGAGTTTTTTGATTCCTCGCCTAAATGGAAAAACAAACACACCATATGTGTTGGGATAGAAAATTCTTCAAAAAAAAATATTCAAAAAGGATTTTTATTCATTTTTTAGTTTTTTAATGATTTTCGTGGGTTATATATAGTCCACGTTTTTTTGGGATTTTTTCAATCTTGATGAAAAAAATAATTTTTTTTTTGATTCCTCACCTAAATGGAATCATAAACACACTATATGCGTTGAGAAAGAATATTCTTCAAAAAATTGTTCGAAAAATAATTTATATCATTTCTTAGGTTTTTTACGATTTTCGTGGAGGTTGAATCAAACGTTGATTTCTCCCTTCCTCTAACTCCAAATTTAGTGACGTTTGTCGCTCTTGAACGCTGACTTGATGCTCCTCGGCATGGTACCCGTTTCTTAAATTTTCGATAAGAAATGAGGCCTGTAGGTGATTCTTAAGTGGAGGGTCTAACACAATAACTATGTAGAAATTCTATATACCCACAAAAATTGTTAAAAATTATGAAATGAATAAATTAATTTTCGAACCCATTATTTGAAAGAAACCTCTATCTCAACACATATAGTGTCTTTTTGGATGCTATTGACGACGAATCAAACAAATCTCATTTTTTCACCGAGAATGAAAAATCATGTAATTTGTAGGCTATAACACAAGAAAATTGTAAAAAAAAACCATTGAATATATTTTTTTTCGAACCCATTTTTTGAAAGAAACTTCTATCCCTACACATATAGTGTGTATATGCAATAATTTAGGCAAGAAACCAATCAAATCTTATTTTTTCACCGAGCTGGGAAACATTACATAATTTTAAATTATTGATTTTTTCCAGAATAAAGGTTCAATCAAACGGTGATTTCTCCCTCCCGGCAACTCCAAATTTGGTGACGTTTGCTGCTCTAGAACTCTGACTTGATGATCCTCGGCATGGTACCGGTTTCAAAAAATTTCGATAAGGAATGAAGCCTGTAGGAGATTTTTAAGTGGAGGGTCTGACACAATAACTATGCCGAAATTTTAGAAACCAACAAAAATAGTTAAAAACTTATGAAATGAATATATTGATTTTCGAACCCATTTTTTGAAAGAAACTTCTATCTCAACCCATAGTGTCTTTTTGGATGCTATTAGACGAGGAATCAAACAAATATCATATTTCACCAAGAATTATAAATCACGTAATTTGTATGCTATATATCACCAATTTTGTGATTTTTTCAATCTTTGAGAAAAATTATGATGTTTTTTGATTCCTTGCTATGGAATCACAAAGACACTATATGTGTTGGTAAAGATGATTCTTACAAAACTTGATTCGAATTTTTTTTATTCAATTCTTTAGTTTTTTAACGATTCTCGTGAGTTATAGTCCACGAATTACGGGATATTTTCAATCTCGATGCAAAATTAATATTTTTTTTATTTCTTACCTTAATAGAATCACAAAGACAATATATGCGTTGTGAAAGATGATTCTTATAATAATTGATTCGAAAAAGAATTTTATTCATTCTTTAGATTTTTAACCATTTTCGTGGGTTATAGTCCACGAATTTTGGTATTTATTCAATCCCGATGAAAAATTAAGATTTTTTGGATTTCTCGTCTAAATGAAATCACAAACACACTATATGTGTTGGGAAAAAATATTCTTCAAAAAAAAAATTCGAAAAGGAATTTTATTCATTTCTTTAGTTTTTTAACAATTTTCGTGGGTTATAGTCCACGAATTTTAGGTTTTTTTTTCAACATCGATCAAAAATTAAGATTTTTTTGATTCCTTGCATAAATGGAATGACAAACACACTATACGTGTTGGCATAGAAAATTCTTAAAAAAAAATTCTAAGAGGAAAATATAAGATTTTTTCATTTCTTTACTTTTTTAACGATTTTCGTGGGTTATAGTCCACGAGTTTTGAGATTTTTTCGATCTCGATGAAAATATAAGGTTTCTTAGATACCTCACCTAAATGAAATCACAAACACACTATATATGTTGGGGATAGAATATTCTTCAAAAAAAAATTGATTAGAAAAGGAATTTTATGCATTTCTTTAGGTTTTTAACGATTTTCGTGGGTTATAGTCCATAAATTTTGGGATTTTTACAATCTCGACGAAAAATTAAGAGTTTTTTTATTCCTCGCCTAAATGGAAAAACAAACACACCATATGTGTTGGGATAGAAAATTCTTCAAAAAAATATCCAAAAAGGAATTTTATTCATTTTTTAGTTTTTTAATGATTTTCGTGGGTTATAGTCCACGTTTTTTTGGGATTTTTTCAATCTTGATGAAAAAAATAATTTGTTTTTTGATTCCTCACCTAAATGGAATCATAAACACACTATATGTGTTGAGAAAGAATATTCTTCAAAAAATTGTTCGAAAAAAATTTATATCATTTCTTAGGTTTTTTACGATTTTCGTGGAGGTTGAATCAAACGTTGATTTCTCCCTTCCTCTAACTCCAAATTTAGTGACGTTTGTCGCTCTTGAACGCTGACTTGATCCTCTTCGGCATGGTACCAGTTTCTTAAATTTTCGATAAGAAATGAGGCCTGTAGGTGATTCTTAAGTGGAGGGTCTAACACAATAACTATGTAGAAATTCTATATACCCACAAAAATTGTTAAAAATTATGAAAGGAATAAATTAATTTTCGAACCCATTATTTGAAAGAAACCTCTATCTCAACACATATAGTGTCTTTTTGGATGCTATTGACGACGAATCAAACAAATCTCATTTTTTCACCGAGAATGAAAAATCATGTAATTTGTAGGCTATAACACAAGAAAATTGTAAAAAAAAACTATTGAATATATTTTTTTTCGAACCCATTTTTTGAAAGAAACTTCTATCCCTACACATATAGTGTGTATATGCAATAATTTAGGCAAGAAACCAATCAAATCTTATTTTTTCACCGAGCTGGGAAACATTACATAATTTTAAATTATTGATTTTTTCCAGAATAAAGGTTCAATCAAACGGTGATTTCTCCCTCCCGGCAACTCCAAATTTGGTGACGTTTGCTGCTCTAGAACTCTGACTTGATGATCCTCGGCATGGTACCGGTTTCAAAAAATTTCGATAAGGAATGAAGCCTGTAGGAGATTTTTAAGTGGAGGGTCTGACACAATAACTATGCCGAAATTTTAGAAACCAACAAAAATAGTTAAAAACTTATGAAATGAATATATTGATTTTCGAACCCATTTTTTGAAAGAAACTTCTATCTCAACCCATAGTGTCTTTTTGGATGCTATTAGACGAGGAATCAAACAAATATCATATTTCACCAAGAATTATAAATCACGTAATTTGTATGCTATATATCACCAATTTTGTGATTTTTTCAATCTTTGAGAAAAATTATGATGTTTTTTGATTCCTTGCTATGGAATCACAAAGACACTATATGTGTTGGTAAAGATGATTCTTACAAAACTTGATTCGAATTTTTTTTATTCAATTCTTTAGTTTTTTAACGATTCTCGTGAGTTATAGTCCACGAATTACGGGATATTTTCAATCTCGATGCAAAATTAATATTTTTTTTATTTCTTACCTTAATAGAATCACAAAGACAATATATGCGTTGTGAAAGATGATTCTTATAATAATTGATTCGAAAAAGAATTTTATTCATTCTTTAGATTTTTAACCATTTTCGTGGGTTATAGTCCACGAATTTTGGTATTTATTCAATCCCGATGAAAAATTAAGATTTTTTGGATTTCTCGTCTAAATGAAATCACAAACACACTATATGTGTTGGGAAAAAATATTCTTCAAAAAAAAAATTCGAAAAGGAATTTTATTCATTTCTTTAGTTTTTTAACAATTTTCGTGGGTTATAGTCCACGAATTTTAGGTTTTTTTTTCAACATCGATCAAAAATTAAGATTTTTTTGATTCCTTGCATAAATGGAATGACAAACACACTATACGTGTTGGCATAGAAAATTCTTAAGAAAAAATTCTAAGAGGAAAATATAAGATTTTTTCATTTCTTTACTTTTTTAACGATTTTCGTGGGTTATAGTCCACGAGTTTTGAGATTTTTTCGATCTCGATGAAAATATAAGGTTTTTTAGATACCTCACCTAAATGAAATCACAAACACACTATATATGTTGGGGATAGAATATTCTTCAAAAAAAAATTGATTAGAAAAGGAATTTTATGCATTTCTTTAGGTTTTTAACGATTTTCGTGGGTTATAGTCCATATATTTTGGGATTTTTACAATCTCGACGAAAAATTAAGAGTTTTTTTATTCCTCGCCTAAATGGAAAAACAAACACACCATATGTGTTGGGATAGAAAATTCTTCAAAAAAATATCCAAAAAGGAATTTTATTCATTTTTTAGTTTTTTAATGATTTTCGTGGGTTATAGTCCACGTTTTTTTGGGATTTTTTCAATCTTGATGAAAAAAATAATTTGTTTTTTGATTCCTCACCTAAATGGAATCATAAACACACTATATGTGTTGAGAAAGAATATTCTTCAAAAAATTGTTCGAAAAATAATTTATATCATTTCTTAGGTTTTTTACGATTTTCGTGGAGGTTGAATCAAACGTTGATTTCTCCCTTCCTCTAACTCCAAATTTAGTGACGTTTGTCGCTCTTGAACGCTGACTTGATCCTCTTCGGCATGGTACCAGTTTCTTAAATTTTCGATAAGAAATGAGGCCTGTAGGTGATTCTTAAGTGGAGGGTCTAACACAATAACTATGTAGAAATTCTATATACCCACAAAAATTGTTAAAAATTATGAAAGGAATAAATTAATTTTAGAACCCATTATTTGAAAGAAACCTCTATCTCAACACATATAGTGTCTTTTTGGATGCTATTGACGACGAATCAAACAAATCTCATTTTTTCACCGAGAATGAAAAATCATGTAATTTGTAGGCTATAACACAAGAAAATTGTAAAAAAAAACCATTGAATATATTTTTTTTCGAACCCATTTTTTGAAAGAAACTTCTATCCCTACACATATAGTGTGTATATGCAATAATTTAGGCAAGAAACCAATCAAATCTTATTTTTTCACCGAGCTGGGAAACATTACATAATTTTAAATTATTGATTTTTTCCAGAATAAAGGTTCAATCAAACGGTGATTTCTCCCTCCCGGCAACTCCAAATTTGGTGACGTTTGCTGCTCTAGAACTCTGACTTGATGATCCTCGGCATGGTACCGGTTTCAAAAAATTTCGATAAGGAATGAAGCCTGTAGGAGATTTTTAAGTGGAGGGTCTGACACAATAACTATGCCGAAATTTTAGAAACCAACAAAAATAGTTAAAAACTTATGAAATGAATATATTGATTTTCGAACCCATTTTTTGAAAGAAACTTCTATCTCAACCCATAGTGTCTTTTTGGATGCTATTAGACGAGGAATCAAACAAATATCATATTTCACCAAGAATTATAAATCACGTAATTTGTATGCTATATATCACCAATTTTGTGATTTTTTCAATCTTTGAGAAAAATTATGATGTTTTTTGATTCCTTGCTATGGAATCACAAAGACACTATATGTGTTGGTAAAGATGATTCTTACAAAACTTGATTCGAATTTTTTTTATTCAATTCTTTAGTTTTTTAACGATTCTCGTGAGTTATAGTCCACGAATTACGGGATATTTTCAATCTCGATGCAAAATTAATATTTTTTTTATTTCTTACCTTAATAGAATCACAAAGACAATATATGCGTTGTGAAAGATGATTCTTATAATAATTGATTCGAAAAAGAATTTTATTCATTCTTTAGATTTTTAACCATTTTCGTGGGTTATAGTCCACGAATTTTGGTATTTATTCAATCCCGATGAAAAATTAAGATTTTTTGGATTTCTCGTCTAAATGAAATCACAAACACACTATATGTGTTGGGAAAAAATATTCTTCAAAAAAAAAATTCGAAAAGGAATTTTATTCATTTCTTTAGTTTTTTAACAATTTTCGTGGGTTATAGTCCACGAATTTTAGGTTTTTTTTTCAACATCGATCAAAAATTAAGATTTTTTTGATTCCTTGCATAAATGGAATGACAAACACACTATACGTGTTGGCATAGAAAATTCTTAAAAAAAAATTCTAAGAGGAAAATATAAGATTTTTTCATTTCTTTACTTTTTTAACGATTTTCGTGGGTTATAGTCCACGAGTTTTGAGATTTTTTCGATCTCGATGAAAATATAAGGTTTTTTAGATACCTCACCTAAATGAAATCACAAACACACTATATATGTTGGGGATAGAATATTCTTCAAAAAAAAATTGATTAGAAAAGGAATTTTATGCATTTCTTTAGGTTTTTAACGATTTTCGTGGGTTATAGTCCATATATTTTGGGATTTTTACAATCTCGACGAAAAATTAAGAGTTTTTTTATTCCTCGCCTAAATGGAAAAACAAACACACCATATGTGTTGGGATAGAAAATTCTTCAAAAAAATATCCAAAAAGGAATTTTATTCATTTTTTAGTTTTTTAATGATTTTCGTGGGTTATAGTCCACGTTTTTTTGGGATTTTTTCAATCTTGATGAAAAAAATAATTTGTTTTTTGATTCCTCACCTAAATGGAATCATAAACACACTATATGTGTTGAGAAAGAATATTCTTCAAAAAATTGTTCGAAAAATAATTTATATCATTTCTTAGGTTTTTTACGATTTTCGTGGAGGTTGAATCAAACGTTGATTTCTCCCTTCCTCTAACTCCAAATTTAGTGACGTTTGTCGCTCTTGAACGCTGACTTGATCCTCTTCGGCATGGTACCAGTTTCTTAAATTTTCGATAAGAAATGAGGCCTGTAGGTGATTCTTAAGTGGAGGGTCTAACACAATAACTATGTAGAAATTCTATATACCCACAAAAATTGTTAAAATTTTTGAAAGGAATAAATTAATTTTCGAACCCATTATTTGAAAGAAACCTCTATCTCAACACATATAGTGTCTTTTTGGATGCTATTGACGACGAATCAAACAAATCTCATTTTTTCACCGAGAATGAAAAATCATGTAATTTGTAGGCTATAACACAAGAAAATTGTAAAAAAAAACCATTGAATATATTTTTTTTCGAACCCATTTTTTGAAAGAAACTTCTATCCCTACACATATAGTGTGTATATGCAATAATTTAGGCAAGAAACCAATCAAATCTTATTTTTTCACCGAGCTGGGAAACATTACATAATTTTAAATTATTGATTTTTTCCAGAATAAAGGTTCAATCAAACGGTGATTTCTCCCTCCCGGCAACTCCAAATTTGGTGACGTTTGCTGCTCTAGAACTCTGACTTGATGATCCTCGGCATGGTACCGGTTTCAAAAAATTTCGATAAGGAATGAAGCCTGTAGGAGATTTTTAAGTGGAGGGTCTGACACAATAACTATGCCGAAATTTTAGAAACCAACAAAAATAGTTAAAAACTTATGAAATGAATATATTGATTTTCGAACCCATTTTTTGAAAGAAACTTCTATCTCAACCCATAGTGTCTTTTTGGATGCTATTAGACGAGGAATCAAACAAATATCATATTTCACCAAGAATTATAAATCACGTAATTTGTATGCTATATATCACCAATTTTGTGATTTGTTCAATCTTTGAGAAAAATTATGATGTTTTTTGATTCCTTGCTATGGAATCACAAAGACACTATATGTGTTGGTAAAGATGATTCTTACAAAACTTGATTCGAATTTTTTTTATTCAATTCTTTAGTTTTTTAACGATTCTCGTGAGTTATAGTCCACGAATTACGGGATATTTTCAATCTCGATGCAAAATTAATATTTTTTTTATTTCTTACCTTAATAGAATCACAAAGACAATATATGCGTTGTGAAAGATGATTCTTATAATAATTGATTCGAAAAAGAATTTTATTCATTCTTTAGATTTTTAACCATTTTCGTGGGTTATAGTCCACGAATTTTGGTATTTATTCAATCCCGATGAAAAATTAAGATTTTTTGGATTTCTCGTCTAAATGAAATCACAAACACACTATATGTGTTGGGAAAAAATATTCTTCAAAAAAAAAATTCGAAAAGGAATTTTAGTCATTTCTTTAGTTTTTTAACAATTTTCGCAGGTTATAGTCCACGAATTTTAGGTTTTTTTTTCAACATCGATCAAAAATTAAGATTTTTTTGATTCCTTGCATAATGGAATGACAAACACACTATACGTGTTGGCATAGAAAATTCTTAAAAAAAAATTCTAAGAGGAAAATATAAGATTTTTTCATTTCTTTACTTTTTTAACGATTTTCGTGGGTTATAGTCCACGAGTTTTGAGATTTTTTCGATCTCGATGAAAATATAAGGTTTTTTAGATACCTCACCTAAATAAAATCACAAACACACTATATGTGTTGGGGATAGAATATTCTTCAAAAAAAATTGATTAGAAAAGGAATTTTATGCATTTCTTTAGGTTTTTAACGATTTTCGTGGGTTATAGTCCATAAATTTTGGGATTTTTACATTCTCGACGAAAAATTAAGAGTTTTTTTATTCCTCGCCTAAATGGAAAAACAAACACACCATATGTGTTGGGATAGAAAATTCTTCAAAAAAATATTCAAAAAGGAATTTTATTCATTTTTTAGTTTTTTAATGATTTTCGTGGGTTATAGTCCACGTTTTTTTGGGATTTTTTCAATCTTGATGAAAAAAATAATTTGTTTTTTGATTCCTCACCTAAATGGAATCATAAACACACTATATGCGTTGAGAAAGAATATTCTTCAAAAAATTGTTCGAAAAATAATTTATATCATTTCTTAGGTTTTTTACGATTTTCGTGGAGGTTGAATCAAACGTTGATTTCTCCTTTCCTCTAACCCCAAATTTAGTGACGTTTGTCGCTCTTGAACGCTGACTTGATGCTCCTCGGCATGGTACCAGTTTCTTAAATTTTCGATAAGAAATGAGGCCTGTAGGTGATTCTTAAGTGGAGGGTCTAACACAATAACTATGTAGAAATTCTATATACCCACAAAAATTGTTAAAAATTATGAAATGAATAAATTAATTTTCGAACCCATTATTTGAAAGAAACCTCTATCTCAACACATATAGTGTCTTTTTGGATGCTATTGACGACGAATCAAACAAATCTCATTTTTTCACCGAGAATGAAAAATCATGTAATTTGTAGGCTATAACTCAAGAAAATTGTAAAAAAAAACTATTGAATATATTTTTTTTCGAACCCATTTTTTGAAAGAAACATCTATCCCTACACATATAGTGTGTATATGCAATAATTTAGGCAAGAAACCAAACAAATCTTATTTTTTTCACCGAGCTGGGAAACATTACATAATTTTAAATTATTGATTTTTTCCAGAATAAAGGTTCAATCAAACGGTGATTTCTCCCTCCCGGCAACTCCAAATTTGGTGACGTTTGCTGCTCTAGAACTCTGACTTGATGATCCTCGGCATGGTACCGGTTTCAAAAAATTTCGATAAGGAATGAAGCCTGTAGGAGATTTTTAAGTGGAGGGTCTGACACAATAACTATGCCGAAATTTTAGAAACCAACAAAAATAGTTAAAAACTTATGAAATGAATATATTGATTTTCGAACCCATTTTTTGAAAGAAACTTCTATCTCAACACATAGTGTCTTTTTAGATGCTATTAAACGAGGAATCAAACAAATATCATATTTCACCAAGAATTATAAATCACGTAATTTGTATGCTGTATATCACCAATTTTGTGATTTTTTCTATCTTTGAGAAAAATTATGATGTTTTTTGATTCCTTGCTATGGAATCACAAAGACACTATATGTGTTGGTAAAGATGATTCTTACAAAACTTGATTCGAATTTTTTTTATTCAATTCTTTAGTTTTTAAACGATTCTCGTGAGTTATAGTCCACGAATTACGGGATATTTTCAATCTCGATGCAAAATTAATATTTTTTTTATTTCTTACCTTAATAGAATCACAAAGACAATATATGCGTTGTGAAAGATGATTCTTATAATAATTGATTCAAAAAAGAATTTTATTCATTCTTTAGATTTTTAACCATTTTCGTGGGTTATAGTCCACGAATTTTGGTATTTATTCAATCCCGATGAAAAATTAAGATTTTTTGGATTTCTCGTCTAAATGAAATCACAAACACACTATATGTGTTGGGAAAAAATATTCTTCAAAAAAATTATTCGAAAAGGAATTTTATTCATTTCTTTAGTTTTTTAACAATTTTCGTGGGTTATAGTCCACGAATTTTAAGTTTTTTTTTCAACATCGATCAAAAATTAAGATTTTTTTGATTCCTTGCATAAATGGAATGACAAACACACTATACGTGTTGGCATAGAAAATTCTTAAAAAAAAAATCTAAGAGGAAAATATAAGATTTTTTCATTTCTTTACTTTTTTAACGATTTTCATGGGTTATATAGTCCACGAGTTTTGAGATTTTTTCGATCTCGGTGAAAATATAAGGTTTTTTAGATACCACACCTAAATGAAATCACAAACACACTATATGTGTTGGGGATAGAATATTCTTCAAAAAAAATTGATTAGAAAAGGAATTTTATGCATTTCTTTAGGTTTTTAACGATTTTCGTGGGTTATAGTCCATAAATTTTGGGATTTTTACAATCTCGACGAAAAATTAAGAGTTTTTTGATTCCTCGCCTAAATGGAAAACAAACACACCATATGTGTTGGGATAGAAAATTCTTCAAAAAAATATTCAAAAAGGAATATTATTCATTTTTTAGTTTTTTAATGATTTTCGTGGGTTATAGTCCACGTTTTTTTGGGATTTTTTCAATCTTGATGAAAAAAATAATTTTTTTTTTGATTCCTCACCTAAATGGAATCATAAACACACTATATGTGTTGAGAAAGAATATTCTTCAAAAAATTGTTCGAAAAATAATTTATATCATTTCTTAGGTTTTTTACGATTTTCGTGGAGGTTGAATCAAACGTTGATTTCTCCCTTCCTCTAACTCCAAATTTAGTGACGTTTGTCGCTCTTGAACGCTGACTTGATGCTCCTCGGCATGGTACCAGTTTCTTAAATTTTCGATAAGAAATGAGGCCTGTAGGTGATTCTTAAGTGGAGGGTCTAACACAATAACTATGTAGAAATTCTATATACCCACAAAAATTGTTAAAAATTATGAAATGAATAAATTAATTTTCGAACCCATTATTTGAAAGAAACCTCTATCTCAACACATATAGTGTCTTTTTGGATGCTATTGACGACGAATCAAACAAATCTCATTTTTTCACCGAGAATGAAAAATCATGTAATTTGTAGGCTATAACACAAGAAAATTGTAAAAAAAAACTATTGAATATATTTTTTTTCGAACCCATTTTTTGAAAGAAACTTCTATCCCTACACATATAGTGTGTATATGCAATAATTTAGGCAAGAAACCAAACAAATCTTATTTTTTCACCGAGCTGGGAAACATTACATAATTTTAAATTATTGATTTTTTCCAGAATAAAGGTTCAATCAAACGGTGATTTTTCCCTCCCGGCAACTCCAAATTTGGTGACGTTTGCTGCTCTAGAACTCTGACTTGATGATCCTCGGCATGGTACCGGTTTCAAAAAATTTCGATAAGGAATGAAGCCTGTAGGAGATTTTTAAGTGGAGGGTCTGACACAATAACTATGCCGAAATTTTAGAAACCAACAAAAATAGTTAAAAACTTATGAAATGAATATATTGATTTTCGAACACATTTTTTGAAAGAAACCATCTCAACACATAGTGTCTCTTTAGATGCAATTAAACGAGGAATCAAACAAATATCATATTTCACCAAGAATTATAAATCACGTAATTTGTATGCTATATATCACCAATTTTGTGATTTTTTCAATCTTTGAGAAAAATTATGATGTTTTTTGATTCCTTGCTATGGAATCACAAAGACACTATATGTGTTGGTAAAGATGATTCTTACAAAACTTGATTCGAATTTTTTTTATTCAATTCCTTAGTTTTTTAACGATTCTCGTGAGTTATAGTCCACGAATTACGGGATATTTTCAATCTCGATGCAAAATTAATATTTTTTTTATTTCTTACCTTAATAGAATCACAAAGACAATATATGCGTTGTGAAAGATGATTCTTATAATAATTGATTCAAAAAAGAATTTTATTCATTCTTTAGATTTTTAACCATTTTCGTGGGTTATAGTCCACGAATTTTGGTATTTATTCAATCCCGATGAAAAATTAAGATTTTTTGGATTTCTCGTCTAAATGAAATCACAAACACACTATATGTGTTGGGAAAAAATATTCTTCAAAAAAAAAATTCGAAAAGGAATTTTAGTCATTTCTTTAGTTTTTTAACAATTTTCGCAGGTTATAGTCCACGAATTTTAGGTTTTTTTTTCAACATCGATCAAAAATTAAGATTTTTTTGATTCCTTGCATAATGGAATGACAAACACACTATACGTGTTGGCATAGAAAATTCTTAAAAAAAAATTCTAAGAGGAAAATATAAGATTTTTTCATTTCTTTACTTTTTTAACGATTTTCGTGGGTTATAGTCCACGAGTTTTGAGATTTTTTCGATCTCGATGAAAATATAAGGTTTTTTAGATACCTCACCTAAATAAAATCACAAACACACTATATGTGTTGGGGATAGAATATTCTTCAAAAAAAATTGATTAGAAAAGGAATTTTATGCATTTCTTTAGGTTTTTAACGATTTTCGTGGGTTATAGTCCATAAATTTTGGGATTTTTACATTCTCGACGAAAAATTAAGAGTTTTTTTATTCCTCGCCTAAATGGAAAAACAAACACACCATATGTGTTGGGATAGAAAATTCTTCAAAAAAATATTCAAAAAGGAATTTTATTCATTTTTTAGTTTTTTAATGATTTTCGTGGGTTATAGTCCACGTTTTTTTGGGATTTTTTCAATCTTGATGAAAAAAATAATTTGTTTTTTGATTCCTCACCTAAATGGAATCATAAACACACTATATGCGTTGAGAAAGAATATTCTTCAAAAAATTGTTCGAAAAATAATTTATATCATTTCTTAGGTTTTTTACGATTTTCGTGGAGGTTGAATCAAACGTTGATTTCTCCTTTCCTCTAACCCCAAATTTAGTGACGTTTGTCGCTCTTGAACGCTGACTTGATGCTCCTCGGCATGGTACCAGTTTCTTAAATTTTCGATAAGAAATGAGGCCTGTAGGTGATTCTTAAGTGGAGGGTCTAACACAATAACTATGTAGAAATTCTATATACCCACAAAAATTGTTAAAAATTATGAAATGAATAAATTAATTTTCGAACCCATTATTTGAAAGAAACCTCTATCTCAACACATATAGTGTCTTTTTGGATGCTATTGACGACGAATCAAACAAATCTCATTTTTTCACCGAGAATGAAAAATCATGTAATTTGTAGGCTATAACTCAAGAAAATTGTAAAAAAAAACTATTGAATATATTTTTTTTCGAACCCATTTTTTGAAAGAAACATCTATCCCTACACATATAGTGTGTATATGCAATAATTTAGGCAAGAAACCAAACAAATCTTATTTTTTTCACCGAGCTGGGAAACATTACATAATTTTAAATTATTGATTTTTTCCAGAATAAAGGTTCAATCAAACGGTGATTTCTCCCTCCCGGCAACTCCAAATTTGGTGACGTTTGCTGCTCTAGAACTCTGACTTGATGATCCTCGGCATGGTACCGGTTTCAAAAAATTTCGATAAGGAATGAAGCCTGTAGGAGATTTTTAAGTGGAGGGTCTGACACAATAACTATGCCGAAATTTTAGAAACCAACAAAAATAGTTAAAAACTTATGAAATGAATATATTGATTTTCGAACCCATTTTTTGAAAGAAACTTCTATCTCAACACATAGTGTCTTTTTAGATGCTATTAAACGAGGAATCAAACAAATATCATATTTCACCAAGAATTATAAATCACGTAATTTGTATGCTGTATATCACCAATTTTGTGATTTTTTCTATCTTTGAGAAAAATTATGATGTTTTTTGATTCCTTGCTATGGAATCACAAAGACACTATATGTGTTGGTAAAGATGATTCTTACAAAACTTGATTCGAATTTTTTTTATTCAATTCTTTAGTTTTTAAACGATTCTCGTGAGTTATAGTCCACGAATTACGGGATATTTTCAATCTCGATGCAAAATTAATATTTTTTTTATTTCTTACCTTAATAGAATCACAAAGACAATATATGCGTTGTGAAAGATGATTCTTATAATAATTGATTCAAAAAAGAATTTTATTCATTCTTTAGATTTTTAACCATTTTCGTGGGTTATAGTCCACGAATTTTGGTATTTATTCAATCCCGATGAAAAATTAAGATTTTTTGGATTTCTCGTCTAAATGAAATCACAAACACACTATATGTGTTGGGAAAAAATATTCTTCAAAAAAATTATTCGAAAAGGAATTTTATTCATTTCTTTAGTTTTTTAACAATTTTCGTGGGTTATAGTCCACGAATTTTAAGTTTTTTTTTCAACATCGATCAAAAATTAAGATTTTTTTGATTCCTTGCATAAATGGAATGACAAACACACTATACGTGTTGGCATAGAAAATTCTTAAAAAAAAAATCTAAGAGGAAAATATAAGATTTTTTCATTTCTTTACTTTTTTAACGATTTTCATGGGTTATATAGTCCACGAGTTTTGAGATTTTTTCGATCTCGGTGAAAATATAAGGTTTTTTAGATACCACACCTAAATGAAATCACAAACACACTATATGTGTTGGGGATAGAATATTCTTCAAAAAAAATTGATTAGAAAAGGAATTTTATGCATTTCTTTAGGTTTTTAACGATTTTCGTGGGTTATAGTCCATAAATTTTGGGATTTTTACAATCTCGACGAAAAATTAAGAGTTTTTTGATTCCTCGCCTAAATGGAAAACAAACACACCATATGTGTTGGGATAGAAAATTCTTCAAAAAAATATTCAAAAAGGAATATTATTCATTTTTTAGTTTTTTAATGATTTTCGTGGGTTATAGTCCACGTTTTTTTGGGATTTTTTCAATCTTGATGAAAAAAATAATTTTTTTTTTGATTCCTCACCTAAATGGAATCATAAACACACTATATGTGTTGAGAAAGAATATTCTTCAAAAAATTGTTCGAAAAATAATTTATATCATTTCTTAGGTTTTTTACGATTTTCGTGGAGGTTGAATCAAACGTTGATTTCTCCCTTCCTCTAACTCCAAATTTAGTGACGTTTGTCGCTCTTGAACGCTGACTTGATGCTCCTCGGCATGGTACCAGTTTCTTAAATTTTCGATAAGAAATGAGGCCTGTAGGTGATTCTTAAGTGGAGGGTCTAACACAATAACTATGTAGAAATTCTATATACCCACAAAAATTGTTAAAAATTATGAAATGAATAAATTAATTTTCGAACCCATTATTTGAAAGAAACCTCTATCTCAACACATATAGTGTCTTTTTGGATGCTATTGACGACGAATCAAACAAATCTCATTTTTTCACCGAGAATGAAAAATCATGTAATTTGTAGGCTATAACACAAGAAAATTGTAAAAAAAAACTATTGAATATATTTTTTTTCGAACCCATTTTTTGAAAGAAACTTCTATCCCTACACATATAGTGTGTATATGCAATAATTTAGGCAAGAAACCAAACAAATCTTATTTTTTCACCGAGCTGGGAAACATTACATAATTTTAAATTATTGATTTTTTCCAGAATAAAGGTTCAATCAAACGGTGATTTTTCCCTCCCGGCAACTCCAAATTTGGTGACGTTTGCTGCTCTAGAACTCTGACTTGATGATCCTCGGCATGGTACCGGTTTCAAAAAATTTCGATAAGGAATGAAGCCTGTAGGAGATTTTTAAGTGGAGGGTCTGACACAATAACTATGCCGAAATTTTAGAAACCAACAAAAATAGTTAAAAACTTATGAAATGAATATATTGATTTTCGAACACATTTTTTGAAAGAAACCATCTCAACACATAGTGTCTCTTTAGATGCAATTAAACGAGGAATCAAACAAATATCATATTTCACCAAGAATTATAAATCACGTAATTTGTATGCTATATATCACCAATTTTGTGATTTTTTCAATCTTTGAGAAAAATTATGATGTTTTTTGATTCCTTGCTATGGAATCACAAAGACACTATATGTGTTGGTAAAGATGATTCTTACAAAACTTGATTCGAATTTTTTTTATTCAATTCCTTAGTTTTTTAACGATTCTCGTGAGTTATAGTCCACGAATTACGGGATATTTTCAATCTCGATGCAAAATTAATATTTTTTTTATTTCTTACCTTAATAGAATCACAAAGACAATATATGCGTTGTGAAAGATGATTCTTATAATAATTGATTCAAAAAAGAATTTTATTCATTCTTTAGATTTTTAACCATTTTCGTGGGTTATAGTCCACGAATTTTGGTATTTATTCAATCCCGATGAAAAATTAAGATTTTTTGGATTTCTCGTCTAAATGAAATCACAAACACACTATATGTGTTGGGAAAAAATATTCTTCAAAAAAAAAATTCGAAAAGGAATTTTATTCATTTCTTTAGTTTTTTAACAATTTTCGTGGGTTATAGTCCACGAATTTTAGGTTTTTTTTTCAACATCGATCAAAAATTAAGATTTTTTTGATTCCTTGCATAAATGGAATGACAAACACACTATACGTGTTGGCATAGAAAATTCTTAAAAAAAATTCTAAGAGGAAAATATAAGATTTTTTCATTTCTTTACTTTTTTAACGATTTTCGTGGGTTATAGTCCACGAGTTTTGAGATTTTTTCGATCTCGATGAAAATATAAGGTTTTTTAGATACCTCACCTAAATGAAATCACAAACAAACTATATGTGTTGGGGATAGAATATTCTTCAAAAAAAATTGATTAGAAAAGGAATTTTATGCATTTCTTTAGGTTTTTAACGATTTTCGTGGGTTATAGTCCATAAATTTTGGGATTTTTACAATCTCGACGAAAAATTAAGAGTTTTTTGATTCCTCGCCTAAATGGAAAACAAACACACCATATGTGTTGGGATAGAAAATTCTTCAAAAAAATATTCAAAAAGGAATATTATTCATTTTTTAGTTTTTTAATGATTTTCGTGGGTTATAGTCCACGTTTTTTTGGGATTTTTTCAATCTTGATGAAAAAAATAATTTTTTTTTTGATTCCTCACCTAAATGGAATCATAAACACACTATATGTGTTGATAAAGAATATTCTTCAAAAAATTGTTCGAAAAATAATTTATATCATTTCTTAGGTTTTTTACGATTTTCGTGGAGGTTGAATCAAACGTTGATTTCTCCCTTCCTCTAACTCCAAATTTAGTGACGTTTGTCGCTCTTGAACGCTGACTTGATGCTCCTCGGCATGGTACCAGTTTCTTAAATTTTCGATAAGAAATGAGGCCTGTAGGTGATTCTTAAGTGGAGGGTCTAACACAATAACTATGTAGAAATTCTATATACCCACAAAAATTGTTAAAAATTATGAAATGAATAAATTAATTTTCGAACCCATTATTTGAAAGAAACCTCTATCTCAACACATATAGTGTCTTTTTGGATGCTATTGACGACGAATCAAACAAATCTCATTTTTTCACCGAGAATGAAAAATCATGTAATTTGTAGGCTATAACTCAAGAAAATTGTAAAAAAAAACTATTGAATATATTTTTTTTCGAACCCATTTTTTGAAAGAAACATCTATCCCTACACATATAGTGTGTATATGCAATAATTTAGGCAAGAAACCAAACAAATCTTATTTTTTTCACCGAGCTGGGAAACATTACATAATTTTAAATTATTGATTTTTTCCAGAATAAAGGTTCAATCAAACGGTGATTTCTCCCTCCCGGCAACTCCAAATTTGGTGACGTTTGCTGCTCTAGAACTCTGACTTGATGATCCTCGGCATGGTACCGGTTTCAAAAAATTTCGATAAGGAATGAAGCCTGTAGGAGATTTTTAAGTGGAGGGTCTGACACAATAACTATGCCGAAATTTTAGAAACCAACAAAAATAGTTAAAAACTTATGAAATGAATATATTGATTTTCGAACCCATTTTTTGAAAGAAACTTCTATCTCAACACATAGTGTCTTTTTAGATGCTATTAAACGAGGAATCAAACAAATATCATATTTCACCAAGAATTATAAATCACGTAATTTGTATGCTGTATATCACCAATTTTGTGATTTTTTCTATCTTTGAGAAAAATTATGATGTTTTTTGATTCCTTGCTATGGAATCACAAAGACACTATATGTGTTGGTAAAGATGATTCTTACAAAACTTGATTCGAATTTTTTTTATTCAATTCTTTAGTTTTTAAACGATTCTCGTGAGTTATAGTCCACGAATTACGGGATATTTTCAATCTCGATGCAAAATTAATATTTTTTTTATTTCTTACCTTAATAGAATCACAAAGACAATATATGCGTTGTGAAAGATGATTCTTATAATAATTGATTCAAAAAAGAATTTTATTCATTCTTTAGATTTTTAACCATTTTCGTGGGTTATAGTCCACGAATTTTGGTATTTATTCAATCCCGATGAAAAATTAAGGTTTTTTAGATACCTCACCTAAATGAAATCACAAACAAACTATATGTGTTGGGGATAGAATATTCTTCAAAAAAAATTGATTAGAAAAGGAATTTTATGCATTTCTTTAGGTTTTTAACGATTTTCGTGGGTTATAGTCCATAAATTTTGGGATTTTTACAATCTCGACGAAAAATTAAGAGTTTTTTGATTCCTCGCCTAAATGGAAAACAAACACACCATATGTGTTGGGATAGAAAATTCTTCAAAAAAATATTCAAAAAGGAATATTATTCATTTTTTAGTTTTTTAATGATTTTCGTGGGTTATAGTCCACGTTTTTTTGGGATTTTTTCAATCTTGATGAAAAAAATAATTTTTTTTTTGATTCCTCACCTAAATGGAATCATAAACACACTATATGTGTTGAGAAAGAATATTCTTCAAAAAATTGTTCGAAAAATAATTTATATCATTTCTTAGGTTTTTTACGATTTTCGTGGAGGTTGAATCAAACGTTGATTTCTCCCTTCCTCTAACTCCAAATTTAGTGACGTTTGTCGCTCTTGAACGCTGACTTGATGCTCCTCGGCATGGTACCAGTTTCTTAAATTTTCGATAAGAAATGAGGCCTGTAGGTGATTCTTAAGTGGAGGGTCTAACACAATAACTATGTAGAAATTCTATATACCCACAAAAATTGTTAAAAATTATGAAATGAATAAATTAATTTTCGAACCCATTATTTGAAAGAAACCTCTATCTCAACACATATAGTGTCTTTTTGGATGCTATTGACGACGAATCAAACAAATCTCATTTTTTCACCGAGAATGAAAAATCATGTAATTTGTAGGCTATAACACAAGAAAATTGTAAAAAAAAACTATTGAATATATTTTTTTTCGAACCCATTTTTTGAAAGAAACTTCTATCCCTACACATATAGTGTGTATATGCAATAATTTAGGCAAGAAACCAAACAAATCTTATTTTTTCACCGAGCTGGGAAACATTACATAATTTTAAATTATTGATTTTTTCCAGAATAAAGGTTCAATCAAACGGTGATTTTTCCCTCCCGGCAACTCCAAATTTGGTGACGTTTGCTGCTCTAGAACTCTGACTTGATGATCCTCGGCATGGTACCGGTTTCAAAAAATTTCGATAAGGAATGAAGCCTGTAGGAGATTTTTAAGTGGAGGGTCTGACACAATAACTATGCCGAAATTTTAGAAACCAACAAAAATAGTTAAAAACTTATGAAATGAATATATTGATTTTCGAACACATTTTTTGAAAGAAACCATCTCAACACATAGTGTCTTTTTAGATGCAATTAAACGAGGAATCAAACAAATATCATATTTCACCAAGAATTATAAATCACGTAATTTGTATGCTATATATCACCAATTTTGTGATTTTTTCAATCTTTGAGAAAAATTATGATGTTTTTTGATTCCTTGCTATGGAATCACAAAGACACTATATGTGTTGGTAAAGATGATTCTTACAAAACTTGATTCGAATTTTTTTTATTCAATTCCTTAGTTTTTTAACGATTCTCGTGAGTTATAGTCCACGAATTACGGGATATTTTCAATCTCGATGCAAAATTAATATTTTTTTTATTTCTTACCTTAATAGAATCACAAAGACAATATATGCGTTGTGAAAGATGATTCTTATAATAATTGATTCAAAAAAGAATTTTATTCATTCTTTAGATTTTTAACCATTTTCGTGGGTTATAGTCCACGAATTTTGGTATTTATTCAATCCCGATGAAAAATTAAGATTTTTTGGATTTCTCGTCTAAATGAAATCACAAACACACTATATGTGTTGGGAAAAAATATTCTTCAAAAAAAAAATTCGAAAAGGAATTTTATTCATTTCTTTAGTTTTTTAACAATTTTCGTGGGTTATAGTCCACGAATTTTAGGTTTTTTTTTCAACATCGATCAAAAATTAAGATTTTTTTGATTCCTTGCATAAATGGAATGACAAACACACTATACGTGTTGGCATAGAAAATTCTTAAAAAAAATTCTAAGAGGAAAATATAAGATTTTTTCATTTCTTTACTTTTTTAACGATTTTCGTGGGTTATAGTCCACGAGTTTTGAGATTTTTTCGATCTCGATGAAAATATAAGGTTTTTTAGATACCTCACCTAAATGAAATCACAAACAAACTATATGTGTTGGGGATAGAATATTCTTCAAAAAAAATTGATTAGAAAAGGAATTTTATGCATTTCTTTAGGTTTTTAACGATTTTCGTGGGTTATAGTCCATAAATTTTGGGATTTTTACAATCTCGACGAAAAATTAAGAGTTTTTTGATTCCTCGCCTAAATGGAAAACAAACACACCATATGTGTTGGGATAGAAAATTCTTCAAAAAAATATTCAAAAAGGAATATTATTCATTTTTTAGTTTTTTAATGATTTTCGTGGGTTATAGTCCACGTTTTTTTGGGATTTTTTCAATCTTGATGAAAAAAATAATTTTTTTTTTGATTCCTCACCTAAATGGAATCATAAACACACTATATGTGTTGAGAAAGAATATTCTTCAAAAAATTGTTCGAAAAATAATTTATATCATTTCTTAGGTTTTTTACGATTTTCGTGGAGGTTGAATCAAACGTTGATTTCTCCCTTCCTCTAACTCCAAATTTAGTGACGTTTGTCGCTCTTGAACGCTGACTTGATGCTCCTCGGCATGGTACCAGTTTCTTAAATTTTCGATAAGAAATGAGGCCTGTAGGTGATTCTTAAGTGGAGGGTCTAACACAATAACTATGTAGAAATTCTATATACCCACAAAAATTGTTAAAAATTATGAAATGAATAAATTAATTTTCGAACCCATTATTTGAAAGAAACCTCTATCTCAACACATATAGTGTCTTTTTGGATGCTATTGACGACGAATCAAACAAATCTCATTTTTTCACCGAGAATGAAAAATCATGTAATTTGTAGGCTATAACACAAGAAAATTGTAAAAAAAAACTATTGAATATATTTTTTTTCGAACCCATTTTTTGAAAGAAACTTCTATCCCTACACATATAGTGTGTATATGCAATAATTTAGGCAAGAAACCAAACAAATCTTATTTTTTCACCGAGCTGGGAAACATTACATAATTTTAAATTATTGATTTTTTCCAGAATAAAGGTTCAATCAAACGGTGATTTTTCCCTCCCGGCAACTCCAAATTTGGTGACGTTTGCTGCTCTAGAACTCTGACTTGATGATCCTCGGCATGGTACCGGTTTCAAAAAATTTCGATAAGGAATGAAGCCTGTAGGAGATTTTTAAGTGGAGGGTCTGACACAATAACTATGCCGAAATTTTAGAAACCAACAAAAATAGTTAAAAACTTATGAAATGAATATATTGATTTTCGAACACATTTTTTGAAAGAAACCATCTCAACACATAGTGTCTTTTTAGATGCAATTAAACGAGGAATCAAACAAATATCATATTTCACCAAGAATTATAAATCACGTAATTTGTATGCTATATATCACCAATTTTGTGATTTTTTCAATCTTTGAGAAAAATTATGATGTTTTTTGATTCCTTGCTATGGAATCACAAAGACACTATATGTGTTGGTAAAGATGATTCTTACAAAACTTGATTCGAATTTTTTTTATTCAATTCCTTAGTTTTTTAACGATTCTCGTGAGTTATAGTCCACGAATTACGGGATATTTTCAATCTCGATGCAAAATTAATATTTTTTTTATTTCTTACCTTAATAGAATCACAAAGACAATATATGCGTTGTGAAAGATGATTCTTATAATAATTGATTCAAAAAAGAATTTTATTCATTCTTTAGATTTTTAACCATTTTCGTGGGTTATAGTCCACGAATTTTGGTATTTATTCAATCCCGATGAAAAATTAAGATTTTTTGGATTTCTCGTCTAAATGAAATCACAAACACACTATATGTGTTGGGAAAAAATATTCTTCAAAAAAAAAATTCGAAAAGGAATTTTATTCATTTCTTTAGTTTTTTAACAATTTTCGTGGGTTATAGTCCACGAATTTTAGGTTTTTTTTTCAACATCGATCAAAAATTAAGATTTTTTTGATTCCTTGCATAAATGGAATGACAAACACACTATACGTGTTGGCATAGAAAATTCTTAAAAAAAATTCTAAGAGGAAAATATAAGATTTTTTCATTTCTTTACTTTTTTAACGATTTTCGTGGGTTATAGTCCACGAGTTTTGAGATTTTTTCGATCTCGATGAAAATATAAGGTTTTTTAGATACCTCACCTAAATGAAATCACAAACAAACTATATGTGTTGGGGATAGAATATTCTTCAAAAAAAATTGATTAGAAAAGGAATTTTATGCATTTCTTTAGGTTTTTAACGATTTTCGTGGGTTATAGTCCATAAATTTTGGGATTTTTACAATCTCGACGAAAAATTAAGAGTTTTTTGATTCCTCGCCTAAATGGAAAACAAACACACCATATGTGTTGGGATAGAAAATTCTTCAAAAAAATATTCAAAAAGGAATATTATTCATTTTTTAGTTTTTTAATGATTTTCGTGGGTTATAGTCCACGTTTTTTTGGGATTTTTTCAATCTTGATGAAAAAAATAATTTTTTTTTTGATTCCTCACCTAAATGGAATCATAAACACACTATATGTGTTGATAAAGAATATTCTTCAAAAAATTGTTCGAAAAATAATTTATATCATTTCTTAGGTTTTTTACGATTTTCGTGGAGGTTGAATCAAACGTTGATTTCTCCCTTCCTCTAACTCCAAATTTAGTGACGTTTGTCGCTCTTGAACGCTGACTTGATGCTCCTCGGCATGGTACCAGTTTCTTAAATTTTCGATAAGAAATGAGGCCTGTAGGTGATTCTTAAGTGGAGGGTCTAACACAATAACTATGTAGAAATTCTATATACCCACAAAAATTGTTAAAAATTATGAAATGAATAAATTAATTTTCGAACCCATTATTTGAAAGAAACCTCTATCTCAACACATATAGTGTCTTTTTGGATGCTATTGACGACGAATCAAACAAATCTCATTTTTTCACCGAGAATGAAAAATCATGTAATTTGAAGGCTATAACACAAGAAAATTGTAAAAAAAAACTATTGAATATATTTTTTTCGAACCCATTTTTTGAAAGAAACTTCTATCCCTACACATATAGTGTGTATATGCAATAATTTAGGCAAGAAACCAAACAAATCTTATTTTTTCACCGAGTTGGGAAACATTACATAATTTTAAATTATTGATTTTTTCCAGAATAAAGGTTCAATCAAACGGTGATTTCTCCCTCCCGGCAACTCCAAATTTGGTGACGTTTGCTGCTCTAGAACTCTGACTTGATGATCCTCGGCATGGTACCGGTTTCAAAAAATTTCGATAAAGAATGAAGCCTGTAGGAGATTTTTAAGTGGAGGGTCTGACACAATAACTATGCCGAAATTTTAGAAACCAACAAAAATAGTTAAAAACTTATGAAATGAATATATTGATTTTCGAACACATTTTTTGAAAGAAACCATCTCAACACATAGTGTCTTTTTAGATGCAATTAAACGAGGAATCAAACAAATATCATATTTCACCAAGAATTATAAATCACGTAATTTGTATGCTATATATCACCAATTTTGTGATTTTTTCAATCTTTGAGAAAAATTATGATGTTTTTTGATTCCTTGCTATGGAATCACAAAGACACTATATGTGTTGGTAAAGATGATTCTTACAAAACTTGATTCGAATTTTTTTTATTCAATTCCTTAGTTTTTTAACGATTCTCGTGAGTTATAGTCCACGAATTACGGGATATTTTCAATCTCGATGCAAAATTAATATTTTTTTTATTTCTTACCTTAATAGAATCACAAAGACAATATATGCGTTGTGAAAGATGATTCTTATAGTAATTGATTCAAAAAAGAATTTTATTCATTCTTTAGATTTTTAACCATTTTCGTGGGTTATAGTCCACGAATTTTGGTATTTATTCAATCCCGATGAAAAATTAAGATTTTTTGGATTTCTCGTCTAAATGAAATCACAAACACACTATATGTGTTGGGAAAAATATTCTTCAAAAAAAAAATTCGAAAAGGAATTTTATTCATTTCTTTAGTTTTTTAACAATTTTCGTGGGTTATAGTCCACGAATTTTAGGTTTTTTTTTCAACATCGATCAAAAATTAAGATTTTTTTGATTCCTTGCATAAATGGAATGACAAACACACTATACGTGTTGGCATAGAAAATTCTTAAAAAAAATTCTAAGAGGAAAATATAAGATTTTTTCATTTCTTTACTTTTTTAACGATTTTCGTGGGTTATAGTCCACGAGTTTTGAGATTTTTTCGATCTCGATGAAAATATAAGGTTTTTTAGATACCTCACCTAAATGAAATCACAAACAAACTATATGTGTTGGGGATAGAATATTCTTCAAAAAAAATTGATTAGAAAAGGAATTTTATGCATTTCTTTAGGTTTTTAACGATTTTCGTGGGTTATAGTCCATAAATTTTGGGATTTTTACAATCTCGACGAAAAATTAAGAGTTTTTTGATTCCTCGCCTAAATGGAAAACAAACACACCATATGTGTTGGGATAGAAAATTCTTCAAAAAAATATTCAAAAAGGAATATTATTCATTTTTTAGTTTTTTAATGATTTTCGTGGGTTATAGTCCACGTTTTTTTGGGATTTTTTCAATCTTGATGAAAAAAATAATTTTTTTTTTGATTCCTCACCTAAATGGAATCATAAACACACTATATGTGTTGATAAAGAATATTCTTCAAAAAATTGTTCGAAAAATAATTTATATCATTTCTTAGGTTTTTTACGATTTTCGTGGAGGTTGAATCAAACGTTGATTTCTCCCTTCCTCTAACTCCAAATTTAGTGACGTTTGTCGCTCTTGAACGCTGACTTGATGCTCCTCGGCATGGTACCAGTTTCTTAAATTTTCGATAAGAAATGAGGCCTGTAGGTGATTCTTAAGTGGAGGGTCTAACACAATAACTATGTAGAAATTCTATATACCCACAAAAATTGTTAAAAATTATGAAATGAATAAATTAATTTTCGAACCCATTATTTGAAAGAAACCTCTATCTCAACACATATAGTGTCTTTTTGGATGCTATTGACGACGAATCAAACAAATCTCATTTTTTCACCGAGAATGAAAAATCATGTAATTTGAAGGCTATAACACAAGAAAATTGTAAAAAAAAACTATTGAATATATTTTTTTCGAACCCATTTTTTGAAAGAAACTTCTATCCCTACACATATAGTGTGTATATGCAATAATTTAGGCAAGAAACCAAACAAATCTTATTTTTTCACCGAGTTGGGAAACATTACATAATTTTAAATTATTGATTTTTTCCAGAATAAAGGTTCAATCAAACGGTGATTTCTCCCTCCCGGCAACTCCAAATTTGGTGACGTTTGCTGCTCTAGAACTCTGACTTGATGATCCTCGGCATGGTACCGGTTTCAAAAAATTTCGATAAGGAATGAAGCCTGTAGGAGATTTTTAAGTGGAGGGTCTGACACAATAACTATGCCGAAATTTTAGAAACCAACAAAAATAGTTAAAAACTTATGAAATGAATATATTGATTTTCGAACACATTTTTTGAAAGAAACTTCTATCTCAACACATAGTGTCTTTTTGGATGCTATTAGACGAGGAATCAAACAAATATCATATTTCACCAAGAATTATAAATCACGTAATTTATATGCTATATATGACCAATTTTGTGATTTTTTCAATCTTTGAGAAAAATTATGATGTTTTTTGATTCCTTGCTATGGAATCACAAAGACACTATATGTGTTGGTAAAAATGATTCTTACAAAACTTGATTCGAATTTTTTTTATTCAATTCTTTAGTTTTTTAACAATTCTCGTGAGTTATAGTCCATGAATTACGGGATATTTTCAATCTCGATGCAAAATTAATATTTTTTTTTATTTCTTACCTTAATAGAATCACAAAGACAATATATGCGTTGTGAAAGATGATTCTTATAATAATTGATTCAAAAAAGAATTTTATTCATTCTTTAGATTTTTAACCATTTTCGTGGGTTATAGTCCACGAATTTTGGTATTTATTCAATCCCGATGAAAAATTAAGATTTTTTGGATTTCTCGTCTAAATGAAATCACAAACACACTATATGTGTTGGGAAAAAATATTCTTCAAAAAAAAAATTCGAAAAGGAATTTTATTCATTTCTTTAGTTTTTTAACAATTTTCGTGGGTTATAGTCCACGAATTTTAGGTTTTTTTTTCAACATCGATCAAAAATTAAGATTTTTTTGATTCCTTGCATAAATGGAATGACAAACACACTATACGTGTTGGCATAGAAAATTCTTAAGAAAAAATTCTAAGAGGAAAATATAAGATTTTTTCATTTCTTTACTTTTTTAACGATTTTCATGGGTTATATAGTCCACGAGTTTTGAGATTTTTTCGATCTCGGTGAAAATATAAGGTTTTTTAGATACCACACCTAAATGAAATCACAAACACACTATATGTGTTGGGGATAGAATATTCTTCAAAAAAAATTGATTAGAAAAGGAATTTTATGCATTTCTTTAGGTTTTTAACGATTTTCGTGGGTTATAGTCCATAAATTTTGGGATTTTTACAATCTCGACGAAAAATTAAGAGTTTTTTGATTCCTCGCCTAAATGGAAAACAAACACACCATATGTGTTGGGATAGAAAATTCTTCAAAAAAATATTCAAAAAGGAATATTATTCATTTTTTAGTTTTTTAATGATTTTCGTGGGTTATAGTCCACGTTTTTTTGGGATTTTTTCAATCTTGATGAAAAAAATAATTTTTTTTTTGATTCCTCACCTAAATGGAATCATAAACACACTATATGTGTTGAGAAAGAATATTCTTCAAAAAATTGTTCGAAAAATAATTTATATCATTTCTTAGGTTTTTTACGATTTTCGTGGAGGTTGAATCAAACGTTGATTTCTCCCTTCCTCTAACTCCAAATTTAGTGACGTTTGTCGCTCTTGAACGCTGACTTGATGCTCCTCGGCATGGTACCAGTTTCTTAAATTTTCGATAAGAAATGAGGCCTGTAGGTGATTCTTAAGTGGAGGGTCTAACACAATAACTATGTAGAAATTCTATATATAGTGTGTATATGCAATAATTTAGGCAAGAAACCAAACAAATCTTATTTTTTCACCGAGCTGGGAAACATTACATAATTTTAAATTATTGAATTTTTCCAGAATAAAGGTTCAATCAAACGGTGATTTCTCCCTCCCGGCAACTCCAAATTTGGTGACGTTTGCTGCTCTAGAACTCTGACTTGATGATCCTCGGCATGGTACCGGTTTCAAAAAAATTCGATAAGAAATGAAGCCTGTATGTGATTTTTAAGTGGAGGGTCTGACACAATAACTATGCCGAAATTTTAGAAACCAACAAAAATAGTTAAAAACTTATGAAATGAATATATTGATTTTCGAACCCATTTTTTAAAAGAAACTTCTATCTCAACACATAGTGTCTTTTTGGATGCTATTAGACGAGGAATCAAACAAATATCATATTTCACCAAGAATTATAAATCACGTAATTTATATGCTATATATGACCAATTTTGTGATTTTTTCAATCTTTGAGAAAAATTATGATGTTTTTTGATTCCTTGCTATGGAATCACAAAGACACTATATGTGTTGGTAAAAATGATTCTTACAAAACTTGATTCGAATTTTTTTTATTCAATTCTTTAGTTTTGTAACGATTCTCGTGAGTTATAGTCCACGAATTACGGGATATTTTCAATCTCAATGCAAAATTAATTTTGTTTATTTCTTGCCTTCATAGAATCACAATCACAATATATGTGTTGGGAAAGATGATTCTTATAATAATTGATTCAAAAAAGAATTTTATTCATTCTTTAGATTTTTAACCATTTTTGTGGGTTATAGTCCACGAATTTTGGTATTTATTCAATCCCGATGAAAAATTAAGATTTTTTGGATTTCTCGTCTAAATGAAATCACAAACACACTATATGTGTTGGGAAAGAATATTCTTCAAAAAAAATTATTCGAAAAGGAATTTTATTCATTTCTTTAGTTTTTTAACAGTTTTCGTGGGTTATAGTCCACGAATTTTAGGTTTCTTTTGTCAATATCGATGAAAAATTAAGATTTTTTTGTTTCCTTGCATAAATGGAATGACAAACACACTATACATGTTGGCATAGAAGATTCTTAAAAAAAATTCTAAGAGGAAAATATAAGATTTTTTCATTTCTTTACTTTTTTAACGATTTTCGTGGGTTATAGTCCACGAGTTTTGAGATTTTTTCCATCTCGATGAAAATATAAGGTTTTTTAGATACCTCACCTAAATGAAATCAAAAACACACTATATGTGTTTGGGATAGAATATTCTTCAAAAAAAATTGATTAGAAAAGGAATTTTATGCATTTCTTTAGGTTTTTAACGATTTTTGTGGGTTATAGGCCATAAATTTTGGGTTTTTTACAATCTCGACGAAAAATTAAGAGTTTTTTTATTCCTCGCCTAAATGGAAAAACAAACACACCATATGTGTTGGGATAGAAAATTCTTCAAAAAAATATTCAAAAAGAAATTAATTGCGTTATAGTCCACGTTTTTTGGGGATTTTTTCAATCATGATGAAAAAAATAATTTGTTTTTTGATTCCTCACCTAAATGGAATCATAAACACACTATATGTGTTGAGAAAAAATATTCTTCAAAAAATTGTTCGAAAAATAATTTATATCATTTCTTAGGTTTTTTACGATTTTCGTGGAGGTTGAATCAAACGTTGATTTCTCCCTTCCTCTAACTCCAAATTTAGTGACGTTGGTCGCTCTTGAACGCTGACTTGATGCTCCTCGGCATGGTACCAGTTTCTTAAATTTTCGATAAGAAATGAGGCCTGTAGGTGATTCTTAAGTGGAGTGTCTAACACAATAACTATGTAGAAATTCTATATACCCACAAAAATTGTTAAAAATTATGAAATGAATAAATTAATTTTCGAACCCATTATTTGAAAGAAACCTCTATCTCAACATATATAGTGTCTTTTTGGATGCTATTGACGAAGAATCAAACAAATCTCATTTTTTTCATTGAGAATAAAAAATCATGTAATTTGTAGGCTATAACACATGAAAATTGTAAAAAAAACGATTTTTGTGGATTATAGCCCACTAATTATGAAATTTTTTCAATCTCTGTAAATATTAAGATTTGTTTGATTCCTCACTTAAATAGAATAAAAAACACATTATATGTGTTGGAATTGAAGGTTCTTAAATAAATGATTGAAAAATATTTTATTCATTATGTTAGTTTTTAAAGATTTTCGTAAATTATAACCACGAACAATAAAAAAAATTCAAACTCAGTGAAAAATTAATTTTTTTTTTAATTTTTCACTTAAATTGAATCATAAACACACTATATATTTTGCGATTGAAGGTTCTTAAAAAAATTGTTCGTAACACATTTTATTCATTGCGTTAATTTTTAACAATTTATGTAGGTTATAGTCCACGAAATGTGAGAGAGAGGGAGGGAGAGAGAGAGAGAGAGATTATGTTTTCAATTTCTTTTTAAGGTAATTAAATTTTCAAAAATGCTTATGTAGCAAACGATTTGACATTTGAGAAGAATGATTTGGCAAAAAATGTTGATTTATGTGGTGAGTAGATTAATCAGTGACAAAAATAAAAAAACACATTTGCAAAAATCATTAAAACCCTGAAATCCCAAGTTGATTTCTTTTTCTTCTCTTATCACCAATCTTTCTCTTCGCACCTTCAAAAATATCTCTCTTCTCACCATTTTGTTTGTTCTTCATGGTAAAATCTAAAATATGATCCTCTGTTAAGTACGTAAAGGATAAAAGGGATAAAAGGTCCACCCAGAATTCATCTCTTCTCTTTAGGATGCTTTAATTAAGTTGTTATGTCATCTTAACTTTTGAAGGTGAGAAGATAAAGAATGGTGAGAAAAAGAAATCAATTTAGGATTTAGGGTTTTTTTTATGTTTTTTTGCAAATGTGCGTTTTTTAGTTTTGGTCCCTCATTAATCTACTCACCACATAAATGAACAATTTTTTGCCAAATCATCCTTCACAAATGTCAACTGTTTGCCACCTAAGCATTTTTAAAACAAAATTCGACAGTTGGAACTTGAATATTTGGGAGATGAAGGGGTTTATTTAGAAGAAAAAAAATGACTCAGCAACTAAACCCTAAAAAGCGCGTACATACAGGTATGAAAGTGTTATTTAAGCCAAAAGAATATTATTTTCCTCCTTATGATAGAGAACAAATATTACCATCTGTTTGACAAAAAAATAGAAAATGAGTTGAGATTTGAAGCATACATATTAATATTTCCAATGATTTTTAGAGCATCAGACCATGGTATATTGTCTATGAAGATGCTTCACAGTAAAACTTCTCTCAATTAATTACTTCATCTAGTCTCAAATATACACAATTTTGTACGTATTAGGTCTTTGGAGCAATGATGATCATAGACTAGACAAATTAATTAAATTCAGATTTCATTTGTTAACCACCAAGTTTTGTCAAACTTACGCTCCTTTTAAGCTACTATCAGTTCCCTCCTAAAACTCGCCTAATTTCTGTCTAGCTCATTGAGTCGTATGTTAAGCAAAAGATAAAATGAACTCCAGAATGCCGATCTTGATAACCTTATTGTGATTCAAGCTGGTCATCACATGAGAATTTGCATAGAGAAAATAACTGGAGAAATCACATATACCAAGCGACGTAAAATTAATTTGTGGCATGAATATGATATATGCACCAAGACATCAAGCAATAACCACTAGACAAAACAGAAAGAGCAAAGATTAAGAAGTGGAACCTTGTAAGCATGCCGGTCATTTTACCTCTTTAATAATTTCCACAATATGTTATGACCTCTTCATAAGCTCTGATCAATAAATGCTTCAGTGCCATCAACTTCCCCAGATAATGTCCGGATGTATTTCTGCTGATAGAGTGAGCACAACTGATCCATTATGAATGAGCACTGTGTCTACTTCTGATCCAACATAAAGTTACTAACCCCACAAAAAGAGAACGGTAAGCATACACGATATAGGCTTTCAGATAATAAATGTGGATGATTTTTCATCAATAATCATAAATATATTTTAAGGAAACCAACTAAAATTCGACAGATTTGAAATTACAACATAAAATATAGAATTGCCAAGTTCACAAACAAAAAGGGCAAGTGCAAAGCCAATGATCTTACAAGTGCCATGACTTAACTATGAGCCTGGACCGATGACTTAGATGCCATGATAAACATATCTATTAAATGGTAAATTTCATATGAAGATATGTTTTATGGTACATGTGCTGAAATCCAAATCATTGCAGTTAGGAAAATACGCAAGTAACTGAATTGTGGGATCTCCCCAATCACATCTTGTATCCCTTTTCAAGACAAAAGATCATCGAACCAAAACCTGAAAAATGCACACATAAAATTAGATAAAGGAAACTATAATAGCATAAAATATCTCACAACTTGAGTACAAGGAATAACAGGTTAAAAAATCAGTGTTTCAAGGATGTTAGCTAGAAATCAAGCAGGACCAAGATGAAAAAAAGTTGCATCGTGATTAGAACCTTAGACGTCCACAATGCAAGTGCAAGGCTGGAACAATATTTGAATATACAAGATTAGGCTTGAAAGACCTAGCTGCACCACAGCGGACGACGAACAAGAAACCATGAAGAGGATAGAAAAGTTGTGCAATTAAAATTAAATATAATAAAAAGAAAACAGCATCAAATGGTATGCAAAGTAACATTAGAATTTAGAAGAATTAACAATATTAGCAAACACATACCAAAATTACACGGGAAAAAAAATCGGCTGACTTTCCACAATAATAATACTCATACCTGTATGAGAATGAATGGGCAATAAAGGTAGTCATATGCGCAACTTGTCCCGGATTGGGGTGCGAGACAAGAGTGTTTAACAGTGCCTCATTTTCCCTTCAGGTTTACTACCAAAAGTAAATTTACTCTTAGGTTGCAGAACTTCTCAATTAAAAATAAAAGACTAAACAAGAACATTGCAATACAAATATCATGTTTACTATTACCAACTTAAACTCAAAATATTATATATGCTAGCTCTGAACCTAAAAGGAATTCCACCCAGAGAAAAGAAGATAGAGAAAAATACTTAATCATATAAAATCATATAGGCACAGCCAAAGATAATTGTGCACCTATACTGCTGCAACAAACAGAAAATATTACAAAAATCAATAAATAATAACTGCACAGCCATTATTGATTATTCCCCTTCAGAAGTGTTTAACATAAAGCTTAGCACAGCAACTAAAGTAAAATAAGGATTACCAAAAACACAATTATAGATTTATATCAGAATCTTACCATTTATACAACAGAGTATTTGCCTGGTTGAGTTCCACCAGGTAGTTGCAAAGCCTGGTTAGTGATGTCTTCCAAAACACGCTTCAATTCTACTTTGGCTCTCTTAACTGACTGCTCACTAGGACCCTCAATGAACAAGTAGAGTTTGCGATCCCCAGGTCCTGCGACTTTTCCAGGTGGGAAATACTGTCCCCTTGTGGTAATGGCAGCTCCAGTCCACTCAGAAATGGGGCCTAAAGTTTCCTTATGTGTGACTTTCCAGCGAGCATTCTGAGGGAAGTCATTTATTTCCAACTCAGCCTCATAATGTTCTGGCAATGCTTCAGATTGTAATTTTGCCAAGTTGTGCTGCAGGTTTAAAGCAGCTAATGCAGCTCGAGCTGCACCGTCGTTTGTAACAATGGGTAAGCCTGCCCCTGGCAAGACTGTTGAAGTCTGGGGACCAATAATAGATGGCAAAGGAACAGGTAGCCCACCATTTGAAATCAGTTGGGTTGCAGAGTTGGGGGTAGGCATTGCAGGAGGTTTTGTCGCGGCAAGAATCTGAGCAAGAGCAGGGTGCTGTGAGATATCACCCCCTGCCTTTCTAATACCGTCATCTTCATCTTCAGAATCTGACTTGTCTTCTTCAAATCCATATTCTTTGGCTTGAGCTTTCTTTGCAGCTCTCCTCACCTCATCTTCCTCTTCATTAAATTTAAAGCCACTGCCTCCATAACCAGTCGCATGAGTTTGCTCCAGTCCTTGAGTCACTTTTGCCATAAAGCCATCGGCAAGGGATTTTAGATCATCGGGAACAATCTGCTCAGATAGCTCCAACGCTTTCACAAGATCTGGTGCATATCTTGCATCATCTTCAGAAATAAATGTGATGGCACAACCCTTTCGGCCAGCACGGCCAGTGCGCCCAACACGATGTACATAATCTTCATAGTGGTTTGGAACATCAAAATTGATCACCAATTCGAGCTCCTTGACGTCTAATCCCCTGGCAGCAATACTTGTTGCGACCAACAAATTGCAGACATTGCTTTTAAAATCAGATATTGTGGATTCACGGTCTGTCTGATCCTTAGCCCCATGAAGAGAAAGACATGGATAACCATGTTTCACTAGATCCTTGAACAATGCATCACATTTATCCTGTGAGTGGACAAATACCAAAATTTTTCCTTTCTCGTACCATTCTCCAAGTAGTTCCAAGAGCCTAAGGAACCTCTCATTTTCCGGCCTCACCTCAACTAACTGCGCTATATCTTTGTTCACAACACTCCTCCCACCAACTTGTATTTCAACAGGTTTATTTAAAACCTTGCGAGCTAAAATTTCAACCTGGCGCGGAAAAGTGGCAGAGAAGAGAACTGTTTGACGATCTGGCCTAATATTCTGAACAATTCTTGTGATTTGAGGTTCAAAGCCCATATCAAACATTCGATCCGCCTCATCCATGACAAGATAAGTTACTCTACGCAGGTTAGTTATTTTTCCACTACTGGTGCATAGTATGTCAATCATCCTACCTGGAGTACAAACTACTATCTCAGTACCACGTTTCAACTCACTGATTTGTTGAGCAACACCAGAACCTCCATAGACAGGCACACACCTGATACCCATTACCTTTGTGAACTTCTTTATATCACTGTGAATCTGTTGAACAAGTTCTCTTGTAGGGGCCATAATAAGCCCAATAGGTCCATCTCCTGCAACAACGGGTGGCTGATCCTTGATATGCCTCAACATTGGCAGAACAAAAGCAAGTGTTTTACCTGACCCAGTTTTGGCAATGCCTATACAATCTCGACCACTCATGATTACAGGCAACGCCTGAGCTTGAATAGGCATTGGCTTTTCAAAGTTTGCCTTCTTTATTGTCTCTAAAATTTTGCTAGTAAGTCCAGTCTGGTTCCATGACTTTACTGGCTTGGGCACATCCTTTCCATGTATCTTCAACTCTAACTGCTTCCTGTATAATACAACTTCTTCAAGAGTCATCTTTGAGATCTCCTTCACTTCAATATAAAAATTCTTTTTGAACGGTATATAGTCGGTCTTTGAGTGATCAACTATAGAAAGCTTTTCAACTTTAGTTTTCTTCACTCTTTTCATGAACTCGTCGTCATCTTCATCTAATGGATCCCCCTCAACTTCAGGATCTGCATAATCTGAGTCGGACTCTTCACCAGGAATTATCCTGCCAATAGATTTATTTGAACCTTTCCTCAACTGTCCACCATTACTACGCTCGTCCCCTTTATCCTTGAGTTTCAAGTCAGAAGCTTTTTCAGAAGTTGTTGCGTTAACAACATAGTTCAGCTTTTCAACCTCAGGAAGAACCATATTATTCATGAAAGCATCCAATGGGTCAATCTCATCATCATCATCTGCCGGAGCACCTACATCCCCATTCTGTAAATCGGATGCAGCTGTTCCATTGTCAACATCTACCATTATTGACTCCCTAGGCTCATTATTAGCAAGTCTGTCGTCTTCGTCTACATCCATACTCGTATGTCTACCTGTTCCATCTTCATCATCAGATTCCTCCCCTTCAAGTGTCCATGCCTTTCCAGACTCTAGTTCAGCTACACTTGCTTTACCTTGCTTTTCTCTTTCGGCCTCTTCCTTCTTCCTCTTTAGTTCTTGCCACTCTTGAACTCTCCTTCTCCGCTTTTCCATTTCATCATCCAACCTCCTTTGTTCAACTTCCAATTCCTCCTCACGGGTAAGTCTTTTCTCTTTCTCTTTGGAATCAGAGTCATCTCCATCGCTCTTTCTCCTAGGGCTTCCGTCAATTCCGTCAATTTTCCTGTTTGACTTGCTAGAACTCTTTTCCTTCTCCCGCCCCTTATAACTGTCGTCCTCTTTCTTATGTCGCTTTCTATTTCTCTCCCTCAACTCACCATCACTATTTTCGCTATCAACATCCCTATGCTTCTCCCGCTCCCGCTCCCGTCCTCTCCTTCCTTTATCTCTTTCCTTTTCTTTTACCTTCTCTCTATCATGATCCCTCCTTTCCCTTGCCCTTTCTTTCTCTCTAATCCTCTCCTTCTCCTTTCTTTCCCTCTCTCTTTCTTTCTCCCTCATTCTCTCCTTTTCCTTATCTTCCCTATCTCTTTCTTTCTCCCTTACTCTCTCCTTTTCCTTCTCTTCCTTCTCTCTCACTCTCTCCTTTTCTTTCTCTTCCTTCTCTCTTATTCTCTCCTTTTCTTTCTCTTCTCGGTCTCTCTCCTTTTTCCTGTCTCTCTTTTCTCGGTCAACATCATGAACCCGTGCCCTATCCTTCTCTTTAACATCTCTGCGCTTCTCCCTGTCTCTATCATGCTTATCCTCAGAATCAGTACTTTTCTCTCTGTCATGTCTTCGAGACTCACGGTCCCTCTTCTCCCTATTATCCTTGTGCCTGCCATCCCTTCTATCCTTACCTCTTTCACCAGTTCTATCACGATCTCGATCACGATGACTTCTCTTAGAATCACCATCTTCTTTCCTTGATTTATGTTTTCCTTCTTCCATTACTTTATCCTAAAAAAAATTTCACATATACACATCAGCCGTGTTATACTTGTAAGTTGTAAGGAATAGAAAACTTTAACCTTAGAAAATAAATTCAATCACAATGCAACTATTTTAAAATCACATTTATGAGCTATTATAATTATGACGATGTAAAACCTTTTAAAATATAGTGTCTGAAAATTAATCTCATAAATTCATAATCTAGAGAGTATGCAATTGAGAATTGCATAATAATAGTAATTGACAATTGAGAATACTGAATAAACGCCAAATCTATTTGATAACCTATTTGATTAAGCAATGAATGAATTCCAAATCCAATTTCCAAAAACTCAATTTTTAGAACCTAAACACTAATAACCCTAAAAATTGGTAAGACAAAAGAACTCAAATTTATAAATCCCTAGAAAAATCAACACAAGTATTAATTAATTAATTACGATAAATTATGATTAATTAAAAATAATGAAGTGATTCAATCAACACGAGCCATGGAAGAGAGAGAGAGAGAGATGCTTACCAGCGAGCGAGCGAGAGAGACGAATTGATGAAGACGATGGCGTCGAAACCCTAATCCTCCGTTTTCGTTTTGTTCTGTTTTTTGGTTTCCGTTTATGTTTTGTTCTTTTGAGCGAGAGAACAATATAAAAGCAAACGGATTTTATTTATATAGGTAACACAAATCTTTTTTTTTTATTTTTTTATTTTTTGACAGAAAATCTTTTTTTTTATATATATATAAGATTTTATTTATATATATTTTGTCAAAAAAAAAAGATTTTATTTATATATAGGTAAATTTCAATTTTTGTGTGTATAAATTTATAAAATATTTTAAAATAATAAGTTTTTTTACACCTTTTAATTTAATGGCAAGCTTCTTAAGATTTTATGTAAAGCACATGGATTTAATTTCCTATTATGGCATTTTATGGAAATATTTGGAACCAAGAAGAAATTTAGTGGACAAATAAATAAACCAAATTTATAGTGAAAAATGAACACAATTTGTTTCTGATTTCAGATTTTATAATTGTTATCTTAATTTGAAGTAAAAAAATTATTTTAATTTAATTGAATATATTATTTTATTTTATTAAGGTTATAATTGAATATATTATTTTAATAAGTAAAATGTTTTATTGATAATATAATTAATTCTTTTTTTTAACATATGTATTATTGAATACAAAATATTAATAAAATGTATAATATATGAGCCAGTTTGAGAGGTCCAAATTTATTTATTTTTTTGGTAGAAGAGGTCCAAATTTATTTTAAAACTCTATTTGTTAATACCAAATTTTGAACTACGACTGATAGTTTATAATTTATAAGCTTCCTATACATTTTGTACAGAACAGAATCCTTGAGATACAATGCAATTTGATGTTTACCATTCTAAAGAAATTACGTACACCATAGGATAATTTGAAACGAACCCCAACACCTTGAGGAAGGGGTGTTGAATGTTGATATCTCACCACAAAATCCAATTGCCATACTTTCTCACAAACACTGTATAGTACCTGTCATTCATTGAAACCACACACTGCTAGTTCATTCATTATAGATTCCTATTAATGGTAGAAATATCTCTGGCACATTGTAGTGAAATTGGTTGCTCTCTTATACGAGACAGAAGAATGGAAACTTGTTCTGTTGCAATATCTAATCGTTCTTTAGACTTTGCAGATTCTGTAATTAGAGATGAAACCATATTTTGGAATAACTTAACTCTTTCGGCATGATCGTTGGGTGGATTTTGAATAAGCTTAGAAGAAGGCACGCTGATACGACGCCATCGAATGGGAAGATATGTATCTGGGATCTGAAAACAGTTTCCTGTTGAAAGAACTCTCAGAGAGTGCCTACACAAAATTCCAGAAAATTCAAACTGCTGACAGCTGCAGCTTATAATTCCTTCCTGAGGGGACCAGTAAACTTTGCGACCTCCTTCAACTTTTGTGTGATGTCTCACAAGAAAACCATCTTCCACCGAAAATGATGCATAATGTGCAGCCAATACGAGTTGTTCTTGAAGCTTGGAAAAGGCAAAAGGAGTGAGAACTGTAGCAGCATGTGATTCCATCGGAGCTCCTGTTTTGAGGCAGACATTTTGGAGATTTTGCTGCATGGTTTGTTGTTCTCCAGTTTGATCTTTAAAATCCACAGCAACAGCTACCTGGTTGTGTACAAAGAAATCCAAGTTAGCAGAAATATAAGGATTTAATATCTCCAAAAAGTAGGATTAAATGTAATGAAACTCGCTCTATGTAATGTGAATAGCCATAAAAAGTCCAATTTAACAATATCAAAACATGAGAGACAGAAAGTTATAATACCTGTTCAACAAAGTGAGCAAGTCGTGTCTGTGCACTTAGAAACCGTTGAATGAAGGCATTAATTGACTTTGACTGGCCAGTTGTAGTCATTCCCCCGAGAAAATGGCTTCTTAAATATGGCAATGCCCAAAGTGAGCGCGAGCTATATAAATTAACCATGTGCCGATTGGTATGCAACCCAAAAGAACATACCATTTCCCTCCACCCTAGTTCAAAATCCTCAACTGATTCAAGATTATAAAGTCTATAAAACTCAGCCTTCCACTCATTGTAGCGTTCCCCTAGAACAGCATTGAACCAAGATGGAAACTTTGCTACTATCATCCATATGCAGAAAGCATGTTTTGTTATCGGCATTTCTGCAGGTAGTGCTTCTTTGAGACAAATGTTTTGGTCAGTTAATATAGTCTGTGGAGCCTTCCCATTCATAAAACCTAAGAAAGCCTTCCAAGAAGGTGAATAAAAAGAAACCAGTGTAAATTAAAGAATGGTTGAACTTCTATAAAAATTAATGAACATTCCACGAGGAGGTGAAAGCAAAGAGAAAGATGCAATCATCCATAACTTATGTACTTAGTCCGTGATATAAGATTGGAATAAAAAGAGAAGAAGAAAAATAAAAACAAACTAGCACAACTTGCTTGCATACATTTCCAAAGTGTAGGCTACTCAACAAGAAACACTTTGCAGTGGCAGTGATCTGTATTAGCTTCCACTTAGTATATTCTAGATAGTGCATTATTTTTTATAGCTACACAATCTTAGATAATTTTTTTTATCATATCACAAATAAGCAGCACCAATATTATTTCAGAGATGAAGCCAACGGGCCACAACACAATTTGAATAAAAAACCAAATGATACAAAACACTGTAAGTTCTTCATTAACTACCTTTATTGCCCAGGAATATGACCTGACAGTTTCATCTCGCAGTAGCACACAGCCAAAGAAGCAGGGCATTCCATAATTATTTATTCCAACCCATATCCCCAGCGGCATGTCAAATGCAGTCAGACGATGTGTTGTATCAAATACCACAGCATCACCAAAGATATCATATAATTGGACCGATGAGGCATATGACCAGGCAATATTTTCTAAACGGTTGTTTGCATCAAGTGTGTACTCAAATTTAAAATTAGGATCTTTCTCCTTAATACTTCTGCACATTCTTAACAGATCTAAGCTTTCTTCTTCTGGATCTAATTTTCTAAACGACTGGAGTAAATTCCTTACGTCCTTTTCAGTAAAAGGCAAATATCCTGGTTCCACGCACTTCTCAAGCTCCATAAGCCTCATCATTTGATGAACAGAAATCCCGGTTTTAGCAAACATAAGTATTCGGTTTTTATCAGCATCTGATATAGTTCTATATGCAGGAAGGAACCGAACTTGGTTTGGTTCCAAAAGTTCATGATTATGATGGTTAGCAAAACCAGTCACACGCCATTCTGGAGGTCCAAATTCAGTCGTTTTGCTTATCCGCATGTAAGCCTGACAACCACATCGAGAAGATTTTCTATTTCTTTGAGGTTTACTTTCATTTGTTGATTTAGCAGGAGTATTGCCAGCACGGTGACAAACAAAGTAACGTCTAGTAAGTCCTTTTCCAACACCGTCTTTTCCCTCCGTACGGTGACGTCTAATTGAGAAGCCACACCTCTTGGCAAAATCACTATAAAATTCATAAGCTGCATCATGGGTGGCAAACCTTTGACCAATGTATGGAATGTGATCATTAGTTGGTTCCAGAGAGAGTCCGGTTTCACCGGGAGATTCCTCAGTGCTACTTGTATCGCCCAACGATAGTGAATGTTGGTCAGATGGATCATCATAAACTGCCAACATGGATCCAACCTCTTCAGACATTACATTAGCTGCAACAAACAAATCAATCTTTTATGAGGAAAACAAAGTGAATCATAAATCCATGAATCATTCACTACCAAGCTATGAAGCACAGACAAGGACACGGTACACAACACGGACACTATTATAATGTAAGTGTCGGACACGCCCGGGATACGCCTATTTCGAGAAGTGTCTACGCTTCATACCAAGCAAATTAGGGTTTATTTTCAGGATTAAACAAAGTAACTAAAACCACAATGAAGGACCTAACAATAAATTAATTGACGAATAATGAAAAGTTTTCAGATTAATTGAAAAAATAAAGTAAGAACAACACAATCAGAAATCAATAAATAAAAAATATAGAAAATTAGAAAAAATAAGAAAATGAGAGTGAACCTGCGAGACAGAGAGAAGTGCGTCGGAGAGATGAGAGAAGGGAGATTGGTGGGAAGTGGCAATACAGTAGCAAGGCGGTGGAGGGCGGTGGCGGAGAGGTCCTCGTCGCGAGAGATGAGAGGCACCGGTGAGAGGTGAGAGCTGAGAGATAGAAGAGGAAGGAAAAAAATCTGGCTAGAGGGGCTAGATATTTTTGTAATTCTTAGTATACAGTAAGGGCATAAAGGTAGTTTCGTCTAAACATTTGTTTCAATACCCTCTGCACGAAAATATAAGTGTTTTGACGTAAGTTCGTTAAAACAAAATTTATTCGATATCTTAAATGTTTGTTCTTTGATGTTCTATCTTATACTATCTTATTCTATTTTGTCCAATATTAATCTTAATAAACTAGTTTACAACATTGTTTTTCATTAAAGATATGAGAAAAACAAATTGAGGTTAACATGAATTATGTTTTCTAAATGTTAATTTATGGATGAAAAAGTGAGATATTTTAAAATTTAGTGAGATATAATCTGGAATATTTAGAAGAAAAAAGTCAATCCATAAGATAGTTTTGATTTTTCTTTTTTCTAAATCATGTAAAATGACATGTAGAAACTTTAGTGAATGTAATATCATGCAGCCATTAAAAGAGAGAAATAATGTAGAGATAATGCAGCCATTAAATCATTGAATCATTCACTTAAACCATCACATTGCCTTAGTGAAGGTAGTATCATGCAGCCATTCAAAAAGAGAGAAATAATGTAAAATAATGTTACACTAACATTGCTGACTCTAGCATTCTTCCCATATTCTAAAGATATATTCTTTTGAAAAGAACAAAGGGGAAGTTGGAGGCGTATAGTATAGGATTGTTCATGAGATTATGGCAGATACCTACAATAGTTAGATTTAAATATACTAACACTTTTCTCTAAATCAAAAATTCTTTACAGAGAAGGCAAATCTTCATTGCATTCACTGTTGCTAGTGTTTGGTGGCATGCCAATATATCAACCAAGCACTCCTTTCTTGGTAAGAAATTAAGATACCATGATGCTAAACCGTGCCAACTTCGTCAATATCATACTTTTTCTAGAACTTTGACTTCTACAGAACACTTCTGTCAATCTGTTCACGAATCACAACTCCGCCTTGGATTCCAAGTCTTCTTTCAATGAGTTGTCATTAGTCGAATGCTTTGATTGGACAGGGGATTGAATAGGTTCTAGATCATCACCGAAGATTCGTGCAGTGAAATTTCTCGCCTCCAAATCAAGGTCTGGCCACTCAGCTACAATTCGTCTAGCACCCTGTTGACCAAAGTGGATTTAAGTTAAGCATATGCGGCAAACAAGTGGGGATACAAAAACATCGGCACTTATATAATGCAAGTTTCCTAGAAAGAACAGAAGAAACTTCAAGCAGAAAATATTCACCTGAAGTTTGGGCTCTTTTGTCATCGGATTGTTGCACAGATCAATTGTTTTTGCCTTGGATTTTGTAGCATTACCACACCATGACTCACACCATAACCATTCTTGTGGCAAAGAAAAAATGGGCACAGTATGCTGAGCATAATTAGGAAGATCCTGAACCATTGAGAGCAAATTTCAAACGAGGTCCCCTCAAAAAAAAACATAAATGAACCAATGATAATGGGTGCTACATTGGAAGTAAATGAAAAGGATGATAACGGGTGCTACATTGGAAGTAAATGAAAAGGATTCCATCTTAATAAAATAACGGGTATCCAAAACCTATATATCCACCATATGGTCAGGAAATACATAAAATTTGTTCACGAAAAGATCATTTTATGAAACTCTTGCCTGTGTGTGTGTAAAATTAAACAATTATCAAGTTATTAGCCTTTTAATGTGATCTTATGAAACAATAATTCAAATTGTATGTAGCAAATAGCAAAGGAAAAGACCCGTGAAGGTGACCACGATGAAGAGTTGGTCATAATGGAAGTTACCCCAAAAAATGAAAGCATTCAACCATACTTAACAACCTAGTCTTATGAGTGATTATTTGAAAGGAAATAAATAAACAAAAAACTATTTCTCGCCTGATCCAGGTTGGCTAGACTATTTGGATCCTTGCTAAGGGTTTCATAGAAAACTCGGAGGTTATCTCCAGCAGCAGTCTCTCTGAACTTCTTCAAATCAACGACATACAAAGCACTGAAAGTAAACGAAAATGGGAAACAAGTGTCAGAGAAATGATATTTATGAAATCCAACTCTTTTAGAAAAAGCATCAAGAAAGTAGTTATCGACCTAATATGGTATGGTCTTCCCCGCAAATGATCCTTCCAGAAACCCTAACCAAAACAACAAGGAAAAGAAAAATTAGCGTTCAATGCTAAAGCTACATTTAATTGTATGGGTGTGATGACAACCAAGAGTTGATGTACAACATAATAAACAATGATATTAAAAGTTGTACTTACTTGTCTCCAAAACCGATATCCATCCATCTCTCTATTATTATCACAAAATGGAGTATATGCCAGAGGTCTTCCCTTTAAATCCATGTCATAGAGTTCTCCCATGTCAGTCCTTACAATCTGATCAGCATCCACAAAAATGACCTGCAAATATTGGTAGACTTTAAACACACAATTTCATATAGGATTTTCTTTTTTATTCCTTGTCAATGTCACATGAATACATGTGACACGATGAAATTGAGAGTGGAGAAGACAACATAAAAAACACATTAATTTTGATGCAGAAAAGAAATCTATGATACCTTCTCCAAGGAAAGGGGAAAGATGACATCCAGGAACAAAATTTTATATGCCCAAATTATCCGTTGCTTTTCTTTCTGCTTATGCAACCAAGTAGGCCATTTGTATGTGATTAGTTCATATTCAAAACCATACGCTTCGGACATGTGGGGAATCAGATCCTGTGTGTACAGATGACAACCAAAATAGTTCATGTCAAGCAAACTTGTTAAAAACTCTGCTTTGAATTTCTAATATAGAAAGGAATGAATATTTAACCTTAAAAGACGGAGAGAGATAGTTCTTTATGAACCAAAATTTAACTGGACGGTTGGTATTCTTTAGAACACTTAGAATCATGATCTTCAAAAAGCGTTCATATCTGGCAAAAATACATCAAACAAAACAAATGAAGATTACATTTGTGATATAGAAATTAAATATGTAACAATTAATAAAAACACATGTGACAGTTATATAAATATCTCTTAAGAGATTCTGGATCAACCAAAACATTTTTCAACTATTAAGAGTCAAAGGACTGAAATGGGATAATAAAATGTAATAGGAGACAAATATAGGAGACAAACAAGTCACATTTGGCCAAAATTTACAGCAAAATATAATATCAGGTCGAAACAAGAGAACAACTTACAGGTGTCCAGAAGCAATTGAAAAGATATTAATTGTTTTCCCATGCCGTCCCCCTCTTCCATTCTCCTATTATGAAAAATAGGTTCACTCAGTTACAAATCTAGGAAAATAATGAGTAAGTGGATATGACGAAATAGAAAAAAGGGAGAAGAAGGCAAGAAAAATACTTCAAAATTCATCATGTATTTTGATAATACCTAATTGGCTGGACACATCCAAAAGGCTATATAGCAATGGTCTTTACATTTCAAGAATTAAAATTATAGCTATCTCAAATTCTCAAACAAGGCATTCCATAATTCAAAGTATTAAAACATCAATCAGATCAAAACAAATTAACACACCACTGAGTTTGATAGTTAACTACTTAAGAGTCACAAAACAAGGTCTTCAACGAAATCTAGCAAGAGAAAATGAATTCATGACACAGGGACGGAATGAAGAAATTTATAGAGACAAAATAAATAAAACTCACGGGTGAATTGCTTTCAGCATTTTTAGATTGCTCATTCTTACTAATGAAACCAGAAGCCCATTTTAGCAAGTTGGAATTCCAGCCACTTCCCTACAAAAACAAATGTTAGTATTTGCATTTGAATAATAATGGTTTCTTTCTTTAACTCTGCCACCAAATTTTCAAAATGAATTTCTAGAAACAAACACTTACTTTCTTCTTAACTTGCGGATCGTTGTCATCATCAGGAATCAGCAATTTCTCATGTTCCTTGCCCTTTCTTTTCACTACTTCCATATGAACTACTTTACCCCGTAAACTATTGATAGTGATGAGTTTTGATGATAGTTTATTCTTACTTCCATCATCATCTTCCTTAAAAATGTAGAGCTCAGAACTTCTACCAGGTGCAAGCTGCAAGAACCAAGCACCAGGAGAGACTTTCATTTGCCAATAACCAAGATTGGCCATCACAAGGGTATCAACTAAATGGGGTGAAGTTTTGGTTCCAAGAATCAACTGAAGACCACGAGGAGGATCGTGATCTTTCTCAGCGCAATGACCTGATGGGAGGAACAATTGATAAGAATGTCAACGGGTTTATAGGAAGCATTACTAAATGCTATTTAATTACAAATGACTAGATTGGAAAGAATTAGCTGCATATATCTTTAATTTCAAATAAACATAATGCAATGTTACCTGTGAGGACAAGTGCTTCAAGTTCAAAAACTGCTTGCAGTGTCCTTGTGTCACCAAGGTTCTCAAGCAGAATATTATCCAGGTCATGACTGCAGAATAAGAAATCACATTAAATACTGACAAAAAAATAATTATTGACAGATTTTGAGCAATTAAAGGCAAAACTGAGTCTATTTGCCCTCTAATTTGAGCAATAACAAGATTTTTTTTCTATTAATAGAAATTATGCAGCACTCTGTTAGACTAGTTCAGAAAGGGAAAGAATAATTATTGACAGGAAAGTGATCCAATTTCGACCAAAATGACAAGAACCGATCAAGAATTACAAAAAGGAAAATGCTAACAAGTGCCCATAGGGCATTGTTTAAGGAATCAAAATAGGTAACTTTTGCATAAAAAATGAAGTATTTATCACTTTCAACGAGTGTTTGACTTGTATTTCCAAGACAAAATTTCCTTTTATGGACTGCTTAAACAATGCTCTTAGCCCTTAGGGCACTTATTAGCAAGACCCTTACAAAAATGACTCCCACTCAGGCACTTCCAGAGACCTATCTCCCCGCCACTTTGCTTCTCTCCTGTTTCTTTCATTTTAATCTTTGAACTTCCAGCCTAGGGTGATAGTCAATACTTTCCAATATTAATCTTTGACCCTTTATTGTTCGTCATAGTTCACATCATATTAAAAGTGTATTCACATCTATTAAATGCTTCTTTATTGACAAAATATGGTTATTTTTTCGACAATATAGTAGCATCAAATATGTCTAGCATAGTTTAACATTAAACTAGTAACAGAGACTATAGTTACGCCAAAATTTAAAAATAAGGGAGATCAATGTGATTTCTTCTAATAAACATTCTCTACTTTCATACAAGTAGACACGAAATAAAGGAGAATCAATAGTAACAGACAATCTTGTTAAATATGCAGCTAATCATGAGCCACCGCCCAACAGCAGAACAGCTTGATTTATAAGGGTATGCTGCCAAAACCCAACTCTGCTAAAAGCTAAGGCTGATACACAGAGGCTCATAAATGGCTATATATCTAATAAATGTTGAGGACAATACATACACAGTGAGAACGGGCTCAACAAGCCAGGGCTCTGGAACATCAAGATTCATGGTGAGAGTCTTAGATAATGGCATGTTGGCAAAAAATGCCTTTGGGCCATTTATTGAAGAATCAATGCTGCTAAAATCATCCTGCAAAAGCAATAAAAACCTAAGAACCCAAATATTTAATATCATGAAGAATTATTCACAAACCGAAAGTTTAAGATATACCATTGACGGTACTACATATCTATAATAGTTCTTCAGAGGTAGATCAGCAAGGGAACTCTGGAATAAAATGAAAAATATCATAGAATATTAGTGTATTGTGTTGGAAGTAAATTAAAAGAAAATATAGCTTGGGTAGTAGAAAATTCCATATTAGGGCAAAACAATCTCACAGGGCCAAAGGCTGTACAAAAGCCAAATGTAGAGTAGTGACAGGAAGTTTTATTACAATTTTTTTAAAACAGAGACACAACTTATTATGTAAATAGCATGATATATAGATAAGAGAGCAAAAGGTTTCCACTGCTACTGTAGGGTCTTCAGAGGGTATGATGTAAACAGCTTTATCCCCACAATTGCAGTCAAGCCATATATAATACTTTTTAATAATACAATCCAAAATATAATACTTGGATTATAATTTCCAATTTTAATATACTAGATTACGGTGTTAAAGTTACAAATTGAGCTAGTTCTACAACCATATTTAGACAGAAATAACCCACTTGGGTGAAATGGATTAAGCAAAACGATAGCATCAGTTCAGATAGAAGTTGCAATGCAAAGGCCAACTCAAAAACGCCTAAACATACAACTTCATAACAGCTGGTCTAAGTAGGCTTTGTCTAATATGCACAAGTGAGATAAGTCTTTCACCATGCAAAAGCTTGTTTTCACTGTTGGATCAATAATTCTGAACATTGGATCAATATGTCACATCACATCTCATTTGATCCAATGGTGAGGCTTATTGACCCAATGGTGACAACAAGTTTGTGCATGGAGAAAGAATTGTCTCACTTGTGCACCATAGACTTGGCTGTCTAAGTGAAGCCACACTAGAGTGGAGTTCATAGTTAAGCCACAAGGACAACACTTGTCTTTTCAAAATCAAATTACAGGTATCATACACAATAATTACAGTTCTCATTTCCTAATTTTTAATTTTGATCCCAAAGGCTTCAGAAGACTATTAAAGAAGGTATAACTTGGGTGATGTGAAACAAAAATATTTAATAATTACAATTTAAATAGAACTACAGGTACCAACCAATGGATTCAGTACAATCCGCATGCTGGGCTGAATGTATTTCGACAAAACTCGAAGAATACCAGACAACTTCTGGCTGGTTGGACTTAAAGGATCCAGAACCGCATCAATATGAATGCTAGAATTTTCATTGTTTAGAATAATGGCACTGCATAGAACAAACAATCGTATAACAATATTACTTTCATATTTCATATAGCTATACAATTAAAACTTCAGTCAGCAACCTAAAAATGAAAAAATCTTCAAAAAGAAGATAAAATCAACCACAATTTGTGCCTTTAATTTTCTACTAACCATTCTTTCTATCTGAATTGAGTTCACAGTAACTAAAATATTACCTGTGTTGATCACTTAAAACTTCAAAACGAGCACTTTCAGAATTCCGCTCTCTCATAGACATTGAAGATGATACAGACATGACAATATCACTAATGAATTTGCTGCAAAAGAAATAGCGAAAACATTTAAAGAATCAACAACTATAATAATTTTTGCAAAAATTGTCTGTCATTGCCTAAAAAATAAAATATTGTGGCCATATTTTTAAAAGGATTTCTTATGACATTTAAACAAGCATAACATCTAGTTAGGGATGCTGCTAAAAACACAAACTGATAACACAGATTATCAAAGTGTTGTCAAACTTTCCCTCCTCCTAAGATATCATTTTCATCTTAACGCTACACATGTTTGTGTCTAACTCATTGTGTAGTATATTGAGTAAAATACAAAACAACTTGAAGTCCCCAGAATGCTGATTTTGATAACCTTCATGTGAGTCAAGCTGGTCATATGATAATTTGCAGAGATAATGATTAATAACTGGTTCATATATACTTAGGAACATTCAACTTCTTTCATATCAACCAAAAAGTAAAATTAATGTTTATGAAAGGAAGGTGATATGTGTACCAAGACAACAAAGTAATAACCACAGAACATAACAGAAAGAGCAAAGATGAAGTGAAACCTTGTCAGCATGTCAGGGTCAACATCTTGCCATTTCACCTCTTCAATAATTTCCACAATATGCTTTGTCCTCTTCTTAAGCTCTATTGATTCAAGAAGATGCAGATCAGCGCTCAAAAATGTGCTCTCGTCAATAGGAGAAGTTACCTGTAAAATACAAATGCTAAGGTTAACACAGGGAGGACTTACAGAAATTCTATGAAAAACTAATCAAATTTGAATATACACAAAGAACTGGGACTTCAAATATTGCAGGAGATAAAGATAATCTTACCCTTCCATTAGTGAAGACAGCATTAACACCAGATTCAGACCCAAGTGCTGTATTCAAAAACTTCTCCACCTGATATCAAGAAGTCGCGTTAGTGTAAACTTTCATGGTTACTGAACAAAAAAGAATGCCACTGAAAGGCTGACATTCAGTTCAGAAAAGGGCAAAGCAACCAGAAGCACCTCTCTCAAATGCCTTCTCACTTCATCAGCAGAAACTTCTGAGAGGGAAGACCTGTAGCTCTGAGATGGTAACCCATTAGACTCAGCAAGCTTGCAGATCTCATCAACAAATGCTTGAGTCCCATCAACTTCCACCACAGATGTAAGGATGTATTTCTGCTGATAGACTGAGCAAAGCTGATCCAAGAAGTTTAATGCATTCTTCTTATGGCTGAATAAAACCATGCATTCATACAATAGATATAAAACTGTGAATAAACTTAGAAAATAATGCATAAAACGGCAGAATCAAATAGACAAATACCAATCAATCTATTATCAAAAGTCCACTTCAACAATTATAAAAACAAACCTATATGAGGATGTAGTAATTTCCAAAACCTTCACAAAAAGGAGGCTAAATAAATTTGTAGTTTGATTGCCACTAAGCAGAAGACCTACACGAGCATCTTTGGACCCTTCTATCTGTAGCATAACGTGCAAATAAAAAAATAGAAGTACTGAATAAGTAGGTCATAGACTCCAACTCATGACTGACATAAGACTAAAAGGAAAGAGAATATTCAGCAGAAATGCAAATCAGTATTAACCAGATAATTTAAGCCTTGGCGAAGTAACTTAATCCCACTCCCTGAAGTGACGTCAACAGCAAGAAGATGTGTCACGGGCTTCAAATCATCCATTGCTGCATTGGATAAAAACAATCCAAATGGTAAGACAGAAAACCAGTACGTAGGAATGAACCAATTTGGTATTCTAATATATCAACAACGTACTTCCAGGAGAGTGCAAGTAGTTAATGCTGTTTAGTATAGATGCCTCTCCAAAAGTAGACATCGAAAGAGATATGAACCTTGGTTTGTTATCAGAGATAATCTATATCAATCAGAAACTGGTTAGCCACATATCATAATATACATGTTTCCCAAAAAATATAATTTTTTAAAATATTATACCCGAGGATTATAACGTTGAATACCGGCTTCTGATAGGAACTTGTCCAATACATCAGTGTGAGATTTTATTTGTCCAAAATACACTAGCTCCTGTATTCTCTGAGTCTCATCATTCAAGGCATTTTGTAGAGCCTCCTGGTAAAATAAATTGCAAATTTACTGATTAAAGTAATAACAAAAAATGTAGTGCTGGAAACTAAAGTTGAGCATAAAAAGCATATTAAAAGTTAAACGGGGCTTCAAAGCACAGTACTAAGGGCCTATTTGGATTGTCTTATTTGAGCTTATTTACTTGCATACACACTTATGAGACCGTTTGGAAGAGATTACAAAAACAGCATAACATGTCCATAAGTTATTTTCAGCTTATTTCCATGAGCTCTCTAGAATATCTTATGAAAACAGCTTATAGCTTATATGAAAACAATGCGGCTTTATTTTATCTTTTGTTATAGAAATATCATACACATAATTTACTTATATAGTAAGTTTTATGTTATGAGAGCTTAATTAAGTTGCTTATCCAAACAGGGCCTAAAATGAATTATGATCCACCACAGTAAAGGGTATACTGTACATTATAGAGTAATGTGAAAGTGGTTAACCATTGGCAACTAAACAAGAAGCACATTCGGCAAAAACACATTCATCTACAGAGAAGGTAATTCTTAGGCCATCTACCTAGGGAAGCATAAATTATTGCAAATTTAGGTACAACCCCAATACCAACAGAAATAACAAGAGCTGAACTGCAGAAAGGTTTTAAAACTAGTTGTTTTGGAAATTAAATGAGGTATAGGAAACATTCACAATGTCATTACTCGTTAGTCGTTACCTCATTGGGATCAATAACAAGCCCATTCATCAACAAAGAACATTGACTCTTAGACAATCCAATATTAAATACAAGCTTGGAGCTTTCTTGGGACAATTCCTTCAACTCTGGCTCCTTCTCCAGCTTTAGTAATATCTCTTGAGGAGGAGACTTTACCTTTGGTCTGCCGAAAATAGTGAGAATATTTAATCCAATGATAGAACTGGATCAGAAAAGTAAGAAGAAAGAAGAATCTTTATTGAATGACTGTAAAAATGAACTTCATGAGTTCAAGAATCCAGCACTCCAAAACAATGACCTAATTCAATGCCCAATACCATCTCCCTGCCCCTCTTTATACTTCCTACACTGCAGTTAACTAACTAACTGCAGTTAGTAAACAGTTACAGCTGTTACAATTCTGCAGGAGTCTTGTCCCCTGTTTCCCTCCTATTTTTCCTACTGTACACACCCTCCTAATAGGAAGTCTCAGCTCCATATCATCCATGCATTACATAACTGACAAATAAAAATGCATACTGCTACTGAAAAAGAAGATAAGTCATATTAAGAGAAAAATCAAACAAATGGCCACAAAAAGTTCAAAACACTCACAATATTGTTTCCACAAATGCTGATTCAACATGGTGTGATTCAAGGTGAGCATCCTCTACATGATCATCTGATTCAATGCGTAATCTGTTAACCTACAATAATGCACACGGTTTTAGATGACTCGGAAGAATGTCAACATGTGTTTACAAACAGCTTATCCATGGTACAGTCATGTCATTTTCATCCATATACGGAAAAAAATCCAAACCAGAACCTTAAAGGCAAAATAGAGCAGTGTATATGACAAAAATAAATAAGCCTTTTTTCTTGTTTTCTTTCTTAACAGGGTAGGGATGAAACACTTAGGAGTCAGTGAATTCTATTGCAAACTAGGTTCTTGGCTTCATTTGTAATAAACCCTTGAATTCATAAGTTAGTGATTATCTAGAAAAATATTGCAGTTATAGGCAAGGAGAAGGGGAAAAAGTGTGAATCATATAGTGAGACAAAACAGAAGAATATGGAGAATGCAGGGTAGACAGAAGAATATGCATATGAAATATGTAAGTGGATCTGTAGATTTTCTCCCAATATGTATTCTTCGGGATTTCAGGCACATTGACCTTATGTATAATTTTTTGGTTATTTAATCTTAAAAAAAACAAGAAGTACAACAAGGTTGTAGAAACTGTGAAAGAAGATAGCTTATACTGAAAACAATTCCATACATTGCTCAAAAACTTGAAAGCCATTTCAATACCATAGTTCCCCTTGATATAGCTGAAGAGACGTATAATCTGAAAAGTGAAATAGCAAAAACAGTGTATCACAGTCTTGCAAGTTGCAAGTAAACTCTCCTAAAAATGTGTGTATATTTATAAAATTTAAATTGCTGCAGTGAAGTTACCATATTAGATGTGTCGTCCTCAAATTTATCTCCATCCTCTTTGGTAGAATGATCCTCTAACTGGGTGATGTACTTAGAAGAATACAGTATAATCCCAAATCTCACCGGAAAATTGTTCTCATACAATGATATGATCATATCAACTGACTGCAAGTTTTTCAAACAATAAGCTATGCAGTGAGAGATTTCACTCGGAAATAAATACAAAGAACAGCGAAAATTGTTAATTTTGAGGAAATAAACTTGCCTCAAGACCACAAGTGGTTGCTGGATCAAGAACAAAAACAGCATGGAAAAGATTTTTACGGATTTGACGTAGCTGCCCCGGGAAAACTGGCATCAAGATCTAAACAAAATAAAAAAAGATAACATTCAGATGAAAACTTATATGAATATTTTGAAAATAATATTATTGTCCAGTTTGAGAATAAAACAGTAGTTGACCTCATTTAGATTGGTCCTCCACCATTTGTACTTGCCATCTTCTTCCAGGTTGTTCAGATAATGAACATGAGTAGAACGGAAATCAAGACGAAATGTATCAGACTCTGACGGAGGTAAAGTTGACAGCAGTTTTCGTACAGTGCCATGAGGAATCTGTAATTACAAGGAACATCAATTTAACAGTCTATATATACATATATAGCAAAACATCGTGCAAAATATCTTTCTCACAACATATATGCAAAAGCAATTTTCATAAAAAATTGGGAAGATATCAATATGTGACACTGTTAAACTGTGTCAACTGCCGATAGCTACACCAAAGCAACACCACCTATCTGCCATTTCGTTCCCAACTTTTCTTAGGCAAATATCAGCGGTTGATAATTGACATCATATACTTCTAGTTTTTGTGTTGTCTATAACCATATATATTTCCAAGTATTTCAATGCATTAGATGATAATTTCCAATTGATCTTTAAGAGTTGTAAACATAAACAAGTAAACTAAACATTAGCCCAGTGCTAAAAATATGCCAAAATTAAGATTAGATGACATTCACCTTTAATTTTGAGAACTGGTCAGCCAACAACAGATCCTGATGAACTAAGTCAATCAACCTAACAAAAGATAAAAATAATAAAATATCATAAGTTTGAAATTGTATTTAACCACAAAATGCACCTATTACACCATAATCATAATTTTACTTAAAGTATCTTCATATCTTGTAGGGCTTTTCCCTATTTATTTAGGAGTAGGAGTTTTGTATCTTTATAAATAGATGTTAATGTTTATCTTTTTGTATCAAGTTACTATCATGTTTATTATATACCATATTTTACACTATAGTCATAATTACTTTTTTCGTATTTTATCTAAAACCAAATAACTCAAAACGACCTATGGCTTGCTCTAAATCTTAAAACCTTTTATATCAAAAAAAAATAAAAATCTTACAACAATTTTGTTCACATCAAGGAACCACCAAGAAGCAATAGCAAATTAGTAATTGTTTCATATGGTAGAGATGATAGAGCAACAGTAACCTCAAGCGAAATTTCAAGTGCAAACATGATATATATATATATATATATATATATATATATATATATATATATATAATTGAAAGAAAATATTCCATCATCATAATTTAAACAATATCAGCAGGAGGAAAAATATTACAGATTAAGGTCAATATCTTCGACATTGACTAAAGCACCGTTGAGAGCCATTAAAGACTTGCCAGGTGGGATCATCCGTTGGTTTGCAGTTATTTCATCTCGAACAGACTCATCAAGCTGTGTTGTGCATCACAGTTAAGAATATTAGTCAATAATTTTCAAGAAACATGCCTTATAGGAAGCATCCAACAAAATTTACCTTCATGCGAGACAAATAAGAAACTATGGTAGGAAAATTTTGATTAATATCCTGCATTGACTGCAGAGGATCAGAGGCACGAACTATTCTCTGTACAGTTTGATGTCCAAGATCTGTTGTCATTAATAAACATGCATTACAACACAGTTCTAAAATCCAACTAAAATGGAAATAAATAAATAATCAATCAATTCCTATAATCAGGATAAAAGAGGTTCCAATACCCTTCAGTTCCCAAACATCAAGTGTATCAGATACGGTTGATGACAGCAGATAATCCCTGAAAGCCATGATCTCAGATGCTAACTCAGGTTTACGGTCCTGCAAGCAAAAACAGACAGATAAACTTATATCAGCCTTCGATAATTTCATAGGCATAAATCCAGTAAATGCAAACAACAAAGTTTTAGATGTGAATGCCAATCCATTGATATCAAACGGGTAGATTCAAAAAATTATGACTCGTATATATAGAGCTAACCTAACACTATGCACGCATAATAAGAAGCATATATAAATATAAGTATAACCATTGCGAGCAACCCGGACTTGTGATGTCTTGAATGTAAAGCTTTATTCAAGAAAGTGGACTGTAAGAGCCTATTAGTGTGTATTATCAACTTTCAACTTCCAGCTGAATAGTTGTCATCATAATTTGTCAGTAAACTAAAATTAACTAATGTCATGGTTTTCTATTTGTTCTGGTTCTGTTTTTATTTTAGCATTTTTTGTTTCTTTATATCTTTATTTCTCATTTAGTTTGGGCTCTACAAATGAAAACATATATAAGTTCAAAGCCATTTTTCCTGGTTGCCAAACTAAAGTACATTACTTAAAATAAAGACAAGGGGGGGATTAAAGCATATATTACATAAATTTGTTACCTTCAAACATCCCATTCTAATTTAATTTGATACAAATAACATAAATTAAATAAAAATGGCTACAAACATCAGTTTTCTTTTTCATGTGTATGATGAAAAACAAATATAGGTGTTGAACAAACCAGAATTTTAGAGAATATGAATCCTCTAACTTCTTGGCTAAGATCTTCAGTGCGGGGATCCTCCAAAGTCACACCTGTAACTCACATTCAGAATCATCATATTAATAATGGTGTTATTCACAAGAATCACAACTACACTTAACTTAAGCTTGTTATTGAAAAATGTTCTTGACCATTTTATTTCAATGAACTATATAAGGAAACATTTCTTTTCAACTATCTGTTTTCAAAAGCAATAGCTTCCAAACTTGAAAACCAAAGTCAAAACAGAATTAGCAGACAATCAGAATTAGCACACATAACTCTACAAAATGACGTGAAAAGGGAAAGTGGAGTCCTGAGAAAGAAAACTTTCATTAAAGGGATTAAGTAACTAATTAATCAAATTCTAAAATAGCAATGCAAACGTTAAAATATTAAACCAAATTTTAGAAAGAAATACTACTGCATAGTTTCTCTAGAAGCAGTGCTTTAAAATTTTTGACCAAAGTTAAACAATGAAAAGGAGAATAAAGCAATTATCATTAATTATTGCCAAACTAAAAGTAAAACAAAATTACTTCTACATTAAAAATATAAATTCTTATGTAGTAGTCTGAATTTTTTTTTAAAAATGAAAATCATTCCAACCTTTTTTAATTGCACTATCATCCATGGCTTTATATTCCATATTCTTTAAAGCAAGTTCCACGCCATAACCACCCAAGTTTACAGACTCGCTCACACCAACAGAACCACATTGGCCAATATGTGCTTCACATCCAGCTGGCAACACCGGTCTCAATACATACTTAACTTTTCCCTAAAAAAATTCACCATGAAGGAATCATAAGCACTTAAGAGCTGTTATTGAGACCAATTTAAGACAACTTGTAAATTAAAGTTAACCTGTTTAGCAGCTTCAAGAAGAGCAACATGAAACTCCTTAAAGCAATGGGTCCCAAGAGCACCATAAAGGATAGCAACTGGACTCCCAGCGGCTGAATCAAAATGAACATGATCAAAATCAAACACCGGAGGACTCTGAAACGAATCACCAACCCTGTTGAAAAGAAGAAAAAATCAAACCTTAGTTGGAACTTATGCTCCTCAGTCCTCACAAACATTAATCAAAAACAATCTTGAAATAGAGGCCTGTTTGAATTGACTTTTTTGAGTTTAATTACTTGCATAAGCACCTGCGAGACTGTTTGGAAGAGCTTATGAAAACAACTTATAACGTATCTCTTAAAATTGGGAGTTGGGCCTAACTCAACTTCACAAAACCTATAAGGTGATGGTTGCCTCTGCTTTATAAACACATACTCAGGCCATCTCGCAACCAATGTGGGACTTCTATAACAGTGTCCATAAAGGGCATAAAACTAATTTTAGTGTCCGTTTGACCCGGCTTCTTTTTACTTTTCTATTTAGCTTAAACGAAATAAAGAAGTATAAAATTGAATTTCGCCATATTTCTCTTTAAAAGTATTAGAGAAATAATGTAAAGAAGTAAAAAATAAAAAGAAGTTGAGTCAAACACAGTTTTTTCCTACTTTACTATTTTTAAGGAGAAGAAAAAAAGTAGAAAATAAGCCGGGTCAAACGAGCACTTAGCTTATTTCCATAAGCTCTTCATGATAGCTTATGAAAACACTCCAAGTTTCCAACTTAATTTTATAAGCATTCAATTAAGATTTAAAGGCCTGTTTGAATAGACTTATTTGAGCTAATCTACTAACATAAGCACATGTGACATTGTTTGAAAGAGCTTATGATATGCACTTACTATATGATAATGATAAGCTCCGAATTAAGTTGTTTATCTAAACACGCCTAAAACAAAAAGCAATACAAAATATATATAGTAGTACAACAATACTTACAGTTGATTATCATGAGGATTTTGAAGCCACGTTTGCAATTCCGAAACATCGAAAAACAAGTGTTCACCGGCATCAACCCAACAACATTTCCCTCCAGGACTTTGGACACTTACACCGACATGAAGAGGATCGAATTGAGTGTTATCATGATCATGATGTAACAGTGGAAAAGATGAAAGTGAATCATGAGCCAATTGACGGTAAAGTACAAGTGTAGGTGAAGCTGATCTCAGAATTAGTGAAAATTCAAACAATGATGCTAATGGTTCACTTAATAGTGAACTTCCATGTTCTAGAATCTTCTTAACACAGTATTTAGCATTAGCATTACCATTAACATTATGATTAGCGCTAATCCAAATGTCAATGAAGTTCCAGAAAAGGTGTTGTTGTTGTTTAGATAATAATTCTCTGCAAAATAGAAAATCAAATCACATTAGTTAGTAATAATAATAATCAATGAATTAATCATAGTAATGAGAGAATGAGCAAAACGACGACGTACCCAGCTTCTAAGAGAAGAGGAGTACCAGACCATTTAGCGCGAAGGGCAGTTTGGACATTTTTGGGGGAACGATAATCAGCGGAAACAATAATAAGAGAGAAAGTAGTTATAACTAGAAACAGAAAACAACAACGACTAGATCTAAATCTCATTTCGTAGCTGTTTGATTAGGGTTTAATCATAACATTAACATTGAGGATGAATGAGATTTGTTAAATAATTAAGGTTTGTGTTGTGTTCTTCTTTGTTCTATGCAATGGTGTGTGTTTTTTCTGGGTCTTTTGGTCGCTGACTCAGTGATTCACTATGGTCTTTGATGTTGAAGGAGAAAAAAAAATAATGAAATTGAGAAATTGGAATTGATGGTAATTTGCCACGTCATTAATATTGTGACATGTCGCTCTATAGTTATTGGCTCTGTGGATGAGAAAGTGGGACACACAGGTCCAGCCCACCTTCAAAATTATTTTATAGGGGTATTACAAATAAAGAAAATGCTAAACAGTGTCCGGGGGCACTTGTTAAGGTTATTAATATAGAAATTCTGTCTTAAAATTTGTGCATTCAGTGCTTTGAAAATGTAAATAAATTGTCTTTTCATTATTAAAATTTTCTTTTATTTCCTTTTATATTATGCTTAACAAGTGCCCCGGAGTGTTTAGCATGACCCTACAAATAATCTAATATTAGAGAGGTATTGCAAAATTGTCCGATTTTATGGGGTATTAACCTATTTATCTTTATTTTTTTAACCTACTTTTATAATTTATCCAAAAAAAATTTATTTTATTTTGTATAACTTCAAAGTTTATGATGTGTCTAAAAGTTAAAATTTTATGTTAATGATGTGAATGTAAAATGGTAGAAATATGTGTTCTGTTTATTAAAGTTTTTTTTGTACAAAATGTAGGTTTTAATATAAGAGGGTAGGTTTGTCAAAAAAAAATATGAGGGTGGGGAAAATGAAATTCAAGCTTATTTCAAAGGAGGGGAGTGCAATTTGCTCTAGTATATTTTAAAAAAGAGGGGAGAGAAGTATATATATAATCTAAGATAAGAGAGTATAAAAGTATAATTTATTATGTGTGTCTATATTATATTATATATATATATAGGGGGAGAGAGAGAGAGAGAGAGAGAGAGTTGTTATATATCACAACAAGGATATCTCTCGAAAGTTGCACAATTTCTCGATAACCAAAAACTATCTCTTTTGGTTGAAAAACTCGTTCAGGTAAGCCCTACAATCTAGCAATAATATTTTGCCACATTTTACTTTTTCTTTCGTGATTAATTCCATGGTCACATTTGTCGCTATAAATATAATTTCCATATTTTATAGATCTACAAATTGATATATTGATTGATCGGTTGATTTTATTGTGATTGATTTCATTGATATTGATTTAATGATCTATCGATTGATTGTTGACTTAAAAACAAGTCAATTTATTTGATGTGCGTGAATTTTTTTTACGTTTGATATTAGGTTTTTATTTCGATTATTATGATATAGATGTCAATTTGTATCTGTAAGTGGAGATCTTTTTGGAGACTGTCCAATTTAGGGTACCTGAGGAAAGAAATTTCCCCCGAACTTTGAAAATGATGACTGGATCTTACCCATCCCTCTCGCGGACCCATCCCCGAGCACCTTTTAAAAATAATTTTTGTATGTGTATATTCAAGTTTTTTATGTCTTATATTTATTTGTATTTTCACGTTGTATGGATATAATTTTGTTTATATGAAATTTCTATTGTTATCATAAGACTTGCAACAATTTCTTAATTTGCATTTATTTATTTTATGATCAAACATTAATTATTTTTTTACTAATTTGATTGAAAATAATAGATTTTTTTACTTTTTATATAATGTTAACGGATCTCCATAGAAATTATGGGGTTCTATTGGGACGGTGAAAGAATATTCCTTGAGACGATGAGTAAGGATGAGGATGTATAAATTTTTTTTTAATTTTACCCTTGTTACATGACTTGAAAAAAATCATTGTGGTTTCATATGATTCTACATAAAAATAAACATGCACATGCAGGTTTTCTAGGTGATTCTCTCTCTCACACACACACAAATATATGATTCTCTGGTCAAATTCGTATTTTTATTTATTTATTTTGTATGTTTTTTGTGTTGTAGTAGGTAAACAATGATTCTAAAAACATTTACAAATGAAGCACTTTGTAGTGCTCATGAACTAGCAAGAACTTCAGGACATGTTGAGTTGTATCCTATACATCTTGCATCAACTATAATATCAGAACACAATGGTACATTTTTCCTAGCGATTTTCAATGTAGGTAGTCAAGAATCTGCACGTGCTGTTGAGCGAGTTATAAAACAAACATTGAAGAAATTGCATACTCAGTCTCCTCTACTAGGTAGTGTACCTACAAGTTTTTCACTTGTGAAAGTCATTACTATAGCACATGCAGCACAAAAGTCACGTGGAGACGCTCATTTGGCAGTTGATCATTTGATATTGGGAATTCTCGAGGATTCTCAAATTAAAGATATTTTGAAACAGTCTGGTGTGGATTGTTCAAGGGTTAAATTAGAGGTTGAAAAGCTTCACTGTAAAGAAGGGAAGAGAGTTTATAAAGTTTTTGGTGACACGACTTTTCAAGCTTTGAAAATTTATGGTAGGGACTTGGTTGAACAAGCGAGAAAACTTGATCCTGTTATTGGACGGGATGAAGAGATAAAAAGGCTTGTGACAATTTTGTCTAGAAGGACTAAGAATAATCCTATTCTTATAGGTGAGCCAGGTGTTGGTAAAACAGCTGTTGTTGAAGGGTTGGCTCAGATAATAGTTAAAGGAGATATTCCTAATGAATTATCTAATGTTAGGTTAATTGTTTTGGATATGGGAGCATTAGTTTCTGGTATTAAGTATATGGGAGAATTTGAAGAGAGGTTGAAAACAGTTTTGAAAGAAGTAGAAGATGTTGCGGGGAAGGTTATTCTTTTCATTGATGAAATTCATCTTGTTCTTGGAGCTGGTCGAACTCAAGGACCAATGGATGTTGCTAATATTTTCAAACCTATGCTTGCTCACGGCCAACTTAGATGCATTGGTGCCACTACAATTGATGAATATAGAAAATATGTGGAAAAAGATGCGGCATTTGAAAGAAGGCTTCAACAGGTTTTTATTGATGAACCTAGTGTGCCTGATACCATTAGTATTCTTCGTGGATCAAAAGAGAAGTATGAGGATCATCATGGTGTTACAATTCAAGACCGTGCAATTGTTGTTGCAGCTCAGTTGTCTAGTCGGTACATATCTGGTATGTGTTCTCTCTTGATGTTTCTTTCTTTTGATTTACAATTATTTATGTAGTGAATGTTTATTTTGGTGACTTGGTATGTTTGGGGTTTTTGTTTGTTGAGGGCGTTATCTTCTTAACAAAGCAATTGATTTAGTTGACGAGGCTTGTGCAAATGTTAAAGTTCAACTTGATAGTCGGCCAGAGGAAATTGACATCATTGAAAGGAAAATAATGCAGTTGGAAGTGGAACTTCATGCTTTAAAGAAAGAAGATGACAAAGCTAGCAAAACTCGTCTCGTAGATGTAAGTATGGATGGATGTTGAGTTTTCATTACAACAAACGATCTATGAATTCAAATTTTGCAATGGTACCTTCAATTTTGATGATGTATTTGACAATTAAAATTTATTTATTTACACTACTAAATAACTTTAGTTAATCAATATTATTCATTTAACCTTAAGTTTATAATATCTTATTGTTGATCTTCAGCAATTGTGAGGCAATGATTTAAATCTTTATTTTCATATTATAGATTAGTTTTGATTTTCATGGTATTGATATTATTGGTAGGTAAGGAAAGAACTTGACGACATAAGGGGTAAACTTCAACCTTTGAAGATGAAGTATAGTAGAGAGAAAGGGATTATTAATTATATTCAAAGGTTAAAGCAAATACGTGAAGAGCTTATCTTGTCTATAGAGGAGACTAGGAGACAATATGATGTAGCAAGAGTTGCAGACTTACGATATGGTGCAATCGACGTGATGGAAAATGCTATTAAACGGCTTGAAGGTATTACTAATGGGAAGAACTTAACGTTGACAAAAACAATTGGACCAGACCAAATAGCTGAGGTTGTTAGTCGATGGACGGGTATACCAGTTACTCGGCTCGGCCAAAATGAGAGAGAAAGGTTGGTTGGACTTGGTGACAGATTGCACAATAGAATTGTGGGACAAGACCAGGCAGTTAATTTTGTTGCTGAGGCTGTATTGAGATCAAGAGCTGGTTTAGGAAGACCTCAACAACCAACTGGTTCCTTCTTATTCCTTGGTCCAACTGGTGTTGGTAAAACAGAACTTGTCAAAGCTCTTGCTGAAGAATTATTTGATAATGAAAATCAAATGGTGAGAATGGACATGTCGGAATACATGGAACAACACTCTGTATCAAGACTGATCGGTGCACCACCAGGGTAAGTTATCATATTTGTTAGAAATAATATAAAACCGTTGATGTGGCCTTTCCTAAAAGCTTAAGCTTTTGGGATAATCGGTCATCTGACATGGTATCAGAGCCTCTATGACTAAAAGGTCTAGAGTTTGATTCCCGCTCCCCTCACTTTCTAATTAAAAGTGGAATATTAAGCATATGGTAGGTGGGCCTATGCATTATCCACACTTCAAGCCCAATGGGCTCTTGCGTGAGGGGGCGTGTTAGAAATAATATAAAACCGTTGATGTGACCTTTCCTAACAGCTTAAGCTTTGTTAGGAAAGGCCACATCAACGGTTTTATATTATTTCTAACAATATTGGCACGTGTTGAATTTCATTATACTAATATTTTTTTCAATGTCTTGAAAAATTGAGAAATTAGTGCCCTTATAATAACTTAATTTTTTTTCTCCTTGTATTTTACTCTGTAAAGTTGGTCTTTCACTAAACTTGAGCTTAAAATATGCATCATATGTCTCTCTCACTTACTTTGAATTGAATTTTCAGGTATGTTGGACATGAAAAAGGCGGAAAGTTAACTGAAGCTGTAAGTAGAAGGCCTTACAGTGTGGTACTTTTTGATGAAGTGGAGAAAGCACATACATCTGTATTCAACACACTACTTCAAGTCTTAGATGATGGGAGATTAACTGATGGACAAGGCAGAACTGTGGATTTGGACACCGAAAAAAAATCCGATTTTTTTACTATCTTAATCATATTATTAGTGTTAATTTTAAAGTTTAAGTCTTTTTTTAGTGAAATGAATTCCAATAAGAATTTCAATCTCGATTTTTGTTCTTATTTACAAAAAAATTAAAAAATAAATTATTAAGTGTTAATTATTTTAATTTAATTTTAATCAATAATTAAAATTTATGTAATTCATAAAAATAAAAATATGAAATAAAAAGTGGTGGGGGTAGAGGGTTGAAGAAAAAGTGGTGGGGTTGGGTGTTGAATAAAATTAGTCTTTAATTCATTATAACAAAAGCCTATTTTGTCTACAATATAAAAATATAAAAATGCATATATGTTCCCAAAAAGGATTGGTTTTGCCAGAAAGGAGTTGCGGCGCAATTAGTTGCCCGCTTACCTTTCATTCAAGTGTAATTATCTTACATATATATAAAGATATATTTAAATAAAAATGTTCCCAAAAAAAATGTCAGATATTAATTTGCATATGATTTTTTTCCAGAGACTAAATTTGATCGAGATAATATTGTGACCGAGAAACCATATATTCACTCTAATATTTTACATGTATATGGCAAATTTTAAACTTGTGATTCCTCACTTATTCACATCTAAAGAGGTGAATTTCTACCCACCACACTACTTAACAAAACAAATAAAAATAAATAATTTCAAGAGTGTTATTTTTCGATACAATTCCTTCACATTTCTTAAACTAACTATAATTGTATCATCACTTGTGGTCCAACTCTTTTATCAAATACTCAGAAAGAGATTACATCAAAATAAAAACTAACAAATGACAGTTTCTCAATCATCAATCATTTCAATCGTGTTTTCAATTTTTGTTCATTGTACTACTTCCAGCTGCATTCCTCAGTCCCCGTCCATTTTTCATTTCTCTTAGGATGTCCACATGGAGTCCATATAACTTTAGTTTGTAGCATCAATATTTTTAATTTCACTATGGTGCGAATGATAAATTGCTAATCAATATGTAAGTCATATTTTTTTTTCATTTTCTTAACCATTGCCAACATGCCACATCACAAAGAACCATAAACAAAAAAATTTACATATTCAAAATAAATTAAAAAAACAACTTGATTTTATAAAAATCGGTTTTATAATATATAGTATTGTATTGATTAATCAATTTAATCAAAAGCCACAAATTATAGGCGTTGTCAATATTTTTACTTCTTTGTGTGCTAATGTTTAATTAACTCTAATATAATATAAGCATGATAATTCAATTTAATATTTTAAGAATTATGAAAATTCAAACTCTTTGTAAAAATAATATAATCAAACTCTTGATAATCTTTAAACTCTTTTATTACTACAAGATTGTGATAATTAATCCTAATTTTTTGATTCCATTCTTTGCTAGTTTGTAGCTCAAAATTAAACTATAAGTTTTCGTACATTTAGGAGGATAATTTTGAGTTTAAATAATTATAATTCTCATGCACGCACGCACGCGCACACACACACCACACACACATAATGAATAATTAAAAGAGATTTGAGTTAGAGTGTACATAACAAATTGATTTAGTTCGAGATTTTGAAAGAAAAAAAATTAACTAATAAAAAAATAATCATTTGTAATTGATAAATTTGAATCAAATAAAAATAAAAATTGAACATTATTTAAATTTTAAAACAAACACAACATATAAATTATAAAATTAATCTTATATCAATAAAATTTCTTGCTTTGCTTTGACTAAGTAATTTGTTGTGTTTTCAAGTAACATTGTACAAAGTTAACACCATCATCATAGGTTTCTGATATATTGTGATAATGTAGGTTGTAGCACAAAAACCTAGTACATAATATCATTAAATCATCTAGTGAAATGTTTTTGAATAAAGCAAATTTTTTTTTTTTGACAATAATAAAGCAAATATTATTATAAAAGCATACTACAACACAAGATATAAAGGAGTAACAAATAAAGTCAATAAAAGTAATACAAAGATACCAAGCCCGAACGGGACACAAAATAACAACACTCCTAACCTTCACCACATCCAAAATACAAAACCACCTAAACAATACACAAAAGTCAGACTTAAAATAACAAGAACATAAGCCCTATATAGTGAAACTTCATACACACCAATATAAATGTAAAACATATAACACTATATATAAAATACTATAAACACCATATAAACATCGTGCCTTAAAAATAAAACGTGGATGAACATGATTGCTATTTTGGAGGAGGACAATTGATAGGGTTGAATCCATAATCAAAACAGAGGTGGATCTATACTAAACTGTTTCCATTATAACCAACACACACAAGCAACGGAACAACATGAATCTTACTTTGTATTGCTGTAGAAATATCTTGTGATTGATAATATCCTCCATGTGTGATACTGTAAGCTTCAAGCATGGAAGTGACATTGTAGTTAGCATGTAGAACCATGGGAACCATGGCTTGGGAAAAGTAAAAATATTGTGATCAAGTTGTACAACTTCCATGATTATTCCACTGTTCTTCCCAAAATTTCTTATAATTTCCCTTTAAATTTGGCCAAACAATGTTTAGTTGTGACTCCAAACTTGAAATCTATTACAATGAAAAGGGAGGAAACAAATCAAGTATCAATTCTAAATAATGTATAAATAATTAACAGTTTATATACATATATAAAGTTTAAATGAAAATAATTAAAATTATAAACTCACTCACTTTGTTAAAATCAAATGAATATGGATTGCATCGCCTTGGGTGAGGAGGAGGATAATTCGATGGTCAAAGGCCATGAATAAGAAACCTCAATGGAATTCCAATTGGGCAATATTGTGGCCATTGATTAGCCAATGTTAAGTAAGAAAATGCAATTGGTGGTTGAGCAAATGTTTCCACATTGATGGAATATTGTAGAAATTGTCCCTTTTAGAATTGCCAAAAACATCATCATAATGATCATGAGTCTCTTCATTTTTTTCTCCGCTTTGAAAGTATTATAAGATAAACAAACAAATTAACAATGTGAGGAAAAAAATGTTCTATATTAAACACTATAAAGATGAAAAAAATAGAATATAGAACATTGATTTTTAATTTTTTGAATCAAAGAAGTATATGTTAGAGATAATACTATCAAAAATGAGAGAGATACATTTTACTTAATTATCAATTGAATCCTTGTTACAATTTGCAATGTGTTTGAATGGGATAAATGTATAAATAGAGAGAGTTAAAATTAAAAGTTAATAGTCTTTTGAGTTGGTTATTGGATGAAATCGACAGCAAACAGATTTTTGATCACATATATTTCATGCTTGATTTCATATCAAAATAAAAACTAGCAAATGACAGTTTCTCAATCATCAATCATTTCAATTGTGTTTTCAATTTTTGTTCATTGTACTACTTCCAGCTGCATTCCTCAGTCCCCATCCATTTTTCATTTCTCTTAGGATGTTCACATGGAGTCCATATAACTTTAATTTGTAACATCAATATTTTTAATTTCACTATGGTGCGAATGATAAATTGCTAATCAATATGTAAGTCATATTTTTTTCATTTTCTTAATCATTGCCAACATGCCACATCACAAAGAACCATAAACAAAAAAAATTACATATTCAAAATAAATTAAAAAAACAACTTGATTTTATAAAAATGTGAGGAAAAATATGTTCTATATTAAAAACTATAAAGATGAAAAAAATAGAATATAGAACATTGATTTTTAATTTTTTGAATCAAAGAAGTATATGTTAGAGATAATACTATCAAAAATGAGAGAGATACATTTTACTTAATTATCAATTGAATCCTTGTTACAATTTGCAATGTGTTTGAATGGGATAAAGGTATAAATAGAGAGAGTTAAAATTAAAAGTTAATAGTCTTTTGAGTTGGTTATTGGATGAAATCGACAGCAAACTGATTTTTGATCACATATATTTCATGCTTGATTTCATATCAAAATAAAAACTAGCAAATGACAGTTTCTCAATGATCAATCATTTCAATTGTGTTTTTAATTTTTGTTCATTGTACTACTTCCAGCTGCATTCCTCACTCCCCGTCCATTTTTCATTTCTCTTAGGATGTTCACATGGAGTCCATATAACTTTAGTTTGTAACATCAATATTTTTAATTTCACTATGGTGCGAATGATAAATTGTTAATCAATATGTAAGTCATATTTTTTTAATTTTCTTAACCATTGCCAACATGCCACATCACAAAGAACCATAAACAAAAAAATTTACATATTCAAAATAAATTAAAAAAACAACTTGATTTTATAAAAATTGGTTTTATATATATAGTATTGTATTGATTAATCAATTTAATCAAAAGCCACAAATTATAGGCGTTGTCAATATTTTTACTTCTTTGTGTGCCAATGTTTAAGTAACTCTAATATAGTATAAGCATGATAATTCAATTTAATATTTTAAGAATTATGAAAATTCAAACTCTTTGTAAAAATAATATAATCAAACTCTTGATAATCTTTAAACTCTTTTATTACTACAAGATTGTGATAATTAATCCTAATTTTTTGATTCCATTCTTTGCTAGTTTGTAACTCAAAATTAAACTATAAGTTTTCGTACATTTAGGAGGATAATTTTGAGTTTAAATAATTATAATTCTCATGCACGCACGCACTCGCACACACACACCACACACACACATAATGAATAATTAAAAGAGATTTGAGTTAGAGTGTACATAACAAATTGATTTAGTTCGAGATTTTGAAAGAAAAAAAATTAACTAATAAAAAAATAATCATTTTTAATTGATAAATTTGAATCAAATAAAAATAAAAATTGAACATTATTTAAATTTTAAAACAAACACAACATATAAATTATAAAATTAATCTTATATCAATAAAATTTCTTGCTTTGCTTTGACTAAGTAATTTGTTGTGTTTTCAAGTAACATTGTACAAAGTTGACACCATCATCATAGGTTTCTGATATATTGTGATAATGTAGGTTGTAGCACAAAAACCTAGTACATAATATCATTAAATAATCTAGTGAAATGTTTTTTTTTGACAAATCTAGTGAAATGTTTTTGAATAAAACAATTTTTTTTTTTGACAATAATAAAACAAATATTATTGTAAAAGCATACTACATCACAACATATAAATGAGTAACAAATAAAGTCAAGAAAAATAATACAAAGATACCAAGCCCGAACGGGACACAAAATAACAACACTCCCAACCTTCACTACATCCAAAATACAAAACCACCTAAACAATACACAAAAGTCAGACTTAAAATAACAAGCACATAAGCCCTATATAGTGAAACTTCATACACACCAATATAAATGTCAAACATATAACACTATATATAAAATACTATAAACACCATATAAACATCATGCCTTAAAAATAAACCGTGGATGAACATGATTGCCATTTTGGAGGAAGACAATTGATAGGGTTGAATCCATAATCAAAACAGAGGTGGATCTCTACTTAACAGTTTCCATTATAACCAACACACACAAGCAACGGAACAACATGAATCTTACTTTGTATTGCTGTAGAAATATCTTGTGATTAATAATATCCTCCATGTGTGATACTGTAAGCTTCAAGCATGGAAGTGACATTGTAGTTAGCATGTAGAACCATGGGAACCATGGCTTGGGAAAAGTAAAAATATTGTGATCAAGTTGTACAACTTCCATGATTATTCCACTGTTCTTCCCAAAATTCCTTATAATTTCCCTTTAAATTTGGCCAAACAATGTTTAGTTGTGACTCCAAACTTGAAATCTATTACAATGAAAAGGGAGGAAACAAATCAAGTATCAATTCTAAATAATGTATAAATAATTAACAGTTTATATACATATATAAAGTTTAAATGAAAATAATTAAATTATAAACTCACTCACTTAGTTAAAATCAAATGAATATGGATTGCATCGCCTTGGGTGAGGAGGAGGATAATTCGATGGCCAAAGGCCATGAATAAGAAACCTCAATGGAATTCCAATTGGGCAATATTGTGGCCATTGATTAGCCAATGTTAAGTAAGAAAATGCAATTGGTGGTTGAGCAAATGTTTCCACATTGATGGAATATTGTAGAAATTGTCCCTTTTAGAATTGCCAAAAACATCATCATAATGATCATGAGTCTCTTCATTTTTTTCTCCGCTTTGAAAGTATTATAAGATAAACAAACAAATTAACAATGTGAGGAAAAAAATGTTCTATATTAAACACTATAAAGATGAAAAAAATAGAATATAGAACATTAATTTTTAATTTTTTGAATCAAAGAAGTATATGTTAGAGATAATACTATCAAAAATGAGAGAGATACATTTTACTTAATTATCAATTGAATCCTTGTTACAATTTGCAATGTGTTTGAATGGGATAAAGGTATAAATAGAGAGAGTTAAAATTAAAAGTTAATAGTCTTTTGAGTTGGTTATTAGATGAAATCGACAGCAAACAGATTTTTGATCACATATATTTCATGCTTGATTTCATATCAAAATAAAAACTAGCAAATGACAGTTTCTCAATCATCAATCATTTCAATTGTGTTTTCAATTTTTGTTCATTGTACTACTTCCAGCTGCATTCCTCAGTCCCCGTCCATTTTTCATTTCTCTTAGGATGTCCACATGGAGTCCATATAACTTTAGTTTGTAGCATCAATATTTTTAATTTCACTATGGTGCGAATGATAAATTGCTAATCAATATGTAAGTCATATTTTTTTTTCATTTTCTTAACCATTGCCAACATGCCACATCACAAAGAACCATAAACAAAAAAATTTACATATTCAAAATAAATTAAAAAAACAACTTGATTTTATAAAAATTGGTTTTATATATATAGTATTGTATTGATTAATCAATTTAATCAAAAGCCACAAATTATAGGCGTTGTCAATATTTTTACTTCTTTGTGTGCCAATGTTTAATTAACTCTAATATAGTATAAGCATGATAATTCAATTTAATATTTTAAGAATTATGAAAATTCAAACTCTTTGTAAAAATAATATAATCAAACTCTTGATAATCTTTAAACTCTTTTATTACTACAAGATTGTGATAATTAATCCTAATTTTTTGATTCCATTCTTTGCTAGTTTGTAACTCAAAATTAAACTATAAGTTTTCGTACATTTAGGAGGATAATTTTGAGTTTAAATAATTATAATTCTCATGCACGCACACACACACACCACACACACATAATGAATAATTAAAAGAGATTTGAGTTAGAGTGTACATAACAAATTGATTTAGTTCGAGATTTTGAAAGAAAAAAAATTAACTAATAAAAAAATAATCATTTGTAATTGATAAATTTGAATCAAATAAAAATAAAAATTGAACATTATTTAAATTTTAAAACAAACACAACATATAAATTATAAAATTAATCTTATATCAATAAAATTTCTTGCTTTGCTTTGACTAAGTAATTTGTTGTGTTTTCAAGTAACATTGTACAAAGTTAACACCATAATCATAGGTTTCTGATATATTGTGATAATGTAGGTTGTAGCACAAAAACCTAGTACATAATATCATTAAATCATCTAGTGAAATATATTTTTTTTGACAAATCTAGTGAAATGTTTTTGAATAAAACAAATATTTTTTTTGACAATAATAAAGCAAATATTATTGTAAAAGCATACTACATCACAAGATATAAAGGAGTAACAAATAAAGTCAAGAAAAATAATACAAAGATACCAAGCCCGAACGAGATACAAAATAACAACACTTCCAACCTTCACCACATCCAAAATACAAAACCACCTAAACAATACATAAAAGTCAGACTTAAAATAACAAGCACATAAGCCCTATATAGTGAAACTTCATACACACCAATATAAATGTCAAACATATAACACTATGTATAAAATACTATAAACATCATATAAACATCATGCCTTAAAAATAAATCGTGGATGAACATGATTGCCATTTTGGAGGAGGACAATTGATAGGGTTGAATCCATAATCAAAACAGAGGTGGATCTCTACTAAACAGTTTCCATTATAACCAACACACACAAGCAATGGAACAACATGAATCTTACTTTGTATTGCTGTAGAAATATCTTGTGATTGATAATATCCTCCATGTGTGATACTGTAAGCTTCAAGCATGGAAGTGACATTGTAGTTAGCATGTAGAACCATGGCTTGGGAAAAGTAAAAATATTGTGATCAAGTTGTACAACTGTTTTTCCCAAAATTTCTTATAATTTCCCTTTAAATTTGGCCAAACAATGTTTAGTTGTGACTCCAAACTTGAAATCTATTACAATGAAAAGGGAGGAAACAAATCAAGTATCAATTCTAAATAATGTATAAATAATTAACAGTTTATATACATATATAGAGTTTAAATGAAAATAATTAAAATTATAAACTCACTCACTTTGTTAAAATCAAATGAATATGGATTGCATCTCCTTGGGTGAGGAGGAGGATAATTCGATGGCCAAAGGCCATGAATAAGAAACCTCAGTGGAATTCCAATTGGGCAATATTGTGGTCATTGATTAACCAATGTTAAGTAAGAAAATGCAATTGGTGGTTGAGCAAATGTTTCCACATTGATGGAATATTGTAGAAATTGTCCCTTTTAGAATTGCCAAAAACATCATCATAATGATCATGAGTCTCTTCATTTTTTTCTCCGCTTTGAAAGTATTATAAGATAAACAAACAAATTAACAATGTGAGGAAAAAAATGTTCTATATTAAACACTATAAAGATGAAATAAATAGAATATAGAACATTGATTTTTAATTTTTTGAATCAAAGAAGTATATGTTAGAGATAATACTATCAAAAATGAGAGAGATACATTTTACTTAATTATCAATTGAATCCTTGTTACAATTTGCAATGTGTTTGAATGGGATAAAGGTATAAATAGAGAGAGTTAAAATTAAAAGTTAATAGTCTTTTGAGTTGGTTATTGGATAAAATCGACAGCAAACAGATTTTTGATCACATATTTGTTTTGTAATTTTAATTGGTTACAATTTCCATTCTCTTTTGTGTATTTTTTATGCCATCATGAGTACATCTACTACTTATTTCTAACAAGAGAAACAATTTTTGTATTTATACCCTCATGCCAAATTAAACAATCACATTGCAAATTACAAGAGCATTGTTTATTGTTTTCACAAGAGCATTGATAATCAAACTCTCTCTCTCTCCCGCTCACTCTCTCCTTTTTCTAGCATCATCATAAGTATCTTTATTACATTTTTTTTTGGGAACTTCTACGGTACATTTGAATAATTCAAGTGTACCAGTACATGAAGTTGTTAATTAATAAATTAACCATTATTTTTATAAATTAAAAACATTATTAGTTAATTATCGTATTTTAGATATAATAATAGCACAAGAAAAAATAAATTTTCATTGTTTATAATGATTATACTAATATTTTAACATTTTTTCAATAAAAAATTGAATATTGACTATTATGAAGAATAAAAATTCAAAAAATATTAAAATTTATATTTTTGACAATTTTGATTAATGATATTTGATTATTATAATGTTTTTAATGATAGGAAAATAATTTCTCTTAAAAAAATATTTATTTTATTGAAATATTTGATGCTCATATACCGGTACATTAGAAATTATCTAATGTACCATAAAACTTGCCTTTTTTCTTTAGTGTTTATTTTTTCTCACATTTTTCTTACATGCATCACTAATATAATACATTGTTTATGTTTTTTAGAGACATAATGAAGCAATTCATCATCATATTCTTGATGATTCTTTTGGTAATCTTGGAAATCATCATGATGCATATATCTACCATGAACATAAATGTGGATAATTTGGAGATTCGCTACTTTTTTAATGTCATAATCAACAAAGCAAATTTTTCTACTCCACCAACATAGTAAGAACTTAATTTACAATATGAATGTAATAGGCATATGGTTGTAATTAGATATTATGTTTAGGAGTAATTTAATCTATTTATGTTTTAGTATATATTTTTAGGATAAATATTTTGTATTCAATGTTTGTATTATAATGAAACATTAAGCATTATTTGTTTTCTCTCCGTGTCTCCCTTTATTTTCAACTTTGATTTGATTCATTTTACTATCCAAGTGTAATGAATCTATGTTGGAGAAGCTCAAATAAGAGTGAGCCAACTTTGGTCTAAGAAATGAAATATGTGTGATATGATCTTAACCAAATGTGCTAGCTAATTTTATTTTTTTTTAATTTGTTGTCATATATATTTATATTTATAACTAAATAAATAAATTGGAGCTTTTTTTGACATAGAATTATTTTTTGAAGAATTTTGATCTAAAATTCTTAATTGAACTGTTTGACCTTTGATGTGTCGTTGAATTGAGGGATTGCAAAATATTCAAGTAAACTTGGAGTGCAAATATTTCTAACCTATATAACATCTTAATATTAGACCTCTTGATAATGCAGTTTTAGGTATCATTTACAAGTGTCAAGATTTAAAGGTATCCACCTATGATTTAAGCAACACTAATAAGATAAAATTTTAGCCATATTTAGCATTCCTCTTTTTCTCATTTTCTCATACTTAGCCAAACTAATTTTATAACCAAACCATTTTGAGATTCGGCCCATTTATTCAATACAGTGTTAATTCTGGTCCAAATTCAAAGCAAACCAAACCCAATTCAACTTTTTTGCAAAGTAGATCAACTTTTTTTCAAACTAGATTCTTCACATTATCCCAAGTCTGAGAAAAACTTTACACAGTCAACTACAAAGCATAAAAAATCAGGAAGAATAGCTTGGAATAGCTCATGCACAGTGCAAATACAAAACATCTTCCCTTACAATAGTCTAACATCCCCAATTTGATACAAGTTTGAGTCTCCAAGCATAATCTACCAAAACCAAGCATCTTCACAAACCCAATGCATTACCCTTTTCTATCAATTTACAAAGAACGAAAATTTGTTCCATTTTTTCCTCTTTCAAAATTTCCATTCGCAGCAGTAGAAGACAGATTGAAGAGATTCTACCTTAGTTTCTATCAATGTAAGTTTGAATTTTGAAAATACTTTATTAAATCCAGCATTATTTTATTGTTAAATCATGCATATTAGGGTTCTATAAATTGGGGCATTTTGTGAAGAGTTCCTCACACCACAATTTAATCACTTCATCTATTAACTTCTTTTTTTCAAAATCAAGTTTTCAAAATGTCAACATTTTTTCAAAAAAATTCTGAAATTGATTCTTCCAAATCCTCTTGGAACATCAAAGCAAAAGTGATAAGATTGTGGACTGTGACTAACTTCAACAGAAATGCTCTACCATTCTCTGTTGAAATGGTGCTAATGGATTCTGAGGTTTTTTTTTTATTCATTCTTTAATTTTAAATCTCTAAGTTGTTTATTAAAACTATTGTATTAACACATTTGTTCAAGTTTTTAAAAAGTTGTTTTATACTCTTTCAAGGATTGAGTTCTATGTATCAAGTTTTAGAATTTAGAATGTTACGTTAATTTAGAATGCCAAGTTTAATATGTTGAAGTTTTTTTCAAAATTTTTTCTACTACGTATTTTTTGATAATTTTTGAATGTTAGATTAAGTACACTTTAAAGTTTTACAAATGTTAATTTTTAATATGTTCAAGTTTTTTAAGAGTTGTTTTGTGCTCTTTGAAGTTTAAGTTTATGATGGATTTTTGTCACCTTCATTTTAGGGTGGAAGAATTCATTGTACAATTAAGAAGACTTTACTCTACAAGTTTCAAAATGAAGTTAAGGAAGGAAATGTTTATGCCTTTGAAAACTTGGAATCTGCTACCAATGGGGGTAATTACATGACAACAAATCATGAATACAAACTCAACTTCCAATTTGGATCCAAACTTTTGTCTCTGGTGTCAACCACTGTTTCTGGTTCTTCATTCAAATTTGTTCCAATATCAGACATCAATAGTGGTGTTCATGATTCTGATTACTTAGTTGGTAAATAAAACAAAATATTATGACTCTTATTGTATATATTAAACTTTCTATAACATTATTTAAATGATTTGTTTATTTTTTGTGTAGATGTTATTGGAATGTTGACGGGTGTTGGAGAGGAGCGCCAATATGATAAGAATGGAGAGACCTCAAAGTTAAATGTCATTGCTTTGGAGGCTGATGGGTAACAAAATAATATCTACCATGACTTAATGTTAATTGTTTTTTTGTATCAACTATTAAATATGTTGTACTTTATGTTTATCATTTTAAAATCACTTAGGTTGTCCATCATACTTACAATTTATTAACTCAAAATAGGCACAAGATACAGTGTACTCTCTTTGGATCATATGTAGATGATCTCAACAATTTCCTTTCATCGGGAGAGACTCAAAATGCAGTGGTAGTTATCATGCTTGGAAAAGTGAAAACCTTTCAAGGTATATATCAAACTAAACAATAACATTTTTTTTATCTACAATAAATTCTTTTACTTGACACTTATGTTACTTTTAATTTGATATCAATTTATTTTTATGTTTTCATGAAGTTATTGACATGGTTTGTGTAGACAAGGTGCATATCTAGAATTGCATCAAATGCACAAAGGTCTTTTTTAATCTTACCAGCGATGAAGCATTGAGTTTCAAGACCAGAATGCTTGAAAATGCTGAATCACCTGTCCCTCCAACTGTTACACAAATTGCTCCTCTGCATAGAGTTGATCCTGCTCAAGATTTTCTTTATAGCACACCTAGGACCACTGTTCATGGTCTTCTTAATTGTGCACAGGTACCTCTCTCTTATCACTTATAGATACTAAGTTTTATTTACTTTTTATAACCAAATTATAAAGCTGATAAATGTATATGTATAAATTTGCTATTTGTTTAGGATGCTGTGTTTGTTGTTCTTGGAACTATCAAACATATTGTAAACAATGACAATGACTCTTGGTACTATACTGCATGTGTTGAGAATGCAAAGAGGATGCACTTCATATGAGAGTATTAAAACAGTTGATGGCAAGATTTTGGATACTTTCCAAGATGCATGTTATGCATTACATTTATTGCAAAATGATAAAGAATTCATTGATGCTATAATTGAAGCAAGTTCTCAAGCATCTGGTTTTCAAATGAGATTGTTGTTTGTTAGATTGTTGATCATGAGTACAATGTCCAAACCTATAGAAGTGTGGAATTCAACTTGGAAATTGTTATCAGACGGGATTATTTATCATAGAAGAAAGGCACTAAATCTTCCAGGTATACTTCAATTCTACAATTCAATGCCAACTAAGTTATCAAAAATATTAATTATATGAATGTGATAATTTTTTTTTTTGTATTGTTGGTATATTCTTACACATGTCCAATGTCTATGCCCAAAACATAATTTTTTATTTAAAGACAGTTATATAGTTAAAATGATCTATTATAAATATAGTATTAATTTTTTTCATATTATGTAGGTTTACAGATTTGTGATGATGAATTGAAAAATATTTGTCTCATTGAGATGGAAAAATTATTAATGGCAAATGGAAGATCTATCAAGGATTACAAATGCATGCTATCTGTTGCATATGCTGATGTCTCAAACTTTGAAAATAAACTGATAGCAGATGAACTTGATTATGATAGAGAGGAGTTAGCTAAGCTTCATGCAGAGTTGATCAGTATGTTGACAGTAGAGCAACATCATGTTTATCAGCAAATTATGCAGTCGGTTTTAACTGTTGATGGTCAATTCTATTTTTTATATGGATATGGTGGTACCGGAAAAACTTTTTTGTGGAAAGCATTGTCTGCTGCCATAAGATCACAAGGAAAGATTGTCTTAAATGTTGCATCAAGTGGCATTGCTTCTCTATTGTTGCCAAATGGTAAGACAGTTCATTCTACATTTTGCATTCCTTTAGTCGTTAATGCAAAATCTTCTTGCAATATCACACAACAATCTCCAAGAGTTGCACTTCTAAGAGAAGCAAGTCTAATCATATGGGATGAAGCTCCTATGATGAATCGCTTTTGCTTTGAAGCATTGGATCGTACATTGAGAGATGTTATGAGAATAACGGATGAAGCCAATTTCAAGCGTCCATTTGGTGGTAAAGTTGTTGTTTTGGGTGGTGACTTTAGACAAATTTTACCGGTTGTTAGGAATGGATCAAGAGGAGATATAATTAAGGCAACTATTAGTTCATCAAAACTTTGGAAGTATTGTAAAGTACTCAAGTTGACGAAGAACATGCGTTTGACAACTGAAACAACAAAGGAATCATATGATGAATTAAAAAACTTTGTTGAATGGATTTTGAATATTGGTGATGGTGTCATGGGTGCAGATGAAGATGGTGTGGCTCTTATTACTATTCCTAAACATTTGTGTATACTTGAAGGTATCAATCCTTTACTCTCATTGGTTGACTTTGTTTATCCAAATGTTGTTGCAAATTATCAAAAAGCATATCTTTTTCAAGATCAAGCAATCCTTTGTCCAACATTAGAGGTTGTAGAACAAGTAAATGATTTGTTCTTTCTTTAATTCCTGGTGAGTCAAAAGATTATTTAAGTTCAGATACACCTTGCAAATCAGATGAGGACCATGAAGTTCAGGGTGATTGGTTTACATCAGAGTTTTTAAATGATATTAAATGTTCTGGTATACCAACAGCCCTGTTTCTAAGATTTCGAGGGCCTTAGGCTAAATTTTAAAAAAAAATCTCATTTTATAATATATCACAATTTTTTTATGAACGATCAATGAAATATGAATCAATTATGACAACAAATATGTCAGTTATGATAGTACTTTAAATCACAAATGTTTTGAAATTTAAGATGATTGTTTGTATATGATATATTTCTGCAATTGGTATGAGAAACATAATCTATTTAATTAGGCAAAAAAAGAATTAAAAAAAAAAATCTGAATACTCGAAATTCAATGAAAAATTATCTAAATTTCAAAATTTGTTGTTTTTTGATATCGTGAAATAGATAATCAAATATTTGTTGTTGAAAATGTTGTAGAAATTAAAATCCAGAGAAAAAAGTTTTTAACAAATTCAAAAGTCGAAATACTAAAAAGAGTAGAAATACAATTGATCGTGGGGATCAAAAGCTGAAGAGAGAAAAAAAAACTAATTTAAATTTTAATGCAAGACAAAAAGAGATTAATGTAAAAAATAAATTATGTTTTGGCTAATGAAATTTAGGTGTGAAAATAAAAATACTAAACTTGGGGTGTAAAAAATAAATTATGTTGACTTCGTATAAAAAATTATTAGACTCAAATCTGATAAATATTTGAGTCTTTTTTGTATTTTTTGCTATGTATACGATCTATAAGAATACATGTATTATTATATACACTATATATAAAAATATTTGGGCCCCTTAACGACATGGGCCTTAGGCCGTCGCACTCCGGGCCTATGCCCAGAGCCGGGCCTGTATACCAAATAACCGTTTGACTTTAAAGGTTGGTGTTCCTATAATGCTCTTGAGGAATATTGATCAAGCAAATGGTCTTTGTAATGGTACAAGGTTGCAAGTCAAAGATTTAGGAACCCATATAATAACAGCAACTGTGATCACCGGAAAACTAGCTGGTGAATCTATTTTCATCCCAAGAATGGATTTGGTACCAAATGATTCTGGATTACCTTTCAAGTTTCAACGAAGACAATTTCTCATATGTCTTTGTTTTGCAATGACTATAAACAAGTCTCAGGGACAATCACTCATAAAAGTTGGGCTATATTTGCCACGACCAGTTTTTACACACGGTCAATTATATGTTGCAGTTTCTAGAGTTACCACTACAAAAGGTTTGAAGATGTTAATTCTTGACGAGGAGGGAAAACCTTGCACCACTACTAACAATGTTGTCTATCCTGAAGTATTTGAGAATCTATAAGATGTTTGCTAAGACAAAGAAGATAGGATCTAAAAGGTAAATTTTTTAAATTTTAATTAAGTTTTTGATGGATTTAAAATTTTATATTTTGTTTAAGTTTTCTTATTACATTGTTTGTTTTTGACAGTAAAGTGAAGCCACATTTGAAGTTCAACTTTTTTAGAGAGACATCATCATATCTATTTACGGATAAGAGGGGTGCTACTAAAACTATTTTAATTATGTAATAGTTATCCTCTTTTTGATGTAATTTTGTATCATCATCTTGATGATAGAATTTAGTACCTTAAAATTTGTAATTGTGGTTACATATATATTTTACAAGTGTCTAATTTTAATGCAATCCATCAACATTTTTGCATTCTTTAATTAACAGCCTGCCATGTTTTGTTTGTTTTCAAGAGCCTCATGATATATATCTTTTTTCTATCAAAGTCTTCATGTTATAACTATATAATCATAGTTTAAGTTATAATTTTTTCCCGTGCATCGCACGGGTTCTATAACTAGTGATATACATGTATATAGATGTTTTATTTACAAACACAATCATACTAACCAAAATTTTGTAACGGCCAATGGAAGAAGATTAAAATGATGAGTTTGTTGATATAACAACCGTAATAAAAATTGTAGTTTACTATATATAAGATAAATTACACGTAATATGAAAAACAAAAACACAATCAATCAAACAACATTTGAACAAACATAGCAACATTCCGCGCGGCTTGTTGATAAAGTAGTGGTTTTGTTCAATCCTCTTTTGCGATTCAAAAAAAAAATCAATCAATCAAACAAACAAACAATTGAACAAACACAGCTGTTCAAACGGTTCTTCACCTTAATTTGTTTTCCATCAACCTCTTTTCTTTGTCTTGAATAATATTGTTACCTTCCTTCATCTTTCTTATTACATTCCCATTATCTTTATTATTATTATTTTCATCCTTTTATATTGGCACCCCCCTCTTTCTCCAATGCAATCGGAGATAATCCACGCTCCCCAACATTGGATTTACACTATCTCTTTAAGATGCCAAAAACTAAATCTTTGAAAGATGTTAGCAAGGTTTGTAAAACATTTGTATCCAAACGGCACCATGACAAGAAACACAATGAGGTAATCTTAATTAATATATGTATATATGTTCATGCATATGCTCCTCAACTTCATTTCTCAAATGTTCATTTGGAACAACATATATATAATTAATTAGGAAATTCTTCATGGAAAAATGCAACCTATTTTTGTGGTAATGATCGATTCTTATCATTCATTAAAAGAAAAAAAATATTAAAATTCTAAACATGCCATATGAATTAATAAGCATATGATTGGTGTATGCATAATTCATGTCTTAGTCTTGTAAATGCAAATGGTAAATGGTTGCGGAGACATTTGATGCACTAGGGCGCGGGTTTGAAGCCGCGATATCTCTCTTCATCACACTTAGTCTGCGCGAATTCTGCCGCTAGCCTCTTTAAAAACAATTAGAAACAAAATAAGACGTCAATTTTGTTTTTTCCGTCTTGATTATGCATTTAAGGTTTTTAAATCATTGTCATTTTGATATGTTGTGGTGATGATCTTTGGTGTATGTAGGAAGCAACATCACCCTTAGGTTTTGATCACAGTAATAGAAGAGTGGATGAAGACATTTGGAGTCCTAAATTGATTGCAAGGTGTGAAAGTAGAAGATCAAAAACACCAAATCCAAGAACAAGGCCTCTATCAAGACAAGGAAGCAGAAGATGCACAACACCGACATCATTATCGCGGAGTAATAGTCGAAAAAGTGCAACAGAAATTGCTGCATCATCTCTCAAAAGGATTATGAGCAGAAGAAGTAGTTCATCATCATCAGCTTCTTTATCAAGAAGTAATAGCAAATTGGACATTTCTGAACCTGAGTTATTGCCTAGTTTTCCCGCCTCTCCAGCAAATAATGATTTTGTACTAAGAAATTCAAGAGAAAAAGAACAACATGACCATAAAGTGTCTCTCTCAAGTAATCTCAGCCGTAGATCCTCAACACCTATCATATTTTCACAGACAACAACAAGAAGGAAACCACCAGAAGTTGAAAAAACACTTCAATTCACACTTGAGGAATTATGCTTTGGATGTGTCAAAAAGATTAAAGTTACAAGAGATGCTATCAGACATCCCGGGTATGTTTTTAGTCCATGCAAATATCTCTAATTTTTTGTTTTGTTTTTAGTCTCTGAAATTTTTTCGTATTGAAATTGGTTCCTATAATATTCATTTTAGTCCTTATTTTGAGGGACAAATCAAATCAAATATTCTACATATTACAGGAATCAATTCTAATACGAATAAATTTTGCAGAGACTAAAACAAAACAAAACAACATAGACGAAGCAAACACGTTTTTTGTAGGGAGTAAAAGCAAAAAATAATATATTTGCAACTTGCAAGGGACAAGAATATATTTAAACCTAACATATATGATGATACTATTCAATGCAGCATAAGGATTAGAAACTTTCAAATTTGAAATGAAATGCAATAGTAAAAAAATGAAAAGAAAAGAACAATGTTCTTTGAAATGAGGACAATGCTAACTGAATTTTGCAACAGGGTGATTATCCAGGAGGAAGAAATTTTGAAAATTGAAGTAAAGCCAGGATGGAGAAAAGGGACAAAGATTACATTTGAAGGAGTTGGTGATGAAAAACCTGGTTACTTCCCAGCTGATATAGTATTTTTCATTGATGAAAAGAAACACCATTTGTTTAGCAGAAATGGCAATGATTTGGAAATTTGTGTTGAGATTCCTCTAGTAGATGCACTTGCTGGATGCACCATACCAATTCCTTTGTTAGGAGGAGAAAAAATGAATTTATCATGCGAGAATACTGTTATATATCCTGGTTTTGAGAAGGTTATTAAGGGTCAAGGAATGCCAAACCCCAAAAATAATAGCACAAGAGGTGACCTTCATGTCAAATTCCTTATTGACTTCCCTACAGAATTAAGTGATGAACAAAGGAAAGAAGCTGTTTGTATTCTACAAGATTGTTGCTAATAATAATGAACATAGTTCTTTGTATGTATGAAAATATATGCACTAATGTGATACAAACTAACATGATAGAGAACAAACAATATTTTACTATCACATTAAAAATGTTTCTGGTATAATGCATGCCTACATGGTCTGATAACTTCTTGTAGTCTTGTAATTTCTATCCATTAACATCTATAATAGGCTGCGAATTCACTTAAGTACATCAATAACGCACACATTTCGCGTCCGAAGAATGAAGACGTTGGTTTAGTCTTCATACGAAACGTTGTTGGGCGCTAACGAAAAAAAAAACTTCAGACACTGTTCCGTCGATGTTGTCTCCAATATTTTGGTTACGGTGTCTCCTATCAGTATAGTTTGTTCCATGGAAGGCAAAAGTGGGGATTACAGTATGCAACTCAATATTATTAGTACTAACCACTAGGTTACTGATTCATATAGGTCATAGAATTTTAGTTTACTATCCAATTATTTAAGGAGATAGATTTCTCCAAATATATATAAAGAGTTACTATACCTATCTTAAACACATGAGGTAGTAATTAATCTAAAGACCCACATCTAAGTCGTGCCATCAAGCATTTTTGATTTACTTAATGAGTCCATTTACATGGTAATCTTTATTCTGATTTTCACTAATTAAGGTAGTAATTAATTTGTAATCTTTACACACACAAAAAAATGTAAATCTTTATTCAGATTTAGTGTCAATTATTTTAGTGTCATTTAACCCTAACTTATAAGTAACACTAAACCTATATGGATTTATAGCACCATTGATGTGAGCTTATCATCGCAGTTTTGACTCTTTTCTTGGTTAAAATATTTAGTTAATCATATCTACTGAATGAAATTTATATTTTACATTGATTGTTCTATTTTGCCTGGAACTATCAGAGGGACAAAAGTTGCATAAATTTCAGGATGTATAAAGCAAAGAATATAAATAATATATATGATAATGATATCAAGCACATCATTCCTGTATTAACAAGTACTCCACTAAACTGAATATTTTCAACGCTGTCTGTCACTCTCCTGATTCTCTTGATTATCATGCCTAGGAGCTTCTGTATAAACTTGTCCTTGGTCCCTCACATCTCTGAACATGGAAAAAAACGAGTTGAGGCCCTCAGATGAAGCGCCTCCTAATATCCATAATAACAGAGAACTGATTGAACTCATTGATCCAGGGTTGGGACCCCTTTCAGCTTGTCGAATGTTGGCTTGCCCTGGAATCTGTGTAGGGCTGGCAATCCTGTCAGCATTACTTTCTGACTGCCCTTGAGGGTCGGTAATTCCTGGTCCATTCTGAGGCATTGATTGATCAAAACCAGGCCTGAACCCTGTCCCAGAAGGCAAATTTGTGGCACCTAATCCCTGGTTCCTTGTGTTCAATCTTGTGATGTGTAGCGTTGATGCTAGAATAGTAGATGAGGTAATGTGGAAGTCTGGGTGTTGTTGAAGTTGTGAACGTCGATTTTGCACGAACCTCTGCAATGCCGGTACCTAAATACCAGTGACAATATCAGGTTGAAATTCAATTGGGTACACGTAAGCAAACCTATAATGAATTAAGTTCTTATGACAAAATCGTAAGCTCTTTTCATAAGTTCTTTCATAAGCTCTTATGACAATATCGTAAGTTCTTTTCATAAGTTCTTTCAAACTCTTATGCATGCATGTACTTATGCCATAAGAATTAAGATAAGCCCATACAAGCTCAAAAAACACCCCCTATTTAGGAGAGAAACCGGTCGGAATTAAGATAAGCATCAAGTTTAATACTACTAAAAAAACACCAAGAGGAAAGAAAATATAGGGCTTTTAATAAGACAATTACAATCATTACCTCAAACCGATTCCAAAAATACAGGATAAGGTGTTGCATAAAAGCTGCAGTCGTAGAGAGAGCCAAATATGAAAAACCTGGAATTTAAAGTTCATCATTTCCAAATAAGATTAAATTAATCCCACTACAAAAAAAATTAAAATGAAATAAAAACAGTATCATCATACCATAAGCATAAGAGAAGAAATATATGTGAAAGACCAGAAAATACAGCAGAAAGAAACGAGGGAAGAACTTCATTGATATTGGTGTTCGGACACTGCAAGTTACAGTAAACACACTCATTAGCTGTGCATAGAATAACTATATAGATGTGCAAGAAAGGGTAACCTGCCAGACTAATCATATACAAGGTAGATATAATTGTGACAAGACAACCATCCATTACTGAAATGGCACATAAACACCGCTACACATCTACACCGGTCAAAAGTTATTTGGTTTATTGCTGAAAAATAAAAAGGCGCCCGTGCACTAGTTAATAACCCACTAACGAAACTTTAACACACAAGCAAGCTCCAACTGGTTATAAAACCAAAAATAGTTTTTGAGCAACAAAGACACACTTAATAAGAGAGGGAGAGGGAGAGAGATACCTAATAAGAGTAAATAGCTCACACAACCAGACAAGAATCAAGACCATGAAAGCAAGAAGCTGATCATCATAAAACTCGAAGAGGAAAAACAGAATACCAATCATAATCTGCAGAAATCAATAAGCAATTTATCAATAAAGCTAATACGACAAGAAATAGCACAAATCACAGGAAATTCAAAAAATAATTTTGGTAAATAAGTGCTTACAGGAACAAAGACTAGTGATTCAATGACATGTACAAAGATCAACTGAAATGTTGGAAGGCGATGTCGAGCATGGTGTTGAAGTTGCACTGTAAAGAGTAAAAGACTAACAGATGTGAAAAGCTAATCCCACATGTGCAAAAAAGTATAGAAAAACCATGAATGGCTATGCCATATGACTTTATTCTTATAGTTAGCACATTTTATACTCAAAATTTCGCAACATCTTTGTAATTGGGGAATTTACCCCAATTTTTTAGAATAAGATACCATAGGTGATTAATATATGGGGCAGTGGGCTGGATACTAAACCAGTTTAAGTATACCTGTAAACTTCAGCATGCGGGTCTGTGTTTCTCTCAAGGTAAATGACACGGACATTGTGGTAGTAAAAAACACAAACAAGGACATCATAAGCACGCCACACTTCGTTACAAGGTAGTCTGCATATGCAAAATAACACATAAGTTACAATGCAACAGTTAAAGTTCCATTTAACATTTTACAAAAGTCCCTATAGCAGACTGTTGATTATATGATTATTTATTCTCTATTTATTATTGTTGATATAGTTTTCTATTTGTCTTTCTTGAGAGATTCTCTTTTGTATATAAATCAGTACAACCACATTGTGAAATACGAGTTATTCACCCTAAAGTTGGTATCAGGGCAATAGGCAAGTTAGTAGGAGGATCAGATGAGACCGCAGTGGGAGAAAGGATTGGAAAAGGAGCTGAATCATAACAATTAGCAAGAGCATTCTCTAGAGTTGAATCACCAGAAGAGTTGAAATTTTGTGAACTATGTCCTATGGAACTTATGTGTGATAATCCGTTGGCTTATTATCTTTCTTCAAACCCCATCTTTCGTTAGAGCCAAACACAAAAATTAATTGCCACTTTATCAAAGAGAAGATCATATCTAGCATCATTATACATATTCAGTGAGCTCTAATAATCAGTTGGGCAATATCTTCACCAAATCCCTATGGGGACCTTGGATTGATTATATATGTAATAACTAACAAGTTGGATGCATATGATATATATGCTCTAGTTTGAGGGGAAGTGTTGATTATTACTCGTTTTAAAGGTGTATGATAAGAACCTTGGGAGAACCACACCACAAAAGCTAGCTATTGTAGTGGGAAAAGCCTTATAAACCCCACAATTGAATCCCATACTTGATGTTAGGATTCAATTGCAAGGTATAGACGTGTAGAAATATAAGTGAGTGAGAGACTATGCATTCATTCTCTATTTTTCTTTTAACCATTCCATTGTAAATGCTTCCGCAGTTGTGAAGGGGAAGTCCCCTTGATCAATAATACCCGTACTTCTTTCTTTTCTCTCAATGTTTCTACTGTAATCTGTTAAGGAGCTTATCAGTAGTCATCAATATGATTATTCTCGATATGATTAGCGTTGATATAGTTTCTTTAATTTCCTGTTTTTTCTTTGAGAGATTCTCACTTCTATATAAATCTGTACAAGTCATTCATTCTAAATTGTTTCTTTAGATTCCTGTTTTTTCTTTGAGAGATTCTCACTTCTATATAAATCTGTACAAGTCATTCACTCTAAATTATGTAAGTAAGACCAACAGTAGTTCAGCAGGTAAACATAAGAAATCCATTACAAAAGTAGACCCTGAGAACAATATCTTCAAATGAGGAGTGCTACACAAAGCCGATAGAAGGATAAATTAACAAACCTCCAAACTTAGCTGGGACTTCAGGAACTTCTAGTGCAAAACTAAGGTTATAGAATTCCTTTGATTGATAATTATAAAGATAACCTGTCATTACCTCGCAAAAGAATTTGAGCCATAATTAAATCCTGGATATTCAAATATGTGAACAAAAAATGTATAAAGTAGCTTTCAATGAAATCAATGGAATAATGAAGTACACTAGTTTATCCAGACTTCCAGAGAGCAGGCAGTTACCTTGACCAGGAGAACTCAATAAACTGTTGATTAAAATTGTATCATATCCTACAAATCTGTTTATCAGTAGTTGTTGCCACCTGGAAACAAAAACATGTTCAATTGAAAAATACAAGATCAAATCTTGGGAACATTTTAAAATTATTGTATAACATCAATGAAATGCAGAGAATAACTTTCCTGTCACCAAAACAATTTAAATCCATCAGTAACAAAAGTACATAAAAGTAGCTCTCCGTTGGAGATAACCTGTCACTTTTGGGACCAAAACTAGATAATCATGTCATAGTCTTTACCTGTTTCCAAAGCAGGAGTGCCAGGCTGATATGCTAACATTCACAGTATGTATATTATGACGAGACTTGGCACTTTCAGGTAACAAGAAATACCCCTGCAGGATAATATTCCATGATCAATAATAGAGAAGAGCAATCTTCAATAAGTCATAGAATCGACATAAAAGGAAGCTTTAACAAACAGACATAATCTATTTCAGATAATCTTGCTGAGAGTCAGCCTTAATTGACTTGTGGATTGAATACATAAAGAAGATTGATATACCTTTTCCATAGTGTACAAATATGTTGGTTCAGACAACTTGGTTTTCTTTTTAAGCCATTGCACTGAAATAGAAAACACAACTTATTGGACAATAATTAAAACAAAATAAGAACAAAAGATAGAGAAAAGAGGAAGAGAGACAGAAACCACATACTTTTTTTTTTTGAACAAGCCAAAATGAGATTATATATATACCAAAATAAGAGGGGAACCCCCAGCACAAGATGTGCTAGAAACAGGTCCCCAAAAGTACATCAAGAGTTACAAGATCCAAAAACAACCAATCGATACAAGTCATATACCCAAGCATAATAACGGATTCACCCACCAACTGTGCAGGTTAACCCCCAACCCGGGATACTGAGTCCTCAACCACCATACAGAAACCACATACTGATTCACATAGGAAAACTACATAATTGAAGGCTCAAAAATTTATTATCTAAACCATCCTAGACTTACATATCTATCCAGACAACAATAAAACATTTACAAATCTTTAAAGTTTCATAATGAAATTTCTATGTAAATAGCTAAATATAATTTTTGCACTATGCAACCATAATCAGCATGTCAATTTTCCCGAGTGAGTAACATTGAAAGGGTGAAGGTCATTACATCTAGGTCTCTCACGTAAGAATAAATCAAAGCCAACACACACAACTTTGTAGCACGGTTTTTAAAGCATTATAGAGGCAACACTCTTCCTCATGACTTGTGTCTGTTGTATTTTATTCCAATAAACATGTAAAATTCAAAACTACCAAATAAAAATCTCAACTTTTTGAGGAAAAATACCAGCTATATTAACCCGTATTCTATTAGGAAAAAACATAACACACGCACAGATTATTGAGTAATTGAATAAAACCGAACACAGCATGTCTTTGTTTGTCTTCATATAAAAAGTTCAAATATGAATCTTATAATATTTTAGTATTAAAAATTGCCACTTTGGCACGCATTGTGATTCAAACTCAAGTGGGAAATATTGTAATTACCTGCATTTGAGTTAACCTTGTCCAAATGGAGGATATGCATCCATTTAGGAATATCAAGATTTAGGTGTACACCAGCAATATCCTACACTTGAAAATTGAAATTTAGCAGAAATTTGAGTAAATTTCGTCATTAGCTTTAACTTTTAATAAATCAAGGATACAAATAACAAGAATGCATCATAATATTTGGAATATTGTCTAATCTAGCTCCACTAAACAACATATTTCTACTTACCCACAGCTTCTGGAAACTTCCAATTATCTGCATTGTGTGCCTCCAAATGAATGAGATTCGCCTATACCACTTTTTCCCAAAATGTATAATTGCGGCTTTTAGTGTCTCTTTGGCTGATAAGATAAAACTACTTCGCGGCTCCTCTTTATCAATTTTGATGACAGAATCTTCAACCACTGGCCTGGAGTTTTGATTGCTTGTAGAGGTATCGGCTTGATGTTCAAGAAATTCAGTGTCAGTCTTCCAAAACTTGAGTACCAATTTTCCCCTCATGGCACCTGAACCAATCCAGTTCCAAGAAAACATGTAACCTAAAAATGTCGATTCATCTTGATTGACATCAGAAACCTCCATTTTATCTTTTACAGCTTCTGTTTCAGGAAGATCTACTATGTCCGGTTCAGAATCGTTGTGATGCCACAAGCCAGCACTGGTTATCTACAACAGTGGTTTGAAAGTATGTCATATATTTAGCAAGTCAACCAAAGGAACATAAATAAAAGATCTCATGCTAAACCCTAAGCTTCTGATTATACAGTATATATTATCTATTCACGTATTCATGGGGAAATTGTAGAAGAACAAAAACTAGAATGTACATTTAAAGAATGGCAAGCAATATATTATATACCTTAATCTGAATAAGTTGGGCTTCTGATGTCAGAACTCCAGATAGTTCACCTGAACACCCAGGCTTCAAATAGAGAAACATAAAATTATCAAACGAGAGAAAATGTTGAATAAAAATAATTGAATTTTATTAACATTCAAGCAGAAAATAGTAAAATAATTATGAAGCAAACAGATACTATCTTGATTCTTGGTTTACCAAACACTAAAACCCAAGACAATAATTATTTGAAATGTGATACTCTTTGATATAAGTAAAAATATGCAGTACGCAATACTACATTACTCTATCGAATACATGGTACTTGAGATGTATACTTGGTTAATATGCTATTTGGGTTTGTGAAACGTTTTAACTATTAACTGGTTTACTCTAAATATAACTTTTAAAAAAATTAGAAGAAAAGTAAAGGTATTTAGCTTGTGATATTCAAAACAACATAAACACAAAATTGTTAATTGGTAAATATGGTGCTATAAAGCTCCCAGCATAACAGCATCCAAGGAAGGGCTAGACCTACTGTGAGTCTGGGACCGTACCCTAGGGAGCCATACCTTACATTTGCAAAGGCTAATTCCACTACTTGAACCTAAGACTTCTTAGTTTCATTTTATTGCAGCAATAGCAACCATTGCACCAAGACTCCCCTATATTAAGTAAAAATCGATGATTAATTTTTCATATAAAAATTATTTTTATCTTCTGTCATATGGACTTTTCTTCTGACTTTAGAAAGAAAGAAAAATGTGACGCGGGCTGCTTCTACGAATTGTTCATTACTTACTGCTATCTCTTTCAGTATGAAGGTAAGAAACATAATAAACAAGTAGCATAATGTTGTTGTGAGGTAAATTGCAGAAGCAAAATATGGAGTCATGACATCAGCTACTTGTAACTCATATCCCTCAAATGGTTACCTCGGGAGCTTAGATTTGGGGAGGTTGCAGATGTCACCCATTTGTGATAATCAAATTGCAATTCATAATTACTCAAATCTAGCATTTCACGAGAGGACTAAACACATTTAAATATATTAGATCGAATATTTTATTTGAATACATCACCACTAGATTTCTTAGCTCAATTAACCAATTGGCCGATGTTTTCACCACGTGTTTGAGGGGTCCTCGTAAGTTATATCCAGATACGTCATTACTAGATTTGTTAACTTATATATGCAAAAAGTTCGGTGCATATGATTTATAATTTTCTACACTCTAGCTTAACAATATTTTTTCTTTAACGGAAAATATATTATTATTAATAAACAGGTCTCTACACAAGACGAACAGAGACCGGTAAAAGAGGAACTACAAAACAAAGCCGCCGTATATAAACGGAACACCGATGAAAAATACCAAAACATACACCACCTAATAAAGGTCTACTTCTAATCCCATTACTCTTCAGCTTCCAAACCACCATACATAGCAGACAACAACCCGACCCAAAAAGATGTCAGTAGACGCTAACAACCCCCGATAACGCGATTATCACATAAATACTGAATTTATTATTTTATTTTTTGACTAAATCACATACTGAATATTATGCATAGCTAAAACAGCACCAAAATAGTAAACAATATAATCTAGCTATGATTTTCTTATCCACCACTAAACAAAACAAAACAAATCCAACTCTATCTACTCATCAACTCTACATATACTCTTACTTAGTTGAGTTAGTTCCATTTTTTTTTAACAGCAAACATATTATTAATAATAGCAAGTCTCTGCACAAGACGAACACAGACCGGTAAAAATGAGCTACAAAACAAATGCGCCGTATATAATCAGAACACCTACTTAGTTGAGTTAGTTACAATTCAAAAGTGAACAAATAAAAACAGGTCAATTGTTTCAATTCTTCAAAATGAAAAGGAATAATGAAGAAATTGAGTAATTGAGAAGGAAAAAGGGGGAAACCTGTTGAACGTAATTGGCGTGCATAACAACGAGAATACAGAACAAGGTGATGGCGATGAAAAGGTATAAATACTCCAAACTAACTCTGACTTTTGGAGTTAGCATCTGAGAAAACCTCTCCTGAACACGGATGAAGGTTTGTTCTGGATCCATTTGAAGAAATTGAAAATAATTTTCTCGAGAAAGTGAAGGAAGGAAAATTAAAGGTGGTTTTGTTTCCAACGAGTGATGATTTTAATAACGATCATCGTGTTCCTTCGCGTTTAATTAAAGAACCAGGAGGTTGCGGTTTAACAATTCTGAGATTTCAGTGAGTAATTAATAAACTACAAATGCCTAACTCGAATTACTATTATCAGAGTAATAATAAATGAATTTTTTTTGTTTTATATATTAGAAAGATAAATTATTTTCATTAGAAATTGATCCATGAATTTTCTCCTACAAAGACAAAAGACACAGGTAATAATAAATGAATGATAATAATCCCTTTGTAGACACATAATTAGTTATAATCAATGGTGATTGGTCATACAATTAATATTAAAAAAAAGTAAAATACACAAATTTTAAGAGTTTCTTTACCATTTTTATTTCCTTAACCATTATCCTAAAATGTTTATCATTTTCTTTAATTAAAAATATAGAAAAATAGTCGTTTCATCATTGAATAAAAGTGCAGTCAAATAAGACACAAATCAGATAGACTTCAATTTTCATTCTTTTTAAAGAGATATGAACTTTCAGCATAAAAGTTATTTTATTTTAAGACTAGAGTCATGTTATGGTGTACAGAGTCAAGCTTTCCCAACCAACATATGCCTTTGAAACTGAGATCTTCATGCATTAAGAAGCAGCATATTGCTAATCCATTTGATATTCCAAGAGATCATGCTTGTCTCATGCTTGTGATTTGTATAACTTGTAAGTGTTGAAGAAATGTGATATGTTCAAAATGCAATCACTATTAATAAGGTATAGTAAGGTATGCAACACATGGTTGATTATTTGCATACATATAGATAGATAGGAATGATCTATATCATGACAATAATTGTTTTGTATTATTCATAAAAAAAAATTGTTTTGTATTAGTTAAAAAAAATGTTTTCCATGAAGTTAGTCATAATACTGCTCTCGCTCAAACACGCGCGCTTAAATGCCAATTATTGCACCTTTAAAAAAAGAAGAAAAACAATCTAGTACTACAATGAAATCTCACAAAGAAACACTAACTCAACAAGTAGTTTACAAATGGATGGATTACAAAACAAGGAAAAACACAAACTAATCTAATATATATCTCCCACTACTTTCTGTATAAATTCAAAACATTCTACACCTAACCATAAAAGGGAAGGCAATTCCTGCATCTCTATCTTCCCAAACTATAAAGGAACTCACAATCTCTTACATTCTTGGAACACCTAAGCAAGCACAATGCAAATAATAGTTTCTTCCTTCTTTTCTATAACAACAATGTTGAGCTAAAAATCAAACTCCAGAAAATAGCAAAACAAACCTGCAGAATAACACAACAAAGATAACCAAAATAGATAAGTCATTGTCATATTTTATGAAAAAAAATTCCAAATTTAAAAGCTAATATTTGTAAACATTGCTAAATTGTAAATCATGCATAAAACCACAAACAGATGTGACATAAATGTTTGCATTTCAAGTCCAAAAATAGAGGAAATAGTTATGAATATGTCAATTAAATAAATAGAGGAAATAGTTTGGTCGGTTAGTTAGGGGACACCGAAGGAGTTCTAAGAAGGAGATCCATGATTCAAACCCCGAAAACTAACAGTTCATTCAAGGTGGTTCTGGTTTTTGGTTTTAAAATGTTTTGAAAAACAAAACATGTTCGGACAAAATGGGATTAAGTAGGTTTCTCACTTAATTTGAAAATAGTTTTCCAGTAAAATCCAAAACCACAAGTACATGTTTTTTGTTGGTAGTTTCTATTTTTATACTAACCCGATTCTCCCATGGTGTATCTTTCATTTTCCTCCCTTTGAAGAAAAGCCCCTGACCTTTCCCTCCCCCATCATCGTCCTTGTTCCGCTGAGAAGCGCCATCATCGTACTTCCTCCTTCTGCACGCGACTCTGAAATTCTCTTATCCATAAAAATCTAAATAACTCTTGCATGATTGATCTCTCTGGTAACACAGCCATGAGCTGTGAGAACTATACAAAATCATTTATAAAAAGATAATACCAATTCTCCAAGTATAGCTTGATCAAATAAAATCATTGAAAACAACCACCCGCCAAAAATATAAATCAAGAGGATAATCACTACATTATAAAGATGCCAAACAATTGAGTTTTTAATGCAAGCACACATTAATATTGTTAGAAAATATAGTATAGAAACTAGTAGTGGTGTTTAGTAACATGAAACATTTAGTTATGAAAATTCGAGAAGTATGCATCAATTTCAACAAATATCATAGCATGTAATCACAATCAGCAACTAATATCAGATTATTAAATCCACAAATTAATATGAAAATTTCTGACCAAGGATTCTTTACAATCATTTTATCCAATTGCACAAGCATTTGCTCGTCATCAGACATTCAAATTTCAAACATTGCCAAAAATTTATTATATGCACCTAAGTCATAAATTCATAACATAATAAGGGTACATTTGAATTAACAACTTAATGATGTGCTTTTGAATAAGAGATTATCATATAAGCCCTTTTAAATAAGCTACTTCGATAGTCAACAAAAGAAAGTAGTTAAATTGTCTTCATATATTTTAATGGTAAATGTTAGTATAACTAGTACATTATGCTAGGGGTTCAAACCTCCTCTCATCCTATCACTCCACTTCTTATGCTAAATCTAACGCCAATATTCGATATACCGCAGCAACTTATCATTCTCATATATGTAAAAAACTTGGCAAGATGCAGTTATAGGTTCGAAATGTATACATAATACATCAGAGAGCAAATCTAAATAGATGTAGGTAATCAAAAAGCAGCTTAAAGACAAGCAATAGCATGAATGTTATCAGTATAGGTATTAGACTTTAAGTTACCTTTATTACGACAATAGCATTTTAAGCACAGAATCAACCTATGTGAGTGTTGGCTCTGTTATTCTTCAACAACTTACATAAAGGATGACATTCATACAAGCTAAAAGGTGTGGTGTATTTTTGATACTCTTCTTCTGAACAAGGGTTCCAAACGAAAGGACAGAACTCCTTTCTGCAACTTTTTAGCTTCATACATCTCATTCCATGCCCGTACTATTTCATCAATTTTGAAACCTAAATTTGTTGGAAGGAAGATCTGTTAGTATAAATGTAAATGATATGAATACATATCTACCATGCTCAAAATTTCTAGGTAAGAAAGAAAAATGTACCATCTACAGCAGTGTTGTTTGAACAGTGGTTTTTCAACATTACAGCTGTATCGGTTGGAGAAGCTCCTGCATGTTCAAGCTTCTCAATTGCAACTTCCAAAGATTCATGCCATACAGGTAGCCCTAATTTGAATTCCAAAATCGAGCGTTCGTATAACATGGTACCCCACAAGAGATTTATCTGAGACCTCATGTTTGCCGCCAGTGCAGCAGTTTCATCTGATGACATATTTTTAAATAACCCGTCCAACCCAATATTGGAGGTTTCACACAGCTGCTGTTTTTGTGATTCTTCCCACATCAACATTCCTTTCTTCATATTCTCCTCAGCAGTGTTGTAAAGATGAAGAACCTCTGTGGAGGGCCATGTTGCTAAATCTATATTACTACTTAGTGCATAATACCAAGAAAGTTTCGCTTGTTCAAACCTCTGCTGACCTAGAGCAAGGAAGCCTTCATAAAAATCTGACTTCATTTTAATGGCTGCTTCAAATTTTTCTCCAGCTTTGGCAAATTCTTTTTGCGCCCATTCATATGAACTTTTTATTTGTCCATACATATGCTCTTTAGAAGAATCATCAGTTAAATAGACCTTCTTCCTTGCTCTGGACATATGTACATTTCCCCAATTGAACAATGCTAGAGTTGTCATCTCTTGGAACTTACCTCCTGCCATCTCGAATATGCCTTGCGCTTCTTCGCTTGTGACAGTCTCTTCCACAACTTCTGAATAGAGCTTCATCCCAAATTCATGAAAATCTAAGTATCTGTCAGATTCAAATCCAACACGGTTCTTAAACAATTGTGCAAACTGAATTATCCATTCCTCAACAACACAAGATGAACTAATAATTTCCTTTGATTTCACCACCCAACCATTCTTACAAATATTACCAATTTCAACATCCTTCAAGTGAAGTTTCTCGTAGAATGGATCATGATTAGGATTAGCTTCTACTATATACAGTCGGATAGAACCCTGCGATCCTGTTTCAGCCAACTTCAATTCTTCATCAGAAGTGATTGTGATCAAATCACCTTCTTGATCTCTATATTTGACAAGAACTGCTCCTAGGCTTGGGAACCGGTCACAAATAACTTCTCTTAGCTGAAAGAGGCTGCAACTAACCGGCAATTGTGCCCATCTTATGTCATCACCAAAAACAAGTTTCACCGTTTCCTTATGTACATCTTTACTTCTACCATTACATTTTTCATCATTGACCTCTTTAACATCATCTTTCTGTTTATCACTTTTTTCCATGGCCGCCTTCTTTTTAGATTTCTTAGCTTTTTTTACCTCTTTGAGACCTTCCTCAGCCTTATTTGCTTCAACATTGTCCTCATCTTTCATCGCTTCAATTTTCTCCTCGGCTTGCTTCTCTGCAGTCTCATCCGTAGCCTTTACCTTCTCTTTTTTACTCTTCTTCTTGTGTTTCTTTTCTTTCACCACCTCTTCAGAAGGCACAGCAAAAGAAGGTTCGACATAATCCGGAGGCAACTCAATTTTCGCATCGTTCACTCTTAACCCTCTATCTTCAAGTAAACTTTTCACCTTACTAGAAATTTCCAACGCCATGATATTATTCGGCTCCATATTCAAAACAATACTAACATCTCTCAATGCTAAATCAAGTCTATTCAAAGCCTCATAACACCTAGCTCTCTTCAACAAAGCTATACTATATTTTGGAGCAAGTTCAAGAGCCAAATTGCATTCATTAATCGCCCTAGGGTACTCATCGATTCCCATCTGCATATAGCACGCAGCCATGTTACTTCGCACATAAGACACATCGATATGATTTGTTGGAAGCAATTTGAGGGCTTTTTCATAGTTTATCATAGCTCCTTGAAGATCCCTCTTTTGGAACATCTTGTTTCCTTCTTCCTTTAACTCTTGAGCCTTAGATATAAATACAATAGTATCATTATTATCATAGGAAATCGGTGTTTTATCGTCGAGGTTGTTATGATTCCCATTTTGTTCACTTGTTTGTCCTACTTGGTTGTTTTTCTTACCCATTTTGAATGAACACAAGAATGAAATAGTAAAACTAATCCAATATATATAAACCCTAATAGTAGACAACATTCACAGAGTAGAATTTGTATGCATTGTTATATGAATGACATAATAATATAGAAATGAAATCGTTTTGGAAAAAGCAACATTGCATTGATCTGAACTCGGATCTCTTAAACACCAGACATTTAAGAGAGAGAGGCAAAGATGCTTACCAGCGAGCGAGCGAGAGAGAGAGAGAGTGAGAAAACGCTAATCTGTTTTGGTTTTCGTTTTCGTTTTCTTCTTTTGAGCGAAACAACAACATTGAAAAATTCAGTTGAAAATGAGATGCTAACATATTTATTTTTTTGCTAGATAGGCAGATGACAAAGTTATCAATAAACTCATACAGAGTGACGGGGTTTGTTGTCATGAATGTTCGGCTTAATAAATAAAATATGATTAATTTCTTTTTCTTTTTGTTGAGAATCGAGCGATTGGGGTATCCATCGACCACCGCCGGCAGAAAATAGAGTGATTAATCTTTCATTGAATTAAATAGTCTGAAATATGTTCGTTCTTTATAGCCAAAAAAAAATATATATGTTCACTTTCTTAACATGAGACCAAAAAATTAATTTTAAGAAGAGAGAAATAAAATATTAAAATTATTTGATTTAAATGATATTTTGGTCCATATAAATTTTTGTGTTTTTAGTTTTAATTTATGTATGTTATTTTTGTTGGAATTAATCTATGAATATGAATGTTAAAATCATTTTTGTTGCAAGTTTTCTACAGATTTTTCTTCGAATTCTTCTGCCAATTTTAACTTTAAGGACTAAAACCAAAATAATTTTAACATTCAGGAATAAATTTCAAAAAAAATAATATACAAAGACTAAAACAAAAAAAACACAAATTTACAGGGAACAAAAAATCATTTAAACCAAATTATTTTAATTACATGATGATTTATGTTTTCTTTTAAAACAAATATAAAACTCATCTTAAACATCTTTTTTTGAATTAATATTTCAAAGAATCTTAAAAGACTATGACCATTTTATAATAAAACAATTTTATAGTATTCAATTAAAAAATTTATAAAAATTTAAACAAATTTCCTAATACATAATAGCATTTGGATGAGATGTAAGATATTTCTTTCGATTTAATTTAGAGACAATTTTATCATCTTTGTAGTCTTAGAGCACCCACATCCATACCACCCATATGGGTGGTATAAATGGGCCCTACGTAATATATTATATTATTTACTACTTTCTAATTATTTAAACCATTCAATCATATTTTCCAAATATTCATACCACTTATCCAAACTTTTAACTTGGGTCCCACAAAAATCACTATACATTTTAAATTTATTGTGAAATGTGTGCAAATAACCATTGTTTAATTCAAGAAGGTTTTAAAATATATTAAAAAGATGGAAAGATACGGTTCCAACTTTGGCACCGTGGTTGAAAGAAACTACGACATATCAACTGTATTATCCATGCTACTCCATACCACTGTGACAAACTACTATGACGTGGCATAAGACACTATGCAATATTTATGGTCTTACACTTCTACCTAACTCGAGAGATTAATCTCTGCAGTTACACGCTGAAAATAACCGGTTAAGAAAAATTCGTAATCAAAATAATTAAGTGAATAGATTGAGAAAGGAGTATATATAAAACCATAAAAACAAATTGAGAAATAGGGGTAAAAGTGTAAAAGTTGTTTTCCAAGTTATACACAACTTGATTCGGCGCGCTTAACGAAATCGGTGTTAAGCTATTTGCTCTGAACTGAACCCTAGCGCAGCCACAAACGGCACCCAGCACCGCCTTCAGCCACCACCCTATCAGGTGCGTTTCCTTATGGTTTAGGGTTTCTTAAGCATTGAGTTATTCAACACAAGTTTAAATTTTTCTAATTTCCAATTAATTTATGTCTAAGTATTTATGTAATTGATTCTGCAATTTTAACAGTTGAAATGGGGACCAAAGCAAAGAAAGCTACTTTGAAGAAGAGTTTGAAAAGGGTTAATGCTATTAATAAACCATCTGAAGCTGCTGATTTTTTGGTATCATCATAACATTTATGCTCACAATTTTGTATCTTTATTATTTGGTCAATAGTTTGTGTATTTGATATTTGTTTAGTTCCTTACTATGAAGCACTGACACACGGACACCGGACACGACACGGATAAATATTTTGAAAAAGTGATTCAATGTAATTGTAAGTGTCGGTGTCGGACACGCCTAATCCAAGGAGTGTCGGAGCTTCATAGGTTGCTTATTATTTTGATTTTGATTTTGTTTAGCCGTTGGAAGGTGGTCCTGGTCGTAAACTTCCGGAACTTGAACCGCTGGTGAATGCTTCTCCTGTTTTGTATATTGGTAGGATTCCACATGGGTTCTATGAGAAGGAGATGGAAGGTGGTTACATTTTTAGATTATTGTTTATACTTAATTTCTAGATTGTTGTTTAATTTAGCTTGAAGGAATATGTGTTAATTAATGAATTGGTTTTTGCAGCTTATTTTGGACAATTTGGTACCGTCAAGAGAATGAGAATTGCCAGAAATAAGAAGGTGAAGTGCCTGAACTTCTTTTCATTGCGTCTGTGTTTGCTTACATTATGCAAAGTTTGAGAATTGACTAATTGAGAATTGTTTACTATGTCTAATTATTATTTTTAACTGCTCCTTGTCGATTGATATGGATCATACCTTTTTTCTATTTAACAGACTGGAAAATCAAGACATTTTGGGTTCATTGAATTTGAATCTCCTGAGGTAAAAGTTGTTTCATCTCTATGATTATTGTGTTGTAATTTTATTTTTGGCTATTATCTTTATTGTAATCTATTGTTTGTGCTAATATTTCTTTGTTTTACAGGTAGCAAAAATTGTAGCTGATACTATGAACAATTATTTGCTTTTCGAACACCTTCTTCAGGTTTATGTGGTACCTTTAGAACATATTCATCCCAGAGTGTAAGTTACTAATTAGTTCATTAAAGGCTTCATCACAAGTTTTCTTTATGTTAGACTGTTATATTCTATTTTCTAGTTGTTTTTTTATTGTGTTAAAAGAGAGATTATTATGAGAAAAGAAGAAATTCTATTGGAGGATCAACAGTTATTGGGTGAGGGGTCGACTAGCATCATAGGAAAGTAATGTTAAATCAGCACAACACACATGCTTACCTATCTTTTAGATATCTGATAAACATGATTATGACTGTGGTTCTATGGTGCGACGATATTGTCATAGTTGTAGGTTTTGTGGTCCTTTTGGGTTAGTTAAACTTTCATCCATGATGCTTATTTTGATTCCTTTCCTCAAAATAAATTAGAGACTAATGAAATAGACTAGATACCATAGAAACATGCAACCAAATTATATACCATGCCTGAGTTCTAAATAATTTTTTTCTTTCCTGAACATCTCATCAAGAATAAATGAAAAGGTTGAGGTTTTTCTTTGTAGATGGGAAGGATTCAATTACCGTTACAAACCTGTGGACTATCTCCAAATTGAACGAGAGCGACATGACAAGGTATCTAGTGTGATGTGGAAGTATATCTTCTGTATCTTGTTAGTCTGGTGCTCTGTATAAAATGGAAGTGTATTCATTATTTTTGTCTTTTCAGGAAAGAACATTGGAAGAACACAGAAAGTTGGTTGATAGGATTATGAAACGTGACAAAAAACGACGTAAAATGATAGAGGCTGCTGGCATTGAATATGAATGTCCTGAGATTGTGAGCTTTTTTGCCTTTCTTTGACTGATTAGTTGTTTTGACTTTTGATAGTCCATGTCGTGAATTTTTCTCATGTTATGTCTAATTGTTGTTTAGATCGGTAACCTCCAGTCAGCTCCAAAGAAGATAAAGTTCGAAGACTGAGTAGGTAAAATGTTCACATTTGTGTTGATGAAGTTTTGACCTCAGTGAAGAGAGTGGATCCTCTCATGTTCACATTTTACATGGCCTAATAATGTTGAAATTTTATGTGTATTACTCTAGTCTTTCGATTTTTAAAAGCAAACTCCTTTCACAATTAGTGGATATTGAAAGGGAAAGAGTATCAACACAAAATGGTCAAGTGAAATTTTAGTGGGAGTATCCATTTTCCTTTGGTATATATTGTGCTTGATGTACTTTTGCTTTTCAACTTGTAATAAAACAGATGATTTTGCAAACTATCCTGAAATTATTGTGTTCAAGTTAAACTGATTTGGTTGTTACCTTTTTTACCTAGATGAAGGCTGATGGTCGACCATATCACAAGGGATGACAAGTCTTTTTAAGGATTTTAAAATTTACTGATGAACTCCTCTCTGTAAGGGCCAGAGCTCCCAATTTTGAGAATCTATAAACATTATATTATGAAAAATATTTGTAGAATGTTATCAATGTGTTTGTTGCAGTTAATCGCCTTCATTATGGCAAGTTGAAAAATATGTGTTTCCCTTTATATTTGCTTAATTGTAGGTTGTTAGCAATGACAAGTTTACTGGTACTCAATATCTATAACTGTTGAGGGGGGGGGTTTAGGTTTGTAGATGAAGTGACAAACACCACTAAAATTTATACACAAATGTGATGTTCTTAGATTGAACTTGGGATGAAAACGTTCGACTTAGCAATATTGGAATCTCCATTTGAGTTTGGATTTATGGAAATAATAGTTGAGGCTTTGTTGATAGTAAGAGTTATGTACATCTCAGTATTGTTCTATTTAATGTATTGACTTATATGTACTAAAACTTGAAAAGTAAAATGAAATTCATTGAAATCATCTTGTGCTCAGGTCAAGTTGACAAATGGGGAATGGTTATGTGCAATATGTGTGCATGCTCTAGAGAGATATAGAGATGTGGTTAAAATTATGGAATAACTTGCATGAAATACAACAATTTCTCATAACATTGTTATATTAAAAAATAATTAGATATTGATCTTTTAACTACCACTCTCTAATTTGTTTCATAAGCTTTAAAAATATTAGTCTTTAAACATTATTAATAATCTATCAATCTTGTTACTCAACTCCTTCAAAAATAGAAGGGATAGTATATTGACTACTGTGATGGAGTAACAATAGTTTAAGGAGTTCTTAATGTAGGGACTAAATTAATGATTTATTTTAGTCATATTCTACATGCACACCATGTTTCCACTTCACGCTTTTTTTGTTTTAACAAATGCATCAGCAACTAACGATCTAGTATTCGTCTTGGTTCAATTTTCTTAGGAAGAAATAATTTACATCCACAAAGTAATTTTAGAAGGGCAAATCCAAAAATAATTAAAAAAAAAAATTGTTTTGATGTGTATTTATGGACCAAAATTCGATTTTTTTTTCTCATTCAAAAAGTATATTTTGAAACCATGCTTGATATTTAAAAAATGTTTCTAAAAAGTAGATTCCGAAACCATACTTGATTTTTAAAAAATGTGCCAAGTGGTTTTTGTCCACCTTATTATGGTTAATTATGTATGGAGATAGACAACAAAAGAAGGCAATAGCATGCGCAAAACTACTTAGTACTATATCACAACTTTTTAAAATCGGCCAGATTCTCGACATAAACCTCAACTCAAGGAAAAACAACTTCCACCCCCTCAAAACCGGTTGAAAACAAAGACAACATCAAAATTTCATGATACAGAGGAAAAGAAAATGAATATTACTTAAATATAACAAAATAATAACACAAGAAATAAATAAAATTAAATAAAAAGAACAAAATTAGCGACTCCAAAATAAATATTGAGAAGACACCGAAAGGAACAGCAGCAACCTGCAAAAATAAAAGTAATCACCATCGTGTGTAAGTTGTTTGATTGAACACAAACTGCATTTGAGTAAAAAGCAACATGCTTCTTAAAGGCAAGGGTTTGGAAATTGCTACAGCATTCAAGATCATAGGGACAGAGATATGTGAATGGTTTTCTGTAGACAACTAATATACTACCATTTAATTTAATATTAATTATTAAACAGTCGAACAAATTTGAATATTTCTCAAAGGCAACATACCTGATAAAGGCGGTGATCATCTGCCACGCCAAACAGCTCCACTTAAAAATATATAACAATGCCATTTCTTCACAAAACACTTGATAGGTAAAACAAAGAATTGGATAAAAATTTCAATTTGCTGATTGTTTGCACGGTCAACTCATTGTGGAAAATGCTGACAATGCACTTGCGTGTGCTGGTGAGAGGTTGCTCAGAAGGGGTTGCATTTGTTGTCCATATAATGAAAGTAGATGACAAAAAGCTCTGCCTACTAGAGCTTTGACTTCAGAAGTCTCAATAGGTGACGCCGCCACTTGAGCAAAAATATTGACTAATTCAGGGATAAGGGAAAGAATCTGCGCGTTTAAAAATGGACAAACATAATTAGGTAGGGTTAGTATTACTGCCGAGGGTACAAGAAAACAAACAAAGAATCTCAACATTTCTGAAAAGAAACAATTACATGTGGATTGGATGAGAATACAAGAGCAGAGACACAACTATAGACAGCCAAAGACTCTTCTTGGTCTTCTTTCAATGGAAGAACTCTTAGGAAAACAGGCAGAACCTGTAAAATGAAACGGTGAAAGACAACATCCAATAACACAACATTTAGCTATCAAGTATAGACAACAAAATTAAACATATCGAAATTAGAAGTGAAACATGCTATATTGCTTTAAGCTAGAAGTGAGAAAAATAAAGCAGGAAATTACCTGATTTAAAGGAATAGACTCCGGGTGCACCATAATCATCTTTGCAACAGCACCAGCTGCATTATCCCTAACTGCATCGTCAGGCTCAGACTCACCAAACAAGGGGTGAAGCCAACGTAATATATTGTCATAGTATCTAGTACTGGATTAAAGAAAATGCAATGTATACAGAGGTACAGGATTCAATCATAAAAATTGCTTACAACAACTAATGTTGATTGACATAAATAATCTTATAAGCATACCCAACATCAATCAAATGGGGAGAATGAAAAGGATACTTCAAAGCTGAATCGCCCCCATTTTTACACAACTCTCCAACACAAAATGCAGCATTCCTTCTATTTGTTGCCTCAGATGACGCTAACTCTTTAAGCACCAAAGGCATCACTCGCTGAAAAAAAAAATAACATCGCATTTTACAAAACAATTACAATTCTCAAAATGCTAATATGGAAAAAAAATAAAATTAGAAATCCAAAAAAAAACAAAAAGAATTACATCCACATAAACTGCAATAGGAAAACCCATATTCTGAGCAACTTCGGCAAGGCAGGCAACAACCATGGTCTTGTCTTGAGGGGTACGAAATGCTTTCTGCATATCAAAATGACAACATTAGCTTATGATTTAATTATAGGTTCTAACTGCAAAATTCATTGGTTGCTAACTCACTGCAAATTTCATCAAAGGATCAAATAGCTGTGCAAAAATGGAAACAAATTGAGCACCCATGCACTTTGCAAATGCAGGGAGAAGATCAGAAACTGCATCCATAAGTACTTCATCATGTGAGCTATCCTCATCATCAATTTCACTGTCTGACTCTATCTGCTGACAAGCAGATTTCTCCTGGAGCAACAATGAAGTTGCATCAACAAGTTTGGGCAAGTCTGGCATCAGAAATCTCACATTAGCATCAGCTCAGCAAAATAACATTAAGTGATAGGTCAAATAATTATATGCTTACATGGCTCAAGAGTTGCATAACCATAATCTCTAATGATGTCAGCCACGTTAGTGCAAGCTTGAGCAACCACTTCCTTGTCTTCATCTTCCACCATAGTCTTGATGAAAATACCCATCACAGCATCTGTAAAATCAATCAGACTCGGTAGATAAAATGAACAGCACATCATGACAATAACATTAAAAAAAAAATTAAATAATCCAGATTCCGGTTAATGTTCTCACCAAGAATTTCTTTTGCTTTGGCACCCCCTTCCTGAAAAGCAAGGGTGGTGACAATTTTGGTGTTAGTAAGAAAAAGGCTTAAAATCAAAGAGCAAACATTTGAATTCAGAGAGAAGACACATTTTATCTTTTACTGTTATGTAGTAGCCCTTTCTAGATAACAATCATCAAAAGCAAAACAATGGTCGACTAATCAAAATGACAACTCTCATTGTTATTGTGTTAGAGGGAGGTGTGTTTATGAGAAATGTATCGCACTTAGTACTTGTAGTGCATTTAGCTGGTACAGTAGTCTAGTTGCTTTCAGAAGCTTTTACACTTGCTAGTCAGTGATTCGAGTAATTATTTACATTATATATTGGAATCATCAATTTCAGATCAAGTTTACAACAAGCAACTCATAGATTCTGTCTAAACTTTGCTATCACTTCCTATCAAATTCATTTACTTTCTCACTTTATGTATTTGTAATATAAAGTTATAAGTGTTATAATGTTACAAGTATGAGAGACAAAAAAATATGACTAGGACACAGAATGGTAATTAGACAAAAGTTCATTTTTGAAAAAGGAAAAGGTGAATGATAAAAGGAGGGAGGAATTGTTTTACATTTTGGCTTTGGAAGATTGCGTGGGCTGCAGTTAATGCATCTGCAGTTAAAATCAAACACACATAAGCATTTAATGATTATATTATATACATAGTCAGTAAAATAAAACTGATGTATATGAGAACACATATAACATAGAAGTATGCGCATAGATCAATCTTCATGAGTAAACATGTAAAATACCATGTAGAATGGGCAGTTTGCTTCCACTGAATTATCTGTTTATTTCTTTTCCTCATTGATTTTGTATTGATATATGATATGACATGGTTCTAGTGCAATGTTTAATGTATTGGAATGGGATTCTAGAGTCTGCTTTATTAAGAACAATTTTAATCATGGTAAAATGCATTTTATGTTGAAACAACCAGAAACAATCTTAAGTATAAGATTCCTGCCATGCATTAAATGCATGAAACAAACTGCGGGACACACGAGTAGGTAAAACAAATAAACACAAATTTGAAAACAAACAAAATTCAAAAAGTAGTTTCCACCTACGTTTTAAAGCAGTGATTGCCTGAAGTCTCACATCTTCGTGAAAATAGCTAGAGTGTTTAACCAAGATTCTTAGCGTCTCCTCCAAATAGCTTATCATGAATTAAGAAATCAAATATACCTTTTAGTGTTGATTACCTGTCATGAAAGGAATGAATTGAAATAATTAAAGCAAAGGATACGGAGCATAAGAGATGGTTGTATGCTGTGCAAATAAGCCAAGGGCTTGGGTTGCTGCTGCCTTTTCATCCAACACTCCAGTTCTAATACTTATATTACGAACCCTTGGCTCGTCATGAGCTTCATCGTCTGATGAAACTCCTTCAAATCCATTGGCAATTTCATCATCACACTCATCAACGTCAATCCCAGAACCATCGTCAAGATTGCAGGTAGAAAATGCAAGAGGCACAACATGAGGAAGATACTGTTTACCAATACAAAATTTCACTGGTAAGAGTAAGCATGATATAGGAATTACATTGAGTCAATATAAACAGACCTTTGCAAAATCGTCACCCAAAATTTCAGCAACATTGCTGAAGAATCCATGGGTGTACTCCCGAAGCTCACTGTACTCCAAACCAAACCCCTGAAAATAACAGAAGAAAATCAAATTATTCCAGGAAGAATGTCAAATGCAAAAACAGCAAAAGTGTTAAGTGTCAAGGTAATTACAGAAATTGCAGCTTCTATATAAGGAGGTAATATTGGTTGCATTCTCGTTTTCCCTACGGACATTGCAACCATTCCAACAAGTTCGGTTGCTCTTGTACGTGAACGGAGATCCTCATCATTAGTTAGCACCATGAAGTTTTTCATCAACTCTAAAACCCTTTCAGCATAAGGAATGAAAGCTTGCTCTGCAGCAGAAGCAATAGAACCAATGGCAGACTGCAAGGGTATCAAGGAGGAAAATATAGATTTAAATATCAAAATAATTGCTCAAAAGATGTTTCATTGTGATTATAGAAATCTTTACAACATGAAGAATCCTGCCCATACCATGCACGTTTCTTTTAAAATGCGGGGACTGTTTTGGAGAGCTGCTAACAGTCTTCCCATCAAAGGATCTAGGAATGGAAGAATTTCTTCACCCATGTTCTCACAAAAAGCAGCCAAAGCATAGTATGACTTTTCCTGCACAGATTAAATGTAATGCTCATATGTGCCGACATTTTTTTGCTAGTAGCAGATAATCTATTATTCTATAGTATTGATAAACCATTCTCTTCTTCGATGTATACCTTTACTTCATCAGATGCATCCTCAAGAGCATTTAAAATGCAGGGAAGGACACTCTCATAATGGGACACAATTTCAGGCTGTAAGTATTCAGCAAATTGACCCAAAGCAAAGGAAGCCGCTCCTCTGACCATTTGTTCTGGATCCCTGAGAGCTGCCAAGACAATATGGAGAATAGGCTCCAGCTTTGTTTTCATGAGTTCCAAACAACCTTCAGAAATGACACCCAATGCAGTAACAGATGCTTCCCGGAACTTGGGGTTTGCATTTTGATAGCTGACAGAAGCGAATTCAAAAACAGGTTGGAAAACATGCTTTGGGATGTTCAAAGCCATTGTATCAATAACTTCTGCAGCAGCTCGATCAGGTGCAAGATCATCATCTTCATTTTCATTGGTTGATTCAGCAAGCAAAGGGCATAAGACATGTAAGATAGGGATGATCAGCTTATGCTTTTTCAAAGTACTGGACTTGTACTTTGCCAGCCATGAAATAATCTGAATTGCCTGTTAGATAAAGCCAGCAACATCAAGCAAGTGAGCAAAACAAATATGAAAGCAAGTGAGCAAAACAAATATGAAAGCAAAAGTATAAAAATTCATAGCAGTATACTTTATGATCCTAACCAACCTGGTGGCGTGTGTTAGGCTCTAAACTTTGAGTTGAGCAAACCTCAAGAGAGAATTGTACTATGGATTTGACTGAATCTCCAAGAAGAGGTGCAGGAGACTCGATCAACTCATCAAAAATTTCAAAAGCAATTATGGCAACATCTTCATCTCCGGAGGCAAGGCACTGTCTTGATACATTTAAGATGCTTGGAATAAACTCTCGAAACTTAACCTGAATATATATTATAAAATTAAGTGAAACTTGAACTAAATACACAATATGCAGCAGGAAAGTAAACATAATATAAGAAGCAATACACTGATAAGTTAATTACAAGCCTCTAACCAGTTTCATTGTATCTTTACATGAATGTAATGTACATCAGAACATCAATTTTGAGTTAATAATACTACCTATGATGTATAACATCATGAGAAAAAAAATTATTGCTGGGTGAAAATTCATTTCAGACAACACATGTTGTTATCTTGAAAAAAAACACTAAAACTCATGCTAGTACCCAAAAAAAAGAAAAATATGGAGCAGTAAGCCAACATTTTTTTACTAAGACCCAGTATTGACACCAATAAAGAAACTTAAATTCCTAAAAATGCTGATTACGATTTTGTCACTATGACCCTGTATTGACACCAATAAAGTAATTAAAATTCCTAAAAATGCTGATTATCCAAGAAATCACTCATAATGAGGAAATCTCCAAATATATTTCTTGTGCCAATGAAATGCACAACGTTTACTAACATGAACAAAAAAAATATGAAAATTAACAGAACCAACAAAAATTAAACATTATTTTAGTTGCAATGACACGAACAACATTGACATACCACTTCATCCCCGTCATTAGTGAATTCCATAAAAGATCCCACTGCCCTGGCAAAATTTGGCAAAGTTCTTCGTAAGCAAAAACATGATATTGTAATAAATGATTGCTTTGAGGTTTGTACGTACGCAATAGAACCAATAACAGATGCTAACTTACTTGAGAGCTGCAACTCGAACTCGGTTGCTAGTATCATCCTGCAAGCACTTGAGTAAAAGAGCTTGCAGATCCGCGAAATACGGCCGAAAAGCATTCCCAATTGTTTCAGTTAAAGAACTGAAGAGAATTAATGCCACCTAATAACATTCCAAAATCAACAAAAGCTAAGTCAGATGTTGTCTTCTCTAAGATCTAAATTCCATTACAAATTTCACATAGCAGCACCAAATAATGAAATAGCCAATGCAAACGCATAATAAAATAAATCCAATTATAACATAGCTATATGCCATAGTTGTTCTCATCTAGCTTTTTTTCCAAGCAGCTAAATCAACTTAAACAAAATGACAATACAGAGGGTAATCATCAATCCACACTGAGTCAATGAAATCCAAAGCAAATTAACATGAATTAAAGTAAAAATAAGAGAAAAACTACTAATTAGTGCGAAATTTACCTAACCAAATCGAGCTAAATGTACACTCTATCACATTATATGCGAAATTTACAATTCAAAATTGAGCAAGAAACTACAATTTACCTAACATAAATCCAATTTTAACATAGTTATATGCCATAGTCGTTCTCATCTAGCTTTTTTCCCGGAAAAATGAATTCTTTAAGCAGCTAAATAAACTTAAACAAAAGTGACAATACAGAGGGCAAACATCAATCCACACCGAGTCTACGAAATCCAAAGCAAATTAACACGAATTAAAGTAAAACTAAGAGAAAAACTTAAACTACTAATCTTCTAACAATCCACATTCCACAATCGAGCTAAATGTACACTCTATCAAATTATGCGCGAAAATTACAATTCAAAATCGAGCAAGAAAATACAATTAATAGAAAATTGTAACTTACTTCCCGATGATCCTCCTGTGGACTCTGACTACATTGAAATAGAAACGGAAATAAATCCGGCCATTCACCAGACGGAACAGCATACTTCGCAACAATACTAACCACATTGGCACTCGCTTTCCTAACAGGAGGACTGCAAAATAAAAACATTAATCAATCAATTAAGCTAAATATCCTCGCGATTAATCGATAATTAATTGATTAATGATAATGATAATGATTATTGCTGAACTGAACCTGTGTTCCATAGTGATGCTATCGATGAGTGATTGTTTAACGATTAGTTTAGTTTGAGGAGAGAGTTTGGACCAATGACCGGTGATTTTTTTACGGAGGAGAACGGCGGCGAGTTGACGGACGTTAGGGGTTTTAGCGGTGCGTAAATGATGAATCAAAGCAGGAACAACTTGAGGATCTTTAGCGAGGCGTTTAATTTGGTCTTCAGCTTGACGACGAGCGTCGTTATCTGGCATAAGGAATTGAATCAGCAAAAGTTCTAGAGACTGCGCCATTTTTGTGCCTCGCTTTTGGTCTGTGTGTGTTTTTTGAGGGTTTTGCTTTGAATACACACAATGAATGAATGGATTTTGGTGGAAGAAAGGTTTTATAGTTAGTGTTAAATATTATTGCTGCTGCCGCAAAACAGGGTTTTGGTTTTGGTTCTGGTAGATTAGTTGTGTTACTTACTGCTACTCATCTACTTCTAGTAATAAGTTACTTCCACCAAAACATAAGCTACTTGTTAAAGTAAAGGCATCACTTGTAACATGTAACTACATAGACTAATCATCTTGATTAAAATTTATTTAAGATGTTGATATCTTTTAATAAATATTTTTTTATATGTATTAATCAAATATTGAACTCATGATTAAATGATTAAAAGGTTTAAATATATTTATCACTTGTGTCACACAGTTTGTCTATAAGTTCATTTGTTTTTTTTTCACCTTTAGTTCCTAAAAGAAAATGGCTCAAGTAGTCCCGAGTTTGGGCAGAGTTCTTACATTAAGTGGTTCCGGTCTCCTCTCAAATGCAGTTGTGGAGATCCAACTGTGGTTCTCTCTATCAAATCTAGCATCAAGAGGCTAAAGCTATTGGATTATATGAAGCTGTATAAGAGAGTTGGGAGTTCAACGTGTTGCCATCAAGCTTGAATGCAAGTCGGTAGTGGATGGAGTCGTTGAAAATCTTACGAATGTAGCCGAATATGACATAAGTATTAGAAAGTGTAAGACTCTTTTAAAACTTTAAGATTAACTTTATTAGGAGAGAAACAAACCCTATGGCTTGTACCCTTGCAAAGACATAAAAGTTTATGCTAGTTCCACAATTTTTTATTACGGTCCAACTTGTATAACAAACATTTTACTAGAAAAAATATTTGTTCTTGTCAAAAAAAAGTTAGTACAAATGTGACAAGTGAATTTTAATAATTAAAAAAACATAAAACTAAAATTAAAAAAAAAGAACACATAGGACTAAAATTAAATTTATGTAAAAATATAAAAACTAATAATCCATTTTTAAAATAATTTTGTAAAAATTATAAAAAATAATTTTATTGTTACTTTCTTTTGAAATTCAATTGTTAATTTTATTATAGTTTTTTTGTTGATTTTAATGTATATGTGTGAAAAGGGGTGTTTTGAAAAATGAAGCAACAAGAACTTAAATTTATTCATTTATAGCGTATAAATTGACGGAGAAAAGGATTACCAAAAGAATTTGAAGCCAGAAGAATCACCGCTAGTTTTTTTTTTCATCTTTTTCTTTCAAATCTCAAAAATCTTCATTAGCTAGTTTCATATTTTACTTAATTTTTATTTTTTGTTATTGATTTTGTGGCAGTGATGATGAATTTATGTATACCATCAAACTTTGAAAGCTAAATAAGCTTGTTGATGCAAACTATACAATCTGAGCCTTTCTTAACAAATATTTATGATTCTACATATAATAATAGACTAATTCAAGTGGTCAAAATATATAAATTACCTGTTTATAATTTGAAAATTGTGAACTAAAATTATATAAGATTTAGTGTTACTAAGCTCACATCAATGGTGCTATTAATCCTATAGGTTTAGGGTGCGTTTGATCTATTAAAAATCAGAGTACTGGACAGGACAACTTTTGTTGTACCCTGTTTGATTTGAAAATTGGTTATGGGACCGGACAAAGCAGGCAGCAAGGGACAGGACAAAATCAAGAATTTTTGTCCTTCACTAAACCACAGCACAACTTTTTGTTCACAGTACAACTATAAAAAATACAAAAATACCCTTTTTATTTTCAAATATAAAGAAAATTATCTCCCTATCTCTCTTCGATACAATTTTGGCTTGTCCTGTACTATCTTGTTTTGTCCTATACTGTCTTGTTCTGTCCTGTACTGTTTTGTCCAGTACTTACTGCTTTGCGAATTAAACGCACCCTTAGTGTTACTTATAAGTTAGGGTTAAATGACACTAAAATAATTGACATTAAATCTGAACCGTCGATTTAATTAATCTAAAGGTTCACATCTATTTACATAATGAGTTCACTTCACGTGGTAAGTTTTATTTTGATTTTCACTAAGTAAAGTAGTAATTAATTTGTAATTTTCACATACAAAAAAATGTAAATCTTTAGAGGAATATTTAGTGGAATAAAATTTATTTTGATTTTTCAAAAATTAAAAATTATAATAATCTTCAGAAATAGCAATGTTCTTAATTTTCTCCCTGCCTTTTGAGCTTCTATGATTTTATAGCACCTCTTGATTTAGCAAAATAATATACTCCAATGATATATCAATGTTTTTTTTTTTTGATAAGCAATGATATATCAATGTGTCTAATTTAATTTAACACCAAATTTCATCTTTCCATTTTATTTATCTAAAGGTCTAAAACAATTTTGATAAAATTAAGTTTTTTTAGATTTGTCTCACAATCATTCCATAGTATATTGAACCTAAAATTTTGAGTCAATTGATCGTGTTCCTATATATAGCCTTAGTGTATTTTTTTAGTAATCCTCAATAGTATATTGGAAACACATTAATAATAGTTTATATTTTGCTTCCCTTCATGTGCGCATGTGTCCCTTGTTTTTTTTGAACAAGCCACAATGATATATATATATATATATATATATAACCAGAAAAATCAGCAACCCCCAGCACAAGGTGTGCTAGAACCCCTTGCTGTGTCTAGGTTTTTGATTTCGACGCATGTGTCCTTTGTTGAATTCTCAAGATCAGATCTTTTTTATATACATAACAAAATCTGAATATTCTTTTCAGAAATTAAATTGAAAACTCAAAAAAATCTTTTAGTACCAATATTTGCATAATTGAATATAATATTTGAAAAATATTTGTCTGACTAAAGTACTTGTATGATTTTACCAAAAAAAAAAAGAAGTATTGTATTATTGGATATAATCTTGAATATTTTTTTAAAAAAATCTCTTCACAATATTCTCTTTTTTTATATATGTAGTAATTAGCAAGATAATTGAGTATAAATTATTGATAAGACAAAACAATATAAGACATATTTTATTCTAAAAAATAGAAGTATTTGGTCAAAAAAGATGTCAGGGAAAAGAACTCGTCTTTCCATAGAAGAAGCAAACAATATGTCAACTTTGAACACCACACATGAGATTTCACCGGTGTTGAATCAGAAGTTACAATTGTTACACTTACAAGATTGGCATCGTGTTTGTTTCTTATGTAAAAGAAAATTGTATGGTAAAGACATGTACATGTACAGGTACTATAACTACTAGTAATGCTTTGTTATTTGGACAATTTGGTAGTATAAGATAGATATTAATACAAGTTGTTTCGACCTGTAAAATTTATATTTTTTTTTGGAGTTCTTAGTTAGAGTATTTTCTTATTAAAATGTTATTTTTATTTTTCAGGGATAAAGCTTTTTGCCAAGTAGAGTGTCGTGACCAACATATAAAAAAAGAAGAGTCTCAAGTCAAGTCCGAAGAAAATCCACCTTTTTATTGATTGAATATTTTATATATATTGATCACTTAACTAATCAACTCCATTAGAATATATATATATATGTGTGTGTGTGTAAGGGAGTGATAACATTATTATTAATATTCAGAAGAAAAAAAAATATTATTTGACTAAATATTTTGCAATGGCCGCTATATATATACTTCTTTCTATTGGTGGTTTTACTTTTCAAGATGGTAAACCGAATTATTATTTATATTTTTCGATTATTAGAGCTTATTCTAGTCCATATGTATTGAAGGAAAACTCTATAAGTAGTTTATATAAATATAAATAAGGCAAATCACCAAAGATTTTTTTTTGACTAGCTAGCCTAGCGGCTAGCAAATCACGAGAGATTTACTAAAATAAATTATTAAATCACGAGTTTTTATTTATTTATTTTATTGTCAGTTTTTGTTTTGTCAATAACCGACTACTATATAAAATACAAATACAAATAAGAATTAAAAAAGGAATAATTTTTCTTTTGAGTTGTAGGATTAATTAATCATGTAATAAAAAAATAAATAAATACCAATTACCGATATATAGTACAAGTAGCTATTTAGTCTTGGGTTCGATCCGACGGGTATATATAGAAAAATATTTGTCAATTGTTAAATGAATCTCAGTTATCTCTAATGATTAATCTTTGTTGCGATAAAAAAATAAAATTGTTAAATTAAACTATCGAAACCGCCACAGTACTGCACCGCAATATAGACGGCATTTCTCAGCTATCTATCTATCTATCGTCTCTTCTTCATCTCCGATCTGAGTTAATCAATCAAACACAAAAAATGAGAAAACGCATCGTTTATGCATGGGTCGTTGCTCTTATTTGCTTCATAGTACTCATGATTCTAACCCCAGCTATTCCTCAGTCCCAAGATTACCACAATTTCGCCGATCAACGCACCTTTCTCGGTAACTAACCCTACTTTTTTTTTTTTGGTATTACATAAAGTGGTAATCATCTACTGAAATTAAACTCACACATAACTCTGAGTTCCCGGGTTCGAACCGAACCCGGGTCACCTTCCTGCCTAGCAATTTGCCAATTGAGCTAGGACAACCCTATTGGCTTCATTTTAGTTTAATTTGATTCATATAGAGTAGCAGTGTTTACTATTTCATAATTTTTATTATTTTTAAATTTATTTTGTAGGCATTCCTAATGCACTTAATGTGGTATCCAATTTCCCTTTTCTCATTATTGGTCTCATTGGACTTATACTTTGTCATCATGGAAATTACTTTCAGCTAAGGTATTGTATTTTTTTCATATTCATTTATATGTTGTTATGAAGCACATACACATACACGGACACGTCGATGCAGATAATTTTTTTTGAAAAAATGCTATATTTCAATGTAAACGCTTATTTCAAGAAGTGTCTGCGCTTGATAGTATGTTGTATTGCTCTGGTTATTTATTATTGATGATATGAATAAATTTTAATTTCAAAAGCTTGCAAGGTGAACTATGGGGTTGGACATGCTTCTATGTTGGTGTAGCTACTGTTGCAATTGGATCTTCATACTATCATTTCAATCCAAATGATGCTACTCTTGTCTGGGATAGGTTACCTGTGAGTTGAGGTTTTTCTATAGTCGAAGTTATAGAACCGATTTCTCACAGCTTAATTGATAATCTGTTTATCATTTCAGATGACGATTGCTTTTACGTCAATCATTGCGATATTCATCATTGAGCGGGTTGATGAGAGGAAAGGAATGATCTTTATTGTACCTTTAGTTTTGGCTGGTGTAATTAGCATTGTTTATTGGAGGTAAGCTTGCTGCGATGCTGCCCTTTTTATTTTCTTTTGTGTACGCTTTTTTGACTAAACACTCATTTTGGTCTTTAAAAGTGTGAGACTGTGTTACTATAGTCCTTGAATGTATATATCAAAATTACAAAAAACATCATTGAGTGTATCTTTTGTTAGTAATTGATAGATCAAACGGACTAAAGGGAGACACACATTCAAAGAGCAAAATAACTAATGAGAAACATATTTTTGAGGGCCAAGTTAACTATCGAGAAAAAATTTGACAATGGTTTTGTAATTTTAGCTATTTCAAGGATTATAGAGATAGCTTTTGGCACTTCGAAGGACTGACATGACGGTTTTTTCACAAATTTTCATTTGTTTATCTCGTATTGTTATTGGAAGTTCAGTCATTGATGAAGAACCTATATTTGATTTTTTTATTTTCACCTGTTGTTTCATATATTTCTTTCATTTATAACGATAAGTGAAAAATTTTGTTCGTCGTGTGGATAATTGGATAAAACATACAAGTATACAACTCATTGTGAATTATGCAAATTTACTTCCCCTTTAACTACAGTTACATGAGTCATTAATCACAAAATAGTTCAGAATGCCTGAAGTTAGACTAGTTCTTTTTAAGGTTATTATTCATTCGTGGTACCCGTTTGAGGTTTAATGTAAGTACTCGATCATTCAAGTATTCAACTGAATTTTAACTCATGAAATAATAACTCTTGTCTTACATTTACCACAGGTTCTTTGACGACCTTCGTCCGTATGCTTTGATCCAATTTGTACCATGTATTGCCATTCCACTCATGGCTATTTTGTTGCCTCCAATGTACACTCATTCAACTTATTGGCTCTGGGCTGCAGGTTTGTATTTGTAATATGCTATTGTTTCATCTTGAGATTAAATTATAAACTCCAACCGATCTTAGATTTTCAGTAAATTCTTTGCAGCATTTTATCTTCTAGCTAAAGTGTTAGAGGCTACTGATGACGTCGTCTACAAATGGACTCATCATATTGTCAGTGGTCATACACTTAAGCACTTATTTGCAGCAATGGTTCCTGTCTTCTTGACATTCATGCTTGCGAAGAGGAGTGTGGAACCAGAGAGGTATATGCCTGTCCCCAACAGTAAACTGCATATGATTGATGGGCTTAATTATAATTGAGTTTGAATTGTGTGCAACTATAATTCCTAATTATGAGTATATGTAGTTAAATCAAAATGAGTTGGCATCCGTATGTGTTTTGTAAAAGTTGGGCTAAATATGTTTTTAGTCCCTATAATATCGCAATTGCAGTACCATAGTTTGACTATTGTCTTGATGTTTTACGATTGTTGTGGTCTACATGCAGGCAAAGTTTGTATAAAATATGGAGGGTTTCCTGGACAAAGGTCAAAGAAGGCGACTCCAATGTTGAGAGTTACACTTACTCCAGTGTGGAGGTTGAAGAGCCGCAGTAACACCCGTCTACATTTCCACCAAACACAAGAAACGCCTATACTGAATTATTACAAAATATCTGTAACACATGAACATGGTCTAAGTAAAACAAACCACAGTAAGCTAACTTTCATACAGCATTAACTGTAATTAGCTTATAGTTTGTATAGTTCTTGATCCTTATCACATAGCATTGACCTTTTTAGATCTGAATGTGAAGTGTTCTTGTCTAGTTCAATAATGGTATTGTTATTGTCCCACCTGCTTCGTACACTTGCAGTGCGTGCGTGTTGGCACGAGAAATTGTCCCAACTATTCCAATGATATGTTAGACTTGACTATGCTTACAGAACTTATGAGCTTTACCTGGTAAGATATAGATGTTACTTGTTAGGACATTTCTGATATCTTGCTGTGCTTATACTTTGAAGCACATTTGAATTGATGTAAAATATCTTTTAATATAAAGCTAAAGAAATAGTTTTGGGTTTTACTCTTCCAAATGATATAGCATGTGTTTGGAAAAGTTGATTTTTGCGATGAGAACACAAGTTGAGCTACCTCTCCAGTATGTTTTGTCTCTTCATTTTAACTTGCTGTCATATATTAAGCAAAACGTTAATCTTGCTGTACGAAAAGTATGAATCACTAACATCTGGAAAGTGTAAATTTTAATTCGGTTTTCATCTGATACATGATGGATTCAGGTTAAGAATCCCTTATCCTGAGTTATAAATAGAGTTTCTTCTATCCCATATTTCACCATTTTTATTGGTTTTGTTTGAATTTCACTCTTCTTCCTTAAGCTGCTTTGCAAAGCTCCCTTCTACTTTGATTCCTAACAAAAGCACTAGTAAGTAGTACCGAATTGTATGAACAAGTGGGTGATTTGAAGAAGAACATAGTATAAGGTATTTTGACACAAAAATCAACATCTAACACTGAAATATGGTTGTATTTTGTACACTGTTTGACATACGGTGACATACAATACATATACTAGTTTCTTGTACTGGCTCTCCATCGTACCGAGAGGGCATCATTTATTCTTTCCGATATCATTGGTAATATATTTATTCTGCATTTAAAAGTGGAACAAAAATAAAAGCACCATGGTCCAAATTCAGCTAGTGACAAATTGACAACTACAGTGGAAATCACGCACCTTAGTCAACACACAACAAATGCATGGACATTCGTATACAAATTAATATTTTTTCTTTTTATATTGGAATATTATTTGGATTATCTCTCTTTTTCTCTTATCATATCACTTCTTAGGCGTATATATATGGCTTTTTTTTCTTCTTCTAATTTGTTGCAAAAAATAGGTTTGTTTAAGAAGATTAGAGAAGTCTCGTGAGCTTAGCTCAGAGATATTTCATATAATGTATAGGGACTGAGGATCAAATTTTGTTACGCCATTTTATTCATCTTTAAAAAGTGAAATTATAGTCATTAAACCTGACAAAAAAAACTAGAGAAGACCATCATCATTCATCATCAAAAAAATATTCTTATAAATTGTAAATCATAAAAATAAAAAAGTTAGAGAATGATATGATGTTTGTATTTTCATTTTTAAATTATACTACTCTTACTAATTTATTTATAGGGCCTTTTAAGTTGGAAGAAGGTCCCAAAGGATGTATGTGGCCAACTTTAAATATATGACTGTTATTATGGTCGTCGTTTTATCAGAAATAAAAGGACCAATGCTTACGTGACAAACTTTCATTCATGCAATGGAACCCCACTTTTTAATAATAGAATAGAATAAACCAATAAACATCAAAGATGCAATGCCACATCAAAAAAAGCCCTTTATTTTGTTTTACCATTGATAGTGAGTGTTACCATGCTGTCCCTTTTTATGCCACAGAACCACCAATAAATTAGCTCCGATACAATTTTCTTGTATGTATGGTGAATTTTATCAATCAAATTATTTATTTTTATGGAAATTCTTACTTACCAAATTATGGTGATGATCTTAATTAAGCTTCTTAAAGATATGATAACACATAATTAACACGGCTGATACACGGATTAATTAATTTCCATTAAAAGATTACAATTTGAAATCAAATCTCATCAACTTGGTGGCATGGCATGGCATGAGGTTACTATAGGGATAAACATCAATCAATCAAAATGCCCATTCTTAGTCATCCCATTAATGTCACACCCTGCCTGCCTCCACAAATTCCATTAGCCTTATCCAACGCTACAATACCATTACCATTCTTTTTTAGCTTAAGCATTTAGTTGAAAATTCAGATTCTATACTGTTGTGCATTCAAGTACATTCGCAGTCGTTAGATCGGTATTAGATGATATAGATTTTAAGTCAATTTAAGAAAAAAATTAAAATATATATTGTCTGATTTCAATCTAACGTTTATAAATATAGTTGAGTGGATCGAGCGTGGACTTGATAATGGTATTTTACTCAAATTTCCAACACTCTTCACATATTATGTGCTTCTAACAAGTCAAAAAATTCAAGATTCCCATAAAACAGAGAAATCATATTCATGTTTCATGTTTATATTGCTTGTATATCATCATAAATCATGGGAAGATATATACTAGTACTACAACAAATACACAATGCCAACATGAATTCTTGCAATGCACACACACGGAGTTGACACACTTTGTTGTACGAGTTTTTGATTCATGTTTTTTAGCCACTCATTCAAGTAGTCGACCAAATAATGTAACTTGTAACATCACAAGAAAATGATGTTACAATTATATGAGAGAGAAGAGAGGAATGAGCACGAGTCATGCGTCTTAATTTCGAATTTGAGGATGAAATAACACAATAAAAAATTTTGTTGTCAAATTTTTACTCTTAAAGACGAATAAATAAAGAACTTCAATCGAACATCATCTTTATATAATGTAATGTTTCTATCAACTGAACAATATGTTCATAAGAACAAAATGTCACATGAAAAAAATAGAATTATTGTTTTAATTGTTTGTGCTTCTAACTACCTACCATCTATATATTCAAAACCACATTTTTGTTGGGTCACTATAGTGCTAAATGGAAGGACCGCACAATAATATCATCATGCACCTTGTGTTGAGCTTGCCCTTTCTTTCTTTTCTCCTTTAACCATTATATTCTTCTTCATTATTTAGGATCTATTCTCAAATCTCCATATCCAATTCCTTCACCTAGAATTTTTGTGTTGTACACGTAGAAGTAGCTAGAATAATGGAGGGTAATTTCAGTTCAAATAATCCTCCTCTTCATGACTTAGCCTCTAGCTTGAAGAGAAAGCACCATCATCATCATCATCATCATGATCATAAAGAAGATTATACATCATCTTCATCTTTCAATCTAAGTAGTGTTTCAAAGCTCATTCTTCCTCCACTTGGTGTTTCAAAGCAAAATCCAGATTGCTCAAAAGGATGGATCATATCCCCAATGGATTCTAGATACAGGTAGAGAGCTAGTTAGTTAATTTGGTTGAGCTTTTATAATTTTATTAGTGCATATTTTGATTCGCGTTGAATTTGATAGAATCCCAACAAAAAAAATTAACGGAAAATTGGCCGACACAAAGGGTTGTAACTAATAATATGATTAAAATTTTATGCCTCGTAGTATAAGTTTTATTCCCTAATTTTGCTACTATTTAATTCAGGAAAAAATAGTCAATTATGTAAATATTCAACATGATTCAAAATATGTGGTTAATTAGAATAGTATGATTAATTGGTTGTAAGAAAATAAATCATGGGGTTAAATTAAAGTATTATTTTTGGTTGATATATATAATTATTATGTGCAGGTGTTGGGAGAGTTTTATGGTAATTTTGGTAGCTTATTCTGCATGGGTTTATCCCTTTGAAGTTGCTTTCATGCACTCTTCTCCAAATAGCAAACTATATATGGTTGACAATATTGTTGATCTTTTCTTTGCTGTTGATATTGTTTTGACCTTCTTCGTTGCATACATTGATCGAACAACTCATCTACTTGTACGAGATTCCAAAAAAATTGTTGTAAGGTAATTTTCTTCTAAACCACTTATTTGTTTTATTTAGTAAAAAAAAATTATATTCTTATGAGCATAACTGAGTCAATATCACATTTATATGTAGAAGTCGAAATTCGAACTAAAAATACTTTCTAAAAGAAATTTTTTGGTACGTAGTGTATAGAATTTTACTTTTATAAAATGAACAAATATATACTACTATTTGTATATATTGTATAAATATGCCATTTAAAAAACCATACATGAAAAAGTGATGAGAACAATTTAGTACTTTTTGTCAAAAAAAACAAATCAATATTTTATTATTCTTAGAAAATGAATCTCAATAGCAATTAAAGTATATGAAAGTATTATTATATTCTATTTTTTTTTATTGAAAAGAGTATTATATTATTCTTTTTAACCAAAAGAGAGTATTATTATTCTAATGAAAAAGATCAAAAGTAGTTACATTCCAGAATATAATATAAAACTATCTGACATTCTTTGAACAGGAAGAACTTAATTTGTTACTATTATTCTTTACTAATTCATTCTTGCGTGAAGGATTGATTTTACTTATTCATTTTCCTAAATTCCAAATTCATATATTCTTGGAAAGGCTAAACATTATGGCCTAATCCCAACCTAAGTTTGATAACATTGATATGTGTTAGACCAACTATTCTGTTATTTGTTTTGAATAATCTAATACAACCATAAAACGTCTTTGTCTTAATAATAATGATTAAGATGGTAGTTGTAGGAGAATTAATTAAATTTAAATAAGATAAGATAATGAACACCTGGTTTATGTTTCACCACAAAAATATGTATGGGCCAGGGTCCAAATTTTAGTGGGTTCTAGAAAGTCAAAGTAGGTCAGCCCAATTCAATTAGAGGGCCCAATAATATAAAGCATGATTATTGCTTTATCCGCCCCCTCAATTACTCCCACGCCCCCCAAATTACCTAAATTGTCCTTTGGATTTTATCTTCCGAAATACATCAAGGCCAAAAAATTTCGGAAGATATAATCCGAAATATCACAATTTTTGGATCTTATAAACTGAAATTGTAAATTATGTGAAGATTAAATTGACGGGAGGCATTTTGGTAGATACGATTGGAAACACAAATTTTGGTAGTTACGATCTGAAAAACCACACTTTTCTGGAGATATCTTCCGAAATATATTTTTAAAAGCCAGGTTACAGCAGACCTGTACCATCATATAAAACTCAAACACTCAACCTCTCAAAAGTAACATGCGATTTTTTTTAAGGGTTTCGCGTTTTTAAGCTTCAAATTATCATTTATTCGCTCATTTGGAAGATCAAACACTCATTTGAAGGTATAAAACAGATAATCATAGCTTTTAAACCGATTAGTTTTTGATTTTTTTAAGAAATTCTGTGTACATAAATATTGGAAGATAACTTCCGAAACTGGATTGGTAGATATCTTCCGAATTGTTTCGGAAGATAACTTCCAAACTGGGTTAGTAGTAAGCAAATGTGCATTATTCTTATTTATTACTGCTTATTTATTATTCTTATGGATCGAGTTCGCAGTGTTCGAGGGAATTTTTGGATTATACAAACCAAAAAATTTGTTTCACTAATTGAGGGTATTTTTGAGTTTTTGAGGGGCCTGGGAGCATTTAGAGGGGCCTAAAAAGCAAAAATCATAAAGCATACAGTATGATCCATAAATGTTAGAGCCACTACTGTCCAAAAATAGTTGTTGCAAACCATGTGACAAAAGATACACTTAAATTAAAGAAGAGTACCATGACACTCTTTAAGCATTCAAATAATATATATATATATATATATATATATATAAAGTGAAACATTTTAATTTTCAAAGAATTGACTTCACACATTTTCATAAATTTTCACAAAAACTTACTATTTTAGTTGCTTAAAGAGTGCTCCTAGGGTACTCGTTAACATTTTACATTAGAGAAATGTGAAATTATATTAAGTTACACTAATTATTACCTATGTATTTTACAAGTGAGAAGTTTTAAATTTCGTCATTTGAGATTACAAGGTCAAACTCTTACCACTGAACCGGAACCTTGCAAATAAATGGTTCAAGGATATGTGAACATATGTTTTTAAAAGAATTGTTAAACTAGACTCTTTTACTATATTGATGATGGTGATGATGATGTTGTTAGTAATGTTGAGGTAGGTACTTGTCAACATGGTTCCTAATGGATGTGGCATCAACTATACCATATGAACCAATAGGCTTTTTTTTAACCGGCAAACACAAATTGGGTCTTCCTTACTTCCTCTTGGGAATGCTTAGATTTTGGAGAATTAGACGTGTCAAGCAATTCTTCACAAGGTTCTTAATCTTTCTCTTTAATTACCATATGATTGTGTAAGTGTATATATAATATGTATGTTATCATTGATCCAGCTGCATTGATTTATTTGCCTTGCCAGGCTTGAGAAAGACATCAGGTTCAGCTATTTTTGGGTCAGATGTGCTAGGCTTCTTTCTGTATGTCCCATTTATTTTCATTTCATTCCATTTTAAAAAATATGTATAATATGGTAAAATTAATGGTTAAACTAGCTTATAAAAATGACACAATATAAGTTGAAATACTACTTGAATTATCATATCATGAAACGCTATAAGCACGTGACAAAATGATGCTATAAGGTATCCGCTGTAAGCTAGCGCGTGGTTTGGCCTTGTGAAAAAATATTTATATATATAGTGTTGAAAATTTTGGTGCAGGTGACACTTTTTTCAGTTCATTGTGCCGGATGCTTGTATTACATGCTAGCTGATATGTACCCTCATGAAGGAAAGACATGGATTGGAGCTGTGATTCCAAACTTTAGAGAGACGAGCACTCGAGTCAGATATATTTCGGCCATTTACTGGTCCATCACTACCATGACAACTGTTGGTTATGGTGACCTTCATGCTGTCAACACCATGGAAATGATTTTCATTATTTTCTACATGCTCTTCAACCTTGGCCTAACCGCTTACTTGATTGGTAACATGACAAATCTTGTTGTTGAAGGAACTCGCCGCACCATGGAATTTGTAAGTATTACATTACATACTGCAAGAGATTACATTCTAATGTTTCATGTCACAAGAATTTCATGACAATATTGTTTAATGCATATGATTTTTTGTGCAGAGAAATAGCATTGAAGCAGCATCAAACTTTGTGTGCCGAAACCGGCTGCCTACAAGGTTAAAAGAACAAATCCTAGCTTATATGTGTTTAAGATTTAAGGCAGAGAGCTTGAATCAACATGAACTAATTGAACAGCTACCAAAATCAATTTGCAAAAGCATCTGCCAGCATTTGTTTTTTCCAACTGTAGAGAAAGTCTATCTCTTCCAAGGCGTCTCGAAAGAAATCCTTTTGTCCCTAGTAAGATACTAACTTTTGATTCTTATACTCTTAGGTTGTTTTGTTTCTAGGATCTCTTACAAATAGTCCCACAAGTAATTATGCAGTAGATAAGTTCAAATAAGCCAATCCAACCGTACCTTATAAATTGTGAATGTGCTGCAGGTTGCAACAATGAAGGCAGAATACATACCACCTAGAGAGGATGTTATAATGCAAAATGAATCACCAGATGATGTTTATATTATAGTGTCAGGAGAAGTAGAGATCATTGATAGTGTTATAGAGAAAGAGAGAACTTTAGGGACTCTAACAACAGGAGACATGTTTGGAGAAGTTGGTGCACTTTGTTGTAGGCCTCAAAGCTTTACCTACAGAACCAAGACTCTAACACAGCTTCTGAGGGTGAAAACCAATACACTTATAGAAGCAATGCAGATTAAAAAAGAAGACAACATACTAATACTCAAAAATTTCCTTCAGGTTGGTTACTTTCTTGGCTTGCTACTTGTGAGTATTAGTAATTACTCATCATAATGATTCTTAAGGTTTCCATTTTAAAGCTTATTGTATATTGTGATGCAATTGCAGCATTTCAAGCAGCTTAAAGATTTGAGTATCAAAGATTTAATGGTAGAGAATGTGGAAGAAGAGGACCCTAATATGGCTGTGAATTTGTTAACTGTGGCCAGCACAGGTAATGCTGCTTTTCTTGAGGAGCTTCTGAGAGCAGGTTTGGATCCTGACATTGGAGACTCAAAAGGGAAAACTCCATTGGTATGTATGCTCATGTTTATAATATTCATTTTTTTTTTTGTATTTCTTAAAATCAATACTTTTTATATTTTAGCCTTTTAAATAGGCTATTTCGCATGTAGAACAACACTTAAGATCGATGACGTGTCTACAGTCTATTGTCTGACACGTGTAAGTGTTTGACACCGACATGACACCAATACATGTAGTTACATTCGATTAATTTCATTATTATGTTTTTGTGCAGCACATAGCAGCTTCAAATGGGCATGAAGAGTGTGTTAAAGTCTTGCTCAAACATACATGCAACATACATATAAAAGGTATCATATATCTATCTTTTAACTTACATATAACTCTCTCATTTAACTTTTTTAAGGGTTATATTTCATATTCATGTAGTCATTTACATTAAGGTTTATATTGGCAGATATGAATGATAACACTGCACTGTGGTATGCTATAGCATCAAAACATTACACAATATTCAGAATCCTCTATCAGCTATCTGCTCTTTCTGATCCATACACAGCAGGAGATATCCTATGTATAGCAGCAAAAAGAAATGATATAGCAGTGATGAATGAGCTTTTAAAACAAGGACTAAACATCGACTCAAAAGACCGACACGGCATGACCGCTATACAAATTGCTATGGCAGAAAATCTTGTGGACATGGTTCAATTGCTTGTTATGAACGGTGCAGATGTCGCTGACGTACATGTTCATGAATTTTCTGCATCCACCTTAAATGAAATGCTGCAGAAACGCGAAATCGGGCATCTAATTAATTTGAGTGAGGCAATGCCTAGTGAGTTTGTATTAAAGGGGAAAAATCAAGAAGAACAGAAGCATATTTGGGGAAGATTTAACGGACTAGAGTGTCCAAGAGTAAGCATATATAGAGGTCACCCAGAAGTGAGAAGAGAAAAAGGTTTTACTGAAGCTGGAAAGTTAATAAGGCTGCCTGATTCATTGGAGAAGCTTAAAATTATTGCAGGTAAAATTTATGTTACTGTATACATTGATTGAGAAAAAAAAATGTAGATCTTAATCTTAGTATCCTGATATATGATTTTATTTGTGTACAACACAGGTGAAAAATTTGGGTTTGATGCAAGAGATGCAATGGTGACAAATGAAGAAGGAGCAGAAATAGACAGTATTGATGTGATCAGAGATAATGATAAACTTTTTTTAGTTGAAGAAGAGGCTATTGATGTAAAATGTCAAGTGTAAATATATAATCTTGCACAATATAATTGTCTTTTTTTGTTTCTCATTGTTCGAGTTTATCAATAAGTGGTATTGGAGTTTTGTATTGATTTGTCTGATTCATAGGAAAATAAACAATTTGATACATCCAGCAACCATAAGAAAAACTTTCATTAGTATAGTGATCTGATTCATTGCTTTAATACAAAACATAATAGCAATTTGATTCATTTATCTAATACAAAATATAGTATTTCATCTAAGCTATCAAAATAAACATTTCCTCAAAGCAGTGAACACAGTGGGTGCCTACTACACAACATTGTAATGTGTTTTTAAGGTGTATTGCCGCAACACATGAGGATGCTAACAAAATAACAACTAACAACGATTAACATTTGTCATTTCAAAAAACAAATGAATGATCAACTCCTAGAAATAGCTACGAAAGTCTTGCGGCTTGTCTGACAGGTAGCAAGCTGACTTGAGTGATTTTAATCATGAAACAATGAATTTCCCCTCCTGCAGGTTACCTGATTATGATTTCATGAATACAACAATTTCAGTTAGCAAAGAATATTAACTTTGAACTATAGTCAATTAATATCCTCCTGCCAAGGCCTGCTGAGTGTATGGGGAAATATGTGATAGACTGAAACAAACATCATCTTGGAAACATATCTAGTTTTAATACTCCATTATCGTTCCGAAGATTGTTCTTGATCTAAATTTCCTCTCCAAATGATTATCTGTTCATCCTTGAACAAGATCGGTACACATGGCACTAAATCCTGTGCTAATAGGAAAATACATTAACCACAAGATACATATTTTATTTTTAATCTAAAGATTAAAAGCATTGAATTTTATAATTGTATTGTATAGATATAGATATACATACATACCCTTAGCTTCACTCCAATCTTTTTACAGTCACTTGTACCAACATGAGTGCAGTCCAGTCTCACAACCTCCTCAGTCTTAAAAGCTTCCCTCACCCTCTCCACTACATTCACATAAACACCGTTTCTAGCTGAACATGCAAACCACAATTTAGCATATCGAACAATACTACTTTAAACTGGAATAGTAAAAAAAAAATCGCACATTTACTTACTGAGTTTCATCAGAGGATGGGAGTTCAAACCCCTGTTTCTCAATTCTTTGGTTCCCTCGTGTGTCAAACCTTCAATCACATTCTTCACAAGCTTAGGATATATTGGAGCATAAGGCTTCCACAGCATAAGAGGTATAACTGGACGGTTATTGAAATCATAATGTCGTCCTCTGTACAAGAGCAGTATATTGATGTTGCGGTAGATAATTTTCCCACCAGACTTGTCCTGTAGGGGAATAAATAAGAAGTATTCTAAAACAAACTATTTTAGAAAGATCAATCAATCAATCCTTCCATTAATAAACAAATAAAAATGCAATACAATTGTGTTAACCTCGAGGTGGAAGCAAATATTGTCCATGTCTAGAGTTGGCACACCCAAGCACTTAATCCTCACAGCTTCAGCCTTCTTCCAATGGTTATGGATGTCATCCAAAGTGTTGTGAGTGACTCCCCCCTTCCCTAGCACAACATCAAGATAGATCAACCATCAATCAATAAATTAAGTATAAAGAATATTATGTTAGTCTTACATACAATTTTTTTGTTTTAGTTCCTTTAAGCTTTTTATTTGAATTTAGTCCTTGCAAATTCAAATTTTGTTGTAGCCTTGTAGGTTTTAGTCCCTAGCCTCGGCCTATAGGGCTACGTATGACGTCAGGACTAAAAGCAACTATTTTTGAATTTAGAGGAACTGAACACGAACAAAAAAAACTTACGGGACTAATACAAAACAACATTATAATCAAAGGACTAAAATCATATTAAAAAAAAGGCTAATTAAATAAATCAGTATTCAGTACCCACCCAAATTGATTTGCCTAGAGCAGTCGCTATGACGGTAGCGTTCAACAAGCTCCGCGACCTCTTGATCCTCTAGCGGGGCTCCAAGGACCCTGTTCCGCTCCTCTTCAATCCTCTTCTGGTCCACTTCATGCTGAACCGGAGCAGAATTTCCGGTCCATTTGCGGTCAATCCGGCCTGGTCCGAAAGGAGAGAACTTGGGCGATTCACGGTAGCTTATGGGTTTTACAGAGGGGTCAGTTTCTGAGTAAGAGTACATGAAATGGAATGGAAGGTCCGATTTCAGAGGTAGATTTGTATCTCCTTTCATATTCGGAGTTCCATTCTTCTTTGGCTTTTGGGGTTTTCTACAGGGGGAAAATGGCGGGTCGTATATGTCATGTGAAACAGATTGACTCAGAAATCGACGAAAGAAAAATAGCCGGTTCCTCATTCAGCCACTCTCTTCCAGCCCCAACCGATACTAATAGCAGACAGGAGGATGCCAGTGGCGACTCTTGACTAAGCCGTATAAAAACCATAATTTATAAATCAAATATGTTAATCACATTGTATACAAAATAATTAAATTGTAATAAGCACAAAATTGATCATCAAAAAATTAAACATGATGTTCTACCAAATATATGAAAATAAACTGTACCAAAATAACACAACATGAGACAAATGTCATAGTTCCACACACTATATATCTCAATATAGTCGCATTAATGAAGTGTGACACTGACACGATACCGACACTTACATTTACATTGAAATATATCATTTTCTCAAAACAATTATCCGTGTCGACGTATCAGTGTCTGTGTCGTGTCCTGTGTCTGTGTTTCATACACTGCTAATGGATAAAACTAAACTATGAATGAAAACAGAAAATTGAAACTGATATGTAAAGCATTTGAATTAATATTACTCCTATGGCAAAGAGAGTATAGCTTGTTATCTGTTGCAATTGATTCTGCAACTGCAAACAAAAATTGTAAAACCCCAAATTATGCAACTATTTTATTCACCTTTTCCCCTAATCTTCAACCATTTCCTTCTCCATTGTAAGAAATATAAACACCAAAAATCTAAATTACTTATAAAATTAACAAACCTTCTTTCGATGGAAAGGATTAAGGGCCACCGGTGAAGCGGCGCAGTCAGGGATGGTGGTGATTGGTGGTTGCACCGCGGGAGAGAGAGGGAGAAAAGGAGAGAAGAAGAGGTTGGGCTGTGTTGTAATTTTTTTAAAACACTAGGGATATTTTAGCAATTTCGCCTGTGAATATATTTTTTTTGTATTTTCGTTTTGTAATTTGGATATATGTGGTGTCACCGTAGAGGTTAATCTCTGTGAGCTTTGAATGAAATGTCCATATCATTTTTAATGTTTTGCATACTCAAATTAGAGATCAAACTCAAAATTTTAGCTCGGCTAAAAGATATTTACATCATTATATTTAAATGCTCTTGATTGATGTTTAGTTGATTAAATGGATTTGATATGATTTTTTGTTTTGCTTATTGATAAATAGATTAATTTAATTATTTATGTTAGGAGTTATTGTTAATTGTTAAAGAATCTTATCTATTATGTCCAAAAAAAAGAAAAAAGAATTTCATTTATGAATTTGATATGATCTCTCGAGAAATATCTTAGAATTTTTAGAGGTGATAACGCATATCTCTTCCAAACAAAATATAGTATTAAATTTCATTCTTAATACGAACATACAATAACATTAAAACTCTTATGGAAAATTTATCATCTATATATGTCCCACAAAACTCTTAATAGTTATCCATATTATTAAGAGTCTTACATTATGGATAGCATCATTATACAAATCTACAATACTCTCACTTAAAACTTACAATGAGGCACTTACCATTAGACTGTTGTGAATGATTTATATTAATCTTTCAAGATATATAACAAAAATTTTAAGGCCCCTTAAATTGGAGGCCCAAGACTGAAGGTCTGTTTGTCCTGAATTTGGGTAGGCTCTGCACATGATCATTTAAGAATGTGGATATTTTATCTCTTCACATGTCTCTTTAATGAAGAAAAAAAAAACTTTCATTCATGAATATAACAAAGTAGTCATTAGTTGTTTCATCTCTTTTATAATTTTATATATGTTTAGTATCGAGGTATATTTATAAGAATCACAGTGAATAGCAAATTCAACATGATACCAAACATATATCTACATGCATTACATTGGAAATTTGAATTGATTTCCCAACATGGATAATGATATGAGTTGATATTGTGAAGGGAAGTGAATAGTATATTTAATTAATGTTGCACCTTAGCTTAACCAAGACTACATTATTAAAAGGAGCTAGGGAAGGATTTTATAATGCAACAAGATCAATATCCGTGAATATTTGATATGGTTTCCCTTGAAGCTTGCATTTACCCTTAAAATCAGCTAATAGTTGGAAAGAGAGATTTAAGTGTCCTTCTTCCAAGATATCCTTTCATCATTTTGCTTTGGTGCATTGTATTTTCCTTTACAATCAACTCGTGCAAATCCTTCCCCAAATTCTTGAATGATTTCATCAAAATATAAACCACAAATTTAAAACTAAACTTTATTTGTTTTTATGTCCCATAGGTCATTATAAGTTGTATTATTGTCACTATATATATAGCAAAACCTTTTCTTTTTCAGATGATAATTAAACATCCGTATCAAATATCAATTACCTGATCAATTAACTAATATACACAACCATGAATATTTTATATTAATCAAACCACTTAAATGTTGGCTTGATTTGCTCACCCCAAATAAAGTAAGATGATCAGCTTCCAGCTAGCAAATTTTTCAATCATCTTATTATCACATGCATACAAGATATCGGGTTTATGTGAATTGTATCTCAAAAACTCACCAGAGTCAAGACGATCTTCACATGACTGATGACTCGAAAACGAATTGACCTTTATTTACAAACTCTATATGGGATTACAAAATATGTGTCTTCAAGATATGAGGTACATATTTTGTAAAATTATGAAGAAAAAAAATTAAAAAGCAAAGTGTATATCATAAAATACCACAAGAAAGCATAAGTTATTATAAAATATTGAGTTACATCTTTGTCAATTGAATTCATTGAAGGACCCATCACATATATGATATAGACTAACTAGTGCACTATATCTATCAAGAATTGCTGGCATTTGGCAACATGTTTGGGCTTTTCAATAGTATAATATTTCATGCAAAATAGAATGTTGGGTCCTAAAGGAGAAAGAAGAATCTACATTGTAATGTGTAAAATACTCTTATCTTAGTACACACAACCCATAATCATTCACTTCTCTTTTCAAGAAAACAAATCAAAATGGACTACATAAACAAAACGTTCTTCAAGAATTAATATAGTAACAAGTTCATAAAAGGTGCAATATCCTCTAGAAAATTAAAAATTAGGAAGAAAGAATGAAGCCAAAGAGAATTTTTTGGACTCAATCCAAAAGGGAACCAAATCAAAATGGAAGAATGAGAAACAGAATCTTTGTAGTCAAAGTAGTCAAACTTGAACCCCCCCTAATTAAGAAACACAATCTAACATATATCGTATAATTAGAAGAGCTTCAAAAAAATTTAATATTCCTTTCCCATACCACTTGTAATTATAGCCCTCGAAGGAATAACAAATAAGGAAACAAAATTGTTTGAGACTTAAAATTGAAAAATAAAAACACAAGTTTTCATGTTACATTGTTTTATGTTCTTTAAAATCATCAATCGATATCTATTTACATATGCTTCTCTTTTTCCTCTTATGTATACTTTTTATTCTTTTGCCATTAAGCTACTTGATTAAAAAAAATATACATTTTTTTATTATAAGCATGAAAAGATTGATTTAGTTGTCAAGAAGTTGACGCATACATATAAAGAGAGTGTTTCTCCGTCGGTATTCTCTGAGTCTTGAAATCTACTATAACCCTGATAAGTTTACGGAACCCAACTTACCAATTATTTTTTCCATAAAAAGCTAATTTTTTTTTCTTCCTTTTTTCTCTCTTTTTTCACAATAAAACAAGAGAATCCCAATCATCTCCTCCACTGTATAGGAAACACTCATAATTGCACCCAACAGCTCCTAAGTTATACCAACTTCTAATTGATTGCTATAGCTTTAATTAGCTTCTTTTTCCTTAATCCTACAACTATATAAATCCATCAATCTCCATCATAAACTTTCACACACACGTAATCTCTTTTTCCTCCTAGCTACCTTTGCATGATGAGTTCAAATTCATGCACAAACTCTTCAATAAATGGCTTCTACAATATGCTTAACCAAGGACTCAATGACCTCCACCAATCCTTCATTTCCCATAACTTCATGTCTTTCCAATTCCTTTCACAAATTATCTCATCTCTCCAATCCTTCCATTCTCAACTCACCATTTCGGTTCGCAAACTTCGATTGCCCGTTGGAGGAAAATGGCTTGATGAATACATGGATGAAAGCTCAAGACTTTGGGATGCTTGTCATGTACTCAAATCTGCCATTTCTGGAATGGACAACTATTGCTCATCTGCCACTAATATAGCTTCTTCTTTAGATGGTTACCATCACTTCACTCCAGAATTTTCACGTCGGGTGAGTATATATATATTCACCCGTGCATCATTTTTTATCTGATGCACGGATGAATATATGAAATGTATATATAAATGAGCAAATGTATTTCATATTTTTATTAATGTATATCAATATATGTGCAGATTATACGCGCGATAAATGTTTGTCAAAGAGAGATTCTAGGAATGGAGGAAGAAAACAAGAGTTTAACAGAAACAAGGATTCAACAACTATCTCAATGTTTGAACCAAAACACGAACATTTCTTCCGATTCGAATTCAAAACTAAATGGATTCAGTGGTTTTCGAGGTGTCCTTTTCGCAATGAGGAGTGTTAGTTCATTACTTCTAATGATTCTTATTAGTGGAATTTCTTATTGTTGGTCTTCCTCTTGTTTTCATCAAGGACTAGGACAAGGATATCATGAAGGACACATGGTTTTTGGATCTGGTTTCATGGTTTCAATGTCATTGTTGCAACAAAAAGTGGCAGAAGAAATAGACAACAATGATTTACAACAAGGGATTCTGTTGTTTGAATTTCAACAAGCAAAGATTGCAATGGAGGAATTGAAAGTTGAGTTGGAGAGAATAACATGTTATAACAATGGAACAAATGGTGAGATTCAAGAAAAAGTTGAGAATGTTAAAAATTGTTTTGGATTGTTGAGATGTGGTGTAGAAACTATAACAGGACAACTTGATGATTTCTTTGATGAAATAGTTGAAGGAAGGAAGAAACTTTTGGACATGTGCAGCCATAGGTAGAACTAGAAAATTCATAAGTACTTTTTTTTTCTTTCTTTTTTATGTTATAATAAAGTTTTAATGAAGCAATGTAATCCCTTTTTTTGTGCATTAATCTAAGTTCTTCAAAATTATTGTTTAATATTGAAAGTGCAAAGCTAGGTAGGAGAATTTGTTTGAGCCTTGAAGAAGCCTTTATGATAAAACAGTACAAGAAATAAATTTTTGCAATAGAATAGAATGTGATTCTAGCTTTAAAGAAAAGCAAACATTACTATTCTTAGATAAGAATATTTAGAAGTTGGTAACTTCAAGAGAAAGAAATATCTTTCTATTCCAAGGACAGTAGTATGCTCTGCCTGTATTTGATAAACAGCTATGCTTTTTCTTCATATTTTTTTGGGAGGGTAAATAAAATCATGCTTTTTCTTTATCATGTTAGAAAGCCGATACTCTTTCTGGTCTTTATTATAAAAAAATTCACTTTTTAAATTTATTGAATAACTTATATATTTGATCCATACTAAGCGACCAGAGAGTTATACTACTAATATATATCATATCTCAGTTGTTTATTTAAAAATATAAAATATTTGATTTCAATGGAGTCAATGAGAATCTTTTGTGAAGTAACTAGATAACTAGATATGAGAAGGATTTTAATTTGTTTGTTCTGTTATGTGGCAGAATTTGCACTCTATTACAATTTTGTATTCTAGTGAATGAGTGTGCAAAGTTATAGCTAGAATAAAACTTCTGAATGAATCTTAAATATTGTCTGTCATTTAGTGTTTTTTGGTGTAAAAAATGATGAAGGGAACAGATCTTCAATATTATATTAGATTTACTCAATTATGGTCTGTTAGTAAAAATCAATTGAATATGTGATTATGATTTTACAACTTGGAACAATGATTTTATTCTGGCATGATCATGTTCTCAATCAAATTGTACTAGCTAACTTACTAATATTATGTGGGTTACAATGCAATTTTTAAGTACATGATTGAGATGATTGTGGTGTTATATTTTATTGACTTTAAAAAGGGACTTTGTAGCATGTAATTTGTAAAAAAGAGAATAAAAAAATTGTATGGTGAAGAAATGTGATCTAACCTTTCCACAAAGGTTAGCAGTATCTATCTGACATGGTTAAGAGATAACTTTTCTCCATAAAGCCTTAATAAATAATCTCTATTTCATTTGATTAATAATATGGAACTACAACTATGAAATGTTTATTGGTAAAACGGTGATTGTCGTTGAATTTAGTAAGGATGATCATAATTTCATCCCAACAACTGTGTTTGAAAAGAGACCGGACTTGATGCCAAAACTGGTGTCCGAATTTGATTAATCGGTCCAATAAACTAGATACATGTGGTAAGAACTATAAATAAACAATGAAACTGTAACGGTTAGTGATTTGCGTTTTTCGTCTAATGACTAGACTCACGTATTTTAAATATGAAGAAGTGAAAAATCTGAAGTTCAAATCAAAACTCTTTCAATAATATTCCTAATAGTTACCAAATCAACTATTTTTTCTATGAATATATTTTATTTAGTATAATTTTCCTTAATAGAAGACATAATTTTTAAAAAAAACACTTAATGTAGTAAAGGATTTGAAAACTACTCCCTCCGTTTCAAAATGAGTGTCACTTTTCAATTCCCAATGCAACATTTTCTATTTATATCATCTAATTACTACTTTATACACTATTTTCAAAAAAAAGTAAGCTTAATTTAGCAAAAGTGCTTTTACTTTTAATATAATGATTGCATTCCTTAATATGTATGAAAACACTAAAAGCGACACTCATTTTGAAACGGAGGGAGTACCTTTCGATGAAATCTAGTGTTAGGGTAGTTGATATCTTAGAAGCAATAGAAGATCTTCCTCTGTAAAAGTCAAAAGTGCTTCCACATGGGAAATTAGAAAGTGGAAATGAGCATGATTATAACATAGAAAAATTGGATTGTGTTGCCTGCCTACTGAACAAAGTGAGAAATTCAGGAAACAAATTAATGTTTTCATGAAATAACAAATAAATACTGCTAGTATATATATTCTTTTTCACTTTCTTTGTGCCCATCTTTTTTACCTTCTTTCTGGCTGTCTAATTGTCTATTTCACATTCAATTTAGCTTAAATTAGGGATGAACTACTGCTTATTCAATTTAAGCAGCTTCAATAAGTGTTTTTGAGAACATAAACGAAAATTTATTACATCAATAAAATCATAGAACTATTAATATTGCGTGACATAAACTACGATCCCCCGCAATTGCGATCGGGAGGGAGCTGGAACCACTTGATGTCAGAATTTACCTCCGAATTAGATTAAATTGGTAGTGAAAACCAAAAAATATATATTGTGTGACATAAGTGATAGATAATATTTAAAATATTTAATCTTTTAGTTTAGAATTCGATCTCTAATCTAATACATATAAAAAATATATATATAGTAAGAGATTAACCCCTTAAATAAATATCAATTAGTTCAAAATGTTAAACTCAACAATTGCACGAAAATACTAAAGTAGTAGTATAAAAGAAAATCATCTCAATGTAGACTAGAATCATTTGTAAATTTGTACTAATGTATGTGCTTGTAAAAGAAAAAGTAACGAATGTTATTATTTCAACTTTTGAAGAAGAGAATGTCATTCCCTACACGTTTGTGACTCCACTAAAATACGGTTGATTAGGTCGACAATATCACTTTTCATGGGACAATATCACTCAATTAATCAGACAAATCTTAATCTTGCATTTAAAGTAATTAAGATCTCAACAGCAAAAAAATTATATATTAAACTATGTTAAGAGTGGGCTAACATTTTTTATGAATTAACATACAACCATTAATAAAATATGGATGTACCATCTTCATAAACTTTTTTAAAGGATCTAAACCAAAATTTGAGTAAAAAAGTTATGTTGAATTTATAAGTATTTAGTTACAATTATATTCAATATAATTTCATCAAATAAATAAAAACATTTAAAAGTGGTTTCATGAGGCATAAAAGATGTCGTTGGTGTTTGCTCAATCTATTTTAAAACATTTATGTGTATTTTTATCACACGGGAAGCATAGAATTTGTGATGATAATTCTATATTTACGTATATGGATGTTTGACATTACCATATAAATATTGTACCTTGAAATGGATAAAATGTCCTTAGCACATGTATATATGTACCTTTGTAGTATAATATATAATGAGATTCCTGGCCTCTATATTATGGTGATGTGAAATGAGCTGTTGGAAATAACAAAATATGCAATGTATAAGAGCAAGACAAAATGAGATCTATCGAAGTTGTGAGATAAATGTCAATATAGCATCGATCATATCCATAGAACAACACAAGGTGTAGCTAGATAGCTATAAGGTGCCTCTTTGTTTTGTAATATTTAGTATAGTATGTTTGTTTTATTATAGGAGTAGTACGTAGTTTCATATCAACAGATATATACTAATAGTAGTAGCAATTCCAATTGAGATCTCTTCCTTTTGCAAATGAACAATATTCTTCTCTAGCTGTTATTCATTCATTTATTCACTGAATTAGCTACCTAAGAAATAATGAAGAATCTGTTTTTACGGCGTATGACATGACTATACTATATAGTATGTGCTTTGGGTTGGGGCATATCATGTGCTCCTCTAAACAACTTCTTAAGGAACCTCTATAAAATAATTTTATTTTAAAAATTGTATATTTAATTCATGTGAATTTAACTCAATTGGCTTAGTCAAAAAAAAAACTCAATTGGCAAGAAAATTAGAATGAAGTTCAAACTTTGATACACTCATATCACACGAGAGTTATTTAAAAATTGAAGCAAACCAAATAATAATAGAAGTATTTAAAGACTCGTCGATTTTATATAGCAGTCAACAATTAAAAAAGTGAAAGAGTTCATGAGCATAGCTCGGTCAGAGTTCAAATCTGAAATTCTCCGCTTATTGACTTTAAAATGTAATTTATTACTTTAAAAAAAGTGAAAGAGGGTCATGAGGAACCAGATGATTAAATTTTTAGAAAATTCAGGAATGGCCATCAAGATTTATTTAGAAAGAATGCATGGTATAGATATGGCTCCAAAGTACACACTAGATGATGACCTATTGTTGGCCAGAGGCCAGAATTAATAGCTTAGACCTTATAAAGTCATCAAAATAGGTTAACTTTTATTCTTCTCATTCTCAAATGTCGCCAAAATCTTACTTACAAACCTTGTTGCCCTCATGATTAATTGTCATGAATGACAATTGATAATGATTCAAAGGACCACATTAAGTCATCAACAACTTCGCAGCCTAAACTGTTACCAGCCTACCACTCAAGGTAGCTTTCATAATGTATACCATATGATTTTATGGACCACCAAATATATTTCTTTTTCTTATGAAAGTACTTTATATCATCTCTTATTTCTATCACAAATACATCTTATTAACATTCTTTATCCTCTAATTCCCTTAGAAAATAAGTCTGGGATATCCCAAATAGAGTGAGATATATTAAGTCTGTCTGATTAATATTTATTTCAGTCATAAAGTAAGTTTTTTTTTACTAAAGTCATAAAGTAAGTTAAAGTCTAGTTAATGGTTGTTTCAACATGATTATTTGAACTCAAATTTTTTTCGCACGGTTGATCTTTAATTGGTGTTCGTTAATCACTTGAATTCAATCATTTTGTTAAAATATTGTCATCTAAGTCTATTGTACATAGTCAAGAAACTTATACTATTATTTGGCTCTCGATGGGAGCTTAAATGCCAGAAAGATCATCATCACATTGGGGTTAACACATTCAATACGAGTTATCTCACTTATATAATACTTGTATGATGTTCAACATTCAAATTTTCATCTAATGTCATCTAACATAAAGTTTGACATACCCAAAAAAATTTGGTTCACAAATACTCATTTTGTTTACTTTTGGTTCAAAAAATTTGGAGTACATTCTAACTTAATTACATTATTTACTTTTACTCATTTTTCCTCCAAAAGAAAACGGTTCATTTTTACAATTTATACATATTTAAATAACTTTTTTTTATCAAAAAAAAAAATTGTTTTTAAATGTCATAATCCCTGAAACAAAAACTGGGGTATTGAAAATTGACTCTCAAGTTGCACAAAAACTGGTGCCACTTGATTGTTCTCCCCCATTTCATTGTGGCCACACCTTTATTAGAGACATGGGGTCATTATTATCCTTAAACCAATTACTATAAGTGCATATCATATATATAATTGTCGTTTTCAATTGTGTTACGCAATGATTATTTTCCTCTATGGACTTGAGAATGAAATTTATATTACAGTAGCACATGAAATTTTAATCTCAACGTCTTGTTAGATGGTGTTTTTCCTAATCACTGCTTCAAATCTTATGGTTAGCAAAGATGTGAAGCAAACTTGCTTGAGTCAAACTATCACCAATTACCACATGGAAGAGAAGTTCAATTAGTCATTAAACATGCGTTACCAAGGCGGATTCACTAAATTTCCCTCTTTTTTTGAACACTTGTAGTAATTAGTTTTAGATTAATTTTTTTCTCCGTAGTCAAGATTTGAACTTCGGTCCTCCAATTCTTTTAACGTTCAGAGTTGAGCTAGTTACTCCCCCAAAAATTCCATTTACGTCAAAACACTAAACCATGATCATACCGATACTTAACCAATACATACAACCATGAGATGAATGGGTTGTGAAGAAATGTGATATTTCCAACAAGACTCACAAAATTCATTTAAATAGTTGAAAATGCTCATATTATTACATTATAGGCGCATTCATATACAATTATCTCATATTTCCTTCTACACTCCCACCAAACCAAAGATTTACAAGTGACATTCTAAATTTATTTTACGACAACTTACACCATCATAAAAGGGATCTATGGAAATATCAGACCCATTAGATAGTCTTGCCACATTTAGAAGACTAATTCAATAACTCCCAACTATTTGCGACATACACCCTCTCAAGAAAAATAGAGAATGTGGCAAAGTATCTAATAAATAAACAAGCAAGTAATAACTCCCTTTCAATGACACAATATTTCAATCCCCTAGTACAAGTCAATAAAAAATGCCACACTAACAGAAGCTGAATGAACTCAAGAGCTTCTAAAAAATGTTTCCATTACCAACTATAAAAGAATCACTGAACTGTTTTTTAGAAAACAAATGATAATTTATTTATACAAGGGTACAAAACAATCACTTAATCAACACATTAACTTGTATATTTAACAATTAACTCGGCACTTGTATTGTTGCTGAAAAAGAGTACAACTATCATATCAAAAACGGGTAATATGTATATGTAGCAAGAATAAACACAATTACCATTGCTTTCACCATGAAACAGCAGGTAAAAGAATTTCAGCTGACTAACCTTTATCAGACTAATTATTTTCTGCAGATTCCTCAGAAGAATTCTGTACTCAGGTTGGTTGATCAAGAATCTCTGTTTCAACCCCTGTAATGGCCAACTTGCTGCATTCAGCAGAACTAGTGCACCCTCCATCAAGGCAGGAACAGGATGCTTGATTACCAAAAGAAACCTCAATGGCGACACTCACTTATGTACTATTTTGTACCACATTGCCCATCAGAGCAACATGCAATATGAGCAACATGCAAAAACCTGACAACTGTGTATAACAAAAAAGGAGAGAAGCTCCACAAAATATATGCACATCAAGATGACTGGCTTTTGTGACAAGCAGGCACAACAACCCACCAGTGTAGCATTAAATAATCAATAATGCAACACACCAGCTGCATTATGTTCAAATGTCAAAACCCGGCAATGCAAACTGAGTTGCAAAAGCTTCAACCCGTGCCCGGAGCTCAAGAATGTCTCTATTATTCTCAAGTACCATAGAAATATTCTTCTGCAACTTTCCATGTTCCCTCTGCAGCATGTTTGCAATTTGTGCAGCTCTAAAGAGAAAATCAGCCATTGTCTCAAAATCGGCCTCCAAACATCCTCTTGAAGTCATGGCAGGGGTACCTTAGTAATAAAACAGAAAAAAGTGTCTCAGAAGAATGCACCACCAATCAATTTTTTTATTTAACGGCAAATATTTTATATTAATAATAATCAGGTCTCTGCACCACCAATCAAATATCCCAAGCATACAGAACAGAAAAAAGTAAAGCATATAAAATTGTGGCTTACCTATCCTTACTCCTCCAGGAATTATAGTTCCATTGTCACCAAAAATAGCTATTTTATTCAAAGTAATATGACATGCCTCACAGACCTTTTCATAAAATTTACCTACAACCAAAAAAAACACAGGTTGTTATTACCATATACAAAAACATAAGAATCAAACATCAGTAATTGTCCAGCTTGAACCATATGATTCAAGCATAATGTTTGATCACAAAGTGGCTATCCAATTGGAAGTGCAGAAAACATGCAAATTAGATGAGTTTAGTTGACATATTAGCACTAAATAAACAAAGATGCAACCAGCGATATCAATATATCATGAAAAAATAACACAATCATTTAATACCTGTCAATCCTAGGGGCCTTAAATCCCAAAGTATTAAATGGTTGTCTGTACCCCCAGTTACCAAGCGACATTTTCTTCTCAATAAAGCAGATGCTAAAGCTTGAGCATTCTTCTTCACCTGCTGCATGTATACCTTATACTCAGGAGTAGCCACTTGTTTTAACGCAATAGCAAGAGCAGCAATGTGGTTATTGTGAGGCCCACCTTGCAATGATGGAAAAACAGCAAAATTTATCTTTTCTTCAAAGTCATATTGGTCATTTTCATGTCCCTGACTTAGAAGTATCCCTCTCTTCCTAGGTTTTGTTCCCTTCCTATAAAAAATTATACCGCCCCTTGGACCTCGAAGACTCTTGTGAGTTGTCGAAGTTACAACATCACAATAATCAAAAGGGTTCACACACTCCTGCAAGGACCAGCAAACCACGCATTAGAAAAGAAGAAGAAAAAAATGACGAGTACATATATCTTCAAAATTCAAAGTGCACCAACTATTAGGTAGTATTTGTGCATTTGCCATTAATAGAATCAAAACATCCGTCCAGTAATTCCAGAAAATGGATTAACTTAAAAGTGAAGCAATACATTAAAATCAATAGAGAATTTTATTCAAAATAGCAGAAAATTTAACTAAAACCAATTGACGGCTCAAGGATCCAAATATTGATATCAAGTCTCGAAAACTAAGCAGGATTCTCAAATTCCATGATCAAAACTATTAACCATAATAAAGGGACTCTGGCATCAATTCAAACAGAAATCTTTCTGAGCATTGTGTATTGGAGAAACATTAAAACAAACGATTAAGGGTCTGTTTGAATGACTTCTCAAAAACAGTTTTTTAGTTTTTAAAAACTAAAAAACTTGATTGATAATCCAATTTTACAAAACTGTTTTCAAAAACTGTTTTCTATTTATCAGTTTTTAAAACTAAAAAAGTAAAACAGGTTTAACAAGTTTTGCTTTTCTCTTTTTAAAAACAGTTTTTGAAAACACATTTTAAAAACTAAAAACCAAAATTGTTTCAAACAGGCCCTAAATCTTTTTCTAAACAGAAGAAGAACAGAGAGTCCAGGTATTGATTTAAAGAGCCATTCACCATTTAGTTCAGCTGGTATGAACATTACATATGTGATGACTCTCTTTCACTTTTCCAATTGTTAGCTATTAAAGTGAATAAGTGAGTGTATCGGTGTTCGAATTTCAGTCTGCATATTATATGTAATTTTCATACCAACTGAACTTAACCTTACAAAACTAGCTAGTAAGGTGAGGATTGCTCTCGACTTAGAGTAATATATAAGGCAACGAATTAACAACAACACAAGCCATGACTAAATTTTTACGGTCAAAAATAAAAATTCTAGCTCAACAAGTATAGGGAGGAAGATATTTCATACCTTGGCTGCAATTATCCCACTAATCTGAGCCATGTCACACAACAACACAGCTCCACATTTATCCGCAATGTGTCTAAACTTAGCATAATCCCATTCTCGAGGATAGGAGCTTCCACCACAAATAAGTATCTTAGGACGAAAATCAAGCGCTCTTTCCTCAAGCTTATCATAATCAATAAAACCCGATTGAGGATTAATCTTGTAAGGTAAACTCTCAAAGAATATAGAAGCCCCCGAAACTTTCTTCCCATTAGGAGTATAATAACCATGACTAGTATTCCCTCCAGAAGGAGTATCCAACCCCATAATTCTATCCCCCGGCGACAACAATCCTGTATACACAGCAAAATTAGCAGAGGTACACGAATATGGCTGCACATTCACACCCCAACACTTAGGATCAAGATTAAACGCTGCCAACGCACGCTCGCAACAAAGTGTTTCAATTTCATCTATATACTGATTCCCACCATAGTAACGTGCACCAGGCATTCCCTCCGAGTATTTATTCGTCAAATGACTTCCAAGCGCTTCCATCACAGCTCTACAAACAAAATTCTCAGAAGCTATCAACTCAATCCCTTTAAATTGACGATTTTTCTCCTTTTCTATTATCTCAAATATATCAGGATCCGCTACCTGCAAGGGCTGATCACCCCACAATCGAACTGCAGCCTTACGCGATTCAAGGTCAGGTCTCGAATCAGGTTTTGTCGAATCAGGCTCAACGGAAGCTCTTTTCGTTGTAATTACAGACGAATCGCAATCCCTTCGTCTTTTAATACACATTGAATGACCTAAAATGCGAAATTCTTCAACTTCTCTATCATCTTCTTCGATATTGTTGGATTCAGCGTCGAAATTAGCGTTATCTTTCTCCGTCTGCGGTTCCATGAGCTGAAGAGGAACCGTAGGAAGAGGATGAGATGGATCGCGAAAACTGGATTCGAGATGAAGAGAAATAGAGTCGTCGGGAATTGGTGGACGGCGTGGTGGAGAAGCGTGAGAAGATGAAAAAGTGAGTGATAAATTGGATTGGTGGTGTGAAAGGTCCATCAAACAGTTGGTGTGCAAAAATTGAAGAAAATCAAATTGTGATAAATTTGGGTATGATTATGAAGACGAACAACAACAACAACAAGAACAGATGAAGTTGTTGAAAATGGATTGGGTGAAGAAAAAGGAAGAAGGGGTCATTGAATTGAGATGATTTTGAAGAGAGGATTGAGGAAGAAGAAAACCCTAACCCTAATGAGAGGAATTGAAGTGTTGGGGGATGTACCTGGACGCTGTTGAAGCTTGCTTTGCTGTAAGTATACTATTTTGATTTGATGATGTGGTTAAATGAAGAATACTGTCTTTTTGTCAATAACAACATCAAAATTGATTATTGTATTAATTTCATTTTGTAATTAATAAATGGGGATTTTGTATTTTGCTGCTATTTGTAGGTAAAATGTATCTTAGATTCGTTAAACAATTAATGTATTTAGTTTAGATATATCATTTGTTTAATTATATTTGTACATTTTGGTCAAAGGTTTTGATTTGTTTAATGTGAAAGATTTGACTATATGTTAGACTTGATCTTGGTCAACATTAGGTATTGGTACAAAATTAAGTATAATCTTTATAGCAAATTTTAAGAAATTAAAAATGGAATTTTATTGAAAAATTAGTAATTATTTAACTTTTTTGTTACCGTGAGATCGGTATGAAATATATAAGATGTGTTCTTCTCTTTCAACTGAATTTTTTAAATATACATGAGTTATGAATTGAACTTCTAACTACATACTTAAGCGGATTAAAATTCTTACCACTTTAACTAATTCATTGTTAGTATAAGTAATTTAACTTTTTAAATTTTAACATACAATTTTTAATAAGAGTATTTTTATTTTTTAAGTTTTTTAATAATTCATTGTTCATAAAAGATGAACTCATGTTTTTTTATTAGATGAACTTGACATGCAAAGTGAGCAGCACAAAAGTTGTGAAAGTAGCAATAAAATTCCACATCGTCATTTTATTTTTTTTGTAAAGGAAGTTAAAAAGAAAGAAATGAAAAATAAACTAAAAAAATTATTATTTACGAATATAGAAAATTTCTATTACGTCATTTTTAAAAAGATCACGAACACTTTTTGGAGGAGAGGTACGAGTCAAAAAGTCGGCATGTAAGACTACCTACAATGGGTATGTTGAACCCATCCTTCAACTAAAAAATCCACTCTAATGGGTATGTTTAGTATGTGCTGGCGGAGAGAGTAGTTGAAGAAACTAAGCTCAGCTGAAGACTGCCACACGGGACACGCGGCAGCGTGTATTTGGACCGAATTGGGCGCGTGGGAGACACACGGGGACAGGGCGCGTCGCCCAGCAGAGGATGCAGGAAAAGTGGATTTCGTGGTGAGAGATAGAGAGAGAGAGGACAAGTGGCGTGACACGATTGGGTGGCCATATTTTTATCTCATTTTATTTTTGAACTCAATTATTTTATTGCAAATTATTTTTTTATTTTTTTATCAAAATTCGTATTTTTTTTCTTTAAATAGAGACTTTGTTCATTTGATTTGGACACAGAAAAAAATCCAAATTTTTCACTACCTTAATCATATTATTAGTGTTAATTTTTCACTACCTTATTCATCGCAAGTTGCAAGCAGATCTAGTGAAGCACATGTGGACAAAGTTTGGAATGTGACGAGATTGAAGATGATTTTTATCGTACTAATTATGTTGCTTGTGTGTTTTATTGCATAATAAATTATTTGTATCAAACTAATTACGTTACTTGTGTGTTGTATTTTTTTGGTGGAGAAATTAATATTTTTGGTGGAGTTGTGTGTTGTATTTTAAATTGAGTTAAAATGATTTGTATGTTATAAATTATTTAAATAAATTTTGTTCTTATTTATAAAAAAAACAATAAATAATTTATTAAGTGTTAATTATTTTAATTTAATTTTAATCGATAATTAAAATTTTATATAATCATGAAAATAAAAATAAAATTTTAAATAAGAATATAAAATAAAAAGTGGTGGGGTAGAGAAAGTGGTGGGGGTAGGGTGTTGAAGAAAAACTATTGGAGAGGGTAAAAATTGAATGATTGTTGAAGTATGATGTGGAGTATTGGGAATTGAAAAAGTGGGTGTTGAAGGTATGTTTTGGTGTTTACCCATTGTGGGTAGTCTGAGGAAGCTTCAAGTTTAATGGAAAATTATGCACATTAATTTTCTTCTCTAAGTGTGTGATAGAGATAAACATAGTCTGAGAGAGCAGCTCCTTATATTTATTGAATATGCACGTTAATTTCCTTCTTTAGTATAATAAGAATATCAAATTCAAAATAAGTTCCATAAACAAAATTATTGGACTTATCATGAAGACATGTAGCATTCTCTAATAAAAAATTATATATTTAGTTTACTAATTAATTTTCAAAGAAAACCACTTTATTTGTTTTTAAAAAACTTTTTAATAACTAGAGTATTTTTAATTAGATAGTAGTCATTTAGGTTATGTATGATTTAGGGTGGGCACAAGGAGGAGCGATCTAACAATAGCGCCGTCAGTCGTGGATGTGGGAGGATAAATTGTTAGGAGAACGTATGACTGTTCTTTTTGGTATTTCTTTGCATCACAATACTGCAGATAAGTGAGTGTGGAAACCCGACCGAAGTAGTGGCTATTCTGTGAGGTGGTGCGTACAACTTGCTTACTAGTCAGGATTCACTTGGTGAGACAACAACTTCATATTTAATTTGGTATAAATAAATACCTATAAGGATCTCTGTTTTGGCTTGGTGTCGGGCAACATTATTTATTGAGAAGTTCATTTTTGTGTGACTAGTTATGGCGGTGTGGAATCAATAAATCACTTATTTCTTACTTGTCCGATCTTCGGCCCTTTATGGTGTCATATCAGATTTTGGATTGGGTTTTCCTCGAGTGACCCACAAAACTCAATAAATATAGATAAGTGATTTATTGTCTAATTTTTTAAACCTTATGCAAAAAATTAGGCAAAATTAAACAATATTTTTTGTCTAATTTTTTAAACCTTTTTTATGCAAAATTCAACCTTCAAAAAATTACGACCCATGCGACACAATATAGATATACATAACTATCTGAATTCGTTAGCATCTAATGTTATGAAATTAAAAATATCAAAAATAAATAGTATAAAAATATTTTAATTGTCAAAACATATTTTTTCATATTTGACCATTTTATGTGACGCAGTTTTGAATATTATCATTACTAATAAAAAAAATTAGACATTTGAAAGAGTAATTATCTGTTTATTACCTAACAACCGGTATCGTGCATCCCATCGTTGTATGGTACCACGTAGATTACCTACTTCCTCAAGTGTTGTGGTGTATGTAGACTCGTAGCACATTCACAATTTGTTTACACTTTTTTTTTTTTTTTTGAAGAGTACAACAACATGTTGTATGATGTATGGTTAGATTTATGTACACGCGAGCGACTACATTAAAACAACAACAGTTGATGGATGCGCCTACGTGGCAAAGTCCTAAAAAGTGTCACATCTTTTATTCGGTGTCCTCCGGAAGGAACGGAATAAAGAAAGATACTTTTTATTTCTTTTTTTGAATTAAATAAAAGGAAGGTACTATCCTTCAAGCAAAAAGCATTAAGTTATTGTAATTACGTTGATACCCTTGACGTTCTTTTCATTGCCAAGTTTACCCCTATGTGTTGGTGGACCATAATTTCAACAATTTCAATTTTCAACGAGTAATAAAGTCAAATGCAATAGTAGAAGTAGAATAGACGAGACCACCCTAAGTAGTACTAGTAAATAATTTGTAGGGAGCATGTGAATTCAATGGTAGCGATAAGGTTTGAAAAAGTAGAAGCCTATTTACAAGTTTAACAAGCTAAGGGACTCATAATACACTATAATATGGACCACAATAATATTGTGCAAGTTGAGTGGAGTATTATTGTATGAGTCTCGTTAACTAGTGCCCTTAAGACACTAAATAAGATTACTAAAAGAAGTAATATGTGAAAATCGTATTTTGTTAATTTAAAAAGTAGAATGTACAAATTCCAAAAATTTATGTACTACTTTTGCTTCTTTAACCATTATCCTAAAAACAATGTTTATCATTTTCCTTATTGTATTAATGTCAACAATGAAAAAAGTTGAAAATTTATCACTCCAACGATAAAGAGTTATATTAAATTAAATATTTTAAGTGGTGCATGTCACTTAGTAAAAAGCAATCCTATATGTTACTAGTAATTTTTTTATAACCTATATTAAATCTACTTTAGTGGGATTAATGCTTCAGTCTATACTTAGCTTAAAAAAAAGTAAAGGAATCTGTATAATAAACCAAACATGCAAAGGTTTTTAATAAATAACCAATTATTTTGTTGAATTTCACTTTGCTTCTATATGCAAACAAATTAACAAAATATATAAGAGAACCAATAAACAAAAAATGATTATACTATACTGTAATGCATGTATGTTATAGAGTACAAACACAATTTTGCCTTTTCATTTTTTTTTTGTAGTGAATTTTGCCTTTTCATTTAAGAAAAATAAATAAAATGGGAAAACGTGATAATCCAACCTTTACAGACAGATGAGTGATAATCATGCTTTCATTTATAATAAGGCATGTCTTTTTTATACTTTCATAGAAACTACAAAAAACGAAAATATTTAAGAACTTCTACCAAAAAATAATACTACTAATTTAAGAACCTAAATGATTACCAATACAATTGAATTTTTAGACAAGCAAATAAAATCACATAGAGCTTAATTAATTTATCATGACGTGTTTGTGTGTGTGCATAAAGTTGAACAACATTCGTACTCAAAAGAAAAGGCATGGATCATAGTAATTAATTAGTCCTGATCACCCTTATCTTTGTTGTTTCGTTTCAGTCATGTAAACATGAGGTGGCCACATGATAATTTCGTGGTGATAAATAACACCTTTGCTTTTGGGAATGGATATCAATTTGGTCAAATCTTTGCTATTTATCACATAATTATAGGAAAAAGATTTGAGTGTCATTCAATAAATTGTTTGAGTATAAAGAAATGAAGCACTTGACAAAAATAAATCAAAGAAATGAAGAACTTGACAAAAAAAAAAATATTTGAGTGTCATTCAATAAATGGTTTGAGTAGAAAGAATAGAAGCACTTCACAGAAAAAAGAAGAAGAAAGAAATGAAGCAATCCTTTTCAAGAGCATATGATAAAATTGTTAGGATGCAAAGAAAATAATATTTTAACACAACAAATTTCTTAACTATTTTACTTATATTTTAAGATAGAGGGAGTACTGTCTTAATATTTATCTAGATAAAAAATGTCAAAATTATTAAATTGAATATGCATAATCAAAGTTCGAACTCTAATACCTCTATTTTATATGTGCGAGTTTTTAATAAATTTATAATTTTGCCTGTGTGTCAAAAATAATTTATTTTAGTTGAGTTGAAGCTTTTGTCAAACTTCACTAAACTACCAAAATTTAATTGTTGTTTACATCTATTTTTGATCGTTTTTCACCAAGCAAAAATTAAAGAAATCATCAGTTGGAGCTTTGGAATAAACGTAAACCCATCTTTGAAGCTAGGTAGAAGACTTTGTTTTTGGCTTGGAAAAGGAAATATACCTGCCAATAAATTGTTTTAGAAAAAAAGATATGAATGAATGATAAATTGACAAGTAGTTTATGAAAGTATATTTTATTTATACGTGTGAATCATAATTTTTCACGTCTCACGTCTATGAGTTTAGCTGTTAGACTCCATAAGAAATTGTGATTGTACTCATAAAATAATTTACAACAACAATATTAATAAATTAAATACATCAACAGAAAATTAAAAGAAAAATGAATGGTACATTTGTTGATGGCGGGGCTTTTGAAGCCCCTCGTGCGGGGTTAACCACTTGCTTTGGAGTTTGGTTACATTATGGTGGTGCTTGATTCATGGAAATAGATACGCAAACACTTGACTGTGTTGTAGTTGGTGAATATGAATCGTTAAATTTTGATTAGTTGATTACGATTTTAAGTTTAAAGTTTTTTATTAAATATTAATCAATTAGTGACCACACTCATTCTTGATACTCCATGGAATTTTATTTTTTTTGAAAATGTTAAATTAGTACACCTAAATTGATATTAGAGATAATCGAACTTGAGACATCGAAGAGGAGTATTCCTTTATGGAATGTTAAAATATTAAAAGTGGTAAATTTTTAAAATAAAAGTCAATATTTTAATTTTTAAGAACTTAAATCCACAATTTATAAGACAAAGTTTCTTCATTTAAATCGTTAATACGTGTCTTAGCTTTTTCTTTCTCAAATATCTAATATGATCATAAATTTGTCTACTAACCGAATTCAACAATTATATAATGAGAAAATGCGAGTCTACTTCTTTATCTTAAGTTTGATCTTTCATCTTTGCCCTATTCGTTTGACAGTCGTTTATTCGAAAATGAATGTCGTTTGTTCGAGAATGAAGATTTTGGAGTAATTGAGCTTGATTCCTATAGTCCATTCACTAATCACAAGGCTAAAAAAGACTGAGAATTTCTTATACATATTCATAATACTCCTAATTTGATTATAATATTTTGTTAATAGACTTATAAATAATGAGAGACATTTTTTTAATGATAAACTTATTATATTTTTTCGCTGAACTAAAGTTTATTTTTTAAGTTGTTTTACCCTTAAATCGTGCACATAAAATACAACTAATTAAACTTAAAAAAAGGGGAATAGAACTTTGAGTAAAAGTAGATGACACATCCCAAATTATTAAAGAAAAAAGAAAAGTTCATGTCAAATTGAGAAGGTAGTGGATAGAGTCATAGAGCAACACCTCTCAAAGGTATAAAGTCCGAGATTACGAAAAAATGCATAGTGCCGTTATGATGTCTATGCTGACGTGGCAAATACACTTTAATTCTCCTAATGTGATTACAGTGTTAAACGTGATTACGCGGATTATATTAAATTAAACTAAACCCATTTTCCTTATTATAAACCCAAACACGTCCTTCACCTTTTTTTCATTTCCTAAAAACTCTCTATTAACTTTCTCTCTCTACAAACTCAAAACCAACACGAAGAAGCTCTCTCTCTCGAAGCTCGTTTCACTCGTCGCAACGTTTCTCTTCTAAATCGTTTCCAATTCAATTTTCAAACCGTTCTATTTTCCTCTTCTCACGATCACATCGATTTCAATTTTTTTTCACCGTTTCGATTAATTTTTTTTGATCGTACGGTACGACGTCGTTGGTAGAAATTCATCATCGTCGTCGCTCCGTTACGTTACTGATCGTTACTTTTTTCTATTCTTATGGCGGCCGGAGTGGAATTACCGGAGAGTAAAATCGGAATTATGATGGAATTTCCACTCGGCGATGATGAATCTCTGTCATCGCCGGTGAGGTTACCGAAGAGACTCCGGCAAAGGCTTATTGAGACGGAGTGCAAGTCACCGAGTACGGTGGAGGAAATTGAAGCCAAGCTTCGTGATGCTGAAATTCGTAGACAGGTTTTTTTTTTCAACAACTAAACTGAATACTTAAGAGATTAATCTCTAATTAAGGAATTTTTATTTTTGATTATATAATTGTTAACTCTTATTTGTTCTCCGTATTTGTTGGAATTCAAATTATTATGATTATCATGAATTTCTTACTTTTCATTTGCGTATATTGATAGTTTCTTTTCTTGTAAGGTAAATTCTGTGTTTGTTGTTGATTTCTTCTTTTTTAAGTTTTGTATCTATTTTTTTCTACTCATGTAATTGTTTATTTATTTTTAAATGTTAATTTGAAATTTTTGGTTTTTGTGTTGTTATGTTATGTTAATTGAATTTCTAATCTTCTATTGACTGCAGAAGTACTATGAGAAACTCTCAAGCAAGGCACGTGCAAAGCCGAGAAGCCCCTCACGATCCTCGTCTTCTCAGGACGAGGATCTTGGTCAGCGACTTGAGGCGAAGTTGCTAGCTGCTGAACAGAAGAGGTGGGTTTCCTTTTAGGTTGAATTGAATGCTTGGATTTTGTGTTGTCGTGTAACGATGTAGTTTCTTTTAAAGAATTTTATTTTTGCATTACACATATACTATACTATATCCGGTCCTAAATATAAGAAAAAGGCTACTTTTTAGATACGTTGAAAGTTTGATGTATCTGGTCTAAATTATGGACTAGATACATCAAACTTTCAATGTATCTAAAAAACAAATTTTTTCTTATATTTAGGACTAGAGGGAGTGAAAATTTAACATGCAAAAATTATGATAAAATTAAAATCCAATCATTAAAAAATTGCTTTTGTTTGGATGCAGTTAAATATTTAACATGATCTTATTTTGGTATCTGATTGTTTTGCTTATGCTTTATCTGTTACACTGGTAATTGAAAATTAATTTCTCAGAGTATGAAAGACTTGATTTCTTTTTCAATTACGTGACCTGTGCTTCATTTTTACAATCAAGATGATTTTTTTTTTAATTTCCTGACAGGTTGAGCCTTTTGACAAAGGCCCAGATGCGCTTAGCAAGGCAGGATCAACTGCGTCAAGCAGCGAAAAATGGAGTTGAAATTCGGCATGCAAATGAACGTGTGAAGCTTGGGACAAAAGTGGAATCACGTGTTCAGCAGGCAGAGGCTAATAGGATGCTTATCCTAAAAGCTCACCGGCAAAGAAGGGCATCTCTTAGAGAAAGGTCATCTCAGTCATTGATGAGGAGAATGACTCGAGAGAGCAAATACAAGGAGCGTGTACGTGCTGCAATTCACCAAAAACGAGCTGCTGCTGAAACAAAACGGCTTCGGTTGCTGGAAGCTGAGAAGAAAAGGGCGCACGCTCAATTCTTGCAGGCAAGACATGTGGCGAAGTCTGTATCTCACCAGCGTGAGATCGAGAGAAGGAAAAAGAAGGACGAGTTGGAAGATCGATTACAAAGGGTATGGTGTTAGTTTGCTTGTTTTTTGGGTTCATTTTCACCGCTTCAAAATTTTCAGATGTTACACGGTGGCCTTAGTGTTGCTTTGTATAACCAAGTCTCCAAATTTATATTGAGCAGGCAAAAAGGCAAAGAGCTGAATATCTCAGGCACAGGGGAAGATTGCGTGGTTATGCATGGGAGAATTGGATTACAATGTCAAAGCAGGCAGAATATCTTTCTAGAAAACTAGCAAGGTTTTTTGCATTTAAAATTTGATTTATACTTATTGCAAGTTTAGGTTGCTTTAATTTCTGGTTGACTCAATTGTATTCATTTTTGAAAAGGCTTTAATACTGTTTGCAATGTTTTAGTTTATCTATTAGGAAAAACTTGTATCCTTCAAAACTGAAGTGTAATAGGTGTAGTAAGTTTTGTTTTACTGGATATTACTATTACTATATGACTTATTCTGACTATTTTTACTTCTTTAAGGTGCTGGAGGCGGTTCTTGAGGCAGAAGAGAACGACCTTTACCTTGACGAAGGCATATGCTGTGCTTGGGATCAACGAGAAATCCGTCAAGTCATTGCCATTTGAGCAATTTGCTCTTCTTATTGAATCAGCTTCTACTCTTCAGACTGTGAAAACTTTGCTCGACCGGTTTGAGAGCCGCCTCAGAGTGTTCACAGCTGTTGTTCCTGCCAGTTATTATTCTAGCTTGGATAACATTGATCACCTTCTTAAACGGGTTGCTTCCCCCAAGAAAAGGGCTACTCCTAGGAGTTCTGCAAAAAGCCCAGCAAAAAAAGCAGATTTAGTCAAGGAGACAACCAATATGTTATCAAGGTATCAAGTGAGAGTTGTTCTTTGTGCTTATATGATATTGGGTCACCCAGATGCAGTTTTCAGTACAATGGGAGAACGCGAGATTGCTCTGGCCAAGTCTGCCGAAGAATTTGTCCACATGTTTGAGCTGTTGATAAAGATTATACTAGAGGGGCCAATAGAAAGTTCTGATGACGAATCTGCCCCAGCTGTTATGAAGCGATGTACCTTCAGAACCCAGCTTGCGGCTTTTGATAAAGCATGGTGCTCGTATTTGAATTGTTTTGTGGTCTGGAAGGTTAAGGATGCTCGATCATTGGAGGATGATTTGGTTAGAGCAGCTTGCCAACTAGAGGCTTCTATGATTCAAACTTGCAAGTTAACTCCCGAAGGAGTTGGTATTAGTCATGATATGAAAGCTATTCAGCATCAGGTAATTTTCCATGTTAATAAGTGTGTGAGTTTTCCTTTTGAATGGTAGGCTGTTATTGATGAACTTTTCGAGTAATGTCATGGGACATCAATAACCTCAAGAACTAACTAAGATTGATAGACTTAACAATATTTGCTTGTTTTTTTAAGTAAAATTTCCCTTCTCAAACGTGTTCTTCTCCTGGTGACATTTTAATGGCTTTATTATTGTTGCAAGAGAGGATGCTTTGACTTCACCTTCTTTCTATGTTTTATACTACAGGTCTCTGAAGATCAAAAACTTTTGAGAGAAAAGGTGATGCACCTGAGTGGAGATGCGGGGATTGAGCGCATGGAAAGTGCACTATCTGAAACAAGATCTAGATACGTAAGAGTAAAGGATAGTGGAAGCCCAGTGGGGTTTCCAATGACTCAATACATGCCTCCAAGCCCAACTCTACTTTCTACTGTTGCAAGCTCAAGTGAAAGAAGTATTTCAAATAAGAGCAATAAGACAAGCCGAGTGGTTCGCTCCCTTTTTAAGGAGACCGACACTTCCCCCATAGAGTCAAGCTTCTCTGCACCCATTACCAGTTCAAACACTAAGCTCAGTACTTCCTCAGAAAAGTTTGGAGCACCAAACGATGTTCTTGTAAATGAATTTCTCCATGAGCATCACCGCAGTTTTGCTGATGGCTTTGATGTCTCTGATCACATTCAAAACAGCATTGAGGTAAGTACATCTTTGCTTTTTCCATTTAACTGAGGGTTGATTTTGGATGAAGCTTTAGTAAGAGGGTTCTGCATGAAGCCTTTGCTGTTCGACATGCTGTTCATATTATCCCTCCGACTAAGAAATTTTTGTAATATAGGATTGATCCTTTTGCCAACTCTCATTCACTATTTATCTGGCAGGGGAAAATCAAGCAGACAATGGAGAAGGCCTTTTGGGATGGTGTTATGGAATCTGTTAAGCAGGATCAGCCCAACTATGACCAGATTATTCAACTCATGGAAGAGGTTAGGGATGAAATTTGTGAGATGGCTCCAATAAGCTGGAAGGATGATATTATTGCAGCCATTGATTTAGATATTCTTTCTCAGGTAGCAGCTATATTCTTTTCATGAGCCTGTTAGACGCATCATTGGAATATACCTAATACAATTTCTCCTTTTCTGATTTCTGATTATATTTGTCTTTTGTGTATCTAAAGGTGCTTAAATCTGGTAAACTGGATGTCGATTACCTTGGAAAAATTCTCGAGTTTTCACTAGTCAGTTTGCAGAAGCTTTCTGCCCCAGCCAATGAGGAGATAATAAAGGCCAAACACAAGGCGTTACTCAGTGAGTTGGGTGAAATGTGCCAATCTAGAGATGAATCAAACAATGCATGTGTTGTAGCCTTGGTTAAGGGTTTGCAATTTGTCCTTGAACAGATTCAGGTATGTCTACCATTCCTTTATAACTAAAATGTATTTGATCAATATATTCATGTAGGTGTAGCCTTGTTGATTACATATGGGTTTTACTTTTGAATACTCCAATGCTTGTACTATCACATATATCAATATTGATTTTCATGTAACTTGCCATGTTTTGCATGACGTTGTAAACTTTATGAGTAAACTGCACCACTTCTTTACTTGCATGTGTAAAGCATGCCGCCATCGTTCATCTTGAGCCAGGATCAATGTCTCCATGAGATTCCTAGTTGCATTACTTATAGCTTCCTTGTTTGTAGCCAAATCTGATTCGGAATTTTAATATTTGTTTTACTTTGGTTGTATGTTATGTGACATACTGACATGATAAATCTTTTGACAGATTCTTAAGAAAGAGATAAGCAAAGCACGCATAAGATTAATGGAGCCTTTGCTTAAGGGACCTGCTGGTGTGGACTACCTTAGGAATGCCTTTGCAAACAAATACGGATCTCCATCCGATGCCAGTGCCTCTCTTCCTTCAACACTCAGATGGCTTTCATCTACTTGGAATTTTAAAGACCGGGAATGGGTAGAACATGTGAATTCGTCCTCAGCATTGGCTGATAATTCATCCCAAGCATGGCTTCCTTCAACTACTCTCAGAACTGGGGGAAATATTATGCTCAAAAGTACTGGCAGTCCAATGGTCCTTTCTCCTGATGGTTCAAATACTCAAGGTTCTCTACATTGACGAAACTTTAATTTCCGATTCTTCAGTTATACTTTAAGGCAGATACTTATTTTTACTCCTGCTTGTATGTTATTTGATCAGGTGATCAGCAGCCAGAAAGCAAAGGAGAACCAGTTGATCTCGCTGTGAGGCTTGGTTTGCTAAAGTTAGTAAGTGGAATATCTGGTCTGACACAAGACGATCTACCAGAAACTTTATCTCTTAACTTCTCCAGACTGAGGTCTGTTCAGGCTCAAATTCAGAAGATTATTGTGATTTCTACAAGGTAAATAGCACATTGTTTGTGTCTAGAGGCTGTCACACCCCGACTTTACTGAATATTTTTTTTGTCTTTATTTTGGGAAATTGCAGTGTTCTTATATGCCGTCAGATCATTCTGAGTGAAAAAGCAGTAGCAAGCTCTGCAGATATGGAGAATGCAGTTTCCACGTGTGCAGAGCAACTATTGGAACTCTTAGACCGTGTTGAAGATGCTGATATTGAAGATATTGTAGGAGTGATTTGCAATTTACCATCAGGTGCAGGTGAAGATGTGGAGAAGGTTCAGTCAAGAAAGGCAGTTGCTGGCAGAATGCTAGGAAAGAGCCTACAAGCTGGGGATCCTGTGTTTGAGAGGGTGTTCAATGCCGTCTATTCAGCTTTACGCGGAGTTGTGCTTGGGGGAACTGGTGCCCGTGGGAGGAAATTAGCCGAAATGGCACTACTGAAAATTGGGGCTGGTGCTCTGACCGAACGGGTTGTGGAAGCTGCTCGTGTTTTGATTGTGGCAGCTACTATATCAGTTGGTGTTCATGGGCCATGGTATACATATTTGACTGATACCATATGAACATAAATTTGTAAGTACATGAATAATACTACACACGTATATGTACATAGGAGTGTGTAAAGTTGTAAGATAAGTTTATCTTAGGTTCTGTAAAGATTAGTGAAGTGGTTGTTTCTAGCAGAATGCTTTTGATGTAATGAACAAATATGTAAATAGATATTTTAAGTTATTTAAATTGCTAAATATATGATTGTCTTTTCATATAAAATATAAAACGAGGCCCAGTGGATCAATACACCACATTATAATTATAATTAGGCTTAATTATGGTTTTGGTCCCTATTTTAAGTCATTTATGGAATTAGTCTCTATTTTAAAATCACATAGTTTTGGTCCTCTATTAGATTTTTGTATTTAAAAATGACAAATTTAACATATTTTAAATGACATGACATATAATATGTTGATTAGGTCGATAATTGTTTATTTTTTATTAATTCAATAACAAAAAATGAATAACTTTTTAAATTAAAATTGAAGTTTTTAATAAGTTTTCTTGTAATTTCACGGTTTTTGATTATCGAATATATTTGAGTTGTATGTTACATCGTTTAAAATATGCTAAATTATTATTTATAAGTATAAGTATAAGTTGGTAAAAAAAATATAAGTATAAGAATAATGATTACATTGTTCACTTTTGGAGATAGTCAAATACATACAGGCTTATGCGAGACACCTTGACTGGTCTTTTCCAATGCACAAGTCACCAATTTTACAAAATTTATCATATTAAATTTTAAAGAAATTGAAAATTATTTAGTGTGTTATTGAAAATTATAGAATCTTAAGACTGATCTTCTTCAATGTGATTGAATATTATTATTAAAAAAAAGTTTAACCACAATTTTGATCATATATTTTCAGTCACTTACAAAAATGGTCTCATATTTTAAGATTAAACAGTTTTGGTCATTCTATCGTATTTTTATACTTAAAAAGTAAAAACAGTAATTTAACATGTGTTTTTTACTCAAAAAAAATAATGTGACATACAATTTAATAATATTTGATAATAAAAAATTATGAAATTACAATAATACTCATTAAAATTGTAATTAAGCCTGAAAAGAATATAGAGAAAAAAAATGAAAAATATGATTAGGAATTGTGACTGATGATTTTTGGAGGAGTATAATTCCCGCCATTGAAATTCGACCGCAACGGAACATTCATTCATTCATTTTGAATTATCTTTCTCTTTCTTTTTCTTTCGTCTGCTCAATAGCATCACTGCTTCCACCTCTTCTCTTCTCTTCTCTTCGAATTCATTCATTCATTCATGTTATTATAATTATAATTATAATAATAATTAAAAAATAGAATAGTTTCGCGTTTTCTCATTTTCTAGGGTTTCCATTAACCCCTTTTCCCCGAATGCTTTCTTCGTTTCGCTTCAAATTAGTATTACTCAAATCATTATGCAACAACGGTAATATCCTTATTCTTATTCAATCCTTTTTCCATTTCCAATTTTTACTGTGAATTTTTTTTACTAATTATAATACTATTAATTAATAATTTTTTCATTAATTTTCACAGTCAAACCCATGGTGTTCAAATTCCTCAGCACAATTGGTTGCAGCATGCCAATTCTCACCACAATTTCTCCTGCCAGGCCAAATTTTTGAGCTCCAATTTTCTCTTTTCTGATCCAACTAAGAAACCGATCGATGCACCTGATAGTAACAGGTATAAATATAATATGCCTTTTCTGGTATGAAGCAATCTGATTTTTAGTTTATTGTTATTTGTCAAAAGTTCTTAAGCTATGAAGCACTGACACTGACACGTCGATACAGATAATTTTTTTGAAAAAATGATATAATTCAATGTAATTGTAAGTGTCTATGTATTATTATTAGGGTTTTGCATATTATTATTAGGCATGCAATTCCATTTTCAATTGCTACTACATTGGGAATTCAGATTGGTCTATGTTGTAGCGGTATAATAACACGGTTGTTTTTATCTGTATCGGTTCAAGGCTATTATTGTCTTGGATTATGATGTTTTTAGCCCAGTTTTATGAAACTGTTAGCATCCTAGTACCGTGTCTTTGTTGTATACTAGATAAAAACATAGCTAGATTTCTAACAAAATTTCAACTATTATCTGACATATTAATTCTATCAGGTTTGTATTCCGACAAGGTCAAAATATTGAAAGTTCACAAAGAGCAAAGATTGAGAAGGTATCTAAATAAATAAACGATGTTTTATCATGAGTTATTTTCCTGGGTTAATAAATTATTACAGTTTATACTTTATTGGTGTTTCACCCTGCCATGTTATTGATAATCATTGTTGTCTTTGAAGTTGATACCATTTATAAGATGATTTATACTGTGGTGTAAGCATAACCTTCCCTCTCTTTATGAAGGGGTTTTTCCCCTATAATCACACTACTCAAGCTGAACTTGACATTTATTGGACTCTCTTTTGATTCTGAATTACTTTAATCGTTGCTAAATTTTGTTATTTTAATAAACTTCTATTGTTTGACATTGACTTCTATTGAAACAATTTTCAACAGGCTTGGCTTGCTCTTTCAAGTCTAAATATATCTAGTAGGAATTATGTCCAGCCTGGAAAATTTGTTAAAGTTACTCAAGAGTTTCACGAAGACAGGACAGCAAGTTCCTTCCAAGGAAGCTATGAGAATGACAAGGTTAACCGTCCTGTTGTTACCGCAACTCCAACTGTCATAAATCATAATTCTCGGGTTTTAGATAGTTCAGTGTACAATCACACAAAGTACACAAGCCAAACCAACGAGTCTACAAAATGTGTGGCTGATAATATTGTTGATGTTGATGATGATGACATACTTAAGGTAATTTAGAGTGCTTTGGTTGATCTGACTGTGTCAAATTCATTCGGATCTTTCTTACAAGGCAAACAAATTTAGTTGACTTGATTTTGAATATTAATGAAGATAGTTTAATTTAATGATTTAGCTGATAAATTAAAATTTGAGTAATTCATCCACAAGGCAATGTAGGTTTCCCAACTCTTTTGTGAAGTTGAAACTGTTGAGCAGTTTTGACAATTCTATTCATTCTGTAATTCTGTCCTTTTGCTCCTACTTGTTTGTGTGGTTGTTCTGTTTTCCTTTCCATTTATTTATTTTTCCAAATCCATTACTCAAGTTTATCTTAAATCTTACTTGCATACATCCATATGATATAGATACTGATGTCTCTCTCTTCATTAATGCCATGTGTTGACTGTCTTTTAGAACATTGATGTTGACCAAATTGTTGAGAAGTACCAGTCCAGTTGCACTCCTCAACCACCGGTGTCCAAATTTCCTCCTATTACACCATCTGAAGATAAGGATAATTTTGCCGGACAGGGGGATACTTTTTTGCCGCCAGAGTTGTGCTTGGATTGCATCCACGGCTGTAAGGTATTGATTGGACATGTTTTGTTGTGTCATGAGTTGGCTTGCTCATTTGTTACATTGATATGCCTAATTTTGAACCTGGATGCAGTTAGGGCTTTGCCCTGAAGCAGCAAGTCATTTGCAGGAATTTAAGGATAATCTTATTGCTATCTCTAATGAACTGATTGACAATATTGAAAATCTCAGTTCTGTGCAGATAGCAAAGCTTCGCCAAGACAGGTGTGCCTTTACCTTGGAATTATTTCCCGTGACATTTTCATTTTTTATATATACTGCACTCAAAAATCGCTAAAGGCTCAATCATAGTTACTTTCTTACTTTTTTACTATGCTTCATTATTTTACTTGGTATAAAGATTGCTGCAGCATATCTGTTTTGAACTGAATGGTATTTGGGTTTAAAGTAAAATTTGTTGCTAATGCTAGGTCACAGCTGAATAAGCAAATTCAACAACTTGAAAAATATATTAATTCCAGTAATCTTGAAGAAGAAAGACAAAAGTCACATTTTTCTTCATCCATGGCACCGCCTACATCTTTTGTGTATGAAACACCCCAGCGAAATGTCACCAGTTGTGGACCAAATAGATACGAAGCCCAGGCTTATATGGGTAATGGTACATATGAGCCATCATACCACTATTCGTGTGGCTTGCCATCAGGTCCAGTGGAGAGGGAAGCATTCATCCCAAAGATTATTGATGTTAATTACATTGAGGGTTCTGGAGATAAACGGTGGAGCAGCCGGGACTTTTCTTGGACTAAAGAGTTGGAGGTATTTAAACTGAATTATTGCCAGTTTCCAGTGTATACAACCATCATTGTTATATGTATTTTTTCTTTTGTTGCTTTTAGGTTAATAATAAGAGAGTATTTGGAAATCACTCATTTCGCCCCAATCAAAGAGAGGTAATTAATGCCACAATGAGCGGATGTGATGTTTTTGTTTTGATGCCCACCGGTGGAGGAAAAAGTCTGACCTATCAGGTAATATGATTTATCAAGAGGACTTGATTTATGGCCTTCTTACTTTCTCATTCACAAGTAGACTATAGATTCAACCCAACCGATTTTAATCCTGGAATTTTGTCCATTTTTATTATTTTATCTCAAACAGCCTTGGTATTATGAATTATGATATAGTTTCTTTGTTACAAATTTACAATTGACATTGTATCTTAATCCTCTGCACCCAATTGCCCATGCAAATCATTTTATGCAAGATCAATTTCCTATGCGTTAATAGAAAAGTTAGATTTTATTGTGATCTTACAACTTTGGAATGTCTTGTGATACAGCTACCGGCTCTCATTAATCCTGGTATAACATTAGTAATTTCTCCCCTTGTGTCCCTTATTCAAGATCAAATAATGCACCTATTGCAGGTATTATAATTTCCAAGTTATATGCTTTTATTCGTCATGTGCTTTTTCTTATAGATGTGTGCTTATTTGCTCCTTCTGGTTTGCGAATAGGCAAATATACCTGCTGCTTACTTAAGTGCCAATATGGAATGGGCTGAACAGCAGGATATCCTAAGAGAACTTAATTCTGATTATTGTAAATACAAGCTGTTATATGTGACACCCGAAAAGGTTGCCAGGTGAGTGTCATTGTAGATAGATGCTTATTCTTTGAAACATTTTTTTCTTGGTATACACACAATTTCACTTCACTTAAGAACCATATTTTTCATTTCATAACGCCTTTGTTTTGTATATTGACTGCAGAAGTGACGCTCTTCTGCGACACTTGGAGAGTTTACACGTTCGTGAGTTGCTTTCAAGGATTGTAATTGATGAGGCTCACTGTGTGAGCCAATGGGGGCATGATTTTAGACCAGATTATCAGGTTGGAGCTTTTATTCATTCCAACTTGATTTTTTTTTTGCAGAAGATCATGTGATAAATTGTTTGAACTTTAACAGATTCGTTAATTCTCCCAGGGACTTGGTGTATTGAAACAGAAATTCCCAAATACTCCTGTTTTAGCTTTAACAGCTACTGCAACAGCTAGTGTAAAAGAAGATGTTGTGCAAGCACTTGGTCTTGTTAACTGCATTGTTTTTCGACAAAGTTTTAATCGGCCAAACTTATGGTGTGTTAAACAAGTTCTAACTTCTTATTAATAGTTTAAATGGATGAATCATGTCTGATTTGAACACTGCAGGTATTCCGTTGTCCCCAAGACCAAAAAGGTTGTCGAGGATATTGATAAATTTATCAGGGAAAATCATTTTGATGAATGTGGCATCATCTATTGTCTTTCACGAATGGACTGTGAAAAGGTTGCTGAAAAATTACAGGTTGGTCTTTTCTTGTGATGAACTGTCTGTGATTTTCTTGTGTGTTCAAGCTTTTCTTTCTATATCGTCCTCTTTTCATCATTCTTTGTTATTTGTCTTTCATTGTCTCTGCATGATATGCGATCTGATAAACCATGACTGCACTCTTGTGACCTCCTGCACTCTTCGTCTCATGTAAATGCGAAGGTGGCATCAAATTGTGTGGCTTGTGAATTAATCATCTGATTTTGTTCGTTGTTCAGGAATGTGGGCATAAATGTGCATTTTATCATGGGAGCATGGATCCTGATCAACGTGCTTTTGTTCAAAGGCAATGGAGCAAAGATGAGATCAATATAATTTGTGCTACCGTGGCATTTGGAATGGGTATGTTTGCATCTAAGCAACTTCTTTTTGCATTGATTAATGGAATGAAATCATATTTTAAAATTGATGTTTCAGGGATTAACAAACCTGATGTCCGCTTTGTAATTCATCATTCCATCCCAAAATCTATTGAAGGTTATCATCAGGTACTTGTAGATCTTCAGAGTATGTATTAGGCATGGATTTTGATTCATTTGACCATGTACTTTATGAATTTCCTTTCAGGAATGTGGACGAGCTGGTAGAGATGGTCAGCGTTCCTCTTGTGTATTATATTATAGCTATGGCGACTATGTAAGTATTGGTTATGACACTACTACTTAATTTTATAATATTTATGTTTTTTTTGGAAACTAAGATCGAATTCTGATCACTTACAAGCATCATATGGAACAAGGGATGATTGAGATCCTATTCTCCTTCCTTTTATTTCTTATATTAGCTGTATGTCATGTTTACAGATCCGAGTTAAGCATATGTTAAGCCTAGGAGCAATTGAGCAAAGCCCCATGCCATCTGGATACAGCCGTTCAAATGCGAAAAATTCAGGAAGGATACTGGAAACAAACACGGAAAACCTTTTGCGCATGGTACTATCTTATTAAGGACTTTGAAATACTACATTAGTACATTATATATATTACTAAATCTTCATCTTTAACTTTCTCAGGTCAGTTATTGCGAAAATGATGTTGATTGTCGGCGCCATATTCAGCTCGTACATTTTGGGGAGAAGTTTGATTCTTCAACCTGTCAGAAAACATGTGATAATTGTGTGAAGGTCACAAGTTCCGTTGAGAAGGATGTCACCGAAATCGCAAAACAATTGGTTTGGAATCAAATTCTATCCATATATTATTTTCATCCCTCCTCGTCATGAAATTTCATTAGTTTGTAATATGTGAATTGAGTCCACTTCTTCTCAGTTTAAGTATTTTTGTCTGTCTTCTGTTTAGGTTGAACTTGTTAAGCTAACGGGGCAGAAGGTCTCAGCAACTCATATATTAGAGGTGTATCGTGGTTCTTTAAGCCAGATGGTATGTCAATAAGCATCTTATTTTATTTTTACTTTTTCACACTTTGCTATTTTTTTTTAGCTAAAAGCCTTTTGTATATTTTACATCAAAATTAGGTCAAGAAACACCGACATGAGACTGTGCGTCTTCATGGTGCTGGGAAGCATCTAGCCAAGGGTGAGGCTTCCCGTGTATTGCATCATCTTGTTGTTGAGGAATTTATTGTGGAGGAGGTAAAGAAAAGTGATTTTTATGGATCGGTATCATCAATATTGAAGGTATCAGACTCAGTCTACTTTAATATGTTTGTATGCTGCAATTTTATTCCAAAAATATAATGTGCTCTTCTCTATGTGCTTCAAATGTGTGCTATAGCGTCTTAGTTACTTTCCACAATTATATTCTAGTAACTGTGAGCTGTCTAAAACTTTAACTTGTTTTTCAGGTAAATGAGACGAAGGTCCGTAATGTGCTGTTTGGTGGGCAAAAAATTATATTGAGGTTTGCCCTTCCTATCAAGCTATTTAATGCTTAAATTTGTAAATCAGGGTGCCAATGCTTATCGGTCAAACAACTTTACTTGAAAGTTTTTTTTTTTTCTTTTGATTGATATCATTTGCCAGAGTTAGGTTGTCAATGCTGTAAGCCTCGTATATTTAACTTGAACTCAGTTTCAACTGAATTTTTGTTTCAGCCTTCTATGGCATTAAGTTCACATTGCATGCATGTTTTTATCTATTCATATACCTACTCAGTGGCATCTTTAACTTTTGCAGATTCCCGTCTTCTGTGAAAGCATCAAAGCCTGGGAAATGCGATTCAACTCCAGCCAAAGGTTCTCTGACATCTGGGAAGCTGAATCTTCCCATTGACATTCCTGACCAACCTCAAACTGAAGTAGACTTGGTATAAGATTTTTTTTTCCTTCAGTTTTGTTGAAACTTCTACCTGTTTGAATTATGCTTATGAAAAATCTATTTCAGGATCTATCAGCTAAGTTATACACTGCTCTGCGGATGTTGCGGACAGCTCTTGTTAGAGAAGCAGCAGAGGGTGTTATGGCTTACCACATATTTGGGTATTATTTTCATTTTCTTATACAATAATCAATTTAACTTTTAACCCCTTTGTACAAAAGCATCTGATAAGTTGCTGTTTCTATTTAGCAATGCTGCGTTGCAGGAGATAAGCAAGAGAGTACCAAGAACAAAGGAAGAACTTCTTGATATCAATGGCATTAGCAAGTAAGTTCATTCTAGGAATACTACAGTGTCCTTGTTACTTCTCCAGTTTTTGTTAACGTTTTGGTATAACGCAGGACTAAAGTAAGCAAGTATGGGGATCGGTTACTGGAAACCATTGAGAAAACCATAAACGAATATTACAATACGGATAAAAACAGCAGCGGCAGCAAAGGAAGCAAAGGCAGTGCTGATTCAACCAAAAGAAAACGAGAGGCAAATAGAGATCCAGATTCAAATGATTCAACCAAAAGAAGACAAGAGGCAAATAGAGATCCAGATTCAAATGCTGAGGATGATGATTCCTTAATCAAAAGTACCGGTCGCTCCAAGAAAAGGACGGTAAAGAGACAAATTAAAAAGGCGGAGATATATGATTCAGAAGAGGAAGATTATTACCATGGATGCCTTGATGAGGACCTAGACTGTATCAACCTTGAAAATGAGGCATTAGATAAAATAGCTGGTATGAATGCTGCAGGAAGAGTACTACCTCAATCAATGGACAGAACCTTGATATGATGTATGTTGATCATCTTATCTTACTGTTGTATTGGTCCCTTCAGTATATGTATGTTGTTATTGAGTTTTTCTTGGATCAACCTTCCATTAGTTTAAGCTTGTTTTGTTCCAAGTGGAAGCTAAATTGTACAAGTGGATCAACAGAAAAACTGGATAAATTGATGGCGATGAAATTGTACAACTTTTCTTTCTATTTTATTCTTGGCGTTAGTGTAATTGAACAATGCTGGTAAGAATATGCAATTTTAAATTGGAGATAATGTATAGCTGGTAGCCTTGATAAATTTGGCATTTCAATTATGCTACTCCCTTCGGGTTTCTTGTTATCCGTCATAATTGATCATCGTATATGTGTCAATGTATATATTTGACGACTAATATTTTTAATTATATATCATAAAAAATTATAAAAAAGTTATATCCGGAGAATATTCGAGAAAAATTGAACATCTTATATACTCTTTTTTTGACATAATCTTATATGCTCTTATATGCCGATATTTGTTATATATTGTATATTAATAAAAATATATAATAGTGCACACATATATTAAACGATAGTTAAAAGTAACGGAAGGAGTATTGATCTTGATATTGTAATTATAAATGACTAGAATAGAAAATGATGTTTATACAAAAATGAAATTTTTTTGACAGAAAATGAAATTATTTATTTTGTATGTTTAAAAAAATTAAAATAAAATATGTCTCGACCAAAAAAATAAATTAAAATAAAATATTTATGTGACCAACTTACCCATTCATGCGTGCTTAATGTTATCGGCAGCATAGCAACCTTGATGGCCACCGGTATCTACCATCTTCATCTTCATGCTCAGGTAATATACTTTATCATCTTCTTTTCACCTTTTTCATTCTCTCTCATTTTTCACTCTTCTTAAACATTTTTTGTTTTCTCTCGCTCGCTCGCATTGCTAGATTACTCCGTCGATAGTGTCTAAACGCATCATCAACAACAACAGATTTATGAATTCTGATTCTGATTATTATTCCACCAATCATCAAACATTTAGTTCTGTTAAAATGCAATTGCAACTAAATAGAGCTTCAAATTCAGTTACAACTCCTATAATCAACACTTCTGATTCTCAACACAACAAAATTCCACATGTATTAACTGTCGCCGGTTCTGATTCCGGTTCCGGTGCCGGAATCCAAGCGGACCTCAAAACTTGTTCTGCTCGCCGTGTTTACTGTTCTACTGTTATTACTGCTGTTACTGCACAAAACACTCTTGGAGTTCAGGTCACTTCTCTTTCTCACTATGAAGCTCCGACACTTCTTAGATTAGGTGTGTCCTGGTGTCCGACACGCGACAGAGACTTATAATTACACTGAATTATATCACTTTTTCAAAAGAATTATCTGTGTCGGCGTGTCATGTCCGTGTCAGTGCTTCATAGCTTTCTCACAAATTCATTTTTTCATTGTTCCTTTTCTGAAATCTGTTCCAATTGATAGGGTGTTAACATGGTGTCTGAAGATTTTGTTGCACAGCAGTTAAACTCTGTGCTCTCCGATATGTATGTTGATGTGGTAAGTCCAAAATGTCATTGCTACTGCTACTTATATCTTGTTTTGATTTACTTATTTGAGCTTTTCGAATGGTTTAAGTAGTTCTGAGACTGTTTGGAAGTGATTATAGAAACAACTTATGACATGTTTATACGTTGTTTTCAGCTTATTTCCATAAGTTCTCCGTAATAGGTTATGAAAACAACTTCGAATTATATGAAAACAGTTTGAGTTATTTTTGTTATATAAATTTATAAATAACTTATACACAAACACTCAGACTCAGTGTAAATGATAAACATTTATGCTATAAATGTTAATTAAGTTGTTTATCCAAATGGGGCTTGATTCTCAAAGCATGAACTTGTATGAGGTTTGCTTATTTTCTGTTCTCTTTGAATGATGCACCATTTTTAGTTTGGTTAACAATGATCACTAATAGGTTTCCATTCTCTGAACTAATTATGTTATCTATCTAGGTTAAAACAGGCATGCTTCCCTCTCTTAGTGTGGTGAAGGTCCTTTGTCAGAGCCTTAGGAAATTTCCAGTTAAAGGTATTCACTTGTACGAATATTTCTAACATGTCTATTCACGTGCAAATATGCAATCAGAGTGACTTATGTGCTGGATTTGTTTTTGCCGAAGGAAGCTCTTGTGGTTGATCCTGTAATGATATCTACTAGTGGAGACATACTTGCGGGTCCATCTGTTCTTGCTGGATTTTGGTATGATTTTTTCAAATTGAACTATGCTGCATCTGTGTGGCATAAAAGTATTTTTCATACTCTTCAGTCTTCCGTGTTTGAACTTTGAAATCCTTTGGTTATGTAGTCTTATAGATTTTTATATGGGTTTTGTATGTTGGTTTTATTGTTTTACGCAGAAAGATATTATACATTTAAAATTAAATTTTATTTTAATCCTTATCTGTACAACACTGGATAAATGGATGATGGATAGAAATAGTGGTTCTAAATTATTCAAATTTCTCAATAAAATTGTCGCCTGTATGATATTGACTGTGCTTATTCTTGTTTTCTGAATGCAGTGAAGAGCTGCTTCCGATGGCTGACATTGTAACCCCAAATATTAAAGAGGCGTCTGCTTTACTTGGCGGTGTTCCAATGAAGTCAGTTTCTGACATGCGTACTGCTGCAAAAGCGATACATGATTTGGGTCCTAGGTTCGTTTCTGTTTAAATATATTGTGTAGACTATTTGTAGTTTTCGGGTGTGGTCAATCTTAATCATGTTTTAAATCTTATCAGAGAAACCTCTCCAACATAATTCAGTGCATTTTATACAGATCTCATAGAAAGCATGAGTTCTAATAGTAGAAAATAATAGGTGAATGCTATTATGCTTTATTCCTCAGCTTAAGGCTGGTTTAAATAGAAAGAGTACAATTAATTCTCTCCTTGAATTTAGGAGAAAATAGTTACAAGGAGAGAAAAAAAAAATTGATAAGTTTAGAATCTCTTAGAAATGACAAACTAGGAAACTAAATATTTTCCAACACTAATGATGAAGTTTTATAATCTCTGGGGAATAGATTGATTGTTTAATTTGATATCTACTTGTATTTATATATGTACCTGCTCAAATTGGACAGTTGAAGTGTTTTCATGAAGCAATGGTGGCCACTAATGTGTTTGCTTTATATTGCCAGAAATTTCTAATTGTGTTGTATGTTCTAATTTCATGGACGGATGCCACAAAAATAATTTAAAGAAAAACTCCCAACTTGAGAGTATTGTTTTTTTTTAAATGGCAAAATATATTATAAGAGGATTGATAGGACTCGATCACGGTTACAACAACATTGATTGAATAGGATAGTAACAATTGATATATTGATAATCCACTAGAATCAAGTGATTCTATGGCAAATTACAGTATAGGATTTGAAGGATAAAAATGCAGAAAATATAAAAGTAACCTAGGTAGTTCGAGACACCTAGAATCTCCCAAGTAGAGTGACTACTCAAATCATTCCATAATTCTCTACCGAACATTCTTCTTATAAGCAACAGATCCCCTTTCTCTTTCCTACCATGCCACCTGTCCAAGTCCTGTTTTCCATCAAATATAGTGATAATATTAGCTAATTGTGATACTAGTGATAATATTCCCTACTGCACCTCCATGCCCCTCCTAACCTGTACCTCACCAATTCTATCAAATATATTCTTAGAGGATCAAATTACAAGGAGTACTAAACCCAATAATATGGGACTAATGTCTTACAAAATATATTATACTTGAGAGTATTGTGCTTTTACAAATAATCAATTTTCATTGCAGGAGTGTACTTGTCAAAGGCGGCGATCTCCCTAATTCACCAGATGCTATTGATATATTTTATGATGGTAAGGTTAAAGTCTTTAATTCTCAAAGACACAATCGCCAAAACAAAATCTCCAAGTCAACATTTATTGTCTTACTTTTTGCCCTGTATATCCAAATATATGTTACAAATGAACTCCATTTCTAGGTCTTGAGTTTTGCAGGCAAGGAATTCTACCAGCTTTCTTCACCACGTGTAAATACTCGCAATACTCATGGTACTGGTTGTACTTTGGCATCATGCATAGCAGCAGAGCTGGCAAAAGGTTCATCAATGCTTTCAGCGGTTAAGGTTTGTTCAGCTATTTCAATTCACATAAATACCGTAGGACCTAAATTTCATGGACCATGATTTTTCGCTCCTTTTTACTTTATAGATAAAAAAATTTAGATAAGAGCAAATGAAGACAAAAAGATAGAATGTGATCATTCTAATACTTTTACATATCTGGATTTTGGCAGATAGCTAAACGTTTTGTTGAGTCTGCCTTGGTTTACAGCAGAGACTTCGTTATAGGAAATGGAGTACAAGGCCCTTTTGACCATTTTTTGGCACTTAAGAATACCAACCAGAACTCTTGTAGGCAGGACAGGTTCAATCCCGATGACTTATTTCTCTACGCTGTAACGGATTCAGGCATGAATAGGAAGTGGGGCCGTTCTATTGCAGAAGCAGTTAAGGCTGCTGTAGAAGGCGGTGCTACCATTGTTCAATTAAGGTTTGTTACTTGTTTTTTATATCCTAGTTGTGATGCACAATCAATGTTTCTTGCATTTAATATTTGCTAGCAGAAATAAGTTTTATGGTATAATATGCCAAGCTGACTGTCCTAAAGATCTGGAAATTAATATTTGATTTTTTATTTGAGGATAATTATTTGTTCAATCTTGTTCTTGTACTTTTGACTTGTGTTGTCATACCTTCTTCCGTTTCATCCCTCCCCAACTAAAATAAAATAAGCACCAATACAGAGTCAGATGTGGCCAGTGGCCTGATTAGTTGAGCTTCAACTTGAATTCAACTAACAATATTACACCAGGCATCCTTTCTATTATCATGGGTTCAGTTTTCGATTGTCTTACATATGATGCCTTCTTTTATTCATTTTTCATCTCTTTTATGTGGCATTAAATGTAGAGGATAAGAAAAGTCTCCACAAAGTGTATGATGTAATCCTACTTGTTTCTTGCAAAGGAAAACTGTTTTTATATTTCAATTAAATTACTGCATATGCATCATGTTGCAAGTATGTTATAACTTATACCGACTTCCCTGTGGTGCCGTATTTAACTGTTTGAAATTAATTATCTTTGTAACCTTGTTCTCTACCTCTTTCTTTGGTTTTATCTTAACTAGCCTTAACTAAACTATCTCTGGCTCCCTGGCCATCTAACCTTGTCCTTGCTTGTAAAAAGATATTGTCTCATAGTTGAAGCAATGTTAGACCATTCTTTAAAGGAAAATATTCTGATGTGACATTAATTCCTTTTGTGCCTTGGTTACCAAGTTATTTAGTGAATTATTATATCAATGATTACTTGACTAGAGCCTAATTCATATCAATGGTTATACTCATGGATATTCTTGATATTAGAAATGTTTATTGTGTGACTCTGTTTGAAGTGTCTTATGATAGTGATGCTTTTTTTTCCTTTCACTTGCATTGCTTTTTCAGGGAGAAAGATGCTGAAACACGGGACTTTGTTGATGCTGCTAAAGTATGCCTTGAAATATGTCGTTCGTATGGAGTACCTCTGCTTATAAACGACCGTATAGATGTGGCCCTTGCTTGTGATGCGGATGGTATTCATGTTGGTCAGTCTGACATGCCTGCACGTCTTGCTAGAACTCTCCTTGGTCCTGAAAAGATAATCGGAGTATCATGCAAGACACCAGAACAAGCACATCAAGCATGGCTCGGTGGTGCTGATTATATTGGCAGTGGTGGTGTATATCCCACTAATACAAAGGTAAACAATCCTACTATTGGTTTAGATGGGTTGAGGGAGGTGTGCAGGGCCTCTAAACTTCCTGTTGTTGCAATTGGTGGAATTGGTATGTCAAATTCACGTGCTGTAATGGAACTTGGTGTACCAAATCTCAAAGGGGTTGCTGTTGTGTCTGCTCTATTTGACAGGGAATGCATTTTGACTGAGACAAGAAACTTGCACACGGTACTTAGTGAGGCAACACTGTTAGTACAATGAGCAAACTGCAATGTGGAAATAATTTAATTTTACTAAAGGAGTGGTTACTGGTTAGACGAGTCCTAATTGTTTTCACCTTCAATGAAAATACATAATTGCAGAAGATTCTTTGCAGACCATTCTAAACTTGTAAATGAAAATATTGAATAAAATGAATGTGTAATGTTCAATACCTGGGATGGGCAAAACATATTTAGTTCTTCAGATGTTTGCCTTTGTTTGGTACATGATTGACTTGAATCATAGCAAGAATGAGTGTTTGGTGACTTATATGCTAACATGTACTCTTAAAACATTTATTCGTGAACTAATTATGGAAACATTGTATTAGAAATATTGTCAACTTTTAAAAAGTTTAAATACTTTTTTCAAGATAAAATTTCTATATTCTTACGAGTGTCCTAAAGACATTTGATGATGTTGGTAAGATTCGTTGTTTTTTATTCATGCAGTCACAATTGGATGTTTCCGTTGAACCAAACGTCTTGCGCTGACAGACATAACATAATGCCACACTAGACAACTCAAAACACTTTATTAGGAATGAAAAGTGAAAACCAAACCAAAATGGAAAGAAAAAACGGACACAAGGATATACTAATATACTACACCTAGCTCTTTGACCACACAAAATAAAAAAGCATAGAAAGAAGAGTCCTACGATACAGCACAAAAAACATAACTTCATAATACTTAGTATATAATATGGTCATAACTAACAAACTTGTACAATGTTTTAAAAAATTTACACCCATTATTTAACTATTATGTCCTATGCAGAAAACTGAATTTTATACATGAGAGTAAAGCACACTTTTGCCTTAGTTGAACTTAACCAAAGAACAAAGGAAACCAAGAATCTATCGCTCTATCTAAAAATAACTTTTCTTTGTTATTAGTTGACATGAATTTCTCCACTTTCCTGTGCCTCCTTGACTGTCTTTTCATATTCATCTTCTTCCACCTCTGCCTCAGCTTCTTTTGTTTCATCGTCTTCTTCTTCTCCTCCCCAGCCAAACCCTCCAACTGACCTAGATGTCTGAGGTGGGGTTTTGGCTTCCTCCACAATGTTCATAATGTCTTCAATACTCTGAAGAGAGTAAGTTGGATTTTCTTTTTTGTAGTAAACAGCTTGAGCCATTTCGGTCAATTCTCTAGGCAAGTTCTTTAAAAACCATGGATGTGACTTGATTTCCTTAATTGTGATTCTCTGCAGTAAATCAATACAAGCAATGCTATTTTAGAAGGCCACAAAATGTCCCTTATTAAATTACATCATAAGCCTAATGCTATTTTAGCTGTGCATACCCTAGCTGGATTTGCCACGAAAATGCGAGACAACAGATGTCTACAGTCTTGAGTAATGTGAACATAATCTGGAATCTTGTACTGAACAGCCATAATTCTCTGTATAAGAATATAAGAATCAGAAAGAATACATGTTTTATAAACCTGTGAATTCAGATGATGGCAAGGAAATTACATTGATGGTTTTCCTGAAGTTTTTGGGATCCTCTTGGTCCTCAAATGGGTATGCTCCCACCAGCATTACATAAAGAGTCACTCCACAGGACCATACATCTGCTAACTGAACGAACAGAAACAGAATTGAACTAAGAAAATGAGATCATTAGCATCACATAGAGTAAAAGGACTAGGAAGGCAAGACATCATTATTGCCACAAAAATAAAATAGAAGACCTAAGAACATGAGAACATCATTAACATATATACAAGTGTATACAAAAAATGTCGGGAAAAAGAAAAATATCGAAAATTATAAGGATTCAACACAAGGTACTTGGACTTGGACTGTCACAATTTACATTCCAGACTACAAAATTTGCAATTGCCATTTGTCCATATTATTATGTCAATTAAATGCAGACATATGAAGTCATCAAATATAATATTCATCTTCAATTACCCGCGGCACATTAAGTACAATCATACTGTTTGATGGCCTCATGCCGATAGAAATTGTTAACATCCATATGAGTTTCCTCTCAAACAAAAGTATCTATTTTGATTTTTGAACCATCCCAACACATTTTGAATCTTATTCCGCGTAAGAAATTGAATTATGTACCTTTCCGTCATATTCTCTGCGTGAAAGAACCTCTGGTGCTATGTAGGCTGGAGTTCCCACTGTTGACTTGGGCCTAGAATGAAGCAGAGAGGACTAGAAAAACAAAATGTAATCAGAAGAAACACTTGTCAAGTATGGCTTAAATAACTTATTCAAAGCATAAATTGGCATTGAAATCACTCCATGACTGAACCTTAGAATAACCAAAATCGCAAATTTTGAGCCGTGGGGCAGGGCTCCCATCCAATAAGGTGTTCTCGAGCTTCAAGTCTCGATGGCAGATTTGCTGCAAAAGAAGGAAAATTGCATAAAAAAATAACCCAAAAGAGATCATCAACATAATGAAAAAAGAACTCATTTATAGATTTACCATGGAATGACAGTAGCTCACTCCTGAGATGAGCTGCTGGAAGAAATATCGAGCCTGCAAATTTAAAGGATACGACAAGAATGAGAAACAAATCATAGAACCTTTCAGCAGTTAATAATTAAGAATGTATAAACTTAAAGGTTATGCGGCTTTATGCCTTTAACAAGTGGGAAGGTGAAAAGAGAATGGTAACAAGTAACAAAAGCTCAAATTTGTTACTTCAAACCTGCATTTTTATGGGATAAAATGGCATTTACATTGAAGCTCTAAGGTTCTAACTTAATTTGATAATCTTTAAAAGTAATATGTAAAGAGAGGTAGGGAGGGGGAGGAAATGAACCTCATCTTCACTGAATCTTCCAGCATTGCAAATTCGGTCGAAGAGTTCTCCACCAGCAGCATACTCCATAACAATACCAAGATGTGTGGGAGTCAAAACAACCTGCAAAACTGAAATCCCATCTTAAACAAAACCCAACCCATCCATCCAAAAACAAATTAGTGTATGTTTGGATTGACGGTGAGTCTCACAAATCCACGTCTCCACCATGATTTAGTTGAAGTTCAAAGTGTAACTTTTGCCAAAATCGCAGTGATTCACTCACCTTGATTCTGACAATTTCACCGCAAATCCAAACATACACTTAATATAATACTAATACTAATAGTATACATTACAGACCTCCTTGAAGCGAATAATATTGGGATGACGTAGACTTCTATGGTTTATTATTTCCCTAGCAACATTCTCATCAATCTGAAAAACATCAATTTAACAACAACAACAACAACAACAATAAAAAACAAAATATGAGTATTTTATTATGTTCAAAAGCAAAGACACATGAGTACATATATAAATATTGTTTTTGGTACAAAACATACATATAACATAACTTATAGTATAAAGTTAAAAAGGATAAAGCACGTGTTTTGTAATAATAATAATAATAATCTAAGAAATAGAATGAATTAATATTTGGATTATAAAAGTGTAAAATTGAAAGTGAAAGGAGTAAAGAAAAGAATGATGATGATACATACATACCTTGTGACCTCGTTCAATATATTTCATGGCAACGAGTTCTTTGGTATCTTTGTGACGGAGGAGTCTAGCAACTCCAAAATTACCAGATCCTATATCCTTAACCAGCTCGTATTTCTCCATAATATCACCGCCTAATCAATCAATGGATCTCTGACAAATATAATAATAATAATAATAATAAAAGGTGGTGAATGAATGAATGAATGAATAAAATTTGTGATTTGGAATACTAGTTTGTAAGCAAAGTAAAGAAATATATAAATAATATAAATAATAATGATTTGGAAAGTGAGAGAGGAACCGAAAAATCGAAAGTTTGTAGAGAAAGAGAAGAAAGAAGAAAAGGACGTACTGTACTGAACTGTCTAGATATAGCGAGAGATAGATAGATAAGCTATAACAATATTAGTAGTAATAAATTCAGATCAGATCAGATCAGATTCATTTATGTATGTAATGTAAGTACTTGTTTGTTCTTCTGAGAAAAATGCATCTTCACTCACTTTCACGCCTCTCTTCAACGTCATTGTCACTCTTTCACTTTCATTCATTCCTTTTTTTATTTATTTTTTATGTATGTGACTAGAATCTTATCTTATCAAATAGACAAATAGTACTATTGCCATTTTTTATTTTATATAATTTATAAAAGAAAAAATGTGGATAAAATAAATAAAAAAATTGACAATATTGGATAAAAACATCTTCACATATAAATTAAAAATTAAATAAAAAATGTTAATGCGTTTTTTTGTAATTTTCGATTTAAATTGATCTATTTGCGGTTGGTTCGTATATGATCACCCGATATCGTATGAACACTCAACAAGTTGGTTGAGTGTGGGATTTGCACCAACCACAAAAATAATGCATGTGTCTGTTTGTCTGGCTGAGTGGCATGTATCATTCGGTTTCTGCTGGGTGGGGACGTGATGAACATCTAGCTACACTACACTACATACCCTGATCCATCATCCCATGCAATTTAATAGTACTCCTTCCGGTCTCATATATAAGCAACAAAACAAAAAAATTGAAAGTCTTAAATATAAGCAAAAATAACTTCTAATCATTACGGTCAATATCATTTTTACAAATATATCCCTATTTTTTTCATATTCTCATGTTTATAGCGGTTTCCAAGACAAAAAGTAAGAGTAAAATTAGAAAGTATGTTTGACTTAATTGTTTTAGACATTTTTCTTAAAGGAAGAGCTTTTTGTAAATTTACTTATATATGAGACAGGAGTAGTAGATTCTAAGATTTCTATCCCTTTCTTCTTTAAAAAGTAAAATAATTCTATCCCTTCTCTTCTCCATCACTCCAAAATTCACTTTTCTAATTATTAGCAATATAGTATTACTCCTATAGAATGATTTTCCTTGCGTGTCTAATTGTCTCATTCATACCTTTCAATTTTATTGATTTCTTGTTTACTAAAGGACGTAGACCCACCAACAGTGGCGATGCTCGGACCCTATAGGGTGCAGACGTAGACCCACACAATGAATAATTAAAAGAGATTTGAATTTGAGAGTACATAACAAATTGGTTTAGAGTGTACACGTACCAACCATTTTCTTCTTCCTTTTCCCACTTCAACACATACAAGGTTAGAAACTAGTACAAGTTTTCCTCTTTTTTCCGTTTTTTTGAGTGGATCACTTATCTTCTTCTTTGAGGAGACCATTTAATTCAATGATTTAAATCATATATTGAGTATAGAGACATTTTATATTGTCAATCAATTATACTTTTAGATTGTTATTTATGTTTGATTTTAATCATAATTACTTCTAAAGTCACATATATGATTGAGTGTAATTTTAAACTCATGTGAGTTTGTCTGCACTCACAAAACATGACAAATAAACAATTAATATAAAATTACTATTCACTTAAATTGGTTTTTTATAAACTTAATTTATGTTCCTAATTATGGAAGTCCTTTCAAACTCTGGGATCACATTCGAGGATTCGTACATTCTTATGGTAGAGAACAACAAAATCCAGTGACAGATTGCAAAAGAGTGGGATGATGGTGAACAAGAAGATTATGCAGTGTCCACCATTGAGTAGTTGAATTTATCAGGTTTAGATCCTCTCCTATCATTAAATGATACTGTTCAATCTCAGTCTTTGATTTTTATTAAATGTTAATAGTGAACAATATAACATAATTAATGCGTACTTCAGTGCAAGACACCAAACTGAAGAAGAAATGCAGTAGAGAATCCGAATCAAGATTTATCTCAATACTAATAGTATATAGAACGAAGCAAATAATAAATAGGTATGCAGATTTGTTGGATGGGGTGCAAGAAGCATTTCTCAAAAATGTGATAATAATCCAATTCTACTCCATAAAGCCCAATATAAAAATTCCAGGCCCAGTATCCAATATTACACCTATGATAAATAAACGGGTCATGAAGGTTAAATAATAGTACTATTTTATAAATGGTAATTATATTTTAATCTTAATTATTCTGTTAAAAAAAAAAGTTATATCTATTTATATTTAAGAAAAATATCTTTTGGAGTAAAAAAAAAAAGAAAAAATATCTTTTAAATTTTGTAATAATTAAAATGAACAATTTTCAATAGTAAATATCTAGTTTTAGTAACATGTATATATATTTTTTTATCATCATACACTAACATGTGTATTAAGGGCACACATAAATATTTGCTAAATAAATATCCAAAATTTTAAGTGAATCTTTTGACAATAATTATTTTTTATTGACTGAATTGAGTATATTTTAATTAAAAATAATACAGCCAAAAAATCAAAATAAAAAAACATTTAATTTTGTATTTTATTGGATCGAACATAGTGAAGTAACAGTGTTAAAAAATTGCAAGGTTTGTTTTGTTAAAGAGAAAGTGATTCATAAAATTGGCAGAGAGAGAGAGAGAGAGAGAGAGATAATAGAGTCTCGTTTCTTCAAGGTTAAGTCCTCCTTTTCTTTCTCTCTCTAATTTTTCCTCGGAGATCCACCGTCACCACCACCACAACCACCACCACCGCCACCGTCATGTTATTCAGATTCTCGCTCCTCCTCCTTCTTCTCCTTTCTCCGGCGTTCGCTTCAGAATCAGATCACAAGGTCAGTTAAATTTCGCAATTCTTCTTCTCGATCTGCTTTCTTTTCAATTAGATCCATCTTTCAATTTTCTCAGCTTCGTGTTTTTGTTTCCGTTTTTGTGTTAACTGTTTTGCCGTCAGATCTTAACTGTTTCTTCATCATGCATCTTTTTGTGTTCATATGATTGCAATTATAATTCTACATTTTGTTTCAATTTCAAGTTTTCTTTGTTCTTTTATTGATTCATGATATTTAATATGTTAGTAATCATTCACTGTTTTTGTAATATTAGATTTTAATTGATTAAGTAACTTGTTTAGTTTAATAGATACTGTTATTGTTATTTTACTGTTCAATTTTTGTAATGTTAAATTTCTGAATGAAGAATCGACCGAATGATCGATATGTAGTGTGCCGCGAAGCAACATTAAAGGAAATTCACTGTTGTGTGGTTACTTTATTTAGTATTTTAGCTTATATCCACATACAAACATGGTTGAAAATTGCAATGTTGATGGGTTTTAGTTTTAGAGTTCTTAACTAAATCTTCTGTGCTGTCTATTATTAGCTATATATTTTATCATTCTGAATGATGAAATGGTGCATATATGGTATACGTATTCAATGGGAAAGGTTGTTTAGAAAATAAGCTAGTGTGTAGGAGTTTTTGTCTCTCTCTCTCTCGACTTTAGGAGCTCGGGTATCATAGTCTTCTTGCCTTTTGTAGGAGCTTACCATTGGGTCATACTTTATGTGGATGGTGCTTTTGCATTGTGTTATGTGTGAACATTTTGGTAACCTCATCTTAAATTGATTCACGATGACATAAAAATTATCACTCATACAAGAATGGTCTCAAATAATATCTGGAATGTACTACTAAATGTCTTTAAGGAATTCTAAAAATTTGATTCGTATATCCCCTCTCCCTTTCTTGAGCTTATTATAATGATTAAAATATGTATATTTTTATATGTAGCTTCCAATGAAGAATAATCATCTCTCTAAAGCATGTAGTTTGTTTTGTTGCAGTATCAACAAGATGACTCAGTTACCCTTTGGGTGAACAAAGTAGGTCCTTATAATAATCCACAAGAAACATACAACTATTACAGCCTCCCATTTTGCCGTCCACCTGGTAATGCTGCTCACAAATGGGGTGGTCTAGGTGAGGTCCTTGGGGGCAATGAACTTATTGATAGCCAAATTGAGATAAAGTTCCTAGGTATGCAGGCTTCTCGGCTCCTATTTATTTCCTATAAGAGCAGACCTATCAGTAGATAAACTGGATTTAACATTTTTCCCTCTTTTTCAGTAAACGTGGAAAGGACCACTTTTTGCCGTTTGAATCTTGATGACGCTAAGGTTAAACACTTCAAGGATGCAATAGAAAATAATTATTGGTTTGAATTCTTCATGGGTATGTTCTGTGTTGTTTCTTTCCTTTACCTATTACTCAGAGAATTGTTAAAACATAAAATGAATGTACTTTTAAAATAATTATCTATTTTTCATTTTAATGTATGTATTTTTTGAAATTGCTGAATAACTTACACTCGCCGTTGTTTGTTTCCTTGGTTGTTATATTTGTGGTCTTCAATGTGCTAAACACAAGTTCAGATGATCTTCCATTATGGGGTATGCCTACAACTGCCTCTCTCTCCAGTTGATATGATTATGCTTTTTCATTTGTTCATCATTATTGACGGGTCTTTTATTCATGTTTAAGGGTATGTTGGGGAGCAGCATCCTGATAAGAACAGTGACAGTGGCAAGCATGTCCTTTACACACACAAGAACATCATTGTCAAATACAATAAAGATCAGGTGGGTAAACTGTTTGGATATCTTTGCTATTTTCTTAGCTGTTTTGGGGTTCATAAAGTGCCATATTAAGGTCCTTTTTTGTGTGTGATGCAGATCATTCATGTGAATCTCACTCATGATGATCCAAAACCTTTGGAAGTAGGAAGATCTTTGGACATGACATATTCTGTCAAATGGATTCCCACTAATGTCACTTTTAGACACCGGTTTGATGTATATCTGGATTATCCATTCTTTGAGCATCAGGTAAACAAAAATTCTGCATGTTGGATAGATAGATTGAAGTGGTGTATTTCATTTGTTCATCACTATGATCTCATTCCTGTGGTTGTGTCACTGATAAAACTTTGCTTCTCCGGCTTTTTGTAGATTCATTGGTTTTCCATTTTTAATTCTTTTATGATGGTCATATTCTTAACTGGATTGGTGTCTATGATATTGATGCGAACATTGAGAAATGACTATGCAAAGTATGCTCGGGAAGATGATGATTTGGAAACTCTGGTGAGGCTGTTAAATTTTTTCTCTCATGTATTTATGGAATATATTGATTTTCTTCATGGAAATTCCATTGTGGTTCTGATGGTCAATTCTTGGTCAACACTGAAATATTTTTAGGAAAGAGATGTCAGTGAAGAATCTGGATGGAAACTTGTGCATGGTGATGTTTTTCGGCCTCCTCGCAGTTTGGCCCTCCTTTCAGCTGTAGTTGGTACGGGTGCCCAGCTTGCACTGTTGATTCTTCTTGTCATCTTGTTGGCTATTGTTGGGATGTTGTATGTTGGGTAAGTACTTGACCTTAAACTAGCTATATTGTCACTCCAAATGATTTTATCAATGATAGTGAAGTAGTGAACAAAGTGGACTTGATGTTAATACACATGTTATCTTCTACTTGTAGTTGTATGTCTTGAATATCATGGAGTGGTCTTGCTATAGTTTTCCTGTTGAATGTATTTTGTTTGTTCATTTCTTCTAGCTTCACTATTGTGCAAATTTCCTTTAATATGCAGACGAGGAGCCATTGTCACAACCTTCATTGTATGTTATGCTCTCACATCAGTCATTTCTGGTTACGTAAGCGGGGGGATGTACTCACGTAATGGGGGTAAGACTTTACATTGACCTTTGCTGTACGCTCTCTTCAAGTTTGTTTGGGTAGCTTGCTCTCTTTTTATGATGACTATAACTATGCTATATTTTTTAGGTAAAAGTTGGATTAAATCCATGATCCTTACCGCATCCCTGTTCCCGTTCATGTGCTTTGGAATTGGATTTATCTTGAACACTGTTGCTATATTCTATGGATCTCTAGCAGCAATCCCCTTTGGTACAATGGTGGTTGTCTTCGTTATTTGGGCTTTCATCTCTTTCCCGCTAGCACTTCTTGGCACTGTTGTTGGAAGAAACTGGAGTGGTGCTCCAAATAATCCCTGTCGCGTTAAGACCATTCCCCGCCCCATTCCTGAGAAGAAGTGGTACCTCACACCGTCTGTAGTTTCTCTGATGGGAGGATTGCTTCCATTTGGCAGCATATTCATTGAGATGTATTTTGTATTTACTTCCTTCTGGAATTACAAGGTAAATTACAATGCACTGGCTTATTGAGCAGAAAGTTAGTTTTTATTTTTATTCTTATCTGTCTTATGAAGATTTACTTGCACTATATCAGAGCAGCAATAATTATTTCTCATGAATATATTTATATACAATTGCTTTTAAGTTGTAACCCTTATATTCCTATGGAAGCTGAATAAATACATGCACCGGTGTCTTACATGTTTTTCCCATTCTTTTTCCTTCGACTCTGGTCAACAGGTGTACTATGTCTATGGCTTCATGCTCCTGGTTTTTCTGATTCTCATCGTTGTTACTGTATGTGTGACAATTGTGGGGACATACTTTTTGTTAAATGCTGAGAACTACAACTGGCAATGGACATCTTTTCTTTCAGCTGCCTCCACAGGTGTTTATGTATATTTGTACTCAATATACTACTACTATGTGAAGACAAAGATGTCAGGCTTCTTCCAAACTAGCTTCTATTTTGGATACACTATGATGTTTTGTCTTGGACTGGGAATACTCTGCGGTAAGTCTTTGATTTAATTTTAGGATTCGTTGGGATCATGTATTCACTCTGCAGAAGGGAAATAGGATACTTAATCATTTTCTGAATACTTTAATCATTCCTCATTTCATAATAAATGTTTGTGTTCAAATGTGCAGGCGCTGTAGGTCATCTTGGTTCGAATTTATTTGTAAGGAGGATCTACCGGAATATCAAGTGTGACTAAGGCTTCTCTGTGTATCAAGACCAGAGCAATTCCATATGTTTGTTGCTGGAGAAATTAATTCTTGGAGGAAATCTCTGGTCATGTGGTGACCAATCAATGTTTATAGGTAGTATGACAGGGTTTTGAGGATGGGAATGTATTCTTTCTCTATATTCGGGAAGCCCTGAGATTTTTTCCCCTGGCTGTAATTGAAAGAGCCTTGATTTAGAAGGCAGGGATTGATCTTTATAATTCATAATTCAGATAGTAGCTAGCAAAACATCAGACTCATGTGATTTATTTTTAAATCTTTTTATTACAAATAGGTGCTATTGACGAACTGATGTCCGATTCCCCTGCACGGCTTATCTAATGTACGTTGAGGGGATGAAGTCTCGGAAATGAATTTTGTATCAAATCTGTTCTGACTACTTCCTACACACTCCTTCATGTTTTAATTTTAAATCATTTTTGGCCTCTAATGTTTGAGGATGTGAACATTTTCAAAGTCTCCTGTCAGCTTGTAAGAAATGCCAATAGAATAGATAATCACAATCTGTGTTGCTGCTTTCTCGGCTTCTTATCCTTGCTGTTTAGATACAATTTTGGAGGTTTTCTTATAGAATATGTATGGGTTATATAAATGCAACACTTGTTAGTGAGGATAATCATTCAATGGACTACACTGAAAGCATTTTCCCACTTCCAAGTGTGAAGCAGCATATTCTCTTAATAGTCATGTAAGAATGTGACAAGAATTTAAAGTTAAACAACTATTTTCACAACGCCTCATTGTTTGTACTTGTTAGTAACTAATTATAATCACCACAAAACTAGTTAACTATCCATTTTAATTAAACTGATAAAGTAGAAGTTTTGTGACTTATAGCACTTAGATGAGATAATACTAATTAGTGATATTGAATTACTAGTATAGTTGAAAAAATAGTTACCACCAAACAGCATAATATTCCATTTAATTTATACTGTATAAAGTAAGAGTTATGAGGTGAATATATTGCCAACAAGGATGAGCAATAAGGTGTGGTGATAAAAGAGATAGATAGATTGAGGCATAAAGGTTAGCCACGTGGTAGATAGGGTTGTATGCAGTTCAAATAGCAGCTTGTTGTAACCACACTATTTCCACAAGCTCCTTAATATTATTCATTCTTTATCTTATTATTATTGTTATCATCAACACAATCACAAAGCAGTGTTTGCCTTAGAAACCAAAACAGAAGAAACAATAGTAATGGCAACCACACCAGCTTTGTATGGTACTGCAGTGAGCACCTCCTTCATGAGGAGGCAACCAGTGCCAATGTCAGTGAGCACCACAAGCACCACAAAGGCATTTCCTAATGGTTTTGGTTTAAAAAGTGTCAGTACAAAACGTGGAGATCTTGCAGTTGCTATGGCTACATACAAAGTGAAACTTGTTACACCAGAAGGAACTCAGGAATTTGACTGTCCAGAGGATGTTTACATTCTTGACCATGCTGAGGAAGTTGGAATTGATCTTCCTTATTCATGCAGAGCTGGTTCTTGTTCTTCTTGTGCTGGTAAAGTTACTGCTGGTGGAGTTGATCAGTCAGATGGTTCTTTCCTTGATGATGATCAGATTGAAGAAGGTTGGGTTCTTACTTGTGTTGCTTACCCAACATCTGATGTTACTATTGAGACTCACAAGGAAGAAGAACTCACTGCTTAATTCTATTCTATAATAATGTATTTCTCTTATGTTATCATGCTTGTTTTGTCTTTAAATTTTGTGTTTCTACTTTCTCTACAAATGAGTAGTAACTCTATTAATTCCTTCACCTGTTTCTTGTAACATGTGAAGTTTAATAATGTTGTTCTGTCTTGTTATTATTATTGTTTGTGTTTTTCTTGTTTTTTTGCTCACACCTTCCCTCTTTTCTGAGTTCAATATTACTATAAGAATTTTGATTTTCTCTTGCTTAATTTTTGTGTTTTGAGCATTGCTTTTGTTCTGTCTAATGAATGATGATGGCTTTCTCATCCATGTTCTTAACTTCTACATAATAGATTAGTAGCTGATGATGTTAATGTGGAGGATTTTATTTCCAAAATGTTAGGAAATCAATTTTCTATGGCTTTTATAACTCAATATATACTAAGAAATTGTCTTTTGTCAAGTGGTTAACTGAGTTTTACTTAATTACCAATTGCTTAGACGAAATCGAGTTCAAATTTTGGCTGGCAAAATTGCCGGTTAGACATTACCTATTTTCTGACCGAACTATAGAGTATCGGAGTACCTTTCCCTTATGAACAAGAGGGTTAAGAACAAAAAAAAGAGGGAAGAAAACTACAAAGTATGTCTCTAATTCTGCAATTATATTTAGTCACGAGAAAATTAGAGAGAAATATTCGAAATTTTGGTGCTAAATTTATTTCTTCTAATAGTGATATTTATAATGTACACCTATACTTCATAGCGTTCAAGAATGATTTGCACATCTATACTATACTACTCTATAGAATTCCAGCTTGTTATGCAGTAGAACTTAAGATATAAAACATAAAATTGATCATGTTTTGTGAAACAAATCAAGAAGAGTCTCAATTCTAGCTTCCACTCCGTTGCCAACGTCATTGTAATGCGAATTATCATGTACGGAATCGGACAAATATGTTGAATCATTGAAGTTGTTTGAAGTGACAAAATTCAGCTGGTCTACTGAATTTACTGTCGTCTGATTCAAAGACTCTAAGTCTAAGGAAGTTGTTCGAGTTAGTGTGCCAGATACTACTGTTATCTCGTCTCTCTCATCGATTGTTGATTCTAGGGAACATATTGATCTAGCAGTATGTGAATGCAGAGAATGATCATGCTTAGACTTCTGTTTAACTCTCTTACACCAACTGTGTAAGGAATCTCTAACACTCTCTGTCACCAGAGCCTTCTTACATCGCGATCCCATCTACAGTAATCAAGGATAAATTTCATAATCAAATAAATTTACCGTTGTCACGTTTTTATTGGAACAATGTTACAGTATATGAGAGTAAGGACTTAATATTAAGTTTAAGCTAACCTGTGAAACTATTACATTGAGGGGCACTGTCATATAGCTACACCAGAACTGAACAAAAACTCTGCAAAACAAGTTTAGAAATGAGAATATATAAGAGCATCTGAAAATTTAAGTATCGTAGAATCTCGAAAATTATTCAATAATGTAGAACTAAGAATTCGTGAGAGAGAGATGAAACCTACCCAGATGTTAGCCGAATGATGATCATGTAATGATGTCTATTGAAGCACGACCGTTCTTTAAATCCCCACTACACAATAGACACGTAATTTTTTTATCAAAGAATGCGTTGAGAAGATTAATTCAAGTAATGGAACAGATATATAGGCATATGGTTACATTCTTGAAAAATCTAAATCTTACCAATGTCCAAATAAATGAAGCCATTTCAAAGGCATTCTGCATGAACAATAGAAAAAATAAGAACAAAAAACAACAACTATGAAGAATGACTGATTTGAAATACATTAGATATTTTACCTGAAATATCACAAATTGTATTAGCCATAACAATATATCTGGTTTTTTGAACCAAAACAAACCGTCGCGTGGCTTTACTTGTGTTCTGGCAGATGGACCCTGCTGCTCCCAAATTTCAAGTGCTAAAGTGGCTACAACATGTTGAAGTTTTGTACCTATTAACATCACAAGCTTTTACGCGTAGAAAAATCAGATGTTAACTCATAATTTTCAATGGACTAATTCATTTTGATTTGTTGAAAAATGAAAACAGATTATTATACATACAATTGCAGGTATAAAGGAGAGCCAGAAGTATATATTTAGACCTGCAAATTTAGAAATTCAATTATCATAAAAATCAAAAAGACGCTTAATTCAGTCTACAAACTTTCTATTATGAAAAAGGAAAGTTACCATGGATGTTCACAAAGATGCAGACTATCGTATAAATCCAAAGCGGCCAGCTGCAAAATTGAAACAGGTAATTTTCAGCTCTAAAGATTCCTTCACCTTGTTTTTCTTGAATCAATATGCATGAATGATAAATCTTAATAAGGAGATATACAATTGCAAAAGGACTCATACCTTATTCCTAGAATGCCATGGAATTCATCTTCCATGCTTCGAACCATATATTTATGAAAATCATATGATAATGGCAATCTATGTTCCTGCAAATTGACAAAGTAGGGAGCAAATAAGATCAGTGGTATAGAATATTATTTATCAGTTTGGAAGAATCTCCACTCTACAAGTAAAAGCTTACAGTGATGAAACCAAGACGGAGCGCAAGGTAATCTGATTTTTGTATGGAACTCCTAAACTGACGCAGAAAACATAGCTGCAATGTCACATCACAAATTGTCATCATCCTAAAACATGCATAAGGATGGTGTACTAAGCGAATTTAGAAGTAAAAAGAATATTTCATTTTCTTGTCATACTATTGAGGTTGATATTTTTCAAATTGAATAATGCAATGGTTTGTTCAATTTCTGGCCAAACAATAAGTAAAAATGCATAATTAATTAATAACAATGATATATCACCATCCAGATTAGTATTGGATTCTTGCTCCATGGATGAGAAGTGTGATGGAAAACAAAGGTCGTTTGCCGCCTCATCACCTTGTTTTTCTTTCCTGCAGATTAAAATTAGTTAAAGTATATGCAATATTATCAACGAAGGATGCACCATTCTATTTATATGTCATTTTACCCGGCAAATTTCCGTCGATAGCAGCCATGGTAGCCTGATTTTCCCATCTGCACCAACTGTAGATCTACAAACACACGCAACAAAGAAAAACCAAACCACTCCTACTTAGCATATGAAAGGTAATTTGAATTACTTTGCTAGTAAATACTCTAGTAAAGACACTACATATATAGTTACTAGTACTTACAAGAACGTTGAAACATTTTACGCATAACAATTGTGAATTACTTTATATTATACATAGGCCTATAATAAGCCGGAGATTTTGATGGCTGACCTTGCTCATTGCTAAACCAACAGCAAGAAAACTATAGAGAACATGAGTGATTCCGAGAACGAATAAAAACCGGTGAAGCTGCTCAAGACCCTCATATGAAACAAATGGTTCATGGCCCTGCATTTATCAATTAGCATTTCGTTAGGAAAATTTGTAGTATTGCAATGAAACAGTAGAATTTGATCTCAGTTTGTAGTATTACAATTGAAGCATTTTATATTACCTCTCCGCAGTGATGGAGCTCACCACTAATTAGCCCCTTTGGAATATTAGTTTCATCAGAGAAAGAGGACGAGTTTTTAATTATGACTTTCTCAATCATGGGAAGGTTTTCTTCAGTACATGTATAAAATCGACTGCTGAAAACTGATGAATTTACACAAATTTCTGAAATCCATCTCGCGCTTTGTGCCAACAACAAGGAGATAAGCCCAAGCAGCATCAACTCTATCAAGAAGAATCAATCCAAGTTAAACAACTTATGCACATAAAGCATAGTAGAATCACAGAATCACAATCACTGCGGTGTCCTTAATTCTGTATTTTTGAGCTAGGTAGGAACGTGTATACTTACCTTCTTTAATTTTCTCTAGCGAAGCAAAAAGCGCCTTCCTTCTCGTCTTCTTCAACCACTGCTCAGAGAAGCAAAATATGTATTTATCAGTCCAAGTTACACATTTCACAGTTAAATTTTACAGTGCAAACCAGTTAAAACTTATCATAGGAGAGATCTTCTGGAAATAACTGGCCAACATATATAGAGGCTAAAAAATAATAAAGAAAGGATTAATATCAAACACTAACCTAAGATCTGAAAAACATGTAATAAATATGCCAGCAGATAGATAAATAGCATAGGAACATGTCATTACTTTTAGTATGTTAAAAAGTTATTATACATTATTTCTTCTTGAGCTGTTTCTGTCACTTCCACATTACATTCCTAAGCAACTAAATAAAAAGCAATTTCAACAATATCTATTCTATCATATACCAAGTAGAAAAATAACAAGAAAATAATAAAAGGAGAGATTAATTAATTAGTCCAAGAATATTAAAAAGTGAGAGTTTGAATGTGTTAGTTATTACCTTACCAAGGCGGTAGATAGAACGCTCAACCAAAAAACAGACAAAAACCATGACAGTAACAACAGAAGCAACTGAATATGTAGGTGTCTCAGCAAGAGAACGACCTTGTTCCATAACATGCTCCATTGTTTCTTCTTCTTACATCAACATAATATCCCTTTAGTTTCTAATGCAAAAATTTGAAACCTTTCATTGAAAATTAACAAAAAAGAAGCACTCTCATGATTCCACAGAAAAGAGGAGCAGATGGGATCCAAAGGAAGGAAAAGAGAAGCATCTAAGCAGAGGTTTGAGAGAGTGTTTATTTGTTTTATGTGATTAGATTAGTTGAAAGGTGCATGTGGAAAGAGTATATTATAATATTGAAGTTGCAGGTATAGATCCTACTCACTTTTGATTTCATCATATCATATACTATTAAATTATTAATTGAACACTTTGTTTATTGTTATTGCCAAAGTTAAGTGTAGTACGTAGCTTACTGTCTGTGACACACAGTTTCTCCAAACAAACCATGCACTTGCACATGGTGAGTTTCTCATTCTCCAAGATTGTTGTTAGTAACAACCTTTAGATGGTAAGTTGTAAGGGACCAAAGGGTCCCTCTAAGGAAGACCGGTATGGCATTATCATTAATTATTTCTTATATATATAGCAAACTATGGAAAAATAGTCACTTCTTTGAAGTGGTTCTAGTCCTTCTCAAACACAGTTGCGGGAGATCGAACTGTAGTTCTCCTTACTATGTTTTATCACTACTGGAACAACTAATATTTAGTTGAGCTATTACAAAATGAAATAAGTTTCTATGAATAAAAAAACAATAAATATATCTACATACATGTCTTATTACAAAATTTAAAATAAAATGAGCCAATTGAAAAATAAATGGATCTTTAAGCATGAGTTAGGAATATTTTTGATGTAAAACAAACAACTTCAATAACTTGAAGAAATGTTATTACAAATCAATTGGACACAATAATGTATTGAGGCATTCCTCTTCCACACAAACGTGGGATTGGCCAAACTTGTTCTTCTTTACTTCTCTTCTCTCTAACAGGAAAATAAGGGCCAAACAATATTTAGAGAGTCTTGTTCAAAATTTTGTTGCCTCACATTCCATGACATTAGAAGTACTTATATTTTCTAATTCTAATGAATAAGATTATCTCTAAAATATGAAAGTCTAAAAGTTGGTGAAAAAGTTTATTTTTTTTTGTGTGCGTAGACGAAATGACAAGTTAATAAGAACTCATATGTACGGAGTTCACATATTTCCACATTTTAGTATTCCAATCATAAACGTTTATCCTAACAATACAATTTCGGTATTTTCTATTGGTTAAGTTAACACTTTTAAACAAACTTTACATACATATTTCTAACAGAGAATAAACTTAAAAAGTTCTAATATATGTAAAGGGTGTGGAAAATACACATAATTCTTAATTCAATTACCAATTGTTAGTATTATTAAGTTGGATAAATTCAAAGATTTTAACTTTAAGAATTAAAATTAAAATTATTTTAATATTAAAAGATTAATTAAAAAAAATAAACATAGATCAATTAATTATTTAAACTTTTTATTTATTTATTTATTTTGGTACAAAATTATTGTAAATTTTAAGTGTCAAAATAATACTTCCTCCGTCCCATTATATAAGCACTTTTACTACAAAAGTCTAGTCCCAAAATATAAGCTCCTTTACAATTTTTGTATTCCAATGCAACTTAGTCGTAATAATTAAGGGTATGTGTAAGCAAAAAAGTAATAGTAAATTGTAAACGGGGCTTATATTTTGGGACTAGACTTTTGTAGTAAAAGTGTTTATATAATGGGACGGAGGAGTATTATTTTTGGAAAAAAATAGAGTGAAATACCAAAAGCCCCCCTGAAATTTCAGCTTTAGTCAAATACACCCTTGAAATTTGGAAATAGACAAATACCTCCTTGAAATTGAAAAATGTTAGCAAATACACCCCTGATCCGTTAACTCCGTGAATTGCAATTTTAATAGTCAAATACCCCCTTGAAATTTGCAATTTATTGTCAAATACCCCCAACAATTTATAACTTAAATGCAAAATCCCCCCTAAAATTAGAAAAAAATAAGCCCAAATGCCCTTTCTAAAGCGCATAATTTTTCACTTATAATGGAACCAAATCATCATCTATAATTAAACATAACGTAGTAATGTAAGTGTTCTTCAATCGTTACTGAATCGCATAATTTATAGATATGAATTGTAGCATATAGCTTAAACCAAATGAAACTAGTGAATACATTTTCATGAATATAGGTGACCATTCAAATTTACATTTTACATATCTCACATGAAGTTTCAACCATGTTGTGGATAGTCACATAAGTCTTCTTGCAACAATGTTAGAAAAAATTTCAATTGTCTTTGTTTTTAACATCCACAATTGCATAAATTATAGTTATGACGATTGAAAAACACTTATATTTCTACTTTGTATTTAAGTATAAATGATGATTTTGTTCCATTATAAGTGAAAATTATGTGTTTTAGAAAGAGCATTTTGGCTTCTTTTTTTCTAATTTTAGGGGGGATTTGACATTTAAGTTATAAATTTTTGGGGGTATTTGACAAAAAGTTACAAATTTCAAGGGGGTATTTGACTATTAAAATTGTCATTGACGGAGTTAACGAACCAGGGGTGTATTTGTTAACGTCTTTCAATTTCAGGGGGTATTTGCCTATTTCTAAATTTCAACGGTGTATTTGACTAAAGTTGAAATTTCAGGGGGGCTTTTGGTATTTCACTCGAAAAAAATATATATAAAGTAGTAGTATCTCATTTCATTTTGTTTTGTTTCTGTAGAAGCAATTCGCGAAGGCTTTAAAACCCTAAACCCCTCAAAACCCCATTCTCTCCGACCACCGAGATGGCATCCTCGCTGATTCTCCTCCGCCGCAGTCTGAGAGCACTCTCCGCCCACAACCACTCCTTCTCATCCACTTTCACTTCACTTTCACTCCCAATCACCGACTCCATTTCATCACCACCACGACGTTCACTTGTGAAATCGCCGAATTTCACCGTTCAATCTCGTTCATTCCGTTCGACGTCGATTTCTCTTCTGTCTTCTCGCTATGTAGACCCATCAACTGATGAGATTGGTCCTGATACGATCCTCTTCGAGGGTTGCGATTACAATCACTGGCTTATCGTCATGGATTTTCCCAAAGATAATAATAAACCTCCACCTCAAGAAATGATTCGTATTTACGAAGAGACTTGTGCTAAGGGTCTCAATACTAGGTTTTTTATTTTTATTTTATTTTATTTGAATACTAAATATGTTATATGTATAGGGTTTTTGATATTGGAAATTGGAAATTAATTATATGTTGTTTAATTTTGAATGTGTGATTTTAGTGTTGAAGAGGCGAAGAAGAAAATTTACGCGTGCAGCACCACCACTTACACTGGATTTCAAGTTGCTGTGACTGAAGAAGAGTCGAAGAAATTTGAAAGTATTTGTTGTTTTTCCTACTTAGATTCCATTGACCTAGTTTAGTTTAGTTTAGTTTAGTGGTTTAGTAGTAATAACGCGCTTACCATTAATTGATTTTAGTTTAGTTGAGACAATAGAAAATAATTTGGATTTTTATGCTTGTTATCAGGTCTTCCCGGAGTTGTGTTTGTGCTACCAGATTCCTATATTGATCCTATTAACAAGCAATATGGAGGTAAGAATTTTATTTCTTTCTTTATATATGTTAACTCGCACTTTGGTTAGTCATGTAGTTTATTGGATATATTCACTGCTATTTGATGAGAAGTTTTATGAGAATAAATTTTGATGTGTGCTATAGGTGATGAGTACGTTGATGGAAAAATCACCCCACGAGCTCCACCGGTACAATATGGGAGAAATCAAGGAGGGAGACGAGGTTATAATCAGCAAAATAACAATCAAGGGTATCAATCTTACAACAATCGGGATCCCATGCCAAGGGATGGAAGAAACTACAGACCGTCACAAAATTATCCACCCCAACAGAACTATGTCCAACAATCACAGGTTCCTCCTCAACAGAACATAGGCCAACAACCATCAAATACCAGGTTTGATTCAGCTTCGCAGCGTTATCCACCCCAACCAAGCCATGGTCAAGCATCACAAGGTTATCCACCGAATCCCAACTATAGACAAGCTCCACAAAATTATTCACCCCCACAGAACATCAATCAAGCACCACATAATTCTTCCCAACAGCAAACCTTTGGTCCTGCTTCACCACTGTATCCACCACAACAGAGCTTTGTACCACCAGGACAAGGAGAAAGAAGAAATCACGTGCCACAGCAGAATTTTGGACCACCAGGACAAGGAGAAAGAACAACTTATGCACCACAGCAGAACTCTGGACCGCCAGTAGAGGGTGAAAGTAGAAATTATGCACCACAGCAGAACTTCGGACTGCCAGGAGAGGGAGAAAGAAGAAATTATGCAACACAGCAGAACTTTGGACCGCCACAGCAGAACTTTGGACCTCCAAGACAAGGAGAAAGAAGAGATCCGGTGCCTAGTGAAGGTGGATGGGATTTCAAACCATCATATATAGAGGACTTTGAAGCTGAGAAGGAAAAATCTACTGGAGAGGTATGTTAGAATAGAATGGAGCAATATTTAATTTTTATACAGGTAAGAATAATAATTTTTATTTGTAGAGAAGTAATGCTCACCTTGTTTTAGGAATTATGTGAAACTGTAAATGGCAAATTATCTTTGTAATAATATGTGCTATCAGAAAAATTGCAATCTCTTTGTTTAAATCAATACAAAATGTGATTTGTTTTTGATATTTTATGCAGGGAAGATATTGATAGTAGTCTGAGACCTGCTTGGCGGCCGAAATTGCATTCTAAGTTGATTGGATATCCTTGCCGATGGGGCTGAATAATATAATCTTTTTGAGTTATCATTGTATATCTTCTGTCCATGTTCTGTTTTCACTACAAAGATGGATTTGGTATGTAAGGCTTTTACTAGCTGCCGTCTGGTTTTGGTAAACACATTTGAACTAGTTTAAGTTTGAGCTGGGACATTGTATGTGACAATGTGTTTATCTCTATCTCTCACTTATTTTTTATCCTTTATAATTGACCCACAATTCAAAAATCAAATGTCGTCGTATTTGACATCAAAATTTTGATGTTGAGGAGTCATTTATCCAATTTTATTTTGACTTCATTCAATTTTCCCAGCCTGCTATAACATGTAAAGATGAAGTTTAAGCCTTTAAAATTTAGTGTACAACGTTTGTGAACCATGTCTTCAAAGTTCAAACCTTTCTATAAATCGATGCATAAAGTTAATGCAGTGGATTAACATGTCTGACTTCGGATTGAAGGTCGTGGGTATGTATGACTCCAACTGTGGTTAATCTTTTTCATTTTCAAGTTCCCTCCTTTTTTGGGCAACAAAATGATGTCATTTTGTTTATATGCTTCTAATAGTCACATGGTTTCAATTTTTGGAGTCTCCCACTTTTATTCATGGTTGTTTATTGTAGAGTTCAATTCATTTTATCAAACTCTATCACATTGTGTTGATAGCGAAACGGAATTGAAATCCAAATCGGATAGTAATCACAATGAGTTTAAAAAGACGTGAATCCAATGTTGTTAAGTGCTGGTAAAGAAATTGGTCGTTCTTGCATCTACATGACCTACAAAGTCAAAATCATGTTATTCAATTGCTGCATTCATTCGGCATGGTGGAACAAGCCGCATCACTCATTTTCATTTGGACCACGCCGCATCGCTCCCGTATTTTCTCAGCAAGGAGGACCTTCTGAGTATTGAGCAGTTAGGAATGTATTTCATCTTTCTTCATGAATTATTTATATTAGAAGAAATCTCTATTATTATTATTATTATTATTATTATTATTATTATTATTATTATTATTATTTAGTGTATGGGGGTAGAGAGCAATCTCTACTTGTTTTATGAAGTATTAAAAGGATAAAGTATACATAAAAATAAACGAGACTCGGGCAAAGGTACCGTAACTAATTTGTGCATGGTGCAAAACTAATTTATTTATGTGCATTAGACAAAATCTTCTACGAATATCTGACTATCTATACTATTTTATGCAATGATATACTACTAATATTGTAGAAAATTCATAATATGAAATACTATTAAACTATCATCCTTTCACTTAAATTATAAGAACACTATTTCGTATAGCAACATTAAGAACAAAAGTATAAGAGAGTTTTTGTTAGCAATATCAGCTGAGTTGGGAAGTCTAGGGTAATGGTCAGGAGATGGCATGACACATTCATCACCATTAAATGAAATTTTTCTAGGAAAAGTCCATCCTTCTTCGAAGGTAAACTCTCCTTGATCTTTGTTTAGTAACATCTCTGTTTGCACATTCCCATCCTCTCCATGTGCTAGCAACAAGTCATTGTAGTATTTTAGGCCCCAAAATATTCCTGTATCATCTGAAATTTATGCATTGCAAACAAAAATAATGTTATAATGTGCACGTAATAAGAAATATGTAATTGTTATCTAATTATCTTTAGTAAAATGTGATATTAATGCAGTGACTTACTGAAATTTCCATAAGTTGGCAAAGGTTGGTAGTTGAAACTAAAAACTTGGGTTAAACTTCGCAAGTTGGGATGTAACACAACTAAATTCCACTGAGAATAGTTTTTGGCAATGTTTAGATTTGTGATTGTGATCTTGACCCTCCAATAGCCTCTATAACTTTGTTTCACATGCCAATGAACACGAATAGGACACATGTGTTGTGAACACCTCACCACTTCTTGTGGTGATTCTATCTCATTTGCTTGTTGAAGTTCCAACATTGAAGTCTTATAAGAACTGGAATTTTTTCAAAAACAATGAAATTTTATAAGGAAAAATTTATTTGAAAAGAAAAACAAAGAGTTTAATAGAAGAATATTGATGTTATACTCTATGCAATTTACTCTTGGTTGTCCTTGGCAATGACAGCTGCATAAAGGGCAAGGAACAATGGTACTATCATAGAATGCAGAGAAGGAGACACAACATTTTGGGGTAGGTGATGTTAGAAATGGTGAGTAAACACAAGTCACATTCCAAGTTTCTGCAATTAGTCCACAAAAATGTGATGATAAAACATCATGTTATTGAAATATATAAAAAAAAACACATGAATAAAAGGTAACAATTAGTTGGTCAGTGGTGATTGGTGCTGAGCTTGGTAGGGAGTACCACGATTCGATCTCCCACAACTACGTTCAGTAGGGGATTGAAACCATTTGATGCCAGATCCCTATACCACCAAATTAAACGCGTGGTGAAAAAAATAAAAGTAACAATTAGTACAACAACTCACCTAGGACTTGTTGCCATCTGTGACCATTTTTGGTAAATTTAGTTGGTGGGACTTCAAATGGTTTGGCACAACTATAACCAGGAACACCTAGTGTAAAATTCTCTGGCATACTAAAATTGCTACCTGAAATTGAAGTTGATGATTTCATATAATTCATTTGGAAGGATGCACCATGTTTGGAAATATCTTGTGTCAATGATGTTAGGACCCCTCCTTTACAACAATTGGCAGATTGCATGTTGTATGGTGCTCCAGGCATGAGATCAATAATAGTTGGTTTTTTCTTACAACAATGAGGTTTATTTTGTCCTCTAAACATTGTGCAATTGCCTTGTTCTATTGCTTCTGCTCCAAACATTGCCCAAATCACTTCATGGCCTTTCCAAGACCAACCCAATTTCCAACCAGGCTCTTCCACATGGCGAAATAGTTGAAAATTGTAAATTGATACCTTCACCTTCAAATAATTAATATGAAAATCATACTTTAGAATATAGCTTCCTAATAAAATCAAAGTTGTTACCTTATAGCTACATAGATAAAAAAAAATCTTGATTTTCCTCCATAAAATAATAAATTATGCATCATTAAATAATTTTTAAGGACTAAGAAAGTAAATAAAATTCGAGTTGCAGCTCGTTTAGTCATTTTCTTACCTTAAAATAACTCCAGCAAAATGGAAGCTTAGAGAAATTATTATAAATTTCATATATGTTATCGAAAATGAAGCAAATAAATTGAAAATGCTTACATCAATAGTATCTTCATTCTCAGACAAGAAATCCCATGTAATGGTGATGTTACCAAAAGGATCTAACGGATCATATCCATCTGCATTTGATTCTATCCATAAATATAATACATAACAAATAATACTTTTTTCTTGTTGTTTATTTTAATTTGTATAGTGGTTTAAGGTTAATAGTGGTTTAAGTTTTACAAAAACTAATAATGGTTTAAGGATTCCTCTCAAAATAAATAAATAAGCTAAGTAATAGTTTAAGGATAATAATTAATTAAGTATAGAGATGCTTACAAGAGGGTGCTATGGAGACAATGATGAAGAAGAATATGAGAATCAAAATGTTACCCATTGATCTTTGATTGATGAAGTGTTTGATATATCAATTTCAAAGTTGATGATTTGGCTTGAAATATATCTATAGGTTGGAAAACAAAATTTGTGTGCTTGTTCAGTGCTTAGTTGAGTGTGTGCTTATAGTGTTGCATTACATAAGGAGGTTTGTAACAAACCTAAAGATACAAAGCCATTTGTAGCTACCAGAATGAAAGTGTGTTCATTTTCTACAACCAAATATTCAACACAATTAAAAAATAAGGAATGAAGGCTACATTTAATGCATATATATTGGATCTTTTTTATTTTTTGACTCAATATAGTGGATCTTAGGAAATGCTAAACTGACAATATCTAGTCAACATACAAACTTGTTGAGCATGCATTTGAATTAAAAAATTCTAGTAGTAGTAGTATTCCATGCATGATGATTGAAGTGTCATATATAAGATTAATTCAGTTGATAAAAATATTATATTTTATATGTAGTGGTCGAAATTCGAACTTCGATCACTCTATTTATTCATCTTAAAGATAAAACTTTTAGTCATTAAACTCTTTCAAAAAAAATAGTGCTAAAAAAAACTTATGTGGTCTACTATTGGAGTTATCATATATTCAATTCAATTTAGTTGGATACAAAATAAATACCTTTAGCAGTTTGTCCAAAAAAAATACCTTTAGCTTTATAGGTGTGACACATAAATTAAAATTCTTATACCTTTTTTTTATAGCTAAAATTCTTATACTTCATTAGAGTAAACACTTCGATATCATGAAATTTAGTTGAATACAATAAAATACATTTAGACATACTATATTACATTTTTTTTAGGTTTGAACCGCGTATCTTCTATACGCAACTGCAGAAATTATTCTCTAAAAAAGTTTAACACTGCTGTACTTCTAGAGCTGATTTTAATTACATGACCTTTGATTAAACCGGAAAAATTCATAACCATCTCATCCAAATACTCTTGGATATAACAATACTCAACTAAACTCTAACATATATAAAAATTTATCTTTTTACCCATGCCATAATCTCAATTTTAAAGTAGTAATTCTTTAATTTTAGTTATTCATATGTGACATTTACTACGATTATTGGGCCGCAATAATGGGCCTATGTAGATCCAATTAGATTTTAGAGCTAGCTATATAAACCGCAATTAGTTTTTTCAATTTTGGAGAGAGAGTGTATCAGAGTAGAAAAAAACGGTTACGCGACGCCGGCGAAAATGGTGAAGTTCTTGAAACCTAACAAGGCGGTGATCGTCTTACAAGGCCGTTACGCCGGCAAAAAGGCGGTGATCGTTCGTACCTTCGACGACGGTACACGTGATAGGCCATACGGACACTGTCTTGTAGCCGGAATCAAGAAATACCCTAGCAAAGTCATCAAGAAAGACTCTGCGAAGAAGACAGCGAAGAAATCTAGGGTTAAGGCTTTCGTGAAGCTCGTGAATTATCAACATCTGATGCCAACTCGTTACACTCTCGATGTTGATTTGAAGGATACCGTTGTTGCTGATGTTCTTCAGGGAAAGGATAAGAAGGTTACGGCGCTTAAGGAGACGAAGAAGCGGTTTGAGGAGAGGTTTAAGACTGGAAAGAACAGGTGGTTCTTTACCAAGCTTCGATTCTGATTCGTTTCTTTGTTATTTTCATTTTTATTGATGCATTTTGTTTAGTTTAGTATGAGTAAGAGATTTTGATTATCAGTTTTGTACTATGCGGCGCGCCTTTAGATTCGTATTATTATTTTGATAAATGAAACTGAATTGATTATATGCATTGGTAATGGTCTTGATAATGTGTAATTACATTTGGGTATGCATAGTCTTTTTATTTTGCACTTGCATAGTTGCATATTAGTAGTAAATGTTATGAGTAGCTCATACACTCCTTGGATTAGGTGTATCCCAGTGTCAGACACGCGACACTCACAATTACATTGAATTATATCACTATTTCAAAAAAATTATCTGTGTGGGCGTATCAGTGTTCGGTGTCAGTGTCCGTGCTTCAATTATGATTGTAGAACTTGAAAATAAAAACTTAGTACTTATTTAGATTAGGCTAAAGAATCACAATGAGCATCACTTCACAAAAACCTGATACATTATGTTATTTCACAAACTAGTGATATACTAATGGTTAGGATTATTTGTAAGTTCTAACTTGGAATGTTGTGTTACAGTTAGTAGGTTGTCATAATGGTTAATGAACATGAAAATGGTTGTCATAATGGTTAATGAACATGAAAATGGTGTTGTAATGCTAAAACCAATAGTGAGTTCTAATAATCATATAATTGGGTGCGTATTTCACCATAATGGTTAATTATGGTTGTGTTATTGAATTTAAACCATCCTAGTTTTGCTTGCTTATGCAATTTCTTATACTTTATGCAATAATATAATTATTTTATGAGTTTAAGTTGGTAATAGTAAACATGCTATTTTTATTGCAATGTTCTCGTTTAGTCTTCTATTTTTAATTGAGAAGTTCTGCAACCTGGTAAATCTACTTTTGGTAGTCAATCTGAAGGGAAAATGAGGCACTGTTAAACACTCTTGTCTCGCGCCCCAATCCGGGACAAGTTGTGCATATGACTGCCTTTATTGGCCATTCATTCTCATACAAGTATGAGTATTATTATTGTGGAAAGTCAGCCGATTTTTTTTTCCGTCTAATTTTGGTACGTGTTTGCTAGTATTGTTAATTCTTCTAAACAATAATATTACTTTGCAATACCATCTGATGCTGTTTTCTTTTTATTATATTTAATTTTAATTGCACAACTTTTCTATCCTCTTCATGGTTTCTTGTTCATCATCCGCTGTGGTGCACACTACTAGAAATATGCACATTACCTGCGGATTTATTTCCGCAGGTATACCTAAGAATTTTCACGTGGATGATTTTCATACACACACAACAATTTCCTGCGGATTTGTACTTCCTCGGTAAATCCTTAAGAAATTGTTCAATTTACTGGGAATTTTGCTACGAATATAGTCTGCAGGAGAATCCGTGACAAAGTCTGCAGGTAATCTGCGAATATTTTTGGCAAAATATTTTAATTTTTTATTTTAATTTTAATTTAATTATATTATTATTCTTTTCTATTCTCTAGACGCGGACCACACACAGAAACACCACATTTTCTCTCATCACTGAAGCTCTCCCCTCGAAAACCCTAATCTGCCACCACTCCCACCGAGCAGGTCCGGCCACATTTTCTCTCGTTTTGTTTTCTTAATTCTTTCCAATTTCTTTTTCATCGTTTTACATTTGTTAGAATTAGTGTATAACAAGCATGCAAGAAGTTTCAGATTTAGTTTAAAGATGATGACTATGCTTTTATTTGTCACTGCTGTTTATTTTTGAACCGTTCAATGCAATTAACATGTATGTAGCTACAATCTGTAATGATAATCAATGAAGTAAACGGTGAATTTTGTATATTTATGTGTAAATTTTTGATTAGTTGATAAGAACAAGTATGTGGTTGATTCTTTATTTATACAGTCTATTTTGCAACTGGTGAAATTTTGAGATGCAACTGCAAGTAACATGTAGCTACAATATGTGATGATAGTGAATTGAATATTTATGTATAACATTTTCAATTAGTTGATAAGAACAAATAATCAAGTATGCAGTTAATTCTTCACCGATACAGTCTATTTTGCAATTCAAGTAACACGTAGTTACAATCTGTGATGATAACCAATGAAGTTAATTGTGGATCTCTGTAATAATTAACATTATGCAAAAGAATCTGTGAGATGATAATACGCACAAGTTTATGCATAATTCTTGTTCAATCTATTTTGCAAACAATTAAAATAGTTGAAAATAACTGTAATTTGTTGTGAAACGATCCTTTTGCTTAGGAATAATTATATGTTAACAGCTTGAATTTGAATCTTGAGTTTGAGCATCTGTAATTACTTTATTCATAAGGATATGTGATGATAGTCAATAAAGAACTGTTTGAACGGTCCTTTAAGTTTATTCTTCGGACATACTACTACTGTCTATTTTGCCTTTAAGTTGCTTATAAGTTATAAATAGTCCTTATGATAATCAATTCAGATATCGCCTACATATGACCCAAGCCTCGTGCAACAGTTCGGATCAATTCAGATGTTGCTAAATAGTTTTGTTTATTATATTTGATTATAATATTAGGTTGTTGATTGATTCATGTTAATGTGTGAATGAAACTATAGATAGATATTTCGGTTTTGATTAACATGTTATCCTGCATCACACCCACAATGCCACTCCAGATCTGGAAATATTGTTAATAAGATCTCAGTTTTTAATGAATGCAAATCTATTTGGAGTTTTGATTTTCTGGATCTGCACTTTCTGGTTTATTATTATAATACTACCTCTGTTCCTATTTATAAGAGACAAACTTAAGTAATTGTTATTTCATTTATAATAAATTAGCAGTTTAGTTACTTAAGTAATTGTTATTTCATTTATTCATGTGGATAACATATAAAACCTACCTTAAAAAATGATATGAATGAAAGCTTTTTTTAGTTGTCTTCTTATCTACAATCTTTGGCATTTGATGTATTTCCACATCATATTACAATTTAATTTGTTATTGATATAATGTGCTTAAGTGCAACCACCGCAAGAGCATTCAAGTCTGTTCTTCAGGGCATTTTAATTTCTTCTGAAGGGTAAAATATTTTGCATTATATCTATGATTTCTAACTTCTTTTTTTCACAAACTACCCTGCTAAAAATCATATTGGTTATATTGTTATTGTGAATGTGGATTCAAGAGTATGTGTTTTAATTAAAATGTTTTAGTAGTGTTCTAAAGGCCAATGTTTATTATTCAACTCTTTGTTGGTATTACAAGTTTGTAGCTCTCCAATTGAAAGTTATATTGCTGATAATTGCTGTCTAATATGTTCCCTGAATCCCATTTCTGATATGTGACAATGATAAAAATCTTTTCAAATCTATGTTTTATTTGTTGCAAACAACAATTTTAGGTTTAGTAACCGAAAACCATTTGGGAGACAAAGACCCTCAACAGCTTGTGTAATTAAGCATATTGATATCTCATGATACTTAATACATGAAAGATGGGCTGGAAGAAATCTTCTACTTGAGGAACATGCTTTTCTTTTAGTTTCTTAGCAAACCAAAATCCCATAATATTTTTTTCCCAACGACAAAGAACTGTTGGTTATAGTGTTGTATCCATTTCAATCTACAGGGAGAAAAGTTGAACTCGGTGAATTTGCTCCTGTATATGTCTCCAATTGCAGTCGTACTTTTGTTGCCTGAAGCGCTTATCATGGAGCCGAATGTTATCGATGTCACACTATCACTTGGGAAGGAACATAAATTTATGGGCGTGCTTCTCTTTCTTAACTCGGCCACAGCATATGCAGCAAACTTAACAAACTTCTTGGTGACTAAACATACGAGTGCTTTGACACTCCCAGGTTTGTCGATTTACCTTTTGTTTCGGTCACTTGTAAACTTAACAAAAAAAAGTGTTTTGACTAGTATAAAACTATAACTCCATACAAAATCAAAACAAATTTTCATGTCAAGGCATGCCTATTACAAACTTAGCTTTGTTATTATGGGCAACTCGTATACTGAATTCCACATCAAATTCTGTTAACCAGGTATTACGCAACGCGAAAGGTGCTGTAGCTGTTGTTATCTCAATACTGATATTCAGAAACCCTGTCACTTTTGTTGGCATGGCTGACTACACAATTACTGTAATGGGAGTTGTTGCATATGGGAAGGATAATGATATTCGTGTCCGCCCCGTTGGAAAATATCTTGCAGTTTTAGTAGAAAAACTTAGGAAGGAATATCAGCTACCTTACTAACTGGATGTGCTTCTTTGTTGGTGCCTTATTAGGGAGAGTGTGAATCTATTCTATTCAATCCTTCAACTGATAGCTATTCTTCTCTTCTTTGACTAAAATTATTAGAGATTCATTTAAGTGGGCACTTCTGATTTTGGCTTAGCTAATATTTTGGAAATAGGCTTCATTTGCAAGGATATCTCTATCAAGTTACACTTGTTTATGTAATTGAAATTGCAAACAAATTGGCCATGTATGATTTTTTGCATTACTGTGCAGTTCCTAGAATAACAGGATTATGTAATTCGTTAGATTTGGATGTAGCAAGAATATGAATAGTTTAGTTTACACACTCCTGATTTTGGCCACTCTCTTACTAAGCTATTAAGAATTTTATTCAAAAAAGAATTTTATTCATCAAAAAATTCGTGGACTATAACCCACCAAAATTCTTAAAAACTAAAGAGATGAATAAAATTCTTTTTTGAATAGTTTTTTTTGATGAATCTTCAATCCCAACACATATAGTGCGTAGTGCGTATGTGATTCCATTTATGTGAAGATTCAAAAAAATTATAATTTTTCATCAAGATTAAAAAAAATCCTAAAATTTTTGGACTATAAAAATCTTGTGGACTATAATAATCCACCAAAATTGTTAAAAAATTAAAGAGATGCATAAAATTCTATTTTGAATAGTTTTTTTAGAAGAATCTTCAATCCCAACACATATAATGTGTATGTGATTCTATTTATGCGAAGGTTAAAAAATAAAATTTCATCAAGATTGAAAAAATCCTAAAATTCGTGGACTATACCCACGAAAATCATTCAAAAACTTAAGAAATGAATAAAATTCTTTTTTGAATACTTTTTTTTTGCAGAATCTTCGATCACAACACATATATTGTGTGTATGTGATTCCATTTATGCGAAGATTCAAAAAAATCATAATTTTTCATCAAGATTGAAAAAATCACAAAATTCGTGGGCTATATATAACCCACGAAAATCGTTAAAAAACTAAAGAAATGAATAAAATTCTTTTTTGAATAATTTTATGAGCAATTTTCTATTCCAACGCGTATATTGTGTATATGATTCCATTTATGCGAAGATTAAAAAAAAATCATAATTTTTTATCAAGATTGAAAAAATCTCAAAATTCGTGGACTATAACCCACGAAAATCATTCAAAAACTAAAGAAATGAATAAAATTCTTTTTTGAATACTTTTTTTTGCATAATCTTCTATCACAACACATATATTGTGTGTATGTGATTCCATTTATGCGAAGATTCAAAAAAATCATAATTTTTCATCAAGATTGAAAAAATCATAAAATTTGTGGGTTATAACCCACGAAAATCGTTAAAAAACTAAAGAAATGAATAAAAAAAATTTTTAAATAGTTTTATGAGCAATTTTCTATTCCAACGCGTATATTGTGTATATGATTCCATTTATGCGAAGATTCAAAAAAATCATAATTTTTCATCCAGATTGAAAAAATCTCAAAATTCGTGGACTATAACCCACGAAAATCGTTAAAAAAAAATAAAGAAATGAATAAAACTCTTTTTTGAATACTTTTTTTTTGAAGAATCTTCTATCGCAACACATATACTGTGGATGTGATTCCATTTAAGCGAAGATTAAAAACAATCATAATTTTTCATCAAGATTGAAAAAATCTCAAAATTCGTGGACTATAACCCACGAAAATTGATAAAAAACTAAAGAGATGAATAAAATTCTTTTTTGAATAATTTTCTGAGGAATTTTCTATTCCAACTCGTATATTGTGAATATGATTCCATTTATGCGAAGATTAAAAAAAAATCATAATTTTTCATCCAGATTGAAAAAATCTCAAAATTCGTGGACTATTACCCACGAAAATCATTCAAAAACTAAAGAAATGAATAAAATTCTTTTTTGAATACTTTTTTTTGCAGAATCTTCTATCACAACACATATATTGTGTGTATGTGATTCCATTTAAGCGAAGATTAAAAACAATCATAATTTTTCATCAAGATTGAAAAAATCTCAAAATTCGTGGACTATAACCCACGAAAATTGTTAAAAAACTAAAGACATGAATAAAATTCTTTTTTGAATAATTTTCAGAGGAATTTTCTATTCCAACTCGAATATTGTGTATATGATTCCATTTATGCGAAGATTCAAAAAAAATCATAATTTTCATCCAGATTGAAAAAATCTCAAAATTCATGGACTATATAACCCACGAAAATCGTTAAAAAAATAAAGAAATGAATAAAACTCTTTTTTGAATAATTTTTTTTTGAAGAATCTTCTATCGCAACACATATACTGTGGATGTGATTCCATTTATGCGAAGATTCAAAAAAATCATAATTTTTCATCAAGATTGAAAAAATCACAAAATTCATTGGCTATAACCCACGAAAATCGTTAAAAAACTAAAGAAATGAAAAAAATTCTTTTTTGAATAATTTTATGAAGAATTTTCTATTCCAACGCGTATATTGTGTAGATGATTCCATTTATGCGAAGATTCAAAAAAAATCATAATTTTTTATTAAGATTGAAAAAATCTCAAAATTCATGGACTATAACCCACGGAAATCAATCAAAAACTAAAGAAATGAATAAAATTCTTTTTTGAATACTTTTTTTTGCAGAATCTTCTATCACAACACATATATTGTGTGTATGTGATTCCATTTAAGCGAAGATTAAAAACAATCATAATTTTTCATCAAGATTGAAAAAATCTCAAAATTCGTGGACTATAACCCACGAAAATTGATAAAAAACTAAAGAGATGAATAAAATTCTTTTTTGAATAATTTTCTGAGGAATTTTCTATTCCAACTCGTATATTGTGAATATGATTCCATTTATGCGAAGATTAAAAAAAAATCATAATTTTTCATCCAGATTGAAAAAATCTCAAAATTCGTGGACTATAACCCACGAAAATCGTTAAAAAAATAAAGAAATGAATAAAACTCTTTTTTGAATACTTTTTTTTTGAAGAATCTTCTATCGCAACACATATACTATGGATGTGATTCCATTTAAGCGAAGATTAAAAACAATCATAATTTTTCATCAAGATTGAAAAAATCTCAAAATTCGTGGACTATAACCCACGAAAATTGTTAAAAAACTAAAGAGATGAATAAAATTCTTTTTTGAATAATTTTCTGAGGAATTTTCTATTCCAACTCGTATATTGTGTATATGATTCCATTTATGCGAAGATTCAAAAAAATCATAATTTTTCATCAAGATTGAAAATATCCCAAAATTCGTGGACTATAACCCACCAAAATTGTTTAAAAACTAAAGAGATGCATAAAATTCTTTTTTGAATAGTTTTTTTGAAGAATCTTCAATACCAACACATATAATGTGTATGTGATTCTATTTATGCGAAGATTCAAAAAAATCATAATTTTTCATCAAGATTGAAAAAATCTCAAAATTCGTGGACTATTACCCACGAAAATTGTTAAAAAACTAAAGACATGAATAAAATTCTTTTTTGAATAATTTTATGAAGAATTTTCTATTCCAACGCGTATATTGTGTAGATGATTCCATTTATGCGAAGATTCAAAAAAAATCATAATTTTTTATTAAGATTGAAAAAATCTCAAAATTCATGGACTATAACCCACGGAAATCATTCAAAAACTAAAGAAATGAATAAAATTCTTTTTTGAATACTTTTTTTTGCAGAATCTTCTATCACAACACATATACTGTGTGTATGTGATTCCATTTAAGCGAAGATTAAAAACAATCATAATTTTTCATCAAGATTGAAAAAATCTCAAAATTCGTGGACTATAACCCACGAAAATTGATAAAAAACTAAAGAGATGAATAAAATTCTTTTTTGAATAATTTTCTGAGGAATTTTCTATTCCAACTCGTATATTGTGAATATGATTCCATTTATGCGAAGATTAAAAAAAAATCATAATTTTTCATCCAGATTGAAAAAATCTCAAAATTCGTGGACTATTACCCACGAAAATCATTCAAAAACTAAAGAAATGAATAAAATTCTTTTTTGAATACTTTTTTTTGCAGAATCTTCTATCACAACACATATATTGTGTGTATGTGATTCCATTTAAGCGAAGATTAAAAACAATCATAATTTTTCATCAAGATTGAAAAAATCTCAAAATTCGTGGACTATAACCCACGAAAATTGTTAAAAAACTAAAGACATGAATAAAATTCTTTTTTGAATAATTTTCAGAGGAATTTTCTATTCCAACTCGAATATTGTGTATATGATTCCATTTATGCGAAGATTCAAAAAAAATCATAATTTTCATCCAGATTGAAAAAATCTCAAAATTCATGGACTATATAACCCACGAAAATCGTTAAAAAAATAAATAAATGAATAAAACTCTTTTTTGAATAATTTTTTTTTGAAGAATCTTCTATCGCAACACATATACTGTGGATGTGATTCCATTTATGCGAAGATTCAAAAAAATCATAATTTTTCATCAAGATTGAAAAAATCACAAAATTCGTGGGCTATAACCCACGAAAATCGTTAAAAAACTAAAGAAATGAAAAAAATTCTTTTTTGAGTAATTTTATGAAGAATTTTCTATTCCAACGCGTATATTGTGTAGATGATTCCATTTATGCGAAGATTCAAAAAAAATCATAATTTTTTATTAAGATTGAAAAAATCTCAAAATTCATGGACTATAACCCACGGAAATCATTCAAAAACTAAAGAAATGAATAAAATTCTTTTTTGAATACTTTTTTTTGCAGAATCTTCTATCACAACACATATATTGTGTGTATGTGATTCCATTTAAGCGAAGATTAAAAACAATCATAATTTTTCATCAAGATTGAAAATATCATAAAATTTGTGGGTTATAACCCACGAAAATCGTTAAAAAACTAAGGAAATGAATAAAATTCTTTTTTGAATAATTTTATGAGCAATTTTCTATTCCAACGCGTATATTGTGTATATGATTCCATTTATGCGAAGATTCAAAAAAAATCATAATTTTTCATCCAGATTGAAAAAATCTCAAAATTCGTGGACTATAACCCACGAAAATCGTTAAAAAAATAAAGAAATGAATAAAACTCTTTTTTGAATACTTTTTTTTTGAAGAATCTTCTATCGCAACACATATACTATGGATGTGATTCCATTTAAGCGAAGATTAAAAACAATCATAATTTTTCATCAAGATTGAAAAAATCTCAAAATTCGTGGACTATAACCCACGAAAATTGTTAAAAAACTAAAGAGATGAATAAAATTCTTTTTTGAATAATTTTCTGAGGAATTTTCTATTCCAACTCGTATATTGTGTATATGATTCCATTTATGCGAAGATTCAAAAAAATCATAATTTTTCATCAAGATTGAAAATATCCCAAAATTCGTGGACTATAACCCACCAAAATTGTTTAAAAACTAAAGAGATGCATAAAATTCTTTTTTGAATAGTTTTTTTGAAGAATCTTCAATACCAACACATATAATGTGTATGTGATTCTATTTATGCGAAGATTCAAAAAAATCATAATTTTTCATCCAGATTGAAAAAATCTCAAAATTCGTTGACTATAACCCACGAAAATCATTCAAAAACTAAAGAAATGAATAAAATTCTTTTTTGAATACTTTTTTTTGCAGAATCTTCTATCACAACAAATATATTGTGTGTATGTGATTCCATTTAAGCTAAGATTAAAAACAATCATAATTTTTCATCAAGATTGAAAAAATCTCAAAATTCGTGGACTATAACCCACGAAAATTGATAAAAAACTAAAGAGATGAATAAAATTCTTTTTTGAATAATTTTCTGAGGAATTTTCTATTCCAACTCGTATATTGTGTATATGATTCCATTTATGCGAAGATTAAAAAAAAATCATAATTTTTTATCAAGATTGAAAAAATCTCAAAATTCGTGGACTATAACCCACGAAAATCATTCAAAAACTAAAGAAATGAATAAAATTCTTTTTGAATACTTTTTTTTGCAGAATCTTCTATCACAACACATATATTGTGTGTATGTGATTCCATTTAAGCGAAGATTCAAAAAAATCATAATTTTTCATAAAGATTGAAAAAATCACAAAATTCGTGGGCTATAACCCACGAAAATCGTTAAAAAACTAAAGAAATGAAAAAAATTCTTTTTTGAATAATTTTATGAGCAATTTTCTATTCCAACGTGTATATTGTGTAGATGATTCCATTTATGCGAAGATTCAAAAAAATCATAATTTTTTATCAAGATTGAAAAAATCACAAAATTCGTGGGCTATAACCCACGAAAATCGTTAAAAAACTAAAGAAATGAATAAAATTCTTTTTTGAATAATTTTATGAGCAATTTTCTATTCCAACACGTATATTGTGTATATGATTCCATTTATGCGAAGATTCAAAAAAAATCATAATTTTTTATCAAGATTGAAAAAATCACAAAATTCGTGGACTATAACCCACGAAAATCATTCAAAAACTAAAGAAATGAATAAAATTCTTTTTTGAATACTTTTTTTTGCAGAATCTTCTATCACAACCCATATATTGTGTGTATGTGATTCCATTTATGCGAAGATTCAAAAAAAACAATCATAATTTTTCATCAAGATTGAAAAAATCATAAAATTTGTTGGTTATAACCCACGAAAATCGTTAAAAAACTAAAGAAATGAATAAAATTCTTTTTTGAATAATTTTATGAGCAATTTTCTATTCCAACGCGTATATTGTGTATATGATTCCATTTATGCGAAGATTCAAAAAAAATCATAATTTTTTATCAAGATTGAAAAAATCACAAAATTCGTGGACTATAACACACGAAAATCATTCAAAAACTAAAGAAATGAATAAAATTCTTTTTTGAATACTTTTTTTTGCAGAATCTTCTATCACAACCCATATATTGTGTGTATGTGATTCCATTTATGCGAAGATTCAAAAAAATCATAATTTTTCATCAAGATTGAAAAAATCATAAAATTTGTTGGTTATAACCCACGAAAATCGTTAAAAAATTAAAGAAATGAATAAAATTCTTTTTTGAATAATTTTATGAGCAATTTTCTATTCCAACGCATATATTGTGTATATGATTCCATTTATGCGAAGATTCAAAAAAAATCATAATTTTTCATCCAGATTGAAAAAATCTCAAAATTCGTGGACTATAACCCACGAAAATCGTTAAAAAAAATAAAGAAATGAATAAAACTCTTTTTTGAATACTTTTTTTTTGAAGAATCTTCTATCGCAACACATATACTGTGGATGTGATTCCATTTAAGCGAAGATTAAAAACAATCATAATTTTTCATCAAGATTGAAAAAATCTCAAAATTCGTGGACTATAACCCACAAAAATTGTTAAAAAACTAAAGAGATGAATAAAATTCTTTTTTGAATAATTTTCTGAGGAATTTTCTATTCCAACTCGTATATTGTGTATATGATTCCATTTATGCGAAGATTAAAAAAAAATCATAATTTTTCATCCAGATTGAAAAAATCTCAAAATTCGTTGACTTAACCCACGAAAATCATTCAAAAATTAAAGAAATGAATAAAAATTTTTTTTGAATACTTTTTTTTGCAGAATCTTCTATCACAACACATATATTGTGTGTATGTGATTCCATTTAAGCGAAGATTAAAAACAATCATAATTTTTCATCAAGATTGAAAAAATCTCAAAATTCGTGGACTATAACCCACGAAAATCATTCAAAAACTAAAGAAATGAATAAAATTCTTTTTGAATACTTTTTTTTGCAGAATTTCTATCACAACACATATATTGTATGTATGTGATTCCATTTATGCAAATATTCAAAAAAATCATAATTTTTCATCAAGATTGAAAAAATCATAAAATTTGTGGGTTATAACCCACGAAAATCGTTAAAAAACTAAAGAAATGAATAAAATTCTTTTTTGAATAGTTTTATGAGCAATTTTCTATTCCAACGCGTATATTGTGTATATGATTCCATTTATGCGAATATTAAAAAAAAATCATAATTTTTCATCCAGATTGAAAAAATCTCAAAATTCGTGGACTATAACCCACGAAAATCGTTAAAAAAAAATAAAGAAATGAATAAAACTCTTTTTTGAATACTTTTTTTTTGAAGAATCTTCTATCGCAACACATATACTGTGGATGTGATTCCATTTAAGCGAAGATTAAAAACAATCATAATTTTTCATCAAGATTGAAAAAATCTCAAAATTCGTGGACTATAACCCACGAAAATTGTTAAAAAACTAAAGAGATGAATAAAATTCTTTTTTGAATAATTTTCTGAGGAATTTTCTATTCCAACTCGTATATTGTGTATATGATTCCATTTATGCGAAGATTCAAAAAAATCATAATTTTTCATCAAGATTGAAAATATCCCAAAATTCGTGGACTATAACCCACCAAAATTGTTTAAAAACTAAAGAGATGCATAAAATTCTTTTTTGAATAGTTTTTTTGAAGAATCTTCAATACCAACACATATAATGTGTATGTGATTCTATTTATGCGAAGATTCAAAAAAATCATAATTTTTCATCCAGATTGAAAAAATCTCAAAATTCGTTGACTATAACCCACGAAAATCATTCAAAAACTAAAGAAATGAATAAAATTCTTTTTTGAATACTTTTTTTTGCAGAATCTTCTATCACAACAAATATATTGTGTGTATGTGATTCCATTTAAGCTAAGATTAAAAACAATCATAATTTTTCATCAAGATTGAAAAAATCTCAAAATTCGTGGACTATAACCCACGAAAATCATTCAAAAACTAAAGAAATGAATAAAATTCTTTTTGAATACTTTTTTTTGCAGAATCTTCTATCACAACACATATATTGTGTGTATGTGATTCCATTTAAGCGAAGATTCAAAAAAATCATAATTTTTCATCAAGATTGAAAAAATCACAAAATTCGTGGGCTATAACCCACGAAAATCGTTAAAAAACTAAAGAAATGAAAAAAATTCTTTTTTGAATAATTTTATGAGCAATTTTCTATTCCAACGCGTATATTGTGTAGATGATTCCATTTATGCGAAGATTCAAAAAAATCATAATTTTTTATCAAGATTGAAAAAATCACAAAATTCGTGGGCTATAACCCACGAAAATCGTTAAAAAACTAAAGAAATGAATAAAATTCTTTTTTGAATAATTTTATGAGCAATTTTCTATTCCAACACGTATATTGTGTATATGATTCCATTTATGCGAAGATTCAAAAAAAATCATAATTTTTTATCAAGATTGAAAAAATCACAAAATTCGTGGACTATAACCCACGAAAATCATTCAAAAACTAAAGAAATGAATAAAATTCTTTTTTGAATACTTTTTTTTGCAGAATCTTCTATCACAACCCATATATTGTGTGTATGTGATTCCATTTATGCGAAGATTCAAAAAAAACAATCATAATTTTTCATCAAGATTGAAAAAATCATAAAATTTGTTGGTTATAACCCACGAAAATCGTTAAAAAACTAAAGAAATGAATAAAATTCTTTTTTGAATAATTTTATGAGCAATTTTCTATTCCAACGCATATATTGTGTATATGATTCCATTTATGCGAAGATTCAAAAAAAATCATAATTTTTCATCCAGATTGAAAAAATCTCAAAATTCGTGGACTATAACCCACGAAAATCGTTAAAAAAAATAAAGAAATGAATAAAACTCTTTTTTGAATACTTTTTTTTTGAAGAATCTTCTATCGCAACACATATACTGTGGATGTGATTCCATTTAAGCGAAGATTAAAAACAATCATAATTTTTCATCAAGATTGAAAAAATCTCAAAATTCGTGGACTATAACCCACAAAAATTGTTAAAAAACTAAAGAGATGAATAAAATTCTTTTTTGAATAATTTTCTGAGGAATTTTCTATTCCAACTCGTATATTGTGTATATGATTCCATTTATGCGAAGATTAAAAAAAAATCATAATTTTTCATCCAGATTGAAAAAATCTCAAAATTCGTTGACTTAACCCACGAAAATCATTCAAAAATTAAAGAAATGAATAAAATTCTTTTTTGAATACCTTTTTTTGCAGAATCTTCTATCACAACACATATATTGTGTGTATGTGATTCCATTTAAGCGAAGATTAAAAACAATCATAATTTTTCATCAAGATTGAAAAAATCTCAAAATTCGTGGACTATAACCCACGAAAATCATTCAAAAACTAAAGAAATGAATAAAATTCTTTTTGAATACTTTTTTTTGCAGAATTTCTATCACAACACATATATTGTGTGTATGTGATTCCATTTATGCAAATATTCAAAAAAATCATAATTTTTCATCAAGATTGAAAAAATCATAAAATTTGTGGGTTATAACCCACGAAAATCGTTAAAAAACTAAAGAAATGAATAAAATTCTTTTTTGAATAGTTTTATGAGCAATTTTCTATTCCAACGCGTATATTGTGTATATGATTCCATTTATGCGAATATTAAAAAAAAATCATAATTTTTCATCCAGATTGAAAAACTCTCAAAATTCGTGGACTATAACCCACGAAAATCGTTAAAAAAAAATAAAGAAATGAATAAAACTCTTTTTTGAATACTTTTTTTTTGAAGAATCTTCTATCGCAACACATATACTGTGGATGTGATTCCATTTAAGCGAAGATTAAAAACAATCATAATTTTTCATCAAGATTGAAAAAATCTCAAAATTCGTGGACTATAACCCACGAAAATTGATAAAAAACTAAAGAGATGAATAAAATTCTTTTTTGAATAATTTTCTGAGGAATTTTCTATTCCAACTCGTATATTGTGTATATGATTCGATTTATGCGAAGATTAAAAAAAAATCATAATTTTTCATCCAAATTGAAAAAATCTCAAAATTCGTTGACTATAACCCACGAAAATCATTCAAAAACTAAAGAAATGAATAAAATTCTTTTTTGAATACTTTTTTTTTGCAGAATCTTCTATCACAACACATATATTGTGTGTATGTGATTCCATTTAAGCGAAGATTAAAAACAATCATAATTTTTCATCAAGATTGAAAAAATATCAAAATTCGTGGACTATAACCCACGAAAATTGATAAAAAACTAAAGAGATGAATAAAATTATTTTTTGAATAATTTTCTGAGGAATTTTCTATTCCAACGCGTATATTGTGTATATGATTCCATTTATGCGAAGATTCAAAAAAAATCATAATTTTTTATCAAGATTGAAAAAATCTCAAAATTCGTGGACTATAACCCACGAAAATCATTCAAAAACTAAAGAAATGAATAAAATTCTTTTTGAATACTTTTTTTTGCAGAATTTCTATCACAACACATATATTGTGTGTATGTGATTCCATTTATGCGAAGATTCAAAAAAATCATAATTTTTCATCCAGATTGAAAAAATCTCAAAATTCGTGGACTATAACCCACGAAAATCGTTAAAAAAAATAAAGAAATGAATAAAACTCTTTTTTGAATACTTTTTTTTTGAAGAATCTTCTATCGCAACACATATACTGTGGATGTGATTCCATTTAAGCGAAGATTAAAAACAATCATAATTTTTCATCAAGATTGAAAAAATCTCAAAATTCGTGGACTATAACCCACAAAAATTGTTAAAAAACTAAAGAGATGAATAAAATTCTTTTTTGAATAATTTTCTGAGGAATTTTCTATTCCAACTCGTATATTGTGTATATGATTCCATTTATGCGAAGATTAAAAAAAAATCATAATTTTTCATCCAGATTGAAAAAATCTCAAAATTCGTTGACTTAACCCACGAAAATCATTCAAAAACTAAAGAAATGAATAAAATTCTTTTTTGAATACTTTTTTTTGCAGAATCTTCTATCACAACACATATATTGTGTGTATGTGATTCCATTTAAGCGAAGATTAAAAACAATCATAATTTTTCATCAAGATTGAAAAAATCTCAAAATTCGTGGACTATAACCCACGAAAATCATTCAAAAACTAAAGAAATGAATAAAATTCTTTTTTGAATACTTTTTTTTGCATAATCTTCTATCACAACCCATATATTGTGTGTATGTGATTCCATTTATGCGAAGATTCAAAAAAAACAATCATAATTTTTCATCAAGATTGAAAAAATCATAAAATTTGTTGGTTATAACCCACGAAAATCGTTAAAAAACTAAAGAAATGAATAAAATTCTTTTTTGAATAATTTTATGAGCAATTTTCTATTCCAACGCGTATATTGTGTATATGATTCCATTTATGCGAAGATTCAAAAAAAATCATAATTTTTTATCAAGATTGAAAAAATCACAAAATTCGTGGACTATAACCCACGAAAATCATTCAAAAACTAAAGAAATGAATAAAATTCTTTTTTGAATACTTTTTTTTGCAGAATCTTCTATCACAACCCATATATTGTGTGTATGTGATTCCATTTATGCGAAGATTCAAAAAAACCATAATTTTTCATCAAGATTGAAAAAATCATAAAATTTGTTGGTTATAACCCACGAAAATCGTTAAAAAATTAAAGAAATGAATAAAATTCTTTTTTGAATAATTTTATGAGCAATTTTCTATTCCAACGCATATATTGTGTATATGATTCCATTTATGCGAAGATTCAAAAAAAATCATAATTTTTCATCCAGATTGAAAAAATCTCAAAATTCGTGGACTATAACCCACGAAAATCGTTAAAAAAAATAAAGAAATGAATAAAACTCTTTTTTGAATACTTTTTTTTTGAAGAATCTTCTATCGCAACACATATACTGTGGATGTGATTCCATTTAAGCGAAGATTAAAAACAATCATAATTTTTCATCAAGATTGAAAAAATCTCAAAATTCGTGGACTATAACCCACAAAAATTGTTAAAAAACTAAAGAGATGAATAAAATTCTTTTTTGAATAATTTTCTGAGGAATTTTCTATTCCAACTCGTATATTGTGTATATGATTCCATTTATGCGAAGATTAAAAAAAAATCATAATTTTTCATCCAGATTGAAAAAATCTCAAAATTCGTTGACTTAACCCACGAAAATCATTCAAAAATTAAAGAAATGAATAAAATTCTTTTTTGAATACCTTTTTTTGCAGAATCTTCTATCACAACACATATATTGTGTGTATGTGATTCCATTTAAGCGAAGATTAAAAACAATCATAATTTTTCATCAAGATTGAAAAAATCTCAAAATTCGTGGACTATAACCCACGAAAATCATTCAAAAACTAAAGAAATGAATAAAATTCTTTTTGAATACTTTTTTTTGCAGAATTTCTATCACAACACATATATTGTGTGTATGTGATTCCATTTATGCAAATATTCAAAAAAATCATAATTTTTCATCAAGATTGAAAAAATCATAAAATTTGTGGGTTATAACCCACGAAAATCGTTAAAAAACTAAAGAAATGAATAAAATTCTTTTTTGAATAGTTTTATGAGCAATTTTCTATTCCAACGCGTATATTGTGTATATGATTCCATTTATGCGAATATTAAAAAAAAATCATAATTTTTCATCCAGATTGAAAAACTCTCAAAATTCGTGGACTATAACCCACGAAAATCGTTAAAAAAAAATAAAGAAATGAATAAAACTCTTTTTTGAATACTTTTTTTTTGAAGAATCTTCTATCGCAACACATATACTGTGGATGTGATTCCATTTAAGCGAAGATTAAAAACAATCATAATTTTTCATCAAGATTGAAAAAATCTCAAAATTCGTGGACTATAACCCACGAAAATTGATAAAAAACTAAAGAGATGAATAAAATTCTTTTTTGAATAATTTTCTGAGGAATTTTCTATTCCAACTCGTATATTGTGTATATGATTCGATTTATGCGAAGATTAAAAAAAAATCATAATTTTTCATCCAAATTGAAAAAATCTCAAAATTCGTTGACTATAACCCACGAAAATCATTCAAAAACTAAAGAAATGAATAAAATTCTTTTTTGAATACTTTTTTTTTGCAGAATCTTCTATCACAACACATATATTGTGTGTATGTGATTCCATTTAAGCGAAGATTAAAAACAATCATAATTTTTCATCAAGATTGAAAAAATATCAAAATTCGTGGACTATAACCCACGAAAATTGATAAAAAACTAAAGAGATGAATAAAATTATTTTTTGAATAATTTTCTGAGGAATTTTCTATTCCAACGCGTATATTGTGTATATGATTCCATTTATGCGAAGATTCAAAAAAAATCATAATTTTTTATCAAGATTGAAAAAATCTCAAAATTCGTGGACTATAACCCACGAAAATCATTCAAAAACTAAAGAAATGAATAAAATTCTTTTTGAATACTTTTTTTTGCAGAATTTCTATCACAACACATATATTGTGTGTATGTGATTCCATTTATGCGAAGATTCAAAAAAATCATAATTTTTCATCCAGATTGAAAAAATCTCAAAATTCGTGGACTATAACCCACGAAAATCGTTAAAAAAAATAAAGAAATGAATAAAACTCTTTTTTGAATACTTTTTTTTTGAAGAATCTTCTATCGCAACACATATACTGTGGATGTGATTCCATTTAAGCGAAGATTAAAAACAATCATAATTTTTCATCAAGATTGAAAAAATCTCAAAATTCGTGGACTATAACCCACAAAAATTGTTAAAAAACTAAAGAGATGAATAAAATTCTTTTTTGAATAATTTTCTGAGGAATTTTCTATTCCAACTCGTATATTGTGTATATGATTCCATTTATGCGAAGATTAAAAAAAAATCATAATTTTTCATCCAGATTGAAAAAATCTCAAAATTCGTTGACTTAACCCACGAAAATCATTCAAAAACTAAAGAAATGAATAAAATTCTTTTTTGAATACTTTTTTTTGCAGAATCTTCTATCACAACACATATATTGTGTGTATGTGATTCCATTTAAGCGAAGATTAAAAACAATCATAATTTTTCATCAAGATTGAAAAAATCTCAAAATTCGTGGACTATAACCCACGAAAATCATTCAAAAACTAAAGAAATGAATAAAATTCTTTTTTGAATACTTTTTTTTGCATAATCTTCTATCACAACCCATATATTGTGTGTATGTGATTCCATTTATGCGAAGATTCAAAAAAAACAATCATAATTTTTCATCAAGATTGAAAAAATCATAAAATTTGTTGGTTATAACCCACGAAAATCGTTAAAAAACTAAAGAAATGAATAAAATTCTTTTTTGAATAATTTTATGAGCAATTTTCTATTCCAACGCGTATATTGTGTATATGATTCCATTTATGCGAAGATTCAAAAAAAATCATAATTTTTTATCAAGATTGAAAAAATCACAAAATTCGTGGACTATAACCCACGAAAATCATTCAAAAACTAAAGAAATGAATAAAATTCTTTTTTGAATACTTTTTTTTGCAGAATCTTCTATCACAACCCATATATTGTGTGTATGTGATTCCATTTATGCGAAGATTCAAAAAAACCATAATTTTTCATCAAGATTGAAAAAATCATAAAATTTGTTGGTTATAACCCACGAAAATCGTTAAAAAATTAAAGAAATGAATAAAATTCTTTTTTGAATAATTTTATGAGCAATTTTCTATTCCAACGCATATATTGTGTATATGATTCCATTTATGCGAAGATTCAAAAAAAATCATAATTTTTCATCCAGATTGAAAAAATCTCAAAATTCGTGGACTATAACCCACGAAAATCGTTAAAAAAAATAAAGAAATGAATAAAACTCTTTTTTGAATACTTTTTTTTTGAAGAATCTTCTATCGCAACACATATACTGTGGATGTGATTCCATTTAAGCGAAGATTAAAAACAATCATAATTTTTCATCAAGATTGAAAAAATCTCAAAATTCGTGGACTATAACCCACAAAAATTGTTAAAAAACTAAAGAGATGAATAAAATTCTTTTTTGAATAATTTTCTGAGGAATTTTCTATTCCAACTCGTATATTGTGTATATGATTCCATTTATGCGAAGATTAAAAAAAAATCATAATTTTTCATCCAGATTGAAAAAATCTCAAAATTCGTTGACTTAACCCACGAAAATCATTCAAAAATTAAAGAAATGAATAAAATTCTTTTTTGAATACCTTTTTTTGCAGAATCTTCTATCACAACACATATATTGTGTGTATGTGATTCCATTTAAGCGAAGATTAAAAACAATCATAATTTTTCATCAAGATTGAAAAAATCTCAAAATTCGTGGACTATAACCCACGAAAATCATTCAAAAACTAAAGAAATGAATAAAATTCTTTTTGAATACTTTTTTTTGCAGAATTTCTATCACAACACATATATTGTGTGTATGTGATTCCATTTATGCAAATATTCAAAAAAATCATAATTTTTCATCAAGATTGAAAAAATCATAAAATTTGTGGGTTATAACCCACGAAAATCGTTAAAAAACTAAAGAAATGAATAAAATTCTTTTTTGAATAGTTTTATGAGCAATTTTCTATTCCAACGCGTATATTGTGTATATGATTCCATTTATGCGAATATTAAAAAAAAATCATAATTTTTCATCCAGATTGAAAAACTCTCAAAATTCGTGACCTATAACCCACGAAAATCGTTAAAAAAAAATAAAGAAATGAATAAAACTCTTTTTTGAATACTTTTTTTTTGAAGAATCTTCTATCGCAACACATATACTGTGGATGTGATTCCATTTAAGCGAAGATTAAAAACAATCATAATTTTTCATCAAGATTGAAAAAATCTCAAAATTCGTGGACTATAACCCACGAAAATTGATAAAAAACTAAAGAGATGAATAAAATTCTTTTTTGAATAATTTTCTGAGGAATTTTCTATTCCAACTCGTATATTGTGTATATGATTCGATTTATGCGAAGATTAAAAAAAAATCATAATTTTTCATCCAAATTGAAAAAATCTCAAAATTCGTTGACTATAACCCACGAAAATCATTCAAAAACTAAAGAAATGAATAAAATTCTTTTTTGAATACTTTTTTTTTGCAGAATCTTCTATCACAACACATATATTGTGTGTATGTGATTCCATTTAAGCGAAGATTAAAAACAATCATAATTTTTCATCAAGATTGAAAAAATCTCAAAATTCGTGGACTATAACCCACGAAAATTGATAAAAAACTAAAGAGATGAATAAAATTCTTTTTTGAATAATTTTCTGAGGAATTTTCTATTCCAACGCGTATATTGTGTATATGATTCCATTTATGCGAAGATTCAAAAAAAATCATAATTTTTTATCAAGATTGAAAAAATCTCAAAATTCGTGGACTATAACCCACGAAAATCATTCAAAAACTAAAGAAATGAATAAAATTCTTTTTGAATACTTTTTTTTGCAGAATTTCTATCACAACACATATATTGTGTGTATGTGATTCCATTTATGCGAAGATTCAAAAAAATCATAATTTTTCATCCAGATTGAAAAAATCTCAAAATTCGTGGACTATAACCCACGAAAATCGTTAAAAAAAATAAAGAAATGAATAAAACTCTTTTATGAATACTTTTTTTTTGAAGAATCTTCTATCGCAACACATATACTGTGGATGTGATTCCATTTAAGCGAAGATTAAAAACAATCATAATTTTTCATCAAGATTGAAAAAATCTCAAAATTCGTGGACTATAACCCACAAAAATTGTTAAAAAACTAAAGAGATGAATAAAATTCTTTTTTGAATAATTTTCTGAGGAATTTTCTATTCCAACTCGTATATTGTGTATATGATTCCATTTATGCGAAGATTAAAAAAAAATCATAATTTTTCATCCAGATTGAAAAAATCTCAAAATTCGTTGACTTAACCCACGAAAATCATTCAAAAACTAAAGAAATGAATAAAATTCTTTTTTGAATACTTTTTTTTGCAGAATCTTCTATCACAACACATATATTGTGTGTATGTGATTCCATTTAAGCGAAGATTAAAAACAATCATAATTTTTCATCAAGATTGAAAAAATCTCAAAATTCGTGGACTATAACCCACGAAAATCATTCAAAAACTAAAGAAATGAATAAAATTCGTTTTTGAATACTTTTTTTTGCATAATCTTCTATCACAACACATATATTGTGTGTATGTGATTCCATTTATGCGAAGATTCAAAAAAATCATAATTTTTCATCAAGATTGAAAAAATCATAAAATTTGTGGGTTATAACCCACGAAAATCGTTAAAAAACTAAAGAAATGAATAAAATTCTTTTTTGAATAGTTTTATGAGCAATTTTCTATTCCAACGCGTATATTGTGTATATGATTCCATTTATGCGAATATTAAAAAAAAATCATAATTTTTCATCCAGATTGAAAAAATCTCAAAATTCGTGGACTATAACCCACGAAAATCGTTAAAAAAAAATAAAGAAATGAATAAAACTCTTTTTTGAATACTTTTTTTTTGAAGAATCTTCTATCGCAACACATATACTGTGGATGTGATTCCATTTAAGCGAAGATTAAAAACAATCATAATTTTTCATCAAGATTGAAAAAATCTCAAAATTCGTGGACTATAACCCACGAAAATTGATAAAAAACTAAAGAGATGAATAAAATTCTTTTTTGAATAATTTTCTGAGGAATTTTCTATTCCAACGCGTATATTGTGTATATGATTCGATTTATGCGAAGATTAAAAAATAAATCATAATTTTTCATCCAAATTGAAAAAATCTCAAAATTCGTTGACTATAACCCACGAAAATCATTCAAAAACTAAAGAAATGAATAAAATTCTTTTTTGAATACTTTTTTTTTGCAGAATCTTCTATCACAACACATATTTTTTAGTGTATGTGATTCCATTTAAGCGAATATTAAAAACAATCATAATTTTTCATCAAGATTGGAAAAATCACAAACGAAAATCGTTCAAAAACTAAAGAAATGAATAAAATTCTTTTTTGAATAATTTTATGAGGAATTTTCTATTCCAACGCGTATATTGTGTATATGATTCCATTTATGCGAAGATTCAAAAAGAATCATAATTTTTCATCCAGATTGAAAAAATCTCAAAATTCGTGGACTATAACCCACGAAAATCATTCAAAAACTAAAGAAATGAATAAAATTCTTTTTAAATACTTTTTTTTGCAGAATCTTCTATCACAACACATATATTGTGTGTATGTGATTCCATTTATGCGAAGATTCAAAAAAATCATAATTTTTTATCATGATTGAAAAAATCACAAAATTCGTGGGCTATAACCCACGAAAATCGTTAAAAAACTAAAGAAATGAAAAAAATTCTCTTTTGAATAATTTTATGAAGAATTTTCTATTCCAACGCGTATATTGTGTATATGATTCCATTTATGCGAAGATTCAAAAAAAATCATAATTTTTTATCAAGATTGAAAAAATCTCAAAATTCGTGGACTATAACCCACGAAAATCGTTAAAAAAAAATAAAGAAATGAATAAAACTTTTTTTTGAATACTTTTTTTTTGAAGAATCTTCTATCGCAACACATATACTGTGGATGTGATTCCATTTAAGCGAAGATTAAAAACAATCATAATTTTTCATCAAGATTGAAAAAATCTCAAAATTCGTGGACTATAACCCACAAAAATTGTTAAAAAACTAAAGAGATGAATAAAATTCTTTTTTGAATACTTTTTTTTGCAGAATCTTCTATCACAACACATATATTGTGTGTATGTGATTCCATTTAAGCGAAGATTAAAAACAATCATAATTTTTCATCACGATTGAAAAAATCTCAAAATTCGTGGACTATAACCCACGAAAATCATTCAAAAACTAAAGAAATGAATAAAATTCTTTTTGAATACTTTTTTTTGCAGAATTTCTATCACAACACATATATTGTGTGTATGTGATTCCATTTATGCGAAGATTCAAAAAAATCATAATTTTTTATCAAGATTGAAAAAATTACAAAATTCGTGTGCTATAACCCACGAAAATCGTTAAAAAACTAAAGAAATGAAAAAAATTCTTTTTTGAATAAATTTATGAAGAATTTTCTATTCCAACGCGTATATTGTGTATATGATTCCATTTATGCAAAGTTTCAAAAAAAATCATAATTTTTTATCAAGATTGAAAAAATCTCAAAATTCGTAGACTATAACCCAAGAAAATCATTCAAAAACTAAAGAAATGAATAAAATTCTTTTTGAATACTTTTTTTTGCAGAATTTCTATCACAACACATATATTGTGTGTATGTGATTCCATTTATGCGAAGATTCAAAAAAATCATAATTTTTCATCAAGATTGAAAAAATCACAAAATTCGTGGGCTATATAACCCACGAAAATCGTTAAAAAACTAAAGAAATGAAAAAAATTCTCTTTTGAATAATTTTATGAAGAATTTTCTATTCCAACGCGTATATTGTGTATATGATTCCATTTATGCGAAGATTCAAAAAAAATCATAATTCATCCAGATTTAAAAAATCTCAAAATTCGTGGACTATAACCCACGAAAATCGTTAAAAAAATAAAGAAATGAATAAAACTCTTTTTTGAATACTTTTTTTTTGAAGAATCTTCTATCACAACACATATACTGTGGATGTGATTCCATTTAAGCGAAGATTAAAAACAATCATAATTTTTCATCAAGATTGAAAAAATCTCAAAATTCGTGGACTATAACCCATGAAAATTGATAAAAATTTAAAGAGATGAATAAAATTCTTTTTTGAATAATTTTATGAGGAATTTTCTATTCCAACGCGTATATTGTGTATATGATTCTATTTATGCGAAGATTCAAAAAAATCATAATTTTTCATCCAGATTGAAAAAATCTCAAAATTCGTTGACTATAACCCACGAAAATCGTTAAAAAAAATAAAGAAATGAATAAAACTCTTTTTTGAATACTTTTTTTTTGAAGAATCTTCTATCGCAACACATATACTGTGGATGTGATTCCATTTAAGCGAAGATTAAAAACAATCATAATTTTTCATCAAGATTGAAAAAATCTCAAAATTCGTGGACTATAACCCACAAAAATTGTTGAAAAACTAAAGAGATGAATAAAATTCTTTTTTGAATAATTTTCTGAGGAATTTTCTATTCCAACTCGTATATTGTGTATATGATTCCATTTATGCGAAGATTAAAAAAAAATCATAATTTTTCATCCAGATTGAAAAAATCTCAAAATTCGTTGACTTAACCGACGAAAATCATTCAAAAACTAAAGAAATGAATAAAATTCTTTTTTGAATACTTTTTTTTGCAGAATCTTCTATCACAACACATATATTGTGTGTATGTGATTCCATTTAAGCGAAGATTAAAAACAATCATAATTTTTCATCAAGATTGAAAAAATCTCAAAATTCGTGGACTATAACCCACGAAAATCATTCAAAAACTAAAGAAATGAATAAAATTCTTTTTGAATACTTTTTTTTGCAGAATTTCTATCACAACACATATATTGTGTGTATGTGATTCCATTTATGCAAATATTCAAAAAAATCATAATTTTTCATCAAGATTGAAAAAATCATAAAATTTGTGAGTTATAACCCACGAAAATCGTTAAAAAACTAAAGAAATGAATAAAATTCTTTTTTGAATAGTTTTATGAGCAATTTTCTATTCCAACGCGTATATTGTGTATATGATTCCATTTATGCGAATATTAAAAAAAAATCATAATTTTTTATCCAGATTTAAAAAATCTCAAAATTCGTGGACTATAACCCACGAAAATCGTTAAAAAAAAATAAAGAAATGAATAAAACTCTTTTTTGAATACTTTTTTTTTGAAGAATCTTCTATCGCAACACATATACTGTGGATGTGATTCCATTTAAGCGAAGATTAAAAACAATCATAATTTTTCATCAAGATTGAAAAAATCTCAAAATTCGTGTACTATAACCTACGGAAATTGATAAAAAACTAAAGAGATGAATAAAATTCTTTTTTGAATAATTTTCTGAGGAATTTTCTATTCCAACTCGTATATTGTGTATATGATTCGATTTATGCGAAGATTAAAAAAAAATCATAATTTTTCATCCAAATTGAAAAAATCTCAAAATTCGTTGACTATAACCCACGAAAATCATTCAAAAACTAAAGAAATGAATAAAATTCTTTTTTGAATACTTTTTTTTTGCAGAATCTTCTATCACAACACATATATTGTGTGTATGTGATTCCATTTAAGCGAAGATTAAAAACAATCATAATTTTTCATCAAGATTGAAAAAATCTCAAAATTCGTGGACTATAACCCACGAAAATCATTCAAAAACTAAAGAAATGAATAAAATTCTTTTTGAATACTTTTTTTTGCAGAATTTCTATCACAACACATATATTGTGTGTATGTGATTCCATTTATGCGAAGATTCAAAAAAATCATAATTTTTTATCATGATTGAAAAAATCACAAAATTCGTGGGCTATAACCCACGGAAATCGTTAAAAAACTAAAGAAATGAAAAAAATTCTCTTTTGAATAATTTTATGAAGAATTTTCTATTCCAACGCGTATATTGTGTATATGATTCCATTTATGCGAAGATTCAAAAAAAATCATAATTTTTTATCAAGATTGAAAAAATCTCAAAATTCGTGGACTATAACCCACGATAATCGTTAAAAAAAAATAAAGAAATGAATAAAACTCTTTTTTGAATACTTTTTTTTTGAAGAATCTTCTATCGCAACACATATACTGTGGATGTGATTCCATTTAAGCGAAGATTAAAAACAATCATAATTTTTCATCAAGATAGAAAAAATCTCAAAATTCGTGGACTATAACCCACAAAAATTGTTAAAAAACTAAAGAGATGAATAAAATTCTTTTTTGAATACTTTTTTTTGCAGAATCTTCTATCACAACACATATATTGTGTGTATGTGATTCCATTTAAGCGAAGATTCAAAAAAAATCATAATTTTTTTATCAAGATTGAAAAAATCTCAAAATTCGTGGACTATAACCCACGAAAATCGTTAAAAAAAATAAAGAAATGAATAAAACTCTTTTTTGAATACTTTTTTTTTGAAGAATCTTCTATCGCAACACATATACTGTGGATGTGATTCCATTTAAGCGAAGATTAAAAACAATCATAATTTTTCATCAAGATTGAAAAAATCTCAAAATTCGTGGACTATAACCCACAAAAATTGTTAAAAAACTAAAGAGATGAATAAAATTCTTTTTTGAATACTTTTTTTTGCAGAATCTTCTATCACAACACATATATTGTGTGTATGTGATTCCATTTAAGCGAAGATTAAAAACAATCATAATTTTTCATCACGATTGAAAAAATCTCAAAATTCGTGGACTATAACCCACGAAAATCATTCAAAAACTAAAGAAATGAATAAAATTCTTTTTGAATACTTTTTTTTGCAGAATTTCTATCACAACACATATATTGTGTGTATGTGATTCCATTTATGCGAAGATTCAAAAAAATCATAAATTTTTATCAAGATTGAAAAAATTACAAAATTCGTGTGCTATAACCCACGAAAATCGTTAAAAAACTAAAGAAATGAAAAAAATTCTTTTTTGAATAAATTTATGAAGAATTTTCTATTCTAAAGCGTATATTGTGTATATGATTCCATTTATGCGAAGATTCAAAAAAAATCATAATTCATCCAGATTTAAAAAATCTCAAAATTCGTGGACTATAACCCACGAAAATCGTTAAAAAAAATAAAGAAATGAATAAAACTCTTTTTTGAATACTTTTTTTTTGAAGAATCTTCTATCACAACACATATACTGTGGATGTGATTCCATTTAAGCGAAGATTAAAAACAATCATAATTTTTCATCAAGATTGAAAAAATCTCAAAATTCGTGGACTATAACCCATGAAAATTGATAAAAATTTAAAGAGATGAATAAAATTCTTTTTTGAATAATTTTATGAGGAATTTTCTATTCCAATGCGTATATTGTGTATATGATTCTATTTATGCGAAGATTCAAAAAAATCATAATTTTTCATCAAGATTGAAAATATCCCAAAATTCTTCGATTATAACCCACCAAAATTGTTTAAAAACTAAAGAGATGCATAAAATTCTTTTTTGAATAGTTTTTTTGAAGAATCTTCAATCCCAACACATATAATGTGTATGTGATTCTATTTATGCGAAGATTCTAAAAAATCATAATTTTTCATCAAGATTGGAAAAATCACAAACGAAAATCGTTCAAAAACTAAAGAAATGAATAAAATTCTTTTTTGAATAATTTTATGAGGAATTTTCTATTCCAACGCGTATATTGTGTATATGATTCCATTTATGCGAAGATTCAAAAAGAATCATAATTTTTCATCCAGATTGAAAAAATCTCAAAATTCGTGGACTATAACCCACGAAAATCATTCAAAAACTAAAGAAATGAATAAAATTCTTTTTAAATACTTTTTTTTGCAGAATCTTCTATCACAACACATATATTGTGTGTATGTGATTCCATTTAAGCGAAGATTAAAAACAATCATAATTTTTTATCAAGATTGAAAAAATCTCAAAATTCGTGGACTATAACCCACGAAAATCGTTAAAAAAAAATAAAGAAATGAATAAAACTCTTTTTTGAATACTTTTTTTTTTAAGAATCTTCTATCGCAACACATATACTGTGGATGTGATTCCATTTAAGCGAAGATTAAAAACAATCATAATTTTTCATCAAGATTGAAAAAATCTCAAAATTCGTGGACTATAACCCACAAAAATTGTTAAAAAACTAAAGAGATGAATAAAATTCTTTTTTGAATACTTTTTTTTGCAGAATCTTCTATCACAACACATATATTGTGTGTATGTGATTCCATTTAAGCGAAGATTAAAAACAATCATAATTTTTCATCACGATTGAAAAAATCTCAAAATTCGTGGACTATAACCCACGAAAAACATTCAAAAACTAAAGAAATGAATAAAATTCTTTTTGAATACTTTTTTTTGCAGAATTTCTATCACAACACATATATTGTGTGTATGTGATTCCATTTAAGCGAAGATTAAAAACAATCATAATTTTTCATCAAGATTGAAAAAATCATAAAATTTGTGGGTTATAACCCACGAAAATCGTTAAAAAACTAAGGAAATGAATAAAATTCTTTTTTGAATAATTTTATGAGCAATTTTCTATTCCAACGCGTATATTGTGTATATGATTCCATTTATGCGAAGATTCAAAAAGAATCATAATTTTTCATCCAGATTGAAAAAATCTCAAAATTCGTGGACTATAACCCACGAAAATCATTCAAAAACTAAAGAAATGAATAAAATTCTTTTTAAATACTTTTTTTTGCAGAATCTTCTATCACAACACATATATTGTGTGTATGTGATTCCATTTATGCGAAGATTCAAAAAAATCATAATTTTTTATCATGATTGAAAAAATCACAAAATTCGTGGGCTATAACCCACGAAAATCGTTAAAAAACTAAAGAAATGAAAAAAATTCTCTTTTGAATAATTTTATGAAGAATTTTCTATTCCAACGCGTATATTGTGTATATGATTCCATTTATGCGAAGATTCAAAAAAAATCATAATTTTTTATCAAGATTGAAAAAATCTCAAAATTCGTGGACTATAACCCACGAAAATTGTTAAAAAACTAAAGAGATGAATAAAATTCTTTTTTGAATAATTTTCTGAGGAATTTTCTATTCCAACTCGTATATTGTGTTTATGATTCCATTTATGCGAAGATTAAAAAAAAAATCATAATTTTTCATCCAGATTGAAAAAATCTCAAAATTCGTGGACTATTACCCACGAAAATCATTCAAAAACTAAAGAAATGAATAAAATTCTTTTTTGAATACTTTTTTTTGCAGAATCTTCTATCACAACACATATATTGTGTGTATGTGATTCCATTTAAGCGAAGATTAAAAACAATCATTATTTTTCATCAAGATTGAAAAAATCTCAAAATTCGTGGACTATAACCCACGAAAATTGTTAAAAAACTAAAGAGATGAATAAAATTCTTTTCTGAATAATTTTCAGTAGAATTTTCTATTCCAACTCGAATATTGTGTATATGATTCCAGTTATGCGAAGATTCAAAAAAAATCATAATTTTCATCCAGATTGAAAAAATCTCAAAATTCATGGACTATATAACCCACGAAAATCGTTAAAAAAATAAAGAAATGAATAAAACTCTTTTTTGAATAATTTTTTTTTGAAGAATCTTCTATCGCAACACATATACTGTGGATGTGATTCCATTTATGCGAAGATTCAAAAAAACATAATTTTTCATCAAGATTGAAAAAATCACAAAATTCGTGGGCTATAACCCACGAAAATCGTTAAAAAACTAAAGAACTGAAAAAAATTCTTTTTTGAATAATTTTATGAAGAATTTTCTATTCCAACGTGTATATTGTGTAGATGATTCCATTTATGCGAAGATTCAAAAAAAATCTTAATTTTTTATCAAGATTGAAAAAATCTCAAAATTCATGGACTATAACCCACGGAAATCATTCAAAAACTAAAGAAGTGAATAAAATTCTTTTTTGAATACTTTTTTTTGCAGAATCTTCTATCACAACACATATATTGTGTGTATGTGATTCCATTTAAGCGAAGATTAAAAACAATCATAATTTTTCATCAAGATTGAAAAAATCATAAAATTTGTGGGTTATAACCCACGAAAATCGTTAAAAAACTAAGGAAATGAATAAAATTCTTTTTTGAATAATTTTATGAGCAATTTTCTATTCCAACGCGTATATTGTGTATATGATTCCATTTATGCGAAGATTCAAAAATAATCATAATTTTTCATCCAGATTGAAAAAATCTCAAAATTCGTGGACTATAACCCACGAAAATCGTTAAAAAAAATAAAGAAATGAATAAAACTCTTTTTTGAATACTTTTTTTTTGAAGAATCTTCTATCGCAACACATATACTATGGATGTGATTCCATTTAAGCGAAGATTAAAAACAATCATAATTTTTCATCAAGATTGAAAAAATCTCAAAATTCGTGGACTATAACCCACGAAAATTGTTAAAAAACTAAAGAGATGAATAAAATTCTTTTTTGAATAATTTTCTGAGGAATTTTCTATTCCAACTCGTATATTGTGTATATGATTCCATTTATGCGAAGATTCAAAAAAATCATAATTTTTCATCAAGATCGAAAATATCCCCAAATTCGTGGACTATAACCCACCAAAATTGTTTAAAAACTAAAGAGGTGCATAAAATTCTTTTTTGAATAGTTTTTTTGAAGAATCTTCAATACCAACACATATAATGTGTATGTGATTCTATTTATGCGAAGATTCAAAAAAATCATAATATTTCATCCAGATTGAAAAAATCTCAAAATTCGTTGACTATAACCCACGAAAATCATTCAAAAACTAAAGAAATGAATAAAATTCTTTTTTGAATACTTTTTTTTGCAGAATCTTCTATCGCAACAAATATATTGTGTGTATGTGATTCCATTTAAGCTAAGATTAAAAACAATCATAATTTTTCATCAAGATTGAAAAAATCTCAAAATTCGTGGACTATAACCCACGAAAATCATTCAAAAACTAAAGAAATGAATAAAATTCTTTTTGAATACTTTTTTTTGCAGAATCTTCTATCACAACACATATATTGTGTGTATGTGATTCAATTTAAGCGAAGATTCAAAAAAATCATAATTTTTCATCAAGATTGAAAAAATCACAAAATTCGTGGGCTATAACCCACGAAAATCGTTAAAAAACTAAAAAAATGAAAAAAATTCTGTTTTGAATAATTTTATGAAGAATTTTCTACTCCAACGCGTATATTGTGTATATGATTCCATTTATGCGAAGATTCAAAAAAAATCATAATTTTTCCTCAAGATTGAAAAAATCTCAAAATTCGTGGACTATAACCCACGAAAATTGATAAAAAACTAAAGAGATGAATAAAATTCTTTTTTGAATAATTTTCTGAGGAATTTTCTATTCCAACTCGTATATTGTGTATATGATTCGATTTATGCGAAGATTAAAAAAAATCATAATTTTTCATCCAAATTGAAAAAATCTCAAAATTCGTTGACTATAACCCACGAAAATCATTCAAAAACTAATGAAATGAATAAAATTCTTTTTGAATACTTTTTTTTGCAGAATTTCTATCACAACACATATATTGTGTGTATGTGATTCCATTTATGCGAAGATTCAAAAAAATCATAATTTTTTATCATGATTGAAAAAATCACAAAATTCGTGGGCTATAACCCACGAAAATCGTTAAAAAACTAAAGAAATGAAAAAAATTCTTTTTTGAATAATTTTATGAGCAATTTTCTATTCCAACGCGTATATTGTGTAGATGATTCCATTTATGCGAAGATTCAAAAAAATCATAATTTTTTATCAAGATTGAAAAAATCACAAAATTCGTGGGCTATAACCCACGAAAATCGTTAAAAAACTAAAGAAATGAATAAAATTCTTTTTTGAATAATTTTATGAGCAATTTTCTATTCCAACGCGTATATTGTGTATATGATTCCATTTATGCGAAGATTCAAAAAAAATCATAATTTTTCATCCAAATTGAAAAAATCTCAAAATTCGTGGACTATAACCCACGAAAATTGATAAAAAACTAAAGAAATGAAAAAAATTCTTTTTTGAATAATTTTATGAGCAATTTTCTATTCCAACTCGTATATTGTGTATATGATTCCATTTATGTGAAGATTCAAAAAAAATCATAATTTTTTATCAAGATTGAAAAAATCACAAAATTCGTGGACTATAACCCACGAAAATCATTCAAAAACTAAAGAAATGAATAAAATTCTTTTTTGAATACCTTTTTTTGCAGAATCTTCTATCACAACCCATATATTGTGTGTATGTGATTCCATTTATGCGAAGATTCAAAAAAATCATAATTTTTCATCAAGATTGAAAAAATCATAAAATTTGTTGGTTATAACCCACGAAAATCGTTAAAAAACTAAAGAAATGAATAAAATTCTTTTTTGAATAATTTTATGAGCAATTTTCTATTCCAACGCGTATATTGTGTATATGATTCCATTTATGCGAAGATTCAAAAAAAATCATAATTTTTAATCCAGATTGAAAAAATCTCAAAATTCGTGGACTATAACCCACGAAAATCGTTAAAAAAAATAAAGAAATGAATAAAACTCTTTTTTGAATACTTTTTTTTTGAAGAATCTTCTATCGCAACACATATACTGTGGATGTGATTCCATTTAAGCGAAGATTAAAAACAATCATAATTTTTCATCAAGATTGAAAAAATCTCAAAATTCGTGGACTATAACCCACAAAAATTGTTAAAAAACTAAAGAGATGAATAAAATTCTTTTTTGAATAATTTTCTGAGGAATTTTCTATTCCAACTCGTATATTGTGTATATGATTCCATTTATGCGAAGATTAAAAAAAAATCATAATTTTTCATCCAGATTGAAAAAATCTCAAAATTCGTTGACTATAACCCACGAAAATCATTCAAAAACTAAAGAAATGAATAAAATTCTTTTTTGAATACTTTTTTTTGCAGAATCTTCTATCGCAACAAATATATTGTGTGTATGTGATTCCATTTAAGCTAAGATTAAAAACAATCATAATTTTTCATCAAGATTGAAAAAATCTCAAAATTCGTGGACTATAACCCACGAAAATCATTCAAAAACTAAAGAAATGAATAAAATTCTTTTTGAATACTTTTTTTTGCAGAATCTTCTATCACAACACATATATTGTGTGTATGTGATTCAATTTAAGCGAAGATTCAAAAAAATCATAATTTTTCATCAAGATTGAAAAAATCACAAAATTCGTGGGCTATAACCCACGAAAATCGTTAAAAAACTAAAAAAATGAAAAAAATTCTGTTTTGAATAATTTTATGAAGAATTTTCTACTCCAACGCGTATATTGTGTATATGATTCCATTTATGCGAAGATTCAAAAAAAATCATAATTTTTAATCCAGATTGAAAAAATCTCAAAATTCGTGGACTATAACCCACGAAAATTGATAAAAAACTAAAGAGATGAATAAAATTCTTTTTTGAATAATTTTCTGAGGAATTTTCTATTCCAACTCGTATATTGTGTATATGATTCGATTTATGCGAAGATTAAAAAAAATCATAATTTTTCATCCAAATTGAAAAAATCTCAAAATTCGTTGACTATAACCCACGAAAATCATTCAAAAACTAATGAAATGAATAAAATTCTTTTTGAATACTTTTTTTTGCAGAATTTCTATCACAACACATATATTGTGTGTATGTGATTCCATTTATGCGAAGATTCAAAAAAATCATAATTTTTTATCATGATTGAAAAAATCACAAAATTCGTGGGCTATAACCCACGAAAATCGTTAAAAAACTAAAGAAATGAAAAAAATTCTTTTTTGAATAATTTTATGAGCAATTTTCTATTCCAACGCGTATATTGTGTAGATGATTCCATTTATGCGAAGATTCAAAAAAATCATAATTTTTTATCAAGATTGAAAAAATCACAAAATTCGTGGGCTATAACCCACGAAAATCGTTAAAAAACTAAAGAAATGAATAAAATTCTTTTTTGAATAATTTTATGAGCAATTTTCTATTCCAACGCGTATATTGTGTATATGATTCCATTTATGCGAAGATTCAAAAAAAATCATAATTTTTCATCCAAATTGAAAAAATCTCAAAATTCGTGGACTATAACCCACGAAAATTGATAAAAAACTAAAGAAATGAAAAAAATTCTTTTTTGAATAATTTTATGAGCAATTTTCTATTCCAACTCGTATATTGTGTATATGATTCCATTTATGTGAAGATTCAAAAAAAATCATAATTTTTTATCAAGATTGAAAAAATCACAAAATTCGTGGACTATAACCCACGAAAATCATTCAAAAACTAAAGAAATGAATAAAATTCTTTTTTGAATACCTTTTTTTGCAGAATCTTCTATCACAACCCATATATTGTGTGTATGTGATTCCATTTATGCGAAGATTCAAAAAAATCATAATTTTTCATCAAGATTGAAAAAATCATAAAATTTGTTGGTTATAACCCACGAAAATCGTTAAAAAACTAAAGAAATGAATAAAATTCTTTTTTGAATAATTTTATGAGCAATTTTCTATTCCAACGCGTATATTGTGTATATGATTCCATTTATGCGAAGATTCAAAAAAAATCATAATTTTTAATCCAGATTGAAAAAATCTCAAAATTCGTGGACTATAACCCACGAAAATCGTTAAAAAAAATAAAGAAATGAATAAAACTCTTTTTTGAATACTTTTTTTTTGAAGAATCTTCTATCGCAACACATATACTGTGGATGTGATTCCATTTAAGCGAAGATTAAAAACAATCATAATTTTTCATCAAGATTGAAAAAATCTCAAAATTCGTGGACTATAACCCACAAAAATTGTTAAAAAACTAAAGAGATGAATAAAATTCTTTTTTGAATAATTTTCTGAGGAATTTTCTATTCCAACTCGTATATTGTGTATATGATTCCATTTATGCGAAGATTAAAAAAAAATCATAATTTTTCATCCAGATTGAAAAAATCTCAAAATTCGTTGACTATAACCCACGAAAATCATTCAAAAACTAAAGAAATGAATAAAATTCTTTTTTGAATACTTTTTTTTGCAGAATCTTCTATCGCAACAAATATATTGTGTGTATGTGATTCCATTTAAGCTAAGATTAAAAACAATCATAATTTTTCATCAAGATTGAAAAAATCTCAAAATTCGTGGACTATAACCCACGAAAATCATTCAAAAACTAAAGAAATGAATAAAATTCTTTTTGAATACTTTTTTTTGCAGAATCTTCTATCACAACACATATATTGTGTGTATGTGATTCAATTTAAGCGAAGATTCAAAAAAATCATAATTTTTCATCAAGATTGAAAAAATCACAAAATTCGTGGGCTATAACCCACGAAAATCGTTAAAAAACTAAAAAAATGAAAAAAATTCTGTTTTGAATAATTTTATGAAGAATTTTCTACTCCAACGCGTATATTGTGTATATGATTCCATTTATGCGAAGATTCAAAAAAAATCATAATTTTTCCTCAAGATTGAAAAAATCTCAAAATTCGTGGACTATAACCCACGAAAATTGATAAAAAACTAAAGAGATGAATAAAATTCTTTTTTGAATAATTTTCTGAGGAATTTTCTATTCCAACTCGTATATTGTGTATATGATTCGATTTATGCGAAGATTAAAAAAAATCATAATTTTTCATCCAAATTGAAAAAATCTCAAAATTCGTTGACTATAACCCACGAAAATCATTCAAAAACTAATGAAATGAATAAAATTCTTTTTGAATACTTTTTTTTGCAGAATTTCTATCACAACACATATATTGTGTGTATGTGATTCCATTTATGCGAAGATTCAAAAAAATCATAATTTTTTATCATGATTGAAAAAATCACAAAATTCGTGGGCTATAACCCACGAAAATCGTTAAAAAACTAAAGAAATGAAAAAAATTCTTTTTTGAATAATTTTATGAGCAATTTTCTATTCCAACGCGTATATTGTGTAGATGATTCCATTTATGCGAAGATTCAAAAAAATCATAATTTTTTATCAAGATTGAAAAAATCACAAAATTCGTGGGCTATAACCCACGAAAATCGTTAAAAAACTAAAGAAATGAATAAAATTCTTTTTTGAATAATTTTATGAGCAATTTTCTATTCCAACGCGTATATTGTGTATATGATTCCATTTATGCGAAGATTCAAAAAAAATCATAATTTTTCATCCAAATTGAAAAAATCTCAAAATTCGTGGACTATAACCCACGAAAATTGATAAAAAACTAAAGAAATGAAAAAAATTCTTTTTTGAATAATTTTATGAGCAATTTTCTATTCCAACTCGTATATTGTGTATATGATTCCATTTATGTGAAGATTCAAAAAAAATCATAATTTTTTATCAAGATTGAAAAAATCACAAAATTCGTGGACTATAACCCACGAAAATCATTCAAAAACTAAAGAAATGAATAAAATTCTTTTTTGAATACCTTTTTTTGCAGAATCTTCTATCACAACCCATATATTGTGTGTATGTGATTCCATTTATGCGAAGATTCAAAAAAATCATAATTTTTCATCAAGATTGAAAAAATCATAAAATTTGTTGGTTATAACCCACGAAAATCGTTAAAAAACTAAAGAAATGAATAAAATTCTTTTTTGAATAATTTTATGAGCAATTTTCTATTCCAACGCGTATATTGTGTATATGATTCCATTTATGCGAAGATTCAAAAAAAATCATAATTTTTAATCCAGATTGAAAAAATCTCAAAATTCGTGGACTATAACCCACGAAAATCGTTAAAAAAAATAAAGAAATGAATAAAACTCTTTTTTGAATACTTTTTTTTTGAAGAATCTTCTATCGCAACACATATACTGTGGATGTGATTCCATTTAAGCGAAGATTAAAAACAATCATAATTTTTCATCAAGATTGAAAAAATCTCAAAATTCGTGGACTATAACCCACAAAAATTGTTAAAAAACTAAAGAGATGAATAAAATTCTTTTTTGAATAATTTTCTGAGGAATTTTCTATTCCAACTCGTATATTGTGTATATGATTCCATTTATGCGAAGATTAAAAAAAAATCATAATTTTTCATCCAGATTGAAAAAATCTTAAAATTCGTTGACTTAACCGACGAAAATCATTCAAAAACTAAAGAAATGAATAAAATTCTTTTTTGAATACTTTTTTTTGCAGAATCTTCTATCACAACACATATATTGTGTGTATGTGATTCCATTTAAGCGAAGATTAAAAACAATCATAATTTTTCATCAAGATTGAAAAAATCTCAAAATTCGTGGACAATAACCCACGAAAATCATTCAAAAACTAAAGAAATGAATAAAATTCTTTTTGAATACTTTTTTTTGCAGAATTTCTATCACAACACATATATTGTGTGTATGTGATTCCATTTATGCGAAGATTCAAAAAAATCATAATTTTTTATCAAGATTGAAAAAATTACAAAATTCGTGTGCTATAACCCACGAAAATCGTTAAAAAACTAAAGAAATGAAAAAAATTCTTTTTTGAATAATTTTATGAAGAATTTTCTACTCCAACGCGTATATTGTGTATATGATTCCATTTATGCGAAGATTAAAAAAAAATCATAATTTTTCATCCAGATTGAAAAAATCTCAAAATTCGTTGACTTAACCCACGAAAATCATTCAAAAACTAAAGAAATGAATAAAATTCTTTTTTGAATCCTTTTTTTTGCAGAATCTTCTATCACAACCCATATATTGTGTGTATGTGATTCCATTTATGCGAAGATTCAAAAAAATCATAATTTTTCATCAAGATTGAAAAAATCATAAAATTTGTTGGTTATAACCCACGAAAATCGTTAAAAAACTAAAGAAATGAATAAAATTCTTTTTTGAATAATTTTATGAGCAATTTTCTATTCCAACGCGTATATTGTGTATATGATTCCATTTATGCGAAGATTCAAAAAAAATCATAATTTTTTATCAAGATTGAAAAAATCACAAAATTCGTGGACTATAACCCACAAAAATCATTCAAAAACTAAAGAAATGAATAAAATTCTTTTTTGAATACTTTTTTTTGCAGAATCTTCTATCACAACCCATATATTGTGTGTATGTGATTCCATTTATGCGAAGATTCAAAAAAATCATAATTTTTCATCAAGATTGAAAAAATCATAAAATTTGTTGGTTATAACCCACGAAAATCGTTAAAAAACTAAAGAAATGAATAAAATTCTTTTTTGAATAATTTTATGAGCAATTTTCTATTCCAACGCGTATATTGTGTATATGATTCCATTTATGCGAAGATTCAAAAAAAATCATAATTTTTTATCAAGATTGAAAAAATCACAAAATTCGTGGACTATAACCCACAAAAATCATTCAAAAACTAAAGAAATGAATAAAATTCTTTTTTGAATACTTTTTTTTGCAGAATCTTCTATCACAACCCATATATTGTGTGTATGTGATTCCATTTATGCGAAGATTAAAAACAATCATAATTTTTCATCAAGATTGAAAAAATCTCAAAATTCGTGGACTATAACCCACAAAAATTGTTAAAAAACTAAAGAGATGAATAAAATTCTTTTTTGAATAATTTTCTGAGGAATTTTCTATTCCAACTCGTATATTGTGTATATGATTCCATTTATGCGAAGATTAAAAAAAAATCATAATTTTTCATCCAGATTGAAAAAATCTCAAAATTCGTTGACTTAACCGACGAAAATCATTCAAAAACTAAAGAAATGAATAAAATTCTTTTTTGAATACTTTTTTTTGCAGAATCTTCTATCACAACACATATATTGTGTGTATGTGATTCCATTTAAGCGAAGATTAAAAACAATCATAATTTTTCATCAAGATTGAAAAAATCTCAAAATTCGTGGACAATAACCCACGAAAATCATTCAAAAACTAAAGAAATGAATAAAATTCTTTTTGAATACTTTTTTTTGCAGAATTTCTATCACAACACATATATTGTGTGTATGTGATTCCATTTATGCGAAGATTCAAAAAAATCATAATTTTTTATCAAGATTGAAAAAATTACAAAATTCGTGTGCTATAACCCACGAAAATCGTTAAAAAACTAAAGAAATGAAAAAAATTCTTTTTTGAATAATTTTATGAAGAATTTTCTACTCCAACGCGTATATTGTGTATATGATTCCATTTATGCGAAGATTAAAAAAAAATCATAATTTTTCATCCAGATTGAAAAAATCTCAAAATTCGTTGACTTAACCCACGAAAATCATTCAAAAACTAAAGAAATGAATAAAATTCTTTTTTGAATCCTTTTTTTTGCAGAATCTTCTATCACAACCCATATATTGTGTGTATGTGATTCCATTTATGCGAAGATTCAAAAAAATCATAATTTTTCATCAAGATTGAAAAAATCATAAAATTTGTTGGTTATAACCCACGAAAATCGTTAAAAAACTAAAGAAATGAATAAAATTCTTTTTTGAATAATTTTATGAGCAATTTTCTATTCCAACGCGTATATTGTGTATATGATTCCATTTATGCGAAGATTCAAAAAAAATCATAATTTTTTATCAAGATTGAAAAAATCACAAAATTCGTGGACTATAACCCACAAAAATCATTCAAAAACTAAAGAAATGAATAAAATTCTTTTTTGAATACTTTTTTTTGCAGAATCTTCTATCACAACCCATATATTGTGTGTATGTGATTCCATTTATGCGAAGATTCAAAAAAATCATAATTTTTCATCAAGATTGAAAAAATCATAAAATTTGTTGGTTATAACCCACGAAAATCGTTAAAAAACTAAAGAAATGAATAAAATTCTTTTTTGAATAATTTTATGAGCAATTTTCTATTCCAACGCGTATATTGTGTATATGATTCCATTTATGCGAAGATTCAAAAAAAATCATAATTTTTTATCAAGATTGAAAAAATCACAAAATTCGTGGACTATAACCCACAAAAATCATTCAAAAACTAAAGAAATGAATAAAATTCTTTTTTGAATACTTTTTTTTGCAGAATCTTCTATCACAACCCATATATTGTGTGTATGTGATTCCATTTATGCGAAGATTCAAAAAAATCATAATTTTTCATCAAGATTGAAAAAATCATAAAATTTGTTGGTTATAAACCACGAAAATCGTTAAAAAATTAAATAAATGAATAAAATTCTTTTTTGAATAATTTTATGAGCAATTTTCTATTCCAACGCGTATATTGTGTATATGATTCCATTTATGCGAAGATTCAAAAAAAATCATAATTTTTCATCCAGATTGAAAAAATCTCAAAATTCGTGGACTATAACCCACGAAAATCGTTAAAAAAAATAACGAAATGAATAAAACTCTTTTTTGAATACTTTTTTTTTGAAGAATCTTCTATCGCAACACATATACTCTGGATGTGATTCCATTTAAGCGATGATTAAAAACAATCATAATTTTTCATCAAGATTGAAAAAATCTAAAAATTCTTGGACTATAACCCACAAAAATTGTTAAAAAACTAAAGAGATGAATAAAATTCTTTTTTGAATAATTTTCAAAGGAATTTTCTATTCCAACTCGTATATTGTGTATATGATTCCATTTATGCGAAGATTAAAAAAAAATCATAATTTTTCATCCAGATTGAAAAAATCTCAAAATTCGTTGACTTAACCGACGAAAATCATTCAAAAACTAAAGAAATGAATAAAATTCTTTTTTGAATACTTTTTTTTGCAGAATCTTCTATCACAACACATATATTGTGTGTATGTGATTCCATTTAAGCGAAGATTAAAAACAATCATAATTTTTCATCAAGATTGAAAAAATCTCAAAATTCGTGGACTATAACCCACGAAAATCATTCAAAAACTAAAGAAATGAATAAAATTCTTTTTGAATACTTTTTTTTGCAGAATTTCTATCACAACACATATATTGTGTGTATGTGATTCCATTTATGCGAAGATTCAAAAAAATCATAATTTTTTATCAAGATTGAAATAATTACAAAATTCGTGTGCTATAACCCACGAAAATCGTTAAAAAACTAAAGAAATGAAAAAAATTCTGTTTTGAATAATTTTATGAAGAATTTTCTACTCCAACGCGTATATTGTGTATATGATTCCATTTATGCGAAGATTCAAAAAAAATCATAATTTTTCATCAAGATTGAAAAAATCTCAAAATTCGTGGACTATAACCCACGAAAATTGATAAAAAACTAAAGAGATGAATAAAATTCTTTTTTGAATAATTTTCTGAGGAATTTTCTATTCCAACTCGTATATTGTGTATATGATTCGATTTATGCGAAGATTAAAAAAAAATCATAATTTTTCATCCAAATTGAAAAAATCTCAAAATTCGTTGACTATAACCCACGAAAATCATTCAAAAACTAAAGAAATGAATAAAATTCTTTTTTGAATACTTTTTTTTTTGCAAAATCTTCTATCACAACACATATATTGTGTGTATGTGATTCCATTTAAGCGAAGATTAAAAACAATCATAATTTTTCATCAAGATTGAAAAAATCTCAAAATTCGTGGACTATAACCCACGAAAATCATTCAAAAACTAAAGAAATGAATAAAATTCTTTTTGAATACTTTTTTTTGCAGAATTTCTATCACAACACATATATTGTGTGTATGTTATTCCATTTATGCGAAGATTCAAAAAAATCATAATTTTTTATCATGATTGAAAAAATCACAAAATTCGTGGGCTATAACCCACGAAAATCGTTAAAAAACTAAAGAAATGAAAAAAATTCTCTTTTGAATAATTTTATGAAGAATTTTCTATTCCAACGCGTATATTGTGTATATGATTCCATTTATGCGAAGATTCAAAAAAAATCATAATTTTTTATCAAGATTGAAAAAATCTCAAAATTCGTGGACTATAACCCACGAAAATCATTCAAAAACTAAAGAAATGAATAAAATTCTTTTTGAATACTTTTTTTTGCAGAATCTTCTATCACAACACATATATTGTGTGTATGTGATTCCATTTAAGCGAAGATTCAAAAAAATCATAATTTTTTATCAGGATTGAAAAAATCACAAAATTCGTGGGCTATAACCCACGAAAATCGTTAAAAAACTAAAGAAATGAAAAAAATTCTTTTTTGAATAATTTTATGAGCAATTTTCTATTCCAACGCGTATATTGTGTAGATGATTCCATTTATGCGAAGATTCAAAAAAATCATAATTTTTTATCAAGATTGAAAAAATCACAAAATTCGTGGGCTATAACCCACGAAAATCGTTAGAAAACTAAAGAAATGAATAAAATTCTTTTTTGAATACTTTTTTTTGCAGAATCTTCTATCACAACCCATATATTGTGTGTATGTGATTCCATTTATGCGAAGATTCAAACAAATCATAATTTTTCATCAAGATTGAAAAAATCATAAAATTTGTTGGTTATAAACCACAAAAATCGTTAAAAAATTAAATAAATGAATAAAATTCTTTTTTGAATACTTTTTTTTGCAGAATCTTCTATCACAACACATATATTGTGTGTATGTGATTCCATTTAAGCGAAGATTAAAAACAATCATAATTTTTCATCAAGATTGAAAAAATCTCAAAATTCGTGGACTATAACCCACGAAAATCATTCAAAAACTAAAGAAATGAATAAAATTCTTTTTGAATACTTTTTTTTGCAGAATTTCTATCACAACACATATATTGTGTGTATGTGATTCCATTTATGCGAAGATTCAAAAAAATCATAATTTTTTATCAAGATTGAAAAAATTACAAAATTCGTGTGCTATAATCCACGAAAATCGTTAAAAAACTAAAAAAATGAAAAAAATTCTGTTTTGAATAATTTTATGAAGAATTTTCTACTCCAACGCGTATATTGTGTATATGTTTCCATTTATGCGAAGATTCAAAAAAAATCATAATTTTTCATCAAGATTGAAAAAATCTCAAAATTCGTGGACTATAACCCACGAAAATTGATAAAAAACTAAAGAGATGAATAAAATTCTTTTTTGAATAATTTTCTGAGGAATTTTCTATTCCAACTCGTATATTGTGTATATGATTCGATTTATGCGAAGATTAAAAAAAATCATAATTTTTCATCCAAATTGAAAAAATCTCAAAATTCGTTGACTATAACCCACGAAAATCATTCAAAAACTAATGAAATGAATAAAATTCTTTTTGAATACTTTTTTTTGCAGAATTTCTATCACAACACATATATTGTGTGTATGTGATTCCATTTATGCGAAGATTCAAAAAAATCATAATTTTTTATCATGATTGAAAAAATCACAAAATTCGTGGGCTATAACCCACGAAAATCGTTAAAAAACTAAAGAAATGAAAAAAATTCTCTTTTGAATAATTTTATGAAGAATTTTCTATTCCAACGCGTATATTGTGTATATGATTCCATTTATGCGAAGATTCAAAAAAAATCATAATTTTTTATCAAGATTGAAAAAA